>JAHBOF010000041.1:0-713567 GCA_020736565.1 Coprinopsis sp. MPI-PUGE-AT-0042 | reverse complement strand
TTGATGGGCCAAAAAGATCAACACAACACTCACTCAAGCCATCTTCCCAAGCGTACAGCTCGACCTTCCACCCCTTCCTTAACGCAAGCCTGACCGGACCCAAGAATCCGTCTTCGTTGAACTGGCCAACGTTCCCATCACCTGTAGCCAGGACAATCGTAGAGCCTTTGGGTACATTATCGACATCGGCGAGCGCTTGATGAAGTTTAAGCTGAAGCAACTCGTCGACGCCTTGCTCTCGATACCGGACTTTGGCTGGGGTGCCTATCCAAGAGTTGTCAATGACTGGGTAAGAGGGCCGAGAAGAGAGAGTACCCACCGGGTGAAGGGCCACCTATTCCCTTGTTGTCTCTGTTCGACCCGCTTCCACTTTCGTTGCTGGTATAGCCTGATAGGTGCCGAGCATGACCTTTCTTGGCTGGGGTTCCTACTCCCGCATTGGGTGTACCCGCGAGAGAGCCTGAAGGCGAACCAACACCACCAACACCATTTCCAGCAGCAGAGACAGCACCATACACAAATCCTTTTCCACCCGGGCTCGAAGATGTTCCAAAGGCTCCGCCGGACTTGGAATGCGAGGTTTGGGATGCGTTGGATTTACCCGCTCCGCTGCCGCTGTTGTTGCCGTTGGAGAATCGGTTTTCCTTCTCGCGTCGGTCCATTCCGTCACCTAAACCAAATGCTTTAGCTCAGATTCAGCCATGTGGAAGCGTCGAACTCACCGAGGTCAGGTACCCGAATGAAAACCCTGACTTCATACCCCAGACTCATAATCTTTTCCATCGGCTGATGAAGTGGCTGCTGGTGACCACAACTCTCCTGCTCACAGGTCTACCCCTTTCAAGGATCAAAACCAAAGCTGCATGCCAAATGTGTCTAGGAAACTTGGGAGGCAAGGGCTTCTTCAACCGCCCATCTGAGCGGCTCCCTTCTTCATTGGAGTCCAAGACTCTTTCATCGCCAGCACCGGCCTGACCCTGCGAAGGAAGGACTCGGATGGAAGGGATTTGGAAAGCGCCACAAGGCTTGCTTGGGGGTTAGAGTGGCGTTTAGGTGTGCCTTTAGATTTGGCTGTTGCAAATGAAGGGAGGGGGATAGGGTATTCCTCTGCTGACGGTGTAGGTGTTTCGACAACAGGCATCTTGCCTTTGCCTTTTCCCGGTATGGGAATCGGCTTCGAGCCGTTACGGGTACGGGGGTTGTCAGCGTTATGGCTAGGAATCGATATCTCGCCATCAACCTCCACGTCGATCAAGGCTGGTGTCGAATGTGAAGTAAGCCTCGTGCGAGAAGTGATGTATTCGTCCACTGTGCTCTGTGGAGCGGGTGCCGTCTGAGAAAGTTGAGAAGGCCGATGAGGATATTCGAGCTATGAGGCGTTTGAGTTTCATCTGCTTAAATAAGCCGCAACCACACACGTACTGGTCGATGAAGACATGAACAATACTTGCTCCAGGGGTGTGAGCTGGACCTTGGACGTCGAATTCTGCAGGATCTTGAGGCTCGTCATAGTCAATATAATCAGGGTTGCTGAACGATGCCATGGAGGGTATCGTTCCTATCCCTATTCCGGCACCACTTCCATACCCGCCACTTGTATACCCGCCGCTGCTTGTGCTCCTCTTATGTCCTTTTTTCTTGGTGCTTGAAGAAGAGGACGTAGCACCGTTCAAGGTGCTTTGTTCGAGTTTAAGAATGATTCGCTTCAAGTCTCGCTTCTGCTCAGGAAAAGCAGTGAGAAGCTTGTGCGCCAGGATGTAAAGTCTGTTGCGCTTGTTCTGGTCCAGGTAAAGGTCTGTATCCAGGTCAGTCATTGGTATGATATGGTCGAGTAGAAGCCAATTACCTGCTTCGAGGTCTAACCCATTGGGACCCGCTCCGGAGCCAGCACTACCACCAGACCCCAAGAATCCTAACCGCCTCTTCAGCGACTCCGTACCCAACTCTGCGGCAGCTCGAAGGTTAGGGTAAGACTTGGAGCGCGCCAGTAGAGTACGGGCACGCCGAGACCTCTTCTTCTTCTTATGCCCTGTCACCGATGTCCCTGTCCCATTCATAGCGGGGGGAAGAGGTGCATCGTCGAGAACAAGTGACTCCTCAGCCTCCAGCTCATCGATACGGGCATTGTCAGCGGGTCTAGGGGTCCTGCTCCCACTACCAGTCCCCACGCCAGGGGCTTCGAATCCCAGCTCCGATCCCAGGGACGAAGTCCTAGGGTACGGGACCTGCGCTGCTGATGCCACGCCCGCAAGCCGGCTGAGAGGATTTCTCCGCCCTCAGAAGAATAGAGATCCGCTGTACGCTCCGTGTCGGCTGCTTGTTTCCACTTCCTCGCAAGGTTGGGTGATATTTCGTCCTCCGGATCGTCATCGTAAACGTCGGCTGCTGAATCGTCGTTATCGGGACGTAGTGACAGCGCCTTGGTCGGCAATGCTTGGTATCCCAAGCAGGGCGTCCAGTCGGCGTTTCTCCTTCTCTCGCTCGCGGCGCCCGACACGCCGTCCTTGTTTCCCTGCAAGGCTGAAACCTCCCTTATCGACTTCCTTCTTTTCCTCTACTGCCTTCGGCTGTCCTCCCGCATTGCCTTGTCGCTCTTTTGATGAGCCCGAGTCAACACCTTCCCATTCATCGTCTTCCCCATCAGCCTCGACAACAGGCCGTGTGCGCAACTTCATTTTTTGTGTTGGGTAACGGACGTTACCGAAACGTCTGAGATAGAAGATGTGGGTGCTGCCTTTGGTCGAGCAAGGATTGTGATTCCCCCTGGCTTGATCTTTTCCTTCTCCTTTGACGACTTGTCCTTCGTCACCTTGGGTAGCTCCTTAACGCTTGGCTTGGATAAGGACTTGAAACGAGGCAAAGCCTTTGGCGTGCGAAGGAGTTCCTGTTCTTCTTCATCTTCCCATTCCCCTTCCTCTACTCCGGCATTAACTTCCACGATAGACGCTTTGAGGGCGTCGGAGCAACGTCCACTTTGGGAGCGAGAAGTAATGGTCTTCCAGGTCCCAAGCCACTTCCTGTGCCAGAGGACGATCCTCCAGTGACCGTAGACGTACTCGAGGACTTGGACATGCGCGACGAGCCTGCTGCCCTCACGTGTTGGTCGAGGCCGGTAACGGCCACTTGAGATTCATTGTTATTCGTTAAAGATTGGGAGAGCGCTGCAGCTGCAGCAGCTTTCTTTCTACGTCGCTTCCGTTTTCCGGAGGATGACCCTGCACCCGCCATAGTCGTTACTGCATTCGGAGATGTCCCTGTGTATCTTCATCCATGTTAACGCTGCCAGCAATCGTCGGTTTCGAACGTCCTGTAGGGGTAGGTGTAACCAGGCGTCATTCAACTGTTTGAAAAACAGGGAGGGAAAGTAATCGATTAGGAGTCTGCATGCATCATGGAGGATGGCTCAGAGAGAAAAAGAGCTGGGATGATGGAAAGAGCCAAGTAAAAAGGAATTCGAGACTTACCTCCACTTCCGCCACTTTCTACTTGAACCCTGCGGGCTCCGTGACCCTCTCCTTCGGAGCTCAGGGTCCCCAGCAGCAATCTCGTAGACGGGTTTCTTGTTTGCAGCCATACGAGCCCTTTCGAGCGCGATGAACGACAGTGCCTCATCCCAGAGCACCGAGCGTTGGATGCTCGAGTTTCAGCTGCCGTAGGGTTGTATCCGATCGTGGTGGAGGGGTGATCATACCCGATTGTGGTGGAGGGCTGGGAAGTAGTTGGATGGAGGAGGGGGATTGCCATCCCTGGAGGCTACAGTGACGGTTACCGAAGTTGACGAATCGGGCGTGTGCATAGTCTGCCTTGGACTGGGCAGGAGGAAAGGAGGCGACAGTACGATCTGCTCGCTGACTGTGGTGGCGTCAGATGCTGGTCGACGGCGGTACTTGATGCTCTCATTGTCTGTGTCTTCCTCCTTGGCAGGTGCAATCTCCTTCTGGGACACGGGTCTCCGTGTGACCTGAGCCTCTCCTCGATTCGAAAGCTGGTCCGCTGGGGCCATTGCCAGGAGGTGTTGTCGGCAAGACATGTAGCCCAACCAATGGATGAGGGGTACGGGTGCGCTCCATCATACGTTTGACTCCTTGAACCTGCGACAATTGTCCGTGTAGGCGTTCTAACGTCGTAGTCGTGCTCCTCCTTTCGCCTATCGTCGTCGTATGGGAAAGTCTCGGACGCATCCGTGGGCGTTGGGAGGGGCGAAAAGGGGTTCCTGCTCTACTCTGGGAGAGTAGTTGCGCAGATTGGAAGACTGTCGCTGGTATTGGGGGTAGGCATGAGGAGCTAGTACGACCTCGCTTGCCGCTGTCGAGGTGGGTGTGCCACTATACCCTGATGCTTGCGTTTGCAGGGAGTGTGAATATGGGGATCCTTGGTCGCTTCCGCGTGTGTATGCGGATTCGGGCGTCGGCGGCCTCGAGATGAGGAAGAGATGGAAGAAACGTCGTTGACGATACCATGGTGCCGACTCCGAGAGGCTTCTTCTAGGAGGGAGCGGACGGCCGCTTCTGTGTCCTTGAAATTGCGACGTGAGATAGGAATGGCGTGTAGCTGGTTCCTGCTGGTGGCGGTTTGTAGTAAGATGGTGACCCGGATTGTGAATTCATGCGTGAAGGGCCACTACCAGCAGCCGAAAAGTCGTTTTGTACAGGGAAATTGGAATCGACGAAGCGTGCGGTTGGGAAAACTGTGAAGAGGAGAAAGAGTCGTTCAAGTCGAGAGAGGATAGAGAGCTGAGCGCCTGTGGAACTAGCGTGAATGGCTGCTGGATTGAAACTGGGATTGGGTTGTGTGACTGGGAGTAGATGTGCGAATCGCTGTCGGAATGGGAGGTCGAGTGAGTCAGGGATCGACCCGAGTATCGTTCTCCACGTCAAGAGGGCAATCTCGACGGTGCGTGGCACAGACTCTGAGTCTGAGGGGTGAGTCGGGCTTGGATATTGCACTGTCGCTGCGGAGGTATGAAGACCAAATGGGGCGGTGGTCCCACACCGTCGTCTGCCTATCCTCTGCGGCACCATCATCCGTCACTGAGACCAGCGGGCACTGCTCAAATGTGGGTGGGTGAAACTTGAGATGGAGGACTGGCCAGCGTCCGAGTACGAGTATTCTGGCCTGCTATCGCGGTCTTGGATTGTGGTTATCCTGGTTCCGCTGCCTGTGGACGCCACTGACATGGAGGAGCCACTGGAGAGGCCAATGGGCACGCGGGCGCGGGTTGAAAATGATTCCATGCTCTGAGGACCGTCGTGAATGCGCCAAGATCAGGCTGTTCATCCGACGTCGCTTCAGAGTTGGGCGCCCCTCGCCCTGTGGAGGAAGATGTGCCAGTGCCAGACGAGTCGGTAGAGTACGAGGAGCTGAGGGGAAATGTATGCCGTCCAGTTGAATTGCTTGCTGTGTCGCTAATCATATAATTGAATAGAGAGTAAATAAAGGAAAGAAATTAATAGAGAACGTGGTGGTGGTAGACTTGAGACTTGTAAAGCCAGGGCCTTAGGGTTTATTGGATCACATCGGTTGTATTCAATCTAATCTTATCGTCGATTACTCCCGCCTGTACCCAACCCTGCCTACAGCCAGCCAAAACTCGTTTCCCCCTTCTTCACACCAGCCTAGTGGCCCAAGATCACACTCTCCACAAATCAGCAACTTCATACGCTTGCCAGGTGTAGCCGAAAGATTGCCAACAGGACGAGTAAATCCGATGTTTTCGAATGACATCGGTGAGCCCGTGATGAGCCACCAATTGGCTGTTTCTGGTGGTGGTGGTAAGCTAGGGAGAAGGCGGTTGGCTGGTGCATCCGTCGGCTCCATCTTCTGAAATTTCAGGTACATTGCAATAGTCAAGACAGGATATAGCGTACCAATACACTTGTCCGCTCCACGAACTGGGCACTGTTGCTCTTGAGGATGATACCCCTACACCCTCGCGGACAGAGCAAATCGTATCTGTTAACAAGCACACCAGGACTTGATGTATCTTCAGTAGCAAGGTCTTCGGTGCCCGAGAACTCAGAGAGCATAGCCGGGCTGCGCTTCTGGGAGGATGGCCGCAGCAGACTCTGAAGCACCTCTTGGCTGATTTTGGGCGACGTTGGAGATTGTGGTTGTGCTGCGCTCTTGAGAACAATTCGCATCTCATACCACTTCTGTTTTCCGTGAACAACACTACTCTCCCCGAGCCATTCGAAGCCGGCCTTTTCATATAGTTGGCGCAGGTTGTCGTGCGCAATCAGCAGGATTCTTTCGTATCCTCCGTCGTCCTTTACTCGTTTGATGTACTCTTTTAGTAGAGCCAGAGCAAACGCCACGACGTTGGTACGAACGTTTTACGCAGACCGAGTGGATGCATACAGAAGATCCACCTGGTACATGGGTAGACATTGAAGAGTGTGTGAGGGTATCAGAGTCCGAGAGGGTCGAGCAGATGTAGCCGATGAGCTCCCCAGGTTCGCCATTGGGTAAGGGTGTGTAGGCGCCGAGGAAGAGAGATGGCGCTTGAGACTGACGGAGACTAAGGCCCATCCCGTCATTATCCTGATTAACCTGAACAAGAATGACCTACGTGAAACTCTCGAGGCTGCCAGCTTCATCTTCCGGGTATTCTTCCTGCTCGATGGCAAGTGCAGCAGGAATATCGTTTGCAGGGAGAGGCGCGTAGATAAGATCTGGAGTCGCCATCGTGAATGGCTGAGCAGTTGCGTAGTCCCCAGGATGACGATAGATCAGTGACCCCTAAGGGCAGGGAAAGTTCCGGGCATGATGTAATAGGCGCCCGTCAGCCACTGCCCCAAGAGTTCTGCCTCTTGACCCACCCCGCTACGAAAGTGACACCTTGTGTTTATATCGGAACTTGAGCCTGCCGAAACTTGCTCAGTAAGGAGGAACCAGAAAGCCTCTGGGAGCCATAGCCGAATAAATCCGACCGCATGGACACAGACTTCGGCAAGGTCAGTTGATTCGCTATGTCGTGTGCGAGATACTGATCAGGACTTCAGGGGTGGACTGCGGTCTATTTATGAATGGAAGATCCTCATTCTATAATGACTCGTTCCTAACCCGCGTGGTAGAAAGCAGAGTTTTGACGGGTTTACTCCCTACAACTTGCAAACCTCCTAAACCATGGTCCAATTCTTCGACTCCATCCCAGCCTGGCTCATACCTTGGGCTGAAGAGCAAAAGGTGTTCTGGGTCGCCACTGCTCCCCTCGCAGAAGACGGGCATGTAAATGTCTCGCCCAAGGGATGTTTTGAGAAGACGCTGAATCTTATTCGGGATGAAGAGTCTGATGAAGATCCCAAGAAGAGGTCATCAAGGGCTGTTTGGTACGAGGACTTGACTGGGAGCGGTATGTCGTGTCTAGCCCTGGTGTTGCTAGAGGCTAATATTATTGCAGGGGCTGAGACTGTCGCCCATGTCAAAGAGAATGGCAGGATCACGGTTATGTTGACTGCCTTCGAAGGTCCACCGAGGATTACCAGGTTCTATGGCACTGGTAAACCCGTCTCTCCCCTATCTCCTTCGTGGTGTATAAAGCTAACAGAAATCATTCGCAGGCAAGATATTTGAGTTTGGGACACCTGAGTACGAGGCCCTTCTCCCTCCTGGTAGCCGACAACCAGGGTCTCGAGCCGTCATCTGGGTCGACGTCCACAAAGTCAGCACGGTGAGCCCCAATCTCTGCACTGTTCGATGGATACTCAGCGACATGACTTGGTTAGAGCTGCGGATATTCCATCCCGTTCTTCGAATACAAGGCACCCAGAGTTAGGCTGCACAAGTTCGCAGTTGGGAGGGAAAAGGCGGACCTGGAGTATGCAGACTCTTGCGCCCTTCCTCCACCATCTTATCATACCACGACTTCCTCTTCCTCTGCTGAGGACACACCAAGCGATTCGGTCGTACTTGTCACCCCTCCTGGTGAATCGACGGTGCTACCGCCAGTACAGACCATCCCATCACGAGAAGGACAGCTTCCCGAAAAGGGGCTGAAGTACTACTGGAAAACCCGAAACATCAAGAGTCTTGATGGTCTGCCTGGGATGGAATTTGGGTACACGAGCGAACAAAAGATGGGGCAGTTCCACGAAACGGGTGAGGCCTATGCAGGCTTGGTCGATGATGAAAGTGAGAAGAAGACCGTGGAGAAGCCTGAGCAGGTTCTTGGTGGAACGACGCCACCCGATGTGGCAGAATCATACCGAGAACAGGTGGGAATGGACAAGGTGACACTCGGGTTTGGCGCTGGTGTGCTTGTTGGAGTTGTGCTCTCGCGATGGCTGCGGTGAGTATCTTGGTGCTCTAGACCCTGCATAGGTACCATGTTCGGTATGTGAACTGTCGTCAATTGAAACACATTCAAAGTTTACACCCCGATGGTGATAGGAAAGAATAGGAAGTGTTGCCGTACATTGACAATGACATGCGCCGCTCCAACGCGTATGCTTCCCGTGCTGCGGGCATGATGCATGACCGTCCACCCCGACAGATGCCGGGTAAGCATCTAATCAGATAGACACATATATATACGATGTGAAAGTGGGCGCCTTTACCAACACAACATGGGACAGCACTTCGAATTCATCCCCGCAAAGCTCATACCATTCATAGAGCGCCAAAAGATCTTCTGGGTCGCCACTGCCCCTTTAGCTGAGGATGGACATGTCAATGTCTCCCCTAAAGGTTGTTTCGAGAAACCATGAACGTCATTCTGGACGAGGAGGACCAAGGAGAGAAGAAGAATTCGAGAGCGGTGTGGTACGAAGACTTGTCAGGAAGTGGTACGTCCCTGTTTCTTTCATACCCCTTCATCACGCCGCTGACTCGGGTTTGTAGGTGTGGAGACTATCGCGCATCTACGCGAGAATGGCCGCATTACGGTCATGTTTACCGCGTTCGACGGAGCGCCTAACATCATCCGCCTGTACGGAACCGGCAAGGTCTTTGAACTGGGCACACCAGAATATAATGAACTCTTACCACCCGAGAAGAGGCAGCCTGGGTCCCGAGCCATCATCTGGGTCGATGTTCACAAAGTCGGGACTGTAAGCTAATATATACGCTTCGCTCTTGAGAATGACTACTGACAACGAGGCCTCAATGCAGAGCTGCGGGTTTTCCATCCCTTTCTTCGAATATAAAGCGCCTCGGACAAAACTGCACAAACTCGCGGTAACAGTTGAGCAAGAAGACGTGGCCTGTGCCGCAGAACTCAAGGCGTCAGCAATTTCGGGCGCCCCTGTTACACGCGAGACTGTTGACGTCGAAGACGGGAAGAAGCTCGCGTTGAAGGGCATCAGGAACTTCTGGAGGTTTTACAATATGAAGAGTTTGGATGGCCTACCAGGATTGGAGTCGGCTTATGACGCGGAGGAGTTGGTCGGGAAGCATGCCACGACGGGAGAGGTATTCTCGGCGATTGTCGCAGAAGGAGCCTGAGGAGGATGGGCAGGTTCTCGATCAGGCTACTGGGGCTGTAGCGGTGAAGAGCGCGGGTCCTGGAGCTCAGGAAAGAAATGTTGTTGATACTGCACTTACCCTTGGTATTGGATTTATGCTGGGGGCCTTGTTCATGCGTTACGCTAATAAGTGATCTCTCGCATGAACACGCTGGCCACCGTTTGCCGCCTGCTGCATATACCTTTGATTCTCAGTTTGGAACATTGTAGTACCGTCTCCTCTCTTAATGTACGCCTGGTTTCTCTCCCCCTTAGGCATCTCATTTTTGTACCGGACCACTCCCACAGGTGCTCTTGATAGACTGCTTCTCCCGCCAATCTCCCGCTGAGTGTATGTCAATCATGATGGGAATCTGATGATCCCATGGGCTTCATTGCGCAAATGGCACCTGCTAGGTACCTTAGAGGGCCGCGAGCTTTGACTAATGCCCGTGATTGGGCCAGCTTCACGGTTTAACGAGTGTGTTCCTGACACTGAAAGTGGAGGGTTTATACGACAGGAAGGGCCGAGTCGGAGATCGCCAAGGTTTTTCAGTTGCCGTTCGGTCTGCTCAACATCGGTTTTGAGAGCTTGATTTATAGAGATATTCACTGTACTATTACTCATCCGCAACCTTGAAGACCAACTTCTTGGCGCTGACCTTCCCTTCCTTCAACCTCTTCAATCCATCCACGACGTCATCCAGTCCTCCAGCGACTTCGTGAGGGTGGGCTTTCAGCCTTCCATCTGCCAGCCATCTCGAGAACAGCCTAAAGTAAGCTGTGGCAAAGTCCCTCTTGTAATCAGACTCTTTGTTGTGCGAGTCCCCTACAGTAGTCCGGATGACCGTAAAGTTCTTTTTCTTGTCATAGTCGTCCGCGTTCTGCAAGACGTGGGTGATATACGCTCCTTCGCTCGCAACCTCATTGATGTGCTTCCCCGTCTCTCCTTCCGAGATTGCATCATACACATGCAGCAGTTTCTCGCCTTTCGCATGTTCTTGTAGAGCCTTTTGGATGTCGGCAACAACATTGCCTTTGCGGTAGTCGACGATCACGTCTGCACCGATGGATTTAGCGAAGTCACCACCGGAGCCTGCGACACCGATGATAGGATGGATGTTGGCGAGTTGGGCAAATTTGATGGCGTAGGCACCAACGGCGGAGGAGGCGCCGTAGATGAGGAGCGGGATGGGTTGTGTAGCCGGCAGGAGAGGCGTTGGGAGGCGGAGGTTGATGAAGAGGCCTATGGCGCTTGTCATGGCTGTATAAGCATGTTGAGCGCGTTAATAAAGAAGAGACGAGGGTATGATGCTCACCAGCGAGTGGAATCGTAGCACCCTCCTCGAAGCTCACGTTTTCAGATAGATGAAACGTTGTATGTTCCCAAGCGACGGCATACTCCGCAAATGTTCCTCCTTCCGTGAGCATTTCATGGAAAATAGCGACTCTGTCTCCCTTTTTGAATTGGGTGACTCGAGAGCCGACAGAGTGAATGTAGCCTGCGGCGTCGTCTCCAGAGTTGCCGGGCTTTCCCCATACGGGGAGTTTCCAGTCTTTAGGGTTGGAACCCGCGATGATGACTTTGATCACGACTTGGTGGTCGTTGGGGGTCCTGTATAGGGGTAGATTTTAGGGGAAGTTGGGGGATAGCTTGGGGAAGGGACGTACGGGATGTCAACCTCTTGGACTTCTCCTCTGAGCTCAGGTTGTCCGTAGATGTAGATTTGTTTCATTTTGGGATAGGATGTATGGTTTTGCAAATCGCCTGTCTGTCTGCGGGGTATTTATACTGTGGCGCAATCGAAGCCAGTGGTGTAAGCAGCCCTTTGCATGGCGTGCTCCTGTTTACTCAGCTTCATTGGTGCCATTCGTTCTGACGTATACGATGAGCCCAAGCCTGTGGATAACACATGGTAATTCATGAACGGATGCTCTGAGGACTGGGTGTTAGAGTGATTGTGCTTCAAGTTGGAAATGTGGTTCGCAAGATTCATTGCGAACGGGATCGCCACTGTGTAGACGCTGCGTGATGTGCCTTGTCCAGAGATAAAATTCCTCGGGGTTGTTGGTTTAAAGTGTCTGAGACTTGCGTCAGCGCATTCTCCCGCAGTCTCCGTTACGCTGTGAGTTAAAAGTTTCATGTCGTTGTTGAAGGCGATGATAAGATTGAGATGGGCAAGCCGAACCAAACAAGGACAGCTGTGGCAGTGATGGCGCAGCGCCCAAGCAACCGACGACCAGTTTTGCCAAGAACACTACGGCCTTCTTCTTACTCCTCTCTACGACAACGCCTTTCAAACGGTGCGTTTCCTTCTTTCTGTCTCTTTCGGATTGAAATACTGACTTGGAGCAGACCTTTAAAGACCTAGTATAATGTTCGTATCTCTCCTAATTCCGGCCCATCCAGTCATCCATCGCTCTCGAGATGCGCTCATTATGCTGATGATTGAATGAACGACAGGGCCGAGCCATACGACCCTTATCTTCCCCGCGCTGGTGGTTCGAATGGTGCACCTGCAGGGGGAGCTGGTGGAGGAGGCAATGCAAAGACAGCCGCCATCCAGGCGCAGATTGACGATACGGTCGGGATCATGAGGGAGAATATCACCAAGGTGGCGGAGCGAGGAGAGAGGTTGGATTCGTTACAGGATAAGACGGGTGCGTTGGTCTTCTAACTCTGGGCGTAGAGAGTAGGGAGAGGCGAGGACAGGAGAAGGAGGACGGGGAGATTGGAGGACGAGATGATGTTGAATGGATTACTGACGATATGGATTTAGATAACCTTGCTGTCTCAGCGCAGGGATTCAGGAGGGGAGCTAACCGAGTACGAAAGGTGCGTTTCTGCGTACATCTTGCCCCGGTTCATCCTGTTTTTGCCGTCCATCCATCGCTTTCGCTCGTCCGTCGCCTACGGCCGCAGTAACGCTCACAGCCCGAGGGGGCGCGGTCTAGCCTGTTTTACCTTTTCCTTCGCAGCTTCCACTTGGCGATTCGTTTACGTTGTGCGGTATGCTGACCTATATCTGTCGCTTTAGAATATGTGGTAAGCACCAAGTGCGTTCTTGAAGCGTCGTGCGCTGGTTAATGGAATCGCTTCCTTTCTCCCATATCCGCTCTCGACCTGCGCCCGCTCGGACCACGATAAATGAACGCCAATCAAATCGAATCGCGCCGCGCGTTATGTCTATAGGTGGAAAGACATGAAGGTGCGTTCTGTTCTCTGCCGTTGCCCTCATCCATCAGTGTCGCCAGGCCATCTAACTAGCGTTTAACAGATGCGCATCATCATTGGAGTCGCCATCGCAGTCATCATCGTCATCATCGTGGTCTCTATCGTCAAGACTGTTGGCAAGAAGGACTGAGCGGCTCGAGCATGACCGCCTCCAACACTCGCCCATCACGACCCCTTTTGATATCCCACTCTTGTTGTATCTATGTTTCTCCTTAATTTCTTCTTTTCTTCCTTACTGCTATGAACGAGGCTGGTTAGTTTTATGCACGGTGTGTAACAGTAGTAGGAGATGCGGAATCTTGGACGTTTATTCGAGATGCGAAAAAAGAGATGGATTTGTACGAAGGTACAGAAAGACATGGCCGATGCGTTTACTTTGGGTTTTGAACGCGAGATTTGGGTGCCTTGCCGCCCTTGATTGGCTGCTTGTGAGCCTTGGGAGCAGAGGGGACAGCGGAGCGGGTTGTAGGCTGCACGAGATAAGCCGTAGTGCAACAGATAACAGCAATAACGCACCTTGGCCTTCTTGCTCTCCTTTTCCTTCTTCTCCGTCTTGGCCTTGGCAATAGCTGCCAACCTCGCCTGCTCTCTCACAGTGGCGGTCTGGTTCCTCTTTGCGGCAATGGCAGCGAGATCAGCACCGACGATACCACGCTGGTGCTTGACGGTACGACGGGATCGCTTCTTTGCGACTTCTTCGGTGAGACCTTTTTTGTGCATGCGCCTGTAGACGACGGTCCAGGCGATCTTGCGAGGGTTTTTGCGTTGGAGGAAGAGGGAGGCGGATTTGGAGCCTGCGAATCGGAAGACCTGGGTGAAGATTTTAGTGGGGAGTTGGGGAGTGAAAGCGGATTGCGCACCTTGCTGTCTCCCCGGACAAAGAGCTTACCCTTGGAAGGGTAGATTCGGTAGCCCGAGAACGAGTCGATTTCGACCTTCTGCTTTGGGTGTTAGATGAATCCTATATCTTTTAACAGAGACACGCACCATCTAGAGAAACAAAGTAACCGAGAGATTAGCTTCCATCGTCATCCGACATGGGTTCCTGCCATCCATCTCTTTCCTCCGCCCATCCGTCCCATCCAGCGATTCCAGCAGGTCCGTTCGTTCGTTTCACTCACCTTGAGAGGGTTGTGGGGTCTGGGGGTGTTCTTGAGGAGGCCGTCGTCGACGTTATGGGCGTTGGTGAGGGTGTGTGGTGCGTCGGAGGCAATAGGAGGTCACGTGGAAAATAGATGTAAATAACGCGTATCGCGGCGAGTTTCTTTGGTTTGGCTGTTACCTTGAGGATGAGATGGACGTACCTATAGGGAGAAGCGTGTTTGTGTGGAAGAAAGAGGTGTGTTTGACGAGAAAGTGGTGAAAGAAGAGATAGGAGAGGTGATGATGTAACGCGTGTCACTTTCTTTAAACAAATCTCGCGCGTGGCCTTCGACTCTCAACCACAATGAATGAGCTGGACGCCCTGGTAGAGGGCCTTGATGGGTCCTTCTGGGATGCTGTCCCCTCTCCAGTCAAATCCACCAGGACACCTATCACGCCCAAGAACAAGAAGAAGGTCGACTTGACCGACTTTCTCGCTGGAGCAGAGGACTGGAATTTGGACGATGACCCGTTTACACCCCAGAAACCAAAGCCACCCACCGTGGTCAAGGGTGGACCTGAACCTACAACGCGCTGTGTGGTGGATGTTGTTCTGGATGACCCTGA
Source organism: Coprinopsis sp. MPI-PUGE-AT-0042 (assembly GCA_020736565.1). Taxonomy (NCBI): domain Eukaryota; kingdom Fungi; phylum Basidiomycota; class Agaricomycetes; order Agaricales; family Psathyrellaceae; genus Coprinopsis; species Coprinopsis sp. MPI-PUGE-AT-0042. The sequence goes on along the minus strand of JAHBOF010000041.1, from coordinate 699,182 downwards.
GCTCGTCGAGGGTCGCTGGTCGAGGGTGTTGCACGCCCATGTACACAAGAAGGAAGAAGACGCGCGGGTGGTCTACCTCCAGGATGACTGGTACGACACGCCTGTACGCGCAGGTGCGTTTCATGCCACTGCTACCCTACTTGATACTGACCTTACACCAGGCGATACGATTAATGTGATTGGCCACTGGTCCCCGCCTTCACAGACTTGCACCTCGCAGTCTATAACGATTACCTCTCAGTCTTCGATGCTGGTCCTTCATCCGGATACACTTTTAACCGCGACCTCTCTATCCAACTCGACGCAATGCACGCGTAAACCCCTCCTCTCCTCCCTTGTGCGCTCGTCCAACGATATCACGCCCGCACTTGTGTGGGGAAACATGCTGCACGAAATCATGCAGCGGTGTCTACTCTCATCGACCTTCACGGACGAGTACATTGAAGAGCAGATTGATAGTGTCATCCTGGATGGTCTAGGCAGCCTCGTCGTACTCAATATCTCGGAGGAGACGGCGAGAGCGACTTTACGCGCTAGGACGCAGCATCTCCCCGATTTTGCGGAACGATACCTTGGGGAAACGCCAAAACCCGAAGGAACGGTTTCGGATACGAGAGCCAAGAGTGGAGAGACGAAGAGCACGCTAGCGATTAGAAAGGTTCATGAAGTAGAAGAGGATATCTGGAGCCCAAAGTATGGTCTGAAGGGGAAGCTGGATGTGACACTGGAGGTGGTGGTGGACGAGGAGGGACGCGGTGCTGGCCTCCCTGTTCCGCCCTCTGGAGTTTCACGCACTGGGTTCTTCAAGGCTGGAAAGCAGACGACCCTACCGTCAATGAAGCCGCTTCAGTCGCATCCGAGGCCGTTTGAAATCAAGACGGGAAGGTCGATTGGAGGCATGGAGCATCGTGCCCAGACGATGCTTTATACCCTGCTTGCGAGTGAGCGGTATGGCGTTGAGGTGGATAAGGGCCTTTTGTTTTATACCCAGAGTGATAGTGGGGAGATTGTACAGGTGAGTCAATGTCTTTCTACGTTGTGATCATCTACTGATGGGGTCTTGCAGGTCCCGAGAGGGAGGAATGAGATTCGAGGGCTTATGGTGATGCGCAACCAGCTGGCGAGCTGGATGATGGTTCGGACGCGAAAGACAGAGTCTGGGCGAGCGCCGATGGCTATAGCAGATGCCTCTCCTGAATCTCCATCCGAGACACTGGACGACCTTACTGAAAGCGTCGAGCCAGAGCCGGATATGGAGGAAGCGTTCCTCCCGCCCCCGATTGACCAGGACCACGCGTGTAAACGATGCTATGTCATTGATTCGTGCATGCTCTACCGATTTGCACTGTCTACTTCCTCGCCGTCCACCGCTTCCCAATTACCATCTCCCACCACCACCACATCATCGACGTTCACACCCATCAACACACCTTCCTTCAAGCCCCTCGAAAACGCCCCGGATCCCTCCTCGTCCCTATCACAGACGTACGAAATCAAGACGGGTCATTTGAAGCCTGCCCATGGACTCTTCTTTCGACAGTGGGAGAGGTTGTTAGCCTTGGAAGAGAGGGATTTGGGAAGGTGGAAGAGTGAGCTTTGGAGGCTTGGGGCGGCGGAGAGGGAGAGGAAGGGGAGGTGTTTTGGAGGCATGGTTATGTTGCCCGAGGAGGATGGGGAGAGGAAGGAGATGGGAACGCAGGTGGGGAATCGGACGTACAAGTATACGTATACGTTTGGGAGGTCGAGGAGGTTCCTTGTCAGTCAGCCGAAGAGTCAGGAGCCGACGTCTGGGTCTCAGGATGCAGCATCAGGCACTCAGGCTGGTTCGGCACCTGGTACCTTGTTGAATGGCCATCTTTCGGTGGGGGATGCAATTACACTCTCGGTTGAGCCGTACCTCCTCGCGTTGGTTCAAGGCTTTATCATCGACCTTACCCCAGAGAGTGTCAGAGTGGGAGTGGACCATGTTGTCGATTTGGAGGCGGTGAAGGAGAGGGTGGACGTTCTAAAAAAGCGCCATGGCGTCGAGGAAGACCGTGAGGAGGAGGAAGAAGTGATATTCCGAATCGACAAGGACGAGCTGTTTGGTGGTATGGCGCGCATGAGGAACAACCTTGCCCAGTTGTTCTTTGTCGATGGCGACCATAAACGACGTGAACTCGTTGTGGATCTGCGTCCGCCTGTTTTCGAGTCAGAGGTTGGATCAGAATTCGCGCATATCCAAGCTCAGCATTCGCTGTCGCACCTCAACCGTTCTCAGCAACATGCCGTCCACAAAGTCTTGACCGCGCAGGATTATGCGCTGGTTTTGGGGATGCCTGGGACGGGAAAGACGACGGTTGTCGCTGCGCTCATTCGGGTGCTTGTGGAGAGCGGCAAGACGGTCCTCTTGGCGAGTTATACGCACTCGGCGGTGGATAGTATCCTGCGTAAACTGGACGAGGGAGAGGGAGACTGGAGTGACAAAGTGTTAAGGTTGGGGAATGTTGACAAGGTATGGGCTCTCTTTTTTTTTTTTTTCTTTCTTTTCTTTCTTTGCGAGCCTGCGTGAGGGGTTGGGTGTCGAGAGAAGGAGGAGAAGCTGATGAGGGGTGTTGTTTGATAGGTTCACAAAGACGCAAGAAAGTTTACGCTAGATGCAAAGGAAAGGGCTAGCACTGTGCAGGGGTTGGAGAAGCAGTGGATGACTCCTCCTGTCGTTGCTGCGACGTGCCTTGGCGTCGATCAGTGCGTCCTCTCCTCTTTCTCTGTTTATTCGTGCTGACGCGCACAATCATAGCCCATTGTTTGCAAAGCGCCAATTCGATTATTGCATTGTGGATGAAGCGTCGCAGATTACCCTGCCGACGTGTTTAGGTCCGCTGAGGCATGCGAAGACGTTTATACTCGTTGGCGATCATTTCCAGCTTCCGCCGCTTGTGAAGAATCCGGATGCAAGGGCTGGAGGGTTGGATGTGTCGTTGTTTAGGAGGTTGTCGGATGCTCATCCGAATAGGTTTGTTTCTTTATGTCCTGTTTATTCTTTGGCTCACGGTCCGTTGTAGTGTTGTGGACCTTAACCAGCAGTATAGGATGAACCAGGATATTATGCTCCTCTCCAACAAGCTGATCTATGATGACCGCCTGAAATGTGGGAATGAACGTGTTGCGAGGCGGGCGTTGGAGCTTCCGAATAGGTCTGCGCTGGACCTCGTTCATAAGCGCATGAAGCGTCAGGTTGGGGTGGTGAGGTGCAGGGAGGTGCAGGGCCTAGGTAGAGGGTGCTGGTTGGAGCATCTTGTTGATCCTGGGTATGTCTGGCAATCTTCTCTTGAGTGGATTGGGGATTGACCACAGCGCAGAACGAAAGCAGTGTTTGTGGATACGGATGCGCTTGGTCCAGCGGCTTACGACTCGCGCGCGGGTGACCTCGTTCAAAACGTTGTTGAAGCATCGCTTGTTGTCCAGTTTTTGGAGACACTCGTGCGATGCGGAGTTTTGCCCAACCAGATTGGTGTCATCTCGCTGTATCGACAGCAGGTCAAGCTGATCATGCAGAAGCTTGCTGGGAGGGAGGGGGAGGATGATGAGACTGCGGAAAGAGGTTTGGGTCTGGGAGGTGTAGAGGTTTTGACAGCTGATAAGAGCCAAGGAAGGGACAAGGACTGTATTGTCGTTTCGCTGGTGAGGTCGAATGCTGAGAACCAGGTACGCTCCTCTCCTTGATCTCATATGACTTTCATGTGCTGAGGAGATGTAGATCGGTGAACTGGTGAAAGACTGGAGAAGAATGAATGTATCGTTCACGCGTGCTCGGTCGAAGCTGATCATTTTTGGATCGCGGTCGACCTTGCAAGGCGATCCGTTGCTTGCGCAGTTTTTCGAGCTGATGGATGGGCAGGGCTGGGTGTATGGGCTTCCGAAGGATGCTCATATCTTCCATGATGCTGATTTGGTTCAATGCGAGGATGGGGACGAAGATATGGAAGACGCCAAGGAAGAAGGCCAGAACATCAAGGTGGAAGAGGAAGTCGAAATTGAAGAGCAAGAGGTCAAGAGGGCGAACCCCGTGGAGGGAAGAAGAGAAACTGCCAGGGTCAATGGTGAAGCAGTCAATATGGAAGACATGGAAGACGAAGTGGAAGTGGTTACGTCAAGTGACGATATTATCATTGTCGACCCCAAGTCTGAGCCCCGCAAGACCACTCCTCTCAAACGCCCCCGCCATCGTACTCAACGAATGTATCGAGCTACACTCAGAAGGCGAGGAAGACATTCTTTTGAACCTGGGCTTCGCCAACCGCAAGATGGAAGTGGATGACGGCGACGTTATCATCGTCTCGACTGGACCTGCCAACACTTCATCAAACAGGCCAAACGGAAAAGGCAAGGAAAAAGAAAACCGAGCATTGGCGTCGACATCCAAGACCAAACCTCCCATAGCGCAACCCAATTCTAGGCCAACAGCGAAACCCACAAAATCCAAAGCTTCCGCCGCTTCCTCGTCCAGCTCCTACGCCCCACGCACAAACCAATCAAGACTCGATGGGTGGTTCAAGACTGGTACCACCAAGAAACCCGACACCTCTGGAGATAACGAAGGCAGGCCAAAGAAGATGCAGAAGGTTGGTAAAGGCCCTGCTTCGTCCTGCGCCTCAAGCGTCAAGAAGGTCAATGGTCTACTGAAGGGTCGGCCTATCCTCAATGATCTCGTCAAGAATGAGGTCTAATTCCAGACCCGCACGGACACCCCTTTCATTCACATATTTTTCATCCCACATATCATGGATATCAACGGCGCAATTTCTCGTAGCATGTAAATTATTTTGTATCATGCAGCAACAGCAATCTCCTTTCGAAATGTAAACTTTGAACCTGACACCGCCTCATGCCCGGTTGACCGGATCGTATGTTGGTTCCCAGGGCTGTCGATCATTGTTACTGTCTTCGATTGTGTTGATTCTGGCCTTGTTGTATTGGATCTTTCTTCATGTGCTTATATGCCCTCATTCCACGGACACAAACATTCAGACTCTGTGAATCAGAACCGCAAAGCCCAGCTTGCAAATGCCTACAATGAACTCGGGAAGGAGCTGGCCTCGTCCAAGGTTCGGGTTGTGGGCAACTATACCCTAGGCAAGGTCATAGGAGAGGGTGAGATATCGCCGTCTGCTGCGGTTCGTCACCCACAGTGCTAATCTGCCTGTAGGCGCCTATGGAAAGGTTCGCCTGGGGACCCATCGTCTCACCTCGACACGGGTCGCAATCAAACAAATTCCAAAGGCCATGTCTGCGACCCTCACGCGCGAGATTCACCACCACCGACAGCTGCACCATCCTCATATTACCCAGATGTACGAGGTCATTGCAACTGAATCATACATCTGGATTGTCTCGGAACTGTGCTGCGGAGGAGAACTCTTCGACTATCTGGTCGAGAAGGGTCGGCTTTCGGAAGAGGAAACCAAGATTCTGTTCGGACAACTATGCCTAGCGGTGGCGTATCTCCATAGCCTTGGGATCGTTCACCGGGACCTCAAGCTGGAGAACGTTTTGCTGGATGAGAGGTGCAGGGTCAAGCTGGGGGACTTTGGATTTACTCGTGAATACGAGCGCGGTTCTCTTATGGAGACGTTCTGTGGGACGACTGGCTACGCTTCACCTGAGATGTTGCAGGGGAAGAAGTACCAGGGGCCAGGTAAGCCTTGGACCGTCTCTTATTCTTTTATTCCCTTAAACCCTTCCTCCAGAGGTCGATGTATGGTCCTTGGGAGTCATTCTCTATTGTCTCTTGACGGGGACGCTACCCTTCGATGACGATGACGAGGACATCATGAAGCAGAAGGTTGTCAAGGGAGAGTTCGAGGATCCTGGCTGGCTGTCTCTAGGTATGCCTCCCGTCATACTGGCTGTCCGAATAAGCTTATCGAGCCATTGGTAAGAATCGCGCGACCTCATCAAGAGCGTCCTTGAGAAGGACCCGATGAAGCGGTTAACCATCCCTCAAATCTTCGCTCACCCTTGGTTCACGGCCAAGGAACTTTCTTACGAGCCTGAATCACCTCTGTCGCTCCAAACTCAATCGCTCCAACCTACCCGCCCAACGACGCCAGAGAGGAGATTGAGCGTATCAGTGCCGATGACGCCAAACGAGTCGCCAAAAGCAGACCCTTTTGACAGCATTGTCAATACCGCTGGACAAGACACACCAAACTCTTTGGTAGACGGGCAAGACAGGAAACCTCTCAAGATTCGCCCAGTCTCATGGTCCAATTCCTCAGGCTCCAAGATACCTCCTTCCAAAATCCGCACACCAGCACGGACGAAGCGGCGGTCGGTTTCATCTATCATGTCACTGTCGGAGGGCAATCTTCAGAACGGCGATGCAGAGCCGCCGACCCCCTTGCCCGCTCCTGCCCCTCGAGATCTAGACTTTGCTTCGCTGCTCTCAAAGCCCACACCGATTATCTTTTCGACGCCTATGGAGCGACAGCTATTGAACAGCCTCAGTGCATTGGGGATGGATACTGCTCAGACCGTGCACTCTGTCCTCTCGGATGCTTGCGATTGCGCGGGGGCTGTATGGTGGATGCTCAAGAAGAAGGCAGAGCGCAAGCTGCTGGAGGAGGGCGGAAGTTTCGATTTCCCCCCGTCTCCTGCCACAGCTGATATTCCTTCGCGGCTTATTGACGACGAGATTCCGAAGAGCGCTGGGACCATCAAAGGCAAGGGTCGAGTTCAGACTGGCGTACAGACGGATGCCACTTCACCCGCTGAAGCCCTCGTCGCCATCCAACCCCCTCTCTTCTCCTTTGTCCCACCAACACCAACATTTGTCCGACCCTCGACACCTCCTCGAAACGGTTCCCCCACCCGCTCTCCAATGCTCTCTCCTTCTACATCAACCCTCAACGGTGAATTTCCATCTCGTTCGCATCCCTCAACGCCAGGAAGCAGTATGAATGGATCGAAGGGCAGGAAGAATCGTGCAGGTAGCGTCAGCATCATGCAGCGTGCTACCACAGCTCTCGAAGCTGCTGGTTTGGTTCGCAAGAAATCTGCTGAAGCAGTCCGCGAACTGAGGGAACAAGAGCGACGAGCAACAACGAGTGGGGAAGACTCTCGATCCTCGGAGCAGTCCCACGAGAACTACAAGTCAGCCAATGGCGGGTCGTCAAAACTGCACAAATCACCACCTCTCAAACCTCAAAGAGATCCACCAGGGCCAACTACTCCTCCACGAAGCGAAGGCCATGAATCAGGCCATATCGGCTCGCCATGGGTCCTTGCAGATGCGCGACAAAATCTTTCTCAGCAAGCCGTCTCCCATCCACCCGGTGCTGTCAGTGCGATCCGAGGGGAGATGATCCACTCCTACAGTGCTCCGAATCTTGACACAAAGGCGACGATTAAGGCGCCCGCCCCTCATCGGAACCGTGCCAACATTCTTACTTCACTCAAGATGTGGTTCAACGACGACCGGAAGGGCAAGCGGAAGGAGGTGGACAAGGCCAACCGTATGCCTGTTACACCTCAGCCGACGTACGCTCGGGTGGTGCCATCTGGAACTGCCAAACGTCGGGGTAGCAATGCCAGTGCCAAGCATGCTCGAAACAGCACAGGCCACAGGGCCAAACGCCCGTCCATGTCATCCCGTCGCTCGAGTAGCGTGAACTCGCGACGCTCGTCGATTACATCCATGCAGATCCCTATCTTGGATTCACCCCAGCAGCTGCGTCAGGCTGGAAGCCGTACGCCCAACTCGGAGCTCGGAGGAGAACATGAGCACTCCTCTCGGCCTTCATCCATTCACAGCGCCGGTAGACACCCGCGACATCGCAAATCTCCCTCTGCAAGCTCTTCAGGGTCCTTCCGTCTACGAACAGCGTCTCCCATGCAGAAGTATCATCGGCGTGCGGGCTCAGGGTCGTCGACGACTCGCGTCGTGCGACAACCGCTAGCCCGCCCTCCGCACGTCCGGAACAACTCTGCTACATCGTCGCTGTACTCTCCACCGTCATCTCGACCAACTTCCTTCTATGAGCCCTCAGATAATGATCTTCAGCCTCGAAACGGCTCGCCATATCGTGCTCGCCGCCATTCAGAGGAAAGTACTCCTCGGCGTCCCGTTGTCGCTTCCACCACTGCGTCCACTTTCATTGCCTCCAAACGGCAAGGTCCCTTTGCTAGCCCCGCCGTCGGCGGCACCCATGGCAAATCGAGCTGGAAGAAATCTTGGGGTCTCGAACCACCAGGTTGGCAGAGTCGCACAGCACAGCTTCCAGTGGAAGTCCTTGTCATTTCGCCTTCGGCTCTAAACGAACCTGCCACCTTGCGCGATGTCTTCTCAGGGCGACACTCATTCAGCCAGGCTGCCGATGACAGTGATTGGGTAGACGAGGACGAGGACATACCCGCTTTCGCTGGTGGCTTGGGACAACTAGGCGCTTCGATATCTGGGTCATCCGGAGGGTCGAATGGTGGAATGATGATGAACCCGGAGCCCGTTGTCACCCTGTCACCAGCACCAAGGGGTCATCGGAACACGTCCAAGCGGAATAACAAGCCATCTACAAGCTCGACGGGACCGATGATGGGAGGTGTAAGCAGGAGCAGTAAGCCTGGGCACTCGCCTGCAGAGAGGATGTCTCCCCTTCCCTCAGTCAGTGAGAACCCTCTCCCAGAACCTAGGGGTGGGAGAAGGCAGCTTCCCTCTGGCCGGCCTGGTCCAGCATTCAAGCATGCCATTCAAGAAGAAGATGAAGATGAGGAAGAAGAGTAGAGGCTTGACCTGTGGACACTGCTTGTTATCAGTTTGTTAAAGACAATGGCTATTATTTACATGGATGTAAAAAATTACTTGTGGAAAGCTGTTTTGTGGTCTTTCAATTTGTTGAAGTTATACTCATTTGCATCTGAACTTGCGTTCGAATTTGGAGTGCAATAGGATCACAGAAGGCAAGAGAATCTTCTTCTGCTTGTGGATTCAATGGGTGTGGTGCTCAAGAAGGACCCTGTCAAGATAGAGGTAGGTGCGGGTGCCAAGAGGCGCCAGATCCTGCGATCGGGCACGCTGTTCTCACGGTGGGTACCTCCTACCTACCCCCCCAAATCCGGTAATTTTGCTGGTTGTGTTTGGTTCAGAAGCCAGCTGACTAACATTCGAGCCGCGAAGCCAGCCGCTTCAGCTGTTCTTATGCGTGTGGCATTTCCACTGCTTGGATGCATTCCTTTAATCAAGTGTATGTACTAGTCATTTTTCTGCCTTATACCAGCTTTGCTATAGCTCTCCGATTGCCCCTCCAGCCCTTCCTTCGAGAGATGCAAGTGTTCTTTTGCAGATTACGGCTCGTTCTTTCAACCTTGCCCTTCAATTGCGGCCAATTGAGCTGCTATTGATCTACGGGCTTGAAGAAGAGCTTCGGCTTGTCTTTATTTCCCAGCTTAAACTTGGGTCACAAACAAGGTGTCAGCATAGTGGGGCAATCCCACCCATTCTGCCAATGCACACTATTTTCAAGTGCTCATATTGCTCCCAGAAAGCACAGGGTAATTACAATCGATGAATATATGACTCTCGTTGTCCTTATTACTTTTCCTGTCTACATTTGCATTCACCCATCCTAACTCTTCGCACAATACCTCCCATTGGCATTGAGACTCCACAGCCCTGCCGATGCCAGCCGTGGTCAATGATACCATCATTTGACCTTATCAAGGTGTGGGTTGGATGTGCCCGATCACTGAATCTGACACGTCTTGGCAGGTGCAGGTACCTGCAGGTAGATCTGTGGGAATACCTGCCCAACCCGGATGTCCAGGTCTGAGGTGATCTGTGGGAAGACAGCATGGCCCCTCCAGGCAGCTGGACACCAGAACAGATGGTCTCCAGTCCCATGCGCTGCTCATGTTTGTTTTTATTTTTAATATCTCTCTCTCTCATGCCCATGGCTTGCTCACCCTCAATCCTGAATCTATGTGATGCACTATTGACGATCGTGAGGTTGGAAGCCTACCTACATGCCTATACCTACCTATCAACTTATGTAGTCAAGATTCATAACTCGGTTTCAGAGGTGAATAAGTACCTGTGCCTACCCAACCTGAAAAACCCGTGGGTTGGCCCAACCTGTGACCAACACTAGTGGAGAAGTACTATGTTGATGTAAATTATCACACTTTTATTTTAGCCACTGAATGCTGAGCAGGGCTGAGTTGCCAAAATACATGCTGACCGCGGCACCTGGCACTCCCAATACAACACCAAATGCTTCAACTGCATGATCTCAAGCTGTTGAACAATAGCAGCAGGATAGGGCCCATACATTGAACTTGAGAATGTCATTGTCAGGAATGACAGTTTCAGGTGAAACACAATGAGGGGTTGGTGTTTCCCTATTGCAGTTGCGTCATACAGGCGGAGACATTTGAGCACGATGAAGTCCTGGAAGAATCCAGGTGAGAGGGGACTGATGTTTTCAAGGACCAAGCATGTCATTTTCACTGCTGCGACTAGCAGCAAGGGCTTCAAACCCAGAGGATGGATAGTGCAGTTGCCCCCAAAAGCAATGATCCATACTTCCGTCAATCTTCCCCCAGAGATGACCTTTTCCAAGAACTCCTGAGCAATGGGTGCAGATAGGAATGTTTCCTGGGTGACCTCATCAAGCCCCTGTAATTTAAACTTCACTGTAGTGATGCCAGGCAAGAGCAACTCCCTCTGCGATGTGAGTTCAATAAATCCAACCATCCTCCTGATTGCCAGATAGTCTGGTTGGCATCTGCAGTTCCATACTTCTACAGCACGGAATAGATGAGGAGCTGCCAGTGCATTGAACAGGCGGCAAACAAGCCTGAGATCCGCCAACCAGAAGCGGCGAAAGCGACTGCGTGCCACTCTGGAGATGATTAAGGACCAGACCTCGATAGGTAACACGTCCATTGGCACAATTAGGAAGCGCTGGTGCAGAGTATCTTGTCGCTGCAGCCAGCAGACAGATGGAGGGCTTTGGATTATTGTCGATCTACTAAAGGATATAAGATCAACAGTGTAAACCCCAGGATGAGGCATGGAACTCACTGAAGTTTCAAAAACTAAACAAGGCCCCAGGATGGATAGACTTGGGTAGAAAGCAAAATAGGGTCAACGTACAAGGGTCAATGTTTTACAACCCAAACATAATGTCTAGCGATGCACAGTGCGTGCGGTGGAATCCAAAGCAGGATAGATGCATTGATGGATCAATAGCCCATGTTGCAAGATTGCTTGTAACTGTGAGTGATGTCCCATCCTTTGCATACGGCAGCATATACATCACAGCTGATTAGCCAGGCTGTGAAGACAGACACAGAAGTAACTATACCTTCAATGGGAAAGTAATATAAACTCATAAGAGGTATTATTGCAGAAGCAGCAAGGTTTGCCTTTGCCATCAGACACACAGTACACTAACTCAAACACAGAATGAGGTCACCATCAACGCTTCTCATGCTCCCTCTTTGAACAAGTTGCCATGATAGCTTGATGCCTACGCTACCCCCATCGCCCTGATGCCTACACTCTGTCACCTTGATGCTCACACTTGATCACCTTGATGGGGTACTTCAACATAGGCGCTATTGTAGTGAACTTTATGTGGTATAAAGTGCAGATTATGGTTGACGTGAAGGTCAATCAACCAGCACATTCCTCCATTTACTATGCCCATTTCCAACAAAGCTGTCGAGGCTCGTTCAATCGCCACTCAGGGACTTGTTCACAACACCCACGTCTTCAACGCCTTCACTCTTGCAAAGTGGATGTCGCAGTGATCAATGAGATCCCTGCGGTACGCAGGCCAGAGGCCTGCAAGGTGCTTCAAGACATATGTGATGACTCAAGGCCTCTGATCTTCCCCTTCTGGGGGCTGTACCATGATGGATGGTCCAATGGGGGTGGATGAGTGCGCCCATAACTGCTTCGCCATTGCTGGCTCTGGCAGATGGGGTGTGTCTTATGAGCCACCAAGGCAGCTCCTGGATGAAAAGCATGTTGAAATCATCTTTCACAGTCTCGAGAAGTACATCCAAATACATATAGTTTTTTGCGATGTTAAATGTCAATACTCTAATCCCTTGTTTGCCTGGTGTACTAGACATCAAGCTACAATGGGTTGAGTGAGGGGATTGGCACGTTGACTGAACGAACATACCTCAGCATATTTGGCTTGGATCCAGACAGGATCGAAGCGGTGGCGCCAGAAGGGGCAAACCTTCGCATCAGCAGAGTGATCGCCCTTACAGTTAGGGCAGTGGCTAGCGTGCGGGCATGGCTGGCCAGGGGTGGTGGGAGGCTGATTAGCCTTGGGGTTACCCTTGCAGCACCCAGCAACGTGCCTGTGCTTGTCGGCTGTGTGTGGTTCACTGCACCTGGGGCAACTCAATCGAGGAGCCCTACAGGCAATACGAGGATAACCCCACCTATAGCATCAAGTGCACAAGGTGGAGCCAACGCTGGCCCTTGCAGGTCGGATGTTGCACTTACGGCCGTGGATCTCCAGAGGCCGATTGATAACGCACTTGGCTTTGGCTCCTGTTTGGGAGTCCCAGATATCAAAGTATGCCGTGCCTGACGTAGCATTCACAGAGTCTCTGACCAGGCGCACAGGCCCAGTCATCCAGATATCGCATCCAAGGGTAGACCGTTTGAAAACGGACTCCACATGTTTGTGGGTCATCAAGATGTTCTTGGTCACATCAGAGAACCAAGGCACATTGATGATATGAAGGAAGGACTTGGAGGCCAGTAGTCCCACAAAGCAGGATTCGTGGGCCTCCACGCTGAGCATGTTGAGGACACATCCTTGAATGATGGCCAGATCATTCTTGCTTGCCACCTCGTTGGTGGACATCGACCACCCGCCATAGGCAGGGGCCGTAACAAGAACAGCTAGCATGGATTGACCACCGCGTAGGGCATTGTTGACCTTGGCAGTGATCAGACTAAACGGGGTGTCGGGGAGCCACACCCCAGAGCTCACCAGGACCTGCTTGCGCGTAGGCCCAGAGGAGGTGTAGATAGGGGCAGATTTTGCCTTTTTAGGGCGGGTCTGCTCTGGAGGTGCAGCAGCCTCTGGGGCTGGCGCAGGTGAAGTCTTCACAGCTGGCAAGGGCTGGGGGATGGCGTTCTTGCCCTTCCTCACTGCACTGGCAAACAAGTAAGGGGTGGTAAGGGGTGGAGTGGGTGGGCTTGGTAGCCAGGTTAACCTTAGGGGGAGGACCCCTCAGGTTAAGCCTCTGATAGGGGATGACCGGCCTCTTTGGCTGCAGTCTGGGCCTTGTCGTGAACACGGTCAGCCCCTAGCCCCTATCTCACACCCCTATTTCTCTTTTCATCTTATCTTTTGATCTTTCATTTATCTTATCGCTTTAACCCCTATTTTCCCTTTGACTCCGTCTCGGCATGGACACTTTCACTATGGCACACTGCCTCGTTCTCCCTTTGTTACATTTCATTCTTCTCTGCTACAAGTGTTGCCTTATGCACAGCCTTTGATACTTCTATTCATTTGTCTCCCCGACTCATTTCTATTGTATGTTGATCTTATCTGACATAGATTAGATTCGACTCGTTACCTCCGACTCGGACTCTCCTAGATACATTCTTATGAGGCTATGCGACATCTACAGGATTCGTCATTCTATCGTCTTCACGACTCATACTAACTCATATGATTACTCGTCACTCATGTGACTGCTTACTCAGTCCTTACATAGCTCTATATTTAGTACGCTCTTTTATGTATATAAGGACGCTGGTAGCTACTATAATCTCTATCACTTTAACCTACCAGTTAAGCCTACAAGCTACTCGGTAAGACATCTACTTGCTAGTCGCAGTAGTGTTCTTCAGGTTATGAGCCCTGAAGCTCAGTAGTTGCGCTGTAATGGCTGCACTACAAACTTGGTCGGCGCTGTAATGGCTGCCTCCATAGACTGCTACAAGTCTGCGCTTAATCGCTGCGACTATGCAGGTCTAACCAAGTGGCTGATAGGTCGAACCTATGCCTTTACTCTGCGCTGTCATGGCAGCAGATATCTGCGCTGTAATGGATGCAGAATGGGGCAAAGAACGCGCTGTTATGGCTGCTTTCTTTGATTTGTGATATACGTTGCTGACGAACCTTGTTTTGACAGATCTCAACTATCAACATGTCTTCTAACAACGCTCACAACAGTATCCCCATGCTAGATGGTACCAACTACCTGGATTGGGCCATGCGTGCGGAGCAGTACCTCCAAATGCAACGTCTTTCGTCCTACATCGATGGTTCTCGCCCTGAGGGTGCCGCTTCGGATGCCACTGCGGCAGAGAAGCTGGCTCAGGAAGAGAAGATCGCGAAATGGGACATCGACGATGACCAAGCCATGGGAGCTCTCCTCCTCCGTATCAACAGAAACGTCTGCGCCCAAGTTGCGGGCAAAGCAACGACAATGGAGTTATGGGACGCTCTCAAGGAGCTTTACAGTAGTCCGGGCAACGCCGCGATTTTCGCGGATTTCTCCTGAGCAATCAAGTTCCACATCGGGACTGGAGATCCTCGTCCTGCGATCGCCGAGCTCCAGAACTACCTGGGTCGACTTGCTACGAACAACGTCTCAATCGATTCATTCATCGAGGCGATGATTCTGATCAGCAGCCTTCCTACCAAGTACGACAACACCGTCGCCATCCTTCTCAACAAAAACAAGAAGGATCTCACCTTCGAGACTGCCGTCAAGGCCATCACGGCCGAGTACGATCGCGTCGCCAATCCGGCTACCCTCAACAAGTTCACTGGCATCAAGAGGAAAGGGGGAAACCCTAACTTCCGTCAGCAGCAACAGGGGCAGCAGAAGGATTCCAGCAACTCGGGTAACCAAAACTCGGGTTCTTCCCAGAACAAGGGGAAGAAGCGTGGATCCAAGGGTGGTAACAAGAAGAAGGAGAAGGAAAGGAAGTCGCAGGGTCATAGCTCCCACATGGTACAGGCCGCCTTCTTAGGCGACCATCTCGTCTCTCCCGCTCCTCAGGAGCATGTGCCTCCCCAGGCCAAGGTCTCGGTCCTTTCATTCGTGAAGACCGGACCCTCTATCGTCCAAAGATCAGTCGATCTTACTCCATCTACCCATCTCCCCGCCTCGGCTGCTAAAGCCAAGGTCGCTCCGTCTACGGAGACCTCGTGCTATCCCGACGTGGAGCGCGCCAGGAAGAACTGCGGTAAGCTCGATTTACCAAAAACTGCCCGTCACCTCAAATCATTCGAGGAGGCGGACAAGCGGAAGCGAGCACTTATTGACTGCATCAGTTCCCCCAGGCCCTCCAAACGTCAACGATCACTCGAACCCTCCGACCAGCCTGAGGTGCATGAGGCCAGCTCGCCTCTGCACCGACTCTCATCTCCCCCACTGGCACAAGGTGGATCTGGAGAAGGGGTCGACGTTCCCCAACCAACCATGGTGTGTCAATCTGGACTGCCCATGGAAGGGGACGGCTCACAAGCACTGGACAGACTCTCTGACACCGACGCCTTGGGGGAAGATGACGACAGCGTCTCCCTCAGCGACGAAGGCGAGGACCCCTCGCTCTTCGGCACCCCCAAGACGGTCTGGGAGAGGATCCGAGACGGAGAACTGGAGGATCCGCTCCACCCCGATGACGAAGTCTCCGACTGGGGCTCCGACGACGGGATGGGAGGCGAACATCCAGATCGTAATGGATCAGATCGCCTTTCAGATGCGCAACCATCCGTCTACCTACCGGACTGGGACGCTCTGAGGACTGGGCACTATGACGACGATAAGTACGTCCCCTCTGTTTCTACTAGGAAACACTTGGCTAACTCGTTGCCTCCACAGCTTGTTCAATTAGATATGAATATGCTAGACGACGATGTATTCTTAGAGTATTGCTGTGCAATTAACTCTATTGTTTCGATTCACGATTCATCGAATACCGCTAAGTGTAAAGATGCGCAATGCGCTTCCTGTAAGAAATTTGAGACACTCATCCATTGGATGATGGACTCTGGGGCATCAATGCACGTTACCCCCCTCGAAAGAGGACTTGTTCGACTACAAAGTCGTTAAGAACAGTCCATCGGTTAACACCGCTTCCAAGGGTACTACCCTGTCCATAAAAGGAATTGGAAAGCTTCGAGTGGTTCACACCATCAAAGGTGCTGATGGTAACGATCGAGACGTAGAATCTATCATCGAACCAGTATATCACATACCCAACCTATCGACTCGATTGTTCTCTACAGGAACTTTCTTGAGTCAACCCAAAACCACTCTTTGGGGTGATTCTCTATCTATGGGAATTAACGATTCTGATGGGAGAAATCTCATTAAGGGTCATCCGCTTCATCCGGACGACACGATTTATTGGGTATCTGTAAAGAACTCCAACGGATCGCCGAAAGAAGTGCAGAAGGTCTCTGGACCACCTGTTGATTACGAGGTCATGCATAAGCGCTTTGGTCATCCATCGCGGGAAGTGCTCAAACGAGCCAAAAAGCATACCACGAACTTCCCACCTATGGTGGAAATTCCCAAACATGAACCTTTGTGTCGCGGTTGCGCGCAAGGGAAGATGTCGCTTGAGCCGTTCCCGGCTTCAAGCAAGCGTGCGAAGCGCAGATTCCAGAAGATCCATTCGGATCTGAAAGAATTCTCCGTCGAGTCATACCACAAATTCAAACATTTCATCTCATTCTTCGATGACTGCACGAGCCGTGCGTCATGTGTCTGTCTCCGAACCAAAGCCGGGTCCGTACAAGCAATCAAGGACTTCGTTGCTATGGTCGAAACCCAATACGGAGAAAAGATCGAAGAATGGCAGGTGGATGGTGGTGGAGAATTCATCAATGATGAGCTGAAAAGCTTCTTCAAATCAAAAGGAATCAAGCTATCAATCAGTGCTCCGTATATGCACCAGCAGAACGGACGCGCTGAGCACTTCAATCGCACTATCATGGAGAAGGCTGAGTCAATGCGTCACGACGCTTGCCTGTCTCCATCGTGGTGGGAATTTTCCATTCTATATGCTGTTTACGTGTATAACCGGACCCCTATGAGGCGTCTTGGTTGGATTACTCCACACGAGGCTGTAGAAGGAGAAGCTCCAGATGTCTCTAAATTGAGAGTCTTTGGATGCGGTGCCTGGGTGTACATTCCCAAGGAACAACGATCTAACAAACTCCTTCCACGGTCGGAGTATATGATCTTCCTAGGATTCCCAGAAGGCATGAAGGCATATCTATTCATGAGATCACCAAGGAATGTTCTATTCAAAGCGACTACCGCTCGCTTCGATGAACTTCACTTCCCAAGGTGTCCTGATGCCAAACCACCTCAAGACCAACCACGAGTTGAAGACTACCCACCTTCCTCGTTTGGCAATGATGGACCTCCATCTGAATCTGGAGATGATGACGACGACGAAGATTTCCTTCCTCGTCCATCCCCAAACTCCCAAACCCCTAAAAGAGGTAGCGGTCCTGATCGTGACGATGATCAGAACGTTGGTGAACCACCAGCTGACCAGCACCCGCCGAACCCTGCTCCGGGAAATCCTCCAGGTGATGCACCTAGGAGATCTACGCGGGATCGGACCCAAACCAAGCCTCAGCCTGGCGATGTCTACGGAAATAAAACTCTGACAGAAAAGCATCAGACGGATAGGAGAAAAGCACTTGATAAAGATGACAGACGGCCATCTGGATCTAATCAAGGTGCTGAAAGCAGAGAAAAAGGTGTTCCCGCCGCCAATACCTGCTACTCCCGTGTCCGAAAGTGACTCTGATTCGACTTTTGACATACCTGAGGACTTAGAACGCTTAGCGCGTGAAGGGGGAGTTAATTTTATGCATTTCCTGCTTTCTAAAGCGGTTTTGCCTCCAGTTCCTTCTGTCGATAGCGCTCCACGCGAGTGGACGTTTAAAGACATCTTGCGGATGCCACCGCAGGAGAAGAAAGGATGGATCGATGCTTGCAAAGATGAGTTAAAGGCACTCTCTGAACGTGAAGTATTCGAAATGGTCGATCTTCCCAAAGGTCGTAAAGCGATCACCAATCGCTGGGTCTTCGACGTCAAATCTGACGGTCGTAAACGCGCCCGACTTGTTGCCAAGGGTTTCCAAGAAATTGAAGGCATTGACTACAATGAGGTTTTCTCACCAGTGGTTCGTTTCGAATCAGTCC
Organism: Coprinopsis sp. MPI-PUGE-AT-0042; assembly: GCA_020736565.1. Taxonomy (NCBI): domain Eukaryota; kingdom Fungi; phylum Basidiomycota; class Agaricomycetes; order Agaricales; family Psathyrellaceae; genus Coprinopsis; species Coprinopsis sp. MPI-PUGE-AT-0042. The sequence goes on along the minus strand of JAHBOF010000041.1, from coordinate 680,981 downwards.
GAACCATGTTAGCCATTACGGCTCTCAAGGATTGGTACATCACCGGAGTAGATGTCAAGACTGCATTCCTCTATGGGAAACTAGATGAGGAGATCTATATGCGTCAACCCGAAGGCTTTGTCATCAAGGGCAAAGAGCACAAGGTGTACCGGCTCCTTCGTGCTATCTATGGTCTGAAGCAAGCGTCCCGTGCATGGTACATGGAACTTGCAAAGTCGATGAAGATTCTTGGCTTCAAACGACTATCGACCGATACCGGGATCTTCATCCTTCAGGATGGACATGGTGGCTTTGTCATCATGATTGCCTATGTCGATGATCTCATCTTCGCGGGTCCTAACAAGAGACTTGTTAATGCCAAAAAAGAGGCGTTCAAGCTCAAGTGGGAATGTCGAGACTTCGAAAATCCAACCGAGTTCTTACGAATGAGGATCAGACGTGATGGACAAAATATCCGTCTGGACCAATCTGCCTACCTTGGCACAGTCCTGGAATGTTTTGATATGATGGATTGCCGAACGGCACCTACACCTATGGTCGAGGGTTATAGGCCTCTCGAACATACTGGACCTGTCGATATGAAACGACGCCACTACTTCCAGTCGATCATTGGATCTCTGCTCTACTTGATGCTGGGCACTCGCCCAGATATCGCCTACGCCGTTGTTAAGCTGTCTCAATTTGCAGCTAATCCTTCCGAGGAACGCATCAGCAAGGCAAAGTACATATGCAGATATCTCCGAGGAACTATGGACTACGCTCTGGTTCTTGATGGCGCATCTCAAAATGGATTGATCGCCTACTCGGACTCTGATCACGCCGCTGATCTAGTCAAACGCCGATCCACAACTGGAAACATGGTGATGTTGGCAAGCGCTAGCATTAGCTGGATTTCACATGCTCAAAAGACTGTCGCTAATTCCTCCACCGAAGCCGAATACATGGCTGTGTCTGACTGTAGTCGACAGGTGATGTGGTTCAAGCACATGTTCAAAGAGCTTGGCATGCCGATCATCGTACCAATTCCTATCTGTTCCGACAACAATGGTGCTATCTTCATCAGCAACAATCCTATTCAAGAGCGTCGCATGAAGCACATCGATGTCAAGTTTCACTACATCCGTGAACTCATCGAGAATGGAGACATCAAAGTCGTGCGAGTCGATACCAACGACAATATCGCCGACATCTTCACCAAACCGTTGGGACGAGTGAAGTTTGAACACTTCAGGGGATTACTAGGACTTGAGTTCTACTCGTCTTAGTCCAATGGGTACACTCGTTAGGAGATGCACTCATTGAGGGGGAGTGTTGATCTTATCTGACATAGATTAGATTCGACTCGTTACCTCCGACTCGGATTACTCCGACTCGGACTCTCCTAGATACATTCTTATGAGGCTATGCGACATCTACAGGATTCGTCATTCTATCGTCTTCACGACTCATACTAACTCATATGATTACTCGTCACTCATGTGACTGCTTACTCAGTCCTTACATAGCTCTATATTTAGTACGCTCTTTTATGTATATAAGGACGCTGGTAGCTACTATAATCTCTATCACTTTAACCTACCAGTTAAGCCTACAAGCTACTCGGTAAGACATCTACTTGCTAGTCGCAGTAGTGTTCTTCATTGTATCCTTCTTCTTCGCATAGCCTTGAAGAACACTACTGCGACTAGCAAGTAGAGTCTTACCGAGTAGCTTGTAGGCTATAGGCAGTGACTTAGTTTGTAGGTTAAAATGATAGAGATTGAGGTAGCTACGAGAGTCCTTATATACATAAAGAGCATACTAATAATAGAGCTGTGTAAGGACTGAGTAAGCAGTCACATGTGTGACAAGTAAGCATATGAGTCAGTATGAGTCGTAAAGACAAAAGAATGACGAATGCTGTAAATAACGCATAGCCTCATTAGAATGTATCTGGAAGAGTCTAGACCGAAGGTCACGAGTCGAATCTAATCTACATCAGATAAGATCAACAAGCCTCGCTCAGCCTCAGGCAGTTTCCATTCTTCCCCTTGTTCTTCTCTATGCTGCCTTATGCAGCTTCACATGGCCTCGGGCCACTCTTTGTCATTCTATTATCTTCTTGCTTATTCGTATCTCGGACTCATCGCAGCTATGCACATGTTTTGTAGAGTATATAAGCTAGCTAGTATGCTCTATATTTCCTCAGCTTGACCTCTTTATCAATACACTGCTTAACTCGCACTCCAACTGCTCTGCTCCCTGTCCTGCCCTCTGCTTGGTATCTGTGGCTATTCCCACTTATACTTAAGTCAGCTGCTCCGCTCCTGTCCTTGTCATCGCTGATCAACTTCAAGTCTTGTCTGCTCACTCTCGTTCACCGTGTGGTGTTCGACTCAGTCCGCTTAGGTCTTCTGACACGTACTTTGCAACAGGCCTGGACACAGTCGTTAGGGGCTGCCCTTCCTGCATTTGGACATCTTGGGCGACCTGCTGGGAGACAGGGAGGGGGGGGAGAGGGGGAGAGACTACTGCCTTCCTGGTAGGGGCAGCAGGAGTGGGAGGAGGGATGACAGGGAAACAAACAGTCTTGTCCCCATCTTCCTGGTTGAGCGCCGCTGCAGCAGCGTTAAGTTCTGTCATGGCCTCCTGGAGGCCTGACATGTCCAGGACAACGTCCAGGTTGGAGTCAGCCATGGAGCGAATCCATCTGGTGACAGTAGAGAGGGCATCTGCAGCCACTTCTGCGTCATTTGTTACCTCCCCCTGGCTTGCGCCCATGGAGAGGATGAGGACCGACCAATCGTCCTCGAGATAGTTGTGGCCCAAGTCCACAGGCATAGGTGTGCCTTGGAGCTTGGGGGATTGAGAGTGTTGCCCCTCACTTGAGGGGGCAGATTGACAGCCAGACATCCTTGGGGTGTTCTGGCGTAGGGCAGGGATGTCGGTGGAGTACCTATCCCTTGCAGAAGAGTAGGACCCAGCCTGGGTAGCAGGATGGGGAGGAGAAGAGTGCTAAAAGTTAAAGGCGCCCTCAGTCAAATGTTGGGTTTCCACTGGCCTAGAGAGGGATCGACCCCTCCCCTAGCCCATTGAGTATGCTGGGCACACCTCTGTGTGTTCTCCTGTTTCTAGCAAACTCTCCTTGCCTCTACAACTCCAGGCTGACTTTGATTGGATTGCAGACACTGGGGCCACTTCTCATATGACCCCCCATCGTCACTGGGTGCAGAATTATGTGGCTTGTCGCATTCCAGCCAGGTTGGCTGATTACAGCATTGTCTATGCTGTTGGTATGGGGACAGTGGTCTTTGACCCTGTAGTAGATGACCAGCTTGCTAGATCGGTAGAGTTAACATGTGTCCTTCATGTACCAGACCTTTGTTCAAATCTCATCCTGTGCTTATACCTCACATGTGTCAAAGGCCTCACCATGCTTGCCCAGGGCAACAAGATGCGCTTCAGCCATGGAAAATCTCTCCTCTTCACTGCCTCTGTCCATCCCTCCAACTCTGCCACTCTGGATGGTGTTACTTTGGCCTGTCAGGAGTCTGTGAGACGCGCTACAACGCTCCCGGTTGATCTGAGTCTGCTGCATCATCGCCTCTGCCACCACAACTACACTGACATCAAGAAGCTGCTCTCCTGTGACATGGTGGTTGGTATGAGCCTCGACTTGAGCGCAAAACCAGATCCCATCTGCAAGGCTTGCCTGGCTGGAAAAATGTGTTCCAATCCCTTCCCTTCCACTGGCCATCACGCATCCACCCCTCTCAAGCTTGTTCACACTGATCTCTATGGCCCTATGCCCCCCACACCAGAGGGATATCGCTATTAGATGATTTTCATCGACAACCACATGTGTTTCCACGTCACATTGGGCTTAAAACGCAAGAGCGACGTGTTTGAAGCGTTCAGAACATTCAAAGCATGGGCTGAGAACACTCTGGAGCTGAAAACCAAGGCCATGCAGGACGACAAGGGTGGGGAGTACATGTCTGCCACATTTATTTGCTTTACAGACAACTGTGGCATTGAGAGGCACCATACAACATGCAATAGGCCTCAGCAGAACGGAGATGCAGAGAGAGCAAACTGGACACTTGCAGAGGACATCACAGCCATGCTCTTTGAGAGTACTTTACCCCCACCCCTGAGGGGGGTAGAGAGTCTGTACAGAGTCTGTACAGAGTCTGTATACAATCTGTACAGACTCTGTACAGACTCTCTACCCCCAACTGGCCCACCCAAATGGCACAGGAATGGTCACATTTTTGGTATACAGAGTCTGTACAGAGTCTGTACAGAGTCTGCACCACTCTGTAGCTCTGTACAGACTCTGCACTGCAGAGCCTCTGCACTGCAGAGCCTCTGCACCCATGTACAGAGTCTCTCCTTAATGCTTAGACTCTGTACAGACTCTGTCTTCATACCTAAGAAACAACAGAAGATGTACAGAGTCTGTATGGAGTCTGTACAGAGTGTGTGCTTATCTTGTGTATAATTTACTATGATTTATTACGATTTATTACGATTTATTACGATTTATTACGATTTATTTCGATTTACTATGATTTATTTGGATTTACTACGATTTTTTCTGAATTTACTACGATTTAATTGGATTTACTACGATTTAATTGGATTTACTACGATTTAATTGGATTTATGTGAGAAATAAGTGCAAAAGATTGGCCGGTCAAGGAATCGAACCTCAGGCCTCTTGGCCCGTTGCCCGCGGCAGCAAACAGCCACTGCACCACTGCGCCGTTGGAAATAGAGGCCGGTCTGTGCCATACATAGACAAATCCTTCCGGCGCGGCACCAAAGGGTGATGGCTGTGATTCCGCGGAAGGCCGAATTGGGGATTCCGTGGAATGCACAGCCATTACCCCGGTCCGCTCTGGTGGGCCAGCTGCCGGCTGGATGGCTTCTTTCCTCCCCCATCGGCTCCCCCCCCACTCCTCATCCTCTCCCTCCCGCGTGTAGCCATCTGGTCACGCGTGCTGGCGTCTTCCGCAGCCACAACCACGACAACCGCCACGCCTACGACGACGACCACAAGGACGACGAGAGCGACGAAAGCGACAGCGGGGACCACCGGCACGGGGACGATAGGGCCGGGGACAACGACGGCGGGGAAGACGAGGGCGGGGAGGACGAGGGCGGGGAGGACGAGGGCGGGGAAGACGAGGGCGGGGAAGACGAGGGCGGGGAAGACGAGAGCGGGGAGGACGAGGGCGGTGGACGCCCGTAGCGACAACGACGCCCATTCCGTCGACGTGGCCATCCCACGTCGACATTGCCAGCAGCCGCCGCCTACCCCCTGGGAGGTGCTGCGATATAACGCCCACACCACGCGACGACGGGCAAACGCGCCACCGCGGCGCCCATGCCCCCAGCTAGCCCGCCACCCTCACCGCCAAAGGCAAGCACCGTGCATGCCCGCCACGTCGCCGCTCACACTCGCCTCGTCCCAGCCGACGCCAGCCGCCGCGCACGGGCCACGTCGCGGCTCACACTCCCCTCATCCAAGCCGACGCCATCGGCTGCGCACGGGCCACGTCACTTCTCACACACCCCGCCTCGCTGCGTCACACGCGCCCCGCCCAAGCCGACGCCAGCAGCCGTGCACGCGCCGTGCCACTGCTCACACACCCCTCATCCAAGCCGACGCCATCGGCTGCGCACCGGCCACGTCACTTCTCACACACACCGCCTCGCTGCCTCACACGCACCCCGTCCAAGCCGACGCCAGCCGCTGCGCACGGGCCACGGCGCTTCTCACACGCGCCACGTCCCATCCGCCACGCACGGGCGACGTCGCTGCCAATGCGGCGCGGCACGTCTCCGCGTTCGCTCGCACGCAGTGTCTTAGCCAGATCGTCACTCCCATACGCGGCAAGTCATAGCCAATGGCAGCAAGCACGCACAGGCCACGTCACTCACCGCACAGTGTTATCACCACCACGCACATGCCACGCCGCTCCCACCTCACCTGTGACGCGTTGCGTCCAACGCCTGCCCCACTACACGTCTCCCCACCTCACATGCGCCCTATGGCAGCCAGCTCGCCGTGCGCCTACAACAGCACCCGCAACATCACCCCCGGACGACTGGCCCATCAGCCCCCCGGCGTCACTACCATTGGGTCTGTGTGGCCCCCCCCGGTGCGGATCTGGATGCCACGTGAATCGGGTGGACTCGGAATGACCGTGTGCGTGGGATTGATGGGGAAACCGTATAAGAACCAGGTGCGTTCCTTTTCCCTCCCTTGTCCCCTCTTGCTTACCGCCCACGAGGACGACAAGGTTGTTCGCTGTCTGCACCGTTCAACCCATCTCACCTAACCACCCTGTCTATCCCTCTCTGCACTCCTGCCATGGTCCACTCCCCGTCTGGCTCGGCTGCTCGCACCACCAAACGTGCTCGAGCGCTTACCACCTCCGACGCTGCCTCTTCCAAGCGCCCTCGTGGCGTTGAAGAGGAACCCTCTGCTGTCGATGAGGTGTCCCCTCCGTGAGTTTTTTTTATTTTTATTTTTTATTTGAGTCCACGTCTGATGATGATAATACCCTGGTAGTCTTGATGCTGCTGCTACGGAAGAGTGCGTTGTTGCGGTATTCTGGGGATCCGAGCTAACATGATTACAGTTCATCAACAAATGCGAAGAAGAAGAACAAGAAGAAAAAGAAGGCAAGCCTGGATAAAAGGTGAGATATTTATCATGTCTTTATTTTTGTGCTTTGCTTACGTGTCTGATAGGTCTCCTCCTCCGGATGATGTCGCTAGGCAAGTGTTCGTTACTTTTTGTAGTCAGTTGTCACCTCCACCTGTAGGGTGGAGGCTTTTCATTAAGACTATGTTATGTGAGATAAGTAAGGGTCAAGGGTGGTAAGTAAGTAAGTAAGGGTCAAGGGTGGTAAGTCTAAAGTTGCCGAAGCCTATGTGTGCTGCATATAGATTGGCTTAGCCTTGGTATTGCCGGTCAGATGGCTGGCTTTTCTTTGCTCAGTCATTGTCCTGTTTCCTTATGGGTGTTTGTGGGCAGACCGACTATCCGTCTGGCATTTTGGTGTACTTGTGTTCCCTCCGCCCTTGTCCTTTGCTAGTCTTACTCTGCCTAGTCTTATGTATTCATATTCTAATGCCATATAGTTGCATGTGCCAATGCTTATGGTTATCTTGTCACTTTAGAAGCTTGCGTCTTATTGGGAAGATGAACTTGTCCAAGGCTCCTCCGCCCACCAAACTTTCTGCATCTGCTGCCCTTGTCAAGTCCATGGCTGGAGCTGCCACTTCAGCTGCTGCTCTCTCCAAGCCATCTAAGCCTGCCATGACTGCTGAGGAGGAGCAGGAGGAGGATGAGGATGAGGATGAGGAGGATGAACTCAACCTCAGCACTCAGGTTCCAGTTTCCAAGGGCAAGGGCAAGGCTCTTCCAGACACTGCCTCTGAGTCTGATGATGAAGAAGAGTCTGATGAAGATGCAGATGAGGATGTTGACAAGAACAGAGACAATGCCTCTGCAGCTGGGTCTATTCAAGACATCCACATGCGTGACTTGGACTCTTCCCCTCCTCTATCTTCCCCTACTCCCGCTCCTCCCCCTGCTCTCCCTCCTCTTCATGTTGCCAAGAAGGCCACCATCCCTACTTCCAAGCCACCTCCCCCTCCTCCTATCAAACCTGTCTCTACCACTCCTCCTATCCGTGCCTATGGTGCTTCAACAACCGACCAGGGCATTCTCAGAGGAAAAGCCACCAACCAAAACATGGCTGACATGCAGGAAGACACTGAAGAGCCCTTGGTAATGGACCGGCTTGTGCGCATTGTCGAATACTCTGGAACCAACCCTGCATCTGTCGAAGTTCCTCCGACCCATGCTACCATCGACTTTGTCAACAAGACCTCCTTATCAGGAGTTATGTCCCAGCTTCTCAAGCGCAACCTATCGCTGCAGGACCCTGGTGTTTCCTTCTACATCTGGATTTCTCAGTTCAAAGCTTGGAAGCACTCTGGTGACTTGACTATGGTAATGGCCAAGACATCTAGTGATGATAAGATGTGGACCTGGGAGGAGAATGAAGATGGAAAGATAATGGTGCTTTATTTGTTGGTTGTATGTTTCTTTCACTCTTTTTATGCCTGCATGTCTGACCAGTCTATTCAGCATCGCCCTTTCCGTGCTCTTTCACTTCCTCGTTCTCGTTCTGTCACTCCTGCCTGGCGAGGCAACTCTCCAGCCTCACTTTCTGGTGCTTCCGTCCCCCGCTCCTCTCTCACCCCTGCCCCATCTCCTCTTGCATCAAGCTTTGGTGTCGATGTTGATGGTCTGACTGAGGGTCTGACTGAGGAGGCTGCTGCAGATGTTGAGGAGGTGGTCGCAGCTCTAGGTCCTCTTGACCGCAAGGAGACTTTCAGTCCTGAAGCATACCGCATCATCAAGCACTGCGGAATGCCACTCAACCCTCTCCTCTACTCTGGTACTACATCCACCTCTGTCCGAGTCACCTACGAGCGCTGGTCGCTTACCAAAGATGCCAAGGCAGTCTACAATGCTCGCAAGAACATTCCCCGTCTACCCCCTCCTCCTCCTGATGCACCTTTGTCTTCTCAACCTTGGCCAGCCGACTTCAAAATCAAGGAAGAAGATATCGTCGATATTCTTTCCAACAAGACAACCTGGGGTGACTGGGTTAAAGCCTTTACCAACATCTCTTCTACCAACCCCGAGCATGCTGAAGTCTATCGCTACCTGTCTGATCCCACCTATGATCCAGGCAAGTCGGAGGAGGAGATCTTTCTTGCAAAGCCTGGTACCAAGGGCATTGGTCTTGTGTTTTCATTCCAGGGCTTGAGCAACAAGGGCAAGAAGGATCCTGAGAGGGAGAGTGAGCGTGAGAAGCAGAAGGAGAGGCAGAGGCGCCTTGCTGAGCAAGTAGAGGTGCAGCAGACTGAGGCCGATGGGAAGAAGAAGAAGAAGAAGAAGGAGAAGGATAGCAAGAAGGATAGGAAGGCTACGATGTAAGCTAGAATGAATGTTCTAACTATCTGTACATGTTGAATTCTAATGTATGATGTTGACCCGTTATTCAGACTCTGGTGTATTTGCCTAGCCATCTTCCAAGTTCTTGCCCAGCTTTCAAGCTTGCTTGCTGGTTCTAGACTTGGACATATCTGGCTATCGCTGGCTGTTCTGCCTCTTGCTCTTGGCCATCCCACCACTTCTCCCTACCCTGACATTCCTTTTTCCACATTCAGTGCCTTTATTCTTTCTACCTTTGACCCCAAGATTTCCCTTGCAAGTGTCATGATTATTCTCTCCAGTGTGCTGGAAAATCCTGAACTTTTAAACCTCCATTTCCGTCGCATCCTACCACTTGTTGGCCGAGAGCAAGGTTCAACAGCTTGGATGGAGCACTTTGCCTCTCGGCTTGCAAAACGGTTTCCTGCAAAGACCCCTCTTCTTCCCCGCCGCTCAGAAACCACTCTATCGACATCATTGGTCAACCTGGCCAAGCTACTCCATCTCAACCCCTATGACAAGTATGACCTTCTTGTGAACGAGTGCAAACCCATTGACTTAAGCTCTGTTGAGCCAAGTCTAGCAATCGTCTCCAAGTCGTACGAGTGCCAGAACCAGGACTGCAAGCGCTATTCTCTCTTCCCTCATATGAAGAAGGAGGAAATTGCGCAGGTCACTCTGATCAAGGGAGCAAAGCCCTACAGCCATGCTTTTGTTATAGGTGGATGCTGTGACAGGTGCAAGACATCTTATATGGCTGATCACGCTTATCGAGGGCCTGACAAGACTTTCATTAACGATGCATTCTATCTCAAGATTGGCAACAGTCGTTGGGGCGATCGAGTGTTCACCCAGTCTGTCTGCAATGCAATCTATAGCTTCCATGCATCTGCACAGGCATTCACTGAATACTTCAACGACTCCTATTCCTTAACCCCATCCTCCTTTGCATCCCTCCAATCCACCTCCACTCTTATCAGTCGTCGTCACTCCTGGCAGGCATTCATGCAGGAGTCGTCACGCATGGTGTCAGGTGCTGCTGGACGTCCTCTGACTGTAGCATTGAAAACATCGGTGGATCTCCTTGCAAAGCGTGCCTACACTGTCCTTGGACAAGGTGGAAAGCTTTCCAATGCACAAGACCATGCCTGCATTGATTGCACACAGCCTTGGAGAAGTGATGCTGAAGGGGACCCCTATGCTATGGAGGAGGAGGATGCATGGGTCAACATGCGTGTAGTGGATGGCATTGTCACTGGTCCCTATCATTGTGCATATCCAGATTGTGACCAACCCCTTGCCAATTATAGGGGTGAGTCTTACTGTGATGATCACGTGGCAGAGCTGGGACAACTCTGCAGAATGGCTGGTTGCCAGGAACCCAAGGTTGGCCAGACTAAAGCTTGTTTACAGCACCAGCCAGAGTGGAATTCACATGTTGCAACACACAACAAGTCGCATCTTGCTGGTGTCAATCGCATCATCCGCAACCCTGGAGAGGCTCTCCCTTGGCAGAACCGTCAAGATGGTGTTCCCAATCCTCATGACCAGCCCGATGCTGGGGTACCTCTTCGCAAGAATTACTTTTCTCCTGGAAAGTTTTACTGTGTTGAGACACTCTGTGCTCCTTGTGGTGTTCCTATTGCTTGGAAACTCTTTGACAAGTCAGAGTCTCCAACAAATATCATCACATTCCTTGATGATGTCTACCCTGCTCCCACTCCTCGTCCCAACTTCATTGCTATTGACAAGGCATGCATTGTGTTGAAAACACTTATCAACCATCGTCCAGATTGGGTTACCAGCACTCGCTTTATTGTTGACACCTATCACCACAAGAATCACAGCAAAGACGATTCCTTTTGCCAGGAGTGGTGTGATCCTGCTCCAAGTGATGGTTCTGTTCCCAACCTTGTCATTATGAAGCGGGATGCTGAAGGTAGACCTATTTGGTTGCGAGCATTTAATACTCAGGTAAGTGGGCATAACTTTTGATTCACAGATGGCTAACTTGATATTAATGCTAGGCTTGTGAGCAGCTTAATGCCTGGCTTGCAAGTTATGATTCTATTCTGAAGAGAATGACGCTGAACAACTTCAATTGGTTTTTGCATGCTATTCTCTTCTTACATGCCAAGAAGGTCTTAGTACGGCAGGAGCGGAAAATGGCCAAGACAGGGAATGATGACAGTGAAGAAAGTACTGATGACAGTGAGGAGAGTACTGATGACAGTGAGAGTGACGATGATGAACATCAAGAAGACCATGAAGATGAGAGTAGTGGTGACAGCAATGATAATGACTCTGAAGATGACTCTGATGATATGCTAGTTGATTAGATCTCAGCTACTGTATTTTGGTTTTCAATTACTTGGTATACAGTGTAGTTACATATTTTCCAAGCTTGATGAATTGAGATGTGCTCTATTTATCTTCACCAGTTTGTACAGTACAGATTCTCTACAGAGTCTCTACAGAGTCTCTACAGAGTCTCTACAGACTCTCTACAGACTCTCTACAGACTCTCTACAGAGTCAGTGTAGCGTCAGCGTAAAGTCAGTGTTACTCTGGATAAAAATATTTTGGGACAACTCTGTACAGAGTCTCTACAGACTCTCTACAGACTCTCTACAGACTCTCTACAGAGTCAGTGCAGCATCAGCGTAAAGTCAGTGTTACTCTGGATAAAAATATTTTGGGAGTCTGTAGAGACTCTGTAGAGACTCTGTACAGATTCTCTACAGACTCTGTACAGACTCTGTACAGACTCTGTACAGACTCTGTACAGACTCTCTACAGACTCTGTACAGACTCTCTACAGAGTCAGTGTAGCGTCAGCATAAAGTCAGTGTTACTCTGGACAAAAATATTTTGGGACTCTCTACAGAGTCTGTACAGAGTCTGTAGAGAATCTGTACAGACTCTGTACTAGCTTTTGTTGACAAAATTATTTTTGAGTGGGTTAGTAGAGGCTCTGTACAGAGTCTGTACAGATTCTGTACAGACTCTGCAGGGGGTACAGACTCTGTACAGACTCTGTACCCCCCTCTGGGGTGGGGGTGAAGTAGTGCTCTTTGAAGCTAGATTGCATGAATCCTTCTGGTATTGGGCCCTGGGGACACAAATCAAGGTTGGGAACTGTCTCCCCACTGCATCCTTGCTTGGCAAGACTCCCTACGAGGCCTGGTACAAGAGGAAACCAGATTTGAGCAGAGTCAGGGTATTTGGGTCCACTGCTTATGTGCATGTGCAGAAGGACAAGAGGAAGGCCTTCCAGCCTCATATGGAAAAGTGCGTTTTCCTTGGTTATCTGCCTGGCTACAAGGGCTGGAGGTTCTACAACCCCACCACCAAGAAGTTTATCATCTCAGAGCAAGCTGAGTTTGATGAGAGGTGCTTCCCTGCTCACTTCAGAGCTTCTGCTCTGCCTCGGAGTCTCCCTTCTTTGTCTTCTCCCAGTTCTGTGGACGAGATGCTGTCTGCCCCCATTTCTGGGGAAGAGGGGGAGCTTGGGTTGCCTCCTTTGGCTGCTCCAGAGCCCATTCCATTGCAATCTCCCTCTCCTGATCCTTCTCCATTGCCTCCCAGCTTACCCAAGCGTGATCTGTTGCCTCCCTCATCTCCCAGATATGCTCCATCACCTCCTCCACCTCCCAGATGTGCTCCATTACCTCCATTACCTCCCAGACGTGCTCCATCACCTCCTTCACCTCCCAAATGCAATTCCTTGCCTCCACCGCTGCGGACAGGTGCTCTTTTGCCTCCTGCAATGTGCCACACCACTTCCTTGCCTCCTAGAATGCCTCCGCGCTCTCCTGCAGCAGCACTGCCCTCTGGGCCGCCTTGTGCTCCTGCTGCCCCCAGACCTCAAGGACGAGCTGCAGCACGCCCTGCACCTGCTGAAGGGCCACGTCGCAGCTCCAGAGCACCCAAACCTGCAAGGGAATGGTGGCTTGTTGACAAGGCGCCTGCTGCTCCTGCGCCTGCTGCTCCTGCTCCTGTTGCTCCTGCAGCGGGTCCTACTGTTTCAGCAGCTGTGGCAGCTGATTCCGACGATGAGGATGAGGTGCAGCGTGAGGCCACTCCTCTCAGTGACTCTGAGGACAACTTAGCAGGCTACAGTGTTGTTGAATTTGCTGGTTCTGCTGAGGAGCCCACCACATATCGCATAGTGGTTTCTGGGCCCGACAGTGTGCACTGGAAACACACTGCTGAAGAGGAAATCAACACTCTGGTGGCCAATGGGACCTGGGAAGTGGTAGATCATCCTCCAGATATCAAGCCATTGTGTCCTGGCTGGGTTTTCAAGGTCAAGATGAATCCTGACAGCTCCATTGAGTGCTACAAGGGTCGTCTTGTCGCCAAAGGGTGTGCATAGTGTCCTGAACTTGACTACAGCGAGGTTTTTGCTCCAACATTCCGTCCTGCAGCCCTGCACTTGATTCTTGCCCTAGCAGCTGCTGAAGACCTCCACCTTCGCTCCATTGATGTCTCCTCTGCTTTCACCTATGGTGACCTCGAGGAGGACATCTACATGTTTCAGCCTGAGGGATTCCATGAGGGTGGGCCCAACAAGGTCTTGAAGCTCAGGAAGTCGCTCTATGAACTCAAGCAGGCTGCGCATCAGTGGAACAAGAAGCTACACGGCACACTCGAGGGTATGGGCTTCAAACGACTTGAATCCGACCGCTCCCTCTACCTCTATGCGCGAAATGATGTCTGGATCACTGTCCCAGTCTACATTGACGACATTACCCTTGCCTCGAAATCAACTTCTTCTGTGGACAAGGTGGTCAAGGAGCTGGGGGAGCACTTCAAGCTTCGAGATCTGGGTGAGACCAAGTTCCTGCTTGGTGTGGAAATCACCAGGAACCGCTCCCAGCACACTATTTCGCTCTCCCAGCACTAGTATATTGTTGACATATTGGAACGCTATGGTATGGCTGACTGTAACCCTGTCCAGACCCCCATGAACGCGGCAATCTCGCTTTCCAAGGACATGTGTCCTTCTGCTCCTGCTGAGCTCAAGTTCATGGCTTCTGTTCCCTACCTCTCTGCTCTTGGCTCTGTCCAGTATCTCGCTGGCATGATGTGCCCAGACATTCAGTACACTGTCAACTTCCTGGCGCGCTTCAACTCAAATCCTGGCCCCCAGCACTGGGCTGCTGTAAAGCATCTTTTCTGGTACCTCAAGGGTACCATAGACTACAAGCTCACCTACTCCGGTGCTCAGGCACACCACCAACATTCAACCTGTCAGTGGCGCATTTATATAGCTGTAGATCGCGTCCTGAAGTCCCTCAGTTCTTTCCCCTCACTGTTGAACTTCAGGTATGTGTTTAGTCTGTCCCATATATCAGTTCTTTCCCCTCACTGTTGGACTTCAGTCCTTGTAGGCTCTGTGCATTCTAACAAAAAGAATACCTTACATTTTGACAGTGGAAACTGTCAGAATTATAGCAATAATCAGCACTCAGTCTTGGCAAGCAGATGGAAGGGACAAAAACATGCATAAACCTTGTATAGTAGAAAGGAGGACTTGTGACCATTTAAACCTTTCACCACCTATGCCATTTGGTAAGATTCAACATGTTTTGGAAAAGGTTTTTCTGGGGCTTCAATTTGGCATAGCTTGCAGCCCCAGGTAACACAAAACGAAGAGCCAATTCAATGCACAGTGTAATGAAATTAGCATATTCTGTAGATGTGATAAGTCTGAAGGCTTATGGATAGTCAGCTATATTTCTATGTGTATTCACCAGAAATGACTGCCAAAGGATATTGGAAGTATTTGGGCTTCTACACATTAAGCTATTACTATTAATATAGCTGTACTATATATTAGTATTGCAAAATGAGGAATCAGGGAATTGCAAAGTGAATGATACCATCTAATCAGGGATGGTGGTTGGAGAAAGCTCAACAAGAGCTTTCCGGAACTGGTTAGATCATCTCAACTAAAGCTTAGATGCAGGAGATATTGGCCAAACATAATTTGATCTACCTTATCTTAATTAGTGATTGATTAGATTATCAATTAAGCACACACCAATTAATCACTAATTAGTGTCAATCAATAATGTCATTAATTAGTACTAATTATGCCCTCCTTCTATTAATAAATAATGTACCTGATCTACATTGAATGTCAATCATCTATTTTCAGTCTTACTTTATCTGATTTATTTTTAAGAATTGCCTTCCATATTTTATGTTTATGGACGGTCATAGGTCTTGCCTTCATAGCTCTATGATGGCATAGATGGTTCTAGGTCTTGCCTTCATAGGTACTTGGGAGGCATGGATGGTCAGTGGTTCTGCCTTCATAGTTCTATGATGACATGAGTGGTAAAAGGTTTAAATGGTCACAAGTCCTCCTTTCTACTATACAAGGTTTATGGATGTTTTTGTCCCTTCCATCTGCTTGCCAAGACTGAATGCTGATTATTACTATAATTCTGACAGTTTCCACTGTCAAAATCTAAGGTATTCTTTTATATGCTGCTTATTAGCTGTAAATTTAAAGCTGTATATCACATTCTTTTCTTGCTCAAGCTTGAAGGCTTGCTAAGTAGCTTTCAAGCAGTAATGTCAAATATATTGGTTGAAAATATATATTGAAAAGTAGCAATAAAAGAAGAAATTGAATATATGATCTTTGATTTTTTCCCACTCACTGTAAATAAAGTAGTATGTACAACAAGAATACAGCTCTAGAAGCAGCAAAGAAGCAGTACAAGCAGTAGCAAAATATATAGCCAAAAGAATTTGTGGACCCCAGATACTCCTGAAGGTATGGGCAATATATAGATTATACAAAAATAGCGTGGAAGGTGGATAGTAGAAGAATGGGGGGAAGGATGGAAGAAGGAAGGCAGGAACCTTCCAGAGTAGCCTTCACACCCCACCTAGTAGGTCCAAAAAGGAGGGAAATTCATAGACCTACTAGCTATACTATTCCATGTGACTTAAGTGTGTCGCACCCAGTCTATGGCGTTGCGTGCTTAGTACTTCCAGCTGCAACCATAGCAGGAGCTGCTGTGGTGCATAGCCAAAGTTATGGGTATCCCTTTTGATTGGGCTGACTGCAGGTCCATGGCAGTGATTGCTGTCTTCTTGATTCGTCTCTCTTCTGCTTCTTTGTCCCATGTCCCTGCCAGAAAACCTGGTCAGTGGCAAACTGGAGTTTCATGAATACCTCCAAATTGACATGAAGAACTTTCTGCAGCTTTGCTGCACCTATGGCTACTTCTCTCCAATATTTTGAGACTGAACACAGGGTGGATAGTGTGATAGCTTGAGACCCATTCCAATGGGTTGCCCCAATAAAGATTGCTATGAGAATCTCGGTTGGCAAAATATGTATGCCAGATAGTGTTCCCCTGATAGTACTAGCTATCTGCTCAATGACCTGGTTGTCATCCATGAGGGAGGTGATTTGTCTCTGTAAATTGAGGATAGCAGCAGAATTCTGAGTGATTATGCTTTCACAGTTTTCCAGGTTGTCTGCCACCACTTTCAGGGTTTCAGGCAGAGGGAGTGTGCTATTGAGGCATAATGTGATGTGAGGATCTATAGAAGGAATGGGCATCAGGACAGTGGCAAGGGGCTACCAAGATAGTGGCAAGGGGCTACCAAGATAGTGATTGCTGAAATCAACCCTCCAGTGGGTGTCTTGAACAGCTGCAAGTCAAAGGTCGCGCATTGTGCTGATATACTCTTTGAATGGGCTACAGGGCTTCACCACAATGTCCTTGGGAGCTGAGGCGTGCTTACACAGTTCCTACTTTCACAACTTAGTCCCTGTTCCCTTTCGTATGATCAATTGCCATCTCATCCGACATTTGACTTCCTTTGCCCCTTTCTTTCTGTTTTGTTTCCTCATATAATGCCAATCTGGTTCCCTTGTGATGGATCAGGCAACTATTGGAGTTAGATCTGCATCAATGGGGTAAAACACCTAAGTTCCTTAAGGTACAGTCAGTGAGCATACCCCCAAAAAGGAAATTCCCAGAATATCCCCACCACTTTCTTAATAGCTGCTACAGTTGGCCTTTTTATCCCGGATCATGTGTCATTGTGAGAAACAGGAAGTCATATGCATGACTCAAAGCAATCAGATTTGCGAGATTTGACCTTGGAGGTGAGATATTCTGCAGAATCTCCCTGAAGGTAATCCTTTCACATTGGACTCAATCACTACCCACCTGGCTTGACTTTTGAAATTCTAATTGCCTTAAGCTCATGATTATACCACCTTTCGCACTCTCTTGAAATATCTAGCCAATAACTTCTCTTTGCAAGTGGCTATTAAGAAAATACCGCAGGACTTTCTTTTGAAGGCACCTCAATGCTCACTGACTCTACCTTATTAGGGGAATTTTGAATTTCATGTACCTTGTTTAATCTCACTACTTGTATCCCTCTGCTCATATCTCCCATTCACATTATGACTTCTGAGTGCCCTGAAATTACGCCTCCACAATCAACCTGCTGTAAACCAAACCATTTTTACCTTGCATTGAGCTTTCCTTGTTGCTTTGTATTGCCTCCCTGGCCTGTTTGCACTAGTGAAAGACTCTATGGATTCGCTCCCTCAACACAGGTGTTGTTATCATTAGGCTTCTATTGATAGAAGCCAGAACGGAGGTAAGTATTATCACTGAGCAGAGACACACCACACATTAGATAAGTCGGGTTTTTGACCTTTGAATGTCATGATTGGCCAGGAACTGATACTTCACTATCCATGTCAAGGAGTTGCAAAAATTCTCTGACTTGTCCTTGGTATCAACCAGTTTCTGTCATGTGTCACACAGGGAGCGCTGCAAGGGGCCACCATCGGAGGTTGCCGAGACCCGAAGTCCCCTCAAATCACCCCAGCGAGGTTCCCGGGGTCTATCTCCTAAAAAGGAAGAGTTATGCCCCTATTGGTACATGAGCGAGGCTGCAACGACCCCTGTGTGAGTGTTAAGTATAAATTTAAGCATGGTTTGCTCCGTAAACGATAGCCTAGTCTCTATGGCATTCTAAGTCAAACAGAGATAAGAAAATATTATTCCTCAGAGCAGATAGCGGAGGGAAACCTAGGGATGTAAGCAGCAGACTGTCCCAGATCGACAGCCTGGAGATCGGATCGTTTGAATACTTTTGAGGCCTTTAAGTAACGCCTCAGCTTCCTTTTCGAAAATTTGGTAAGGAACTATTGCCCCAGTAAGGCTTGGGATGCTATTCCAGTTATTCATACAGCTCGGGCCCATCAGGTGATGGCCAACTTGCCATGAACGCAAGCACCGTCGTAAATGTGCCAATTTAGACTTGATGACGCCTCCGATTAGAAATAAAGCTACTTGAGCAGCTTTAAGAGCCCCTTGCCTACTTTTGAAGGTGAAATGGGAAACAAAATCTTGAAGACACAGACTCCTCATGAAGCCTAAGACACTCCGTCCAGACGGCCGTTGGGGAGTTGCTGGTGTCCCATTCACCTCATATTGAGCCAAGGTTACTCAGTGTCTCGATTTATGAGCCATCTGTGATACTAACGAACGACATATCTTCTTTTTCTAGCGTCTAAGACCAAAGCGAGCATTTCGACAGGCGCAAGCCACAGCCACTATTTTCCTTTTTAGGAGATGGACCCCGGGAACCTCGCTGGGGTGATTTGAGGGGACTTCGGGTCTCGGCAACCTCCGATGGTGGCCCCTTGGAGCGCTGCCAGCAGCCCAAGCAAGCAAGGCATTCTGCATCATGACACTGCAGGCTTCACAAGGCTAAGCTTCCAGTTCTGCACAATGAGTCAAACAGCAGCCCAAAGCATGACAAAGTACTTGAGTATAATACTCACTTAAGTCACCCCCAGATAGGGGGGTGTTAGCCTGGTTAATTCAAGGCTGTCCAAGGCCCTTGGCCCTCCTGCCCACCTGGGCTTTCCTGGCTTGGGCAGCCCTATTAGGCTGCCCATCCTGTCCATTTCCATTTGGGCTGCCCTTGGACAACCCATGTTATCCATGGTGTCTGGGGTCCAATGTTGATAGGCTGTCCAGGCCTAAATATATTGCTCTTAGGGCAGGCTTGGACCACCATGGATAGCCCATGGACAGCTTTGTTTCAATACTTAAAGTAGCTTTCAAAACAACATACATAATTACCTAAAAAGGAAATATTTGAAAATTACATAAATATAAAATTACCTAAAATAGGATTTTCCAAATTGAGTAATATGCAGATCAGACACCATCAATGATGTCACTGATTGACACATTAATGTAGATCAGGTACATCACTTATCAATAGAATGATGTCATTAATTGTACCTGATCTACATTGATGTGTCAATCAGTGACATCATTGATGGTGTCTGATCTGCATATTACTCAATTTGGAAAATCCTATTTTAGGTAATTTTATATTTATGTAATTTTCAAATATTTCCTTTTTAGGTAATTATGTATGTTGTTTTGAAAGCTACTTTAAGTATTGAAACAAAGCTGTCCATGGGCTATCCATGAGCTATCCATGGCTGTCCAAGCCTGCCCTAATAGCAATATATTTAGGCCTGGATAGCCTATCAACATTGGACCCCAGACACCATGGATAGCATGGGTTGTCCAAGGGCAGCCCAAATGGAAATGGACAGGATGGGCAGCCCAAGCCAGGAAAGCCCAGATGGGCAGGGGGGCCAAGGGCCTTGGACAGCCTTGAATTAACCAGGCTAACACCCCTCCATCTGGGGTGACTGAAGTGTCTGTGGTCTCAAGAGAGACTCTTTAACGTCTTCTAGGGAATATCTCCTTGTTCTTTTAGAAGAGATGAAGAAAACCAAAGAGATTCCTCCATTCCTCGTCAAATCTCAGCCCAAAAATGACATCCACCTTCTCAGTTACACCTACCTTCAGCTCGCTAAACCCTTCATCTCCAAGCTTTGCCCTGATATTCTGGACACCTTCAAGACCAACTTTGACAATCAATTCTCCAGCTCCAACATCATTGCTAATTAGAAAGTAGCATTGAGCCCTGGAACCACTGGATGGGACTATACTCAGATGGCTATCTTCTCTGTCAAGAAAGGCGACAGTGTCATGGAAACAAAGCACAACCTGCAGAAAGTAAAGGACACCCTGATGAAGTTCTTCAAAACCATCCACCTCAACGTTCAAGCTGACATGTCAACTCCTACCTCTGGCCGCCTCACCTTTGCATTTGTCCCTTCAACTTACTCTCCACCCTTGAGCAGAAAGCTTATTCTCCTCCTTCTGTATGAGGGATAGACTACTAATATATTGCCAACAAGTTCCACTGCATTCAGTATGGACTGGAGCTTGTGGTTTACAATCTTGGGGAGTGTTATGACCGACTATCACGTCCCTATCCTTTTCCACTACTCTAACAGCCACCCTCCTCCCTCGCACCTTCCTCCTGTGATATCATATCTATTCAGACTCTCATATGACCTCGCTGTACTCTTTTGATCCTCCTTATTGTTCCTTGACTCCTACTTTTGTTGGTAACACCTTCTTATGCTGCCATCTCTCACTTCCATCGTTACCAACACTTCTTTACATTTCTATCTCTTCTCTACGGTCACTGGATGTGCTGCACACTGCGGACTACTTCTTTCTTCTCGATGCTATGACTTGTACTGACTCAGACCGACTCATATCTTTAATTATACTCAATGACTATACCTATATAAACCTCTAGCTACTCTTTGTTGTTCCTTAGCTAGTTTTTGTCGAATCTACCAGATTTGCCTATTCCTTCTCTCCTCGAACTTCGCTCCAACTCTCTAGTCTGCTTCAACTCATAGAAGCATCCTAGTTAGTTGTGATATCCACTTTGATCTCCAAACTCCAATACGGAACTACGGCCCTCGTGTCAACTCTTATGAGCTCACATACTTGAACCATAACAGGGAGATTGCCAATGTCAAACCCATCCTTGACTGTGACATCCAGTTCAAATATGGGCAGAAGACAAATGGAGAGTGGGTGATGTGTTCTGGTAGATTCCTTGATGGTGAGTTCTCCGCATATGCCTTTATCCTCTACTCCCCTAATATTGTCAACCTTGTTCTTTGAGAACTCTTCACTGCCTTTGAATCAGTATACTGTGAAAGGGTCTCAGGTTGATTTTCAACCTAGCACCAGATGATTAACACCCTTCAACCTACAAATGGGGCCTTCTAGGTTGATTTTAGGTCAACCTAATGTTTAGGTGTTGGATTTGGTCGTGTTAGCCCTGGTGGCTGGCATGCAGGTACACCTAACAAGTACAAACACATGTTGAATTATCATTACCCTGGTTCAATATACCTTGCTGTTGTACCCTGTACTTCTGTTGTGGCCACTCTGTGTCTGTGTCTGTGCCCCTCTATTCTGTCGCCTCTCAACCCTCCTCTGCTTGCCTTTTCAACAGGTTATGAGCCCTGTGCCCACAACCTCACCCATTTTACAGAAAATCCTTTATCTGATTGTTATCAATCAGCCCCAAATCACCTCAAATGTCTTCCAGCATAGCTTCTGTGTCCAACTTGCTCAAGGAGGTTGAGAAGTTGAAGAAAGGAGAATGGTATGAGTGGAAGCAGGAGATTGGAATGTGCCTTTTGGCTGTGGATTTGGAAGGAATTGAGTCGGGGGAGAAGCTGACTGATGTTGAAGAGTTGAAGAAGTGGAATGCAGCTGACAAGAAGCTGACTCCTTTCCTGTTCATGACTGTGGATAGGGAGTACCAGTATCTGGTGAAGGTGGAGCGCACAGCCAGTGGGATTTTTGAGAAGCTGAAGGAACATTTTGAGCGGACGTCAATGGCCTCTCGTATCAATGCTCGCCTTGCTCTCTACAGCATCACCCATGACACCTCCCTTCCTATCACCGCCTACTTCCATGCCCTTGACTCTGCTAGATCAGAGCTCAAATCCCTTGGAGTTGATATCCTCGATCCCGAGTTTAAAGATATCCTCCTTATGCGCCTCAACCCATCCTACAACAACATCCGTGTGGCTCTCCTCGCCTGGGAGACTGAGCCATCCCTTTCCACCATCAAGGACGTTCTCATTACATCCTCATCTGTGTCCAGTGACATCAAGTCTGAAGATGGCGCCTTCTCTGCACGTGCTCAGTCCAAGCGTACCAGAGACCCTGACCCTGTTGACAACAAGGGTTTCCGTTGGTGCGACCCTTCTGCTGCTGGTGTCTGTCACCGCTGTGGACGTCCAGGCCATCCTGCTGCCCGGTGCATGTACAATATGCCACAGCATGTCAAGGATTGGATCACACCCTGTCCCTCTCGTCACACCTCATTGCCTTCGCCTCCCCCTCCATCGCGTGCTCGAGCTCACGCTGCTCAAGATCAGCCTTCTATCCCCACATGTCCCAACTGTGGCCTTGATCTCACCTACGAGCATGCCAAGTTTGCCCATGCCTCTTCCTCTCGCTCCCAGTTTGCATTGTCTGCTCGCGCTCATTTTGTTTCAGACGATGAAGACTCGGATAGGGATATTGGTTTGGGAGGTGGTTCAGATTCAGACTTCTATGAGGAGGAGGAGGAGGAGGAGGAGGAGGAGAAGATGGATCTTTCACACCTCATGCCACAGCTGCCACATGTCTGATTTTTGGTGGGTTTTGGTATTCAGTCCTTCTGGCATGCCAGCCAGGAGGTGGTGTTGGATTTGGTCGTGTTAGCCCTGGTGGCTGGCATGCAGGTACACCTAACAAGTACAAACACATGTTGAATTATCGTTATCCTGGTTCAATATACCTTGCTGTTGTACCCTGTACTTCTGTTGTGGCTACTCTGTGTCTGTGTCTGTGCCCCTCTATTCTGTCGCCTCTCAACCCTCCTCTGCTTGCCTTTTCAACATTAGGTTGAGCAGCAACCTAGGACGTCAACCTAACTGTAGGGATTCAATACTTGCTGTTCCACATGTCAAAGTGCCAAATAGTGGCAACAACCAAGATCACTTTCTACTTGCAAGTCACACTCAACTCCCCTACTTGCTCTCACCCTCTCTTCAGTGTCATTACTTACTGCTTCTCCCAATCATCTCCATTGTGGGGAGCTCCAGCACAACTCAGGTCATGTCTATGTGGGATGCAATCGCCCAGGACAAGATCAGTGGAAGTTTTTACTACTACAAGGTATGTGTTAGTTCCTATTCCATCCTTCAGCAAATTGCAGCAACCTTGGGATAGTTCACTGTGATGCATTGTTCTGAACTGCAATGTCAGCAGGTGCTGACTGCATATTGTGCTCTGTCAATGATCTCCGATGGGCTAGGAGGAAGTTGAGGTAGGAAAGGCCATATTCACACTTTATCCAATTGATTGACAACATTTTTTGGGAGTATTCTGCTACTTGACTATGTCCTATTGGTATACTCTCTCTGGCAGAGGGCTTATGTTGATTTTTTCAAGCTGGGGCTCAGGGGAGCTTGGGTAGAATTGAGTGAGAGTTGCAGAGGTCTTAAATCTTTTAGGCTAACATATTTATTTTGCAGGATCACATATACTCAAGTACCATCACTCTGTCCTTATACTCTCATTGGTGTCGATCTGAGGCTGTGTTGAACAGTATACTTCTGAGAAGGGATCTTGATGGTGAGTCGTTCCTCATAAATCTTTAACCACCACTTAAACATCAGCAACAGGTGCTGCTACACTGTTCGAATTGTCTTTGCAAGGCTTGTAGCAGATAGCTTGTGCCATTCATAATGCCAAGTCTCTCATACCACAGCATACAAGCAACATAATATAGGGGGTAGATAGTGTGTATTTTAGTTGTCCCTCAACCACCAATGTACAAGCTGTTAGATTAGAAATGAGATACAATCTGAAACCTTATTATACTGTACAACCGTAGCTAACAATCAACCCTGGGGCAGGCACTTACCAGGGTAGGATCAACCTGAAACATGGGGCATACCTAACCTGCTGCAGGTTGAATGCACCTAACACCCGACATTTTGGGGCTTGGTTGATATTGATGAAATGAGGTTGATTTTCAACCTAGAGGATCAACCTAGGAGTGGGAGAAACCAAACTACTGAGGGGTGACTTTCAACTTTCACAGGTTGAAAATCAACCTGAACGTGGAGGTCAAGACTGTAGAGATATGTATCTTCAGCTCAATGTTCCTAAGTCAGGCGCCTTTAGTTGATGTTTATGTTTCTTATGGGTCAAAATTGCTCAAGTTGGCAGTGTTTTCAAGCCCCAAGACAGATGAAAGTATGCCTCAGGCATTGATCAGATGTATCCAGCAAATTTACTCAAAGCCAAACAGCTTTCCCAATAGCAAGAGGCTTACCCTATAAGTTGTGACCATCTTTAAGCTTCAACACTATGATGGGCTGCTGACTTGCACAGAAACAACGCTGTGATTCATTTTCATGAGTCTCAAACTGCCTTGACCTTGCTGGACCACATCAAACAGTGTAGTACAATGGAGTCCTTGCTGG
This sequence comes from Coprinopsis sp. MPI-PUGE-AT-0042, assembly GCA_020736565.1. NCBI lineage: Eukaryota > Fungi > Basidiomycota > Agaricomycetes > Agaricales > Psathyrellaceae > Coprinopsis > Coprinopsis sp. MPI-PUGE-AT-0042. The sequence goes on along the minus strand of JAHBOF010000041.1, from coordinate 656,523 downwards.
CGCATGAAGCTAGTCACACAAGATAGCCAAGCCATCACTTTGAGATTCACACTTCTGGCCATGCCAATTTTGAAAGACGTCTCCACATTTGATATCAGGGAATGTTGGACAGCTTTCAAATACAAACATTGTGATTGACACTCAGCAGGTTTTGAACCTCTGGGAAACATCTATGTTACAGCTCAGGTCGCGAGCCCCTAAGGGTAGATGCGAGGACTGTAATATCCGAGTCGGACCTCTTCTAAATCAGGTGGAAACATAAGGCAGTTGTCAAGAGTACCTCTGAGAAGAGTGCTCTTGACGACTGAAGCAAGCCTAGCAATAGAGGAAGGGTTGCCTTCAGAGGGTAGACAGGGATAATCTGATAGAATAACAAGCTAAGGTATAAGCAAGTACATCTACAGCCTTATATACTACTAGAGGGACGAGCTATCTAAGCATTGTATCAAAGTAGGAAATACTCCGCAGCATATCTAGGAGTCCTATCCAGTCATATCTAGTCATACTCCACAGCATATCTAGTAGATGTACAACAAAGATAAGAATGATAGAAGTAGTAGAAGATAGATACCAACTATGCATAACATATGCACAATCAGAATGGAATAAGTAATCATCAGTTGGGAACAGTGAATAGCAACTGAACAATGGATGGGATCTGGGGGAACATATGATAGATGGATGTCCCAAGGGTGCATGTGCACAGCAGATGCATAGATATCGCGTGGTGAGGGAAGTCAAGGGGGAGTCAAGGGGAAGGTGCAAGGAAGGAAGAATAGGGGTAAAAAGCAGTCATAACAATCTAAGCTACATGGGTAAGCCATGCCATCTCAGAGGGCAGCAGTGGCCCAAATTTAGAGGCTGGGAAGTCTCCTTGGATTTAGCAGACCTGTTTCTATCATGTGCGCCTCTATCCAGTTTCTTGATAAATGTGCCAATTTGGATTCCAGCACCAAAGGTGCCGCAAGGAATGTAGCATGATATGCCATGGTTTCCATGTTTCTGCTGCTTAATTTGTTGGTGATTATACTGCGAAATATCCTCAGACAATCTCTCAAAAGCCTATATTAATGCAAGGCTACAAGAACCTCTGGCTCACTACGGTTTCCCTGGCGCTAAATTTAATTGGTTAATAGTTTTACTTTGCTGATGCCCAGGTTTTAATTCAATGAGTTGAGTTGTATCAAGCGGCATGCCATGCTTGAGATCCTCCAATGAGAGGCTGTCATCCCTCTCAAATAGAGTAATCGGATGTCGGGTTGAAGCTATTTGAAATTGTGTGCAAGGTGTAGGTTCACTGCTGTATTGGGTGTGAGACCAGTATGATTTTCAAGGGTCCAAAGTAACAAAGGAAATTCCTTTTTGGCTATTAGAAATGATTTTTATTTCCTTTTAGACTCAAGATCTTAGATCTCAGAATAAAGCTGGAGTTCATTGCCAATAGTCAACAGGGATGTTCACATACATTTTGGGCCTTTCAAATTATATTTCCAAGGCATCGCACGGCAGATAGCTGTAGCTGCAGGTTTAACCCTAATATGGCCTTCATTCAGAAAGTTTAGGAATCTAGAGTTAGGTAGTCCCACCTTACAGAGCTGCATCTTTCAAGATCCAATTGAGGTGAGGTGTAGAGGCTATTGTACTCGAGAGGAATACTTCTCTCCTTAAATATTCTTGGTGGAATGGGGCCCAGCACTTACCCTTGCATCTGAGACTACCAATATTCCTTAAAATGTTGTCTCACCAAACCAAAAAGCCAATCTTCAATGCGTCCACCACAAAAACAGCAGTGCTCCAAGCGGACCAACATCCCCTCAACTACATCACATGCTGCCTCAAGACCAACCAAAGCCTACTCCAACATGTCTTCTTCAATATAAACAACTGCATCTAAGTTGGTGTCAAAGCAAAAGACATCCTGGCTCAACATGAGCCAGAGTCGCTAGAGGCCCAGTATCTGGACAACCTATTCCGCATCACTTCAAAGATATTGAGTATCTTATATCTTGTCCTTTGTTCTGCAGTATTCATCCCTTCACAGTACATAGACAAGGCCATCCTGTCCAATGCATATCCTTTGCCTGTTCCTGACCTGGACATCTTTCCCCTTGTGCTCTAGCTCAGGAGCACCTCTAAAAGGTGCAGTGAGACTTGCACTGATAGTTTGGATGGGAGCCTCTATGATGGCTACTCGCTTTTCAGTGACAGCAGCAAAGGTTTAATCTGCTGCAAAGAGCCAATACCTCCCTTCACTCTGGAGCCGGATCTCAGTTTGGCTGACTCTACATATATTGGCGTGAGGGAGTGCGAGGGGAAAACAACAAGGAGTACAAGGGGGGAAACAAGGAGTACAACAATTATAAGAGGGGAAGCAACAAGGAGGACAGGGATGTGGACGATTATATAGGCTATCAACCAGAAGAGTTGGAGGAAGATAGCGATGACCTCCCTCTCCAGGTTTTCTGTAAGTTTCTATACCTCTCCTGAGTGGTACATGGATAACAGCACTCAACACATAGACAATCTCCTGGAATTGTGCAAGAAAGTGTGGTTTCAAGAGACAGAAATGTCCTTAGACAATTTGAACCATAAGTGCATCATCGTAATCATGTCCTGCATGCCTGCCATGTCCATCGCCCCCACCACATCCAGTGCATCCACCACACCCAGCTTGTCACCCCCACACACACCACGTCGACCCCATGTCACACCCTCTATGTGCTGCTGCTCTTGCCTCTCAGCACCTCTGCTCCTATCTGCTCTACATCTTATCTCGTTGTTGCCAATCAACTTTGAGTCACATCTGCTCATCTCTCATTTACCATGTGGTGTTTAACTCAGTCCACTTAGGTCTTCTGACACATACTTCATGATAGGAGGGGTTCTACCTCCCAACCAAACTCTAGTGGGTTGTCCCTATTCAAAACCCAACATGGAAGTCTTCCCCTTGCAGGTTCATTGTCAACACTGTAGATAGAAGAAGCTTAAGCAAATTCCAACATTCAAGTGGACTATAGTCAAAGAAGGTACCTGTAGGAACCACAAGGGATTTGTATAGAGGAATACCAGTTCAAAATGGTAGTTGTAGTGTTAATACAGTAGAACCAAGTAAGCAATAGATATCTAGATATGTAGAGTATATATAGTAAGTAGCACGTGGTAGAGGTGAGGCATAAGCCTTAAGGATAACATGTGTATCAGGGTGTGTAAGTAGCAAGGCACAGTCCGCAGTGGTCAGATGAGTATAGAAATGAAATGAAAAAGGTATGGTAAACATGTGCTAATGATGTAATAGGTGATGTCATAGATCATAAGGTCATAACATTATCCCCCTACTAGACTTGAGACTCCTGGCTCAATTATTTACTCTATTACTATATGATTCCCCAGTAGTGATTGCCTTCAGGTATTACGATGGGGTTGTATCTTGAACCTGGGGTTGTATTGTTCTACGGTGCAAGTGGGTTGTCGATGTTGACCATGTTGGTGGCATGTCCAACGGCTGGAGGCAGATGCAGGCGGTGGTGTGGGAATGTGTGCTTGGGGTATGGATGTGTTTGATGCAATATATAGCAGGTTATGGGAGGTGGCAGTGGTAGTGCTAGACCTCTGGCGTTGGCATATATGGGCCAGAGGTCTTCCCCTTGCCCCATGCAGTTGTGGATGGTGTGAAGGAATCACTCAATTTGTCCCACTAACCATTTAAGGAAGGGGAGTGCGCAACTGAGGGTGATCGCAATCCCCCAAAGATCCATGGCGCATGGTTGGGGATCTTCTTGGAGATGAACCATGACGGTTCCCGCATGGTCATTGTTGCTGAATAAGTAGAGTGTGTCTGTGATGTCCTCTGGTTCCGGACTCAGGACGCAGACTGAGGGAGGAGGTGGTGCAATTTCTGGAAGGTGCTCTTGTGTGGGTGGAAGACGTGAGGGACCACTGGGATCCGAAGGAGGTGGTAGGTGCAGAAGACATGTTTTGGTAGATTTGGTGGTGGTTGGTTGTAGAACTGGTTGGTTCGATGATTTCTTCCAGTCTGTCTTTTGTCTTGATATAGTCCCGTCCTTGTGTGACCCTCATGTTGCTTTTCCAACCCTCGTTTGTCTTGGGTTTTGGTGTCTCCATCTTTCTGGGTTCAATGGTAACCTAAATTCATAATATGTAAGCCTTGTGGCAGTTAAGTTAAAACTCATCTTCATATTTATTTTAATTTATGTTTCTTTTTGTAAGTGTTGAGTTCTTTCTTGGCATATTTGAGTTTGTTTTCTGTCATCCAGCATTCGCTGGATAAGGGCAAGTCTTTGAAAGCAACAAGGTAAGATCTCCTGGGGGGAGTGTGTTATGTTTCGGTGTGCTTAACGATCTTCTCGATATAATAGTATTCTTCGTTGTCTATAAGTTCTGGACTTGAAACTGGGTTGTTAGGGCCATGTGTGTTGTTTTGAACATAGGGGGTAAGGAGGTTGATGTGGAAGACATCATGAATCTTCCAGTGGTCTGGAAGATCCAATCAGAATGTGTAGGGACCTAGCACTTCAGTGATGGTGAAGGGTCCTTGTTTCATCATCATCTTCTTAGTATAGAAGGTTTCGATGTTTTTGGTGCTAAGCCAAACCTGGTGTCCTCTTTGGAGTGGCCTTGTGTTTGATCCCTGGATCCTTTTGGCTATCTTCATGTGTGCTAGCTTGTGAGCAGCTACGGCTTCTCTTCAATCTTCCTCCATGGCCTTGAGACAATGTTCTACTTTGAGGAATTTTGTCTTGGAGAAGGTTGTAGGAATTCCTTTTGAGGAATACCCTAATTGGAGTTCGAAGGGAGAGTGTGTGCGTTCGGCATGTCTTCGGCTGTTATATGCAAACTCTGCAGTTGGCAGTTTGTAAAATCACTGATCTTGGTTGATGATGCAGTAGATCGACAGATATGCCTCAAGTTCTTGGTGAACTGTTTCAATGGTGCCTTGTGATTGCGGGTGGTAAGCGGTAGACAGGTTGGAGTTGATGCCAATAAGCCAGAGCATTTCTCAGAAACCTTTTGCAGTGAATTGTGGGCCTCGATCAGATCCAATGATGTCAGGAAGTCCAAAGCATTTGAAGAGATTATCCACAATGAGGAATCCTACTCTGTCTGCATCAATGGTCTTTTTGCAGGGGACGAAGATAACTCCTTTGGTGAGTCTGTGATCAACCATGGTGAGAATGGAATCATAGCCATTCAATGGTGGTAGGTCAGTGACCATGTTGATGATGACACACCCAAAAGGTTGGTCACTTCCTTTGATCGGCATGAGGGAGACTTTTGTCAGGTGACAGTTGATCTTGAACTGCTGGCAGGGATCACAGCCCTTAACGTAGGCTTGGATGAACATATGCATTCCTGGCCAATAGTAATGTTGTTTGATGGTATGGAACATTTCAACTTCTCCTAGGTGTCCAGCAGTTTCAGTGTCGTGGAAGCGTTGTACAATTTCATATCGGAGTTTGGTGTTTTTTGGGATGTATTGTCGGTTCTTGTAGAAGAGCACAGGTTTGTCATCTTTGTCGTTAATTAGGGTCCATTCTTGAAGGTGTTGTGTCATATTGTTGTTTCCTTGCTCAACAAGGAGTTTCATAGCGTTGATTGCTGATTGATCTTTTCCAGTGGTGTTTTCGATCTTCTTTTGGAGTTCATAGTTGATCAGATTGATGAATACCTCTGCTGGCAAGAGGGTAATAGGGTTGTCATTCTTGTCTTTCTCGGGAATGTGGTCCAGGCAACATGAGAGAGAGTGTCAGATTGAATCATTTTGGTACTCAGGGTATTCTGAGAGAATGAGTGACCATCGTGCTTGTTGTTCGTTTAATTTATGAGCCGATTTGTAGTACGTGAGGTTTTTGTGGTCTGAGAGGATGGTGACAGAGAATGGAGATCCTTGGAGGTAGTGTCTCCACTCTTGTAAGGATCTCACAATGGCAAGGAGTTCTTGATCATAGACTTCGTATCTTCATTCAACAGGGGTGAAGGTTTTGGAGAGGAAGGAGATAGGATGCCGTTTTTTGGCTTCATCTTTCTGAGTGAGGACGGCTCCGTATGTGTACTTGGAAGCATCGCACTTGATCTGGAAGGGTTTTTCCATGTTGGGCATGAGTAGGACCGGTTCCTCCAAGAATCGCTGTTTCAGGGTGTTGAAAGAGCGATCATTGTCATGAACTGGCATTGATGTGCATATATACCTTGGTCAAGGTGTCCAGCCAAGCTGGACATACCGCCCTTTTGGCGCAGTGGATAGAGTGACTGGCTATTCACGACATTATGACCAGCTTCAACAGGTCTTAGGTTCAAGTCCCAGAGTGACCACACATTCTGGCCTCATTGAGTCATGTGAGCTTGGACGCATGGCAATAAGATGGATCAGCGATGGCATATGTGTCATGCATCGCCTGGGTCCTGCTTGGATTTATTTGTAACTGCAGGCATGTTCTGATAACCACTGCCTGGGGGGCCTGGTATTTTGCACATCAATGTTCTTAAGGTTACAGGGATATAACCCATAGCAGGGGGGTAATGTCATGAACTGGCATTGATGTGCATATATACCTCGGTCAAGGTGTCCAGTTCAGCTGGACATACTGCCCTTTTGGTGCAGTGGATAGAGTGACTGGCTATTTGCGACAATCACATTCTTTGTCCCATACAAAGTCCTTGGCTTTGGTAAGGAGTTCATTCATGGGTCGTGCAATGTCGGAGTACTTCATGATGAATTTTCGGTAGAAGTTGCCCAGGCCTAGGAATTGCCTGACATGGGTAGGAGTGGTGGGAACTGGCCATTTGATCATGTCTTTGACTTTGTCAGTGCACATTGAGATCTTCCCTTCCTCAATGATCATGCCAAGGTATTCCACTTTGGTTGCTCCAAAGACGCACTTCTCTAGTTTGATATAGAGGTTGTGTTTATTGAGTTTGTCTAGGATTCAGAGGGTGGTGGCACAATCTTGTTCTAGGGTTTTTGAAGCAGCTAGTGCGTCGTCCATGTAGATGGTCACCAGTTTCTCGTTGATCTCCTCTTTGAAGATCTGGTCCATCAACCTTTGGAAGGTGGCAGGGGAATTCTTGAGTCCAAAGAACATGACCAGGGGTTCAAAGAGCCCCTTTGGGGTTTTGAATGCAGCCTTCTATTCATCACCCTCTTTGATGCAAACATTGTTGAATCCTTGCCTGATGTCGAGCTTGGTGAAGTACTTCTTCCCTGCTACTCAGTCCATGATATCGGAAATGAGAGGTAGTGGGTAGGTGTCACTGACTGTCGAGTTATTGAGATATCGGTAGTCTTGACATGGCCTTTTCTCAGTGGTATGCTTCTTGGCTAGGAAGAACATTGGGGATGCCATCGGGAATTTGGACAGTCTGATGTATCCCTTATTGAGATTCTCCTTGAGGAATTCCATGAGATATTGGTCTTCACCAGGTGTGAGGTTGTAGGTAGGGAATGATTTTGGAATGAAGTCTTCTTTGAGGTTGATTGTGTGATCCCATTCTAACTTGGCTGGGAATTGAGATGCTGCTTGCTTGGAGAACAGATATAGGTAGTCGTGGTATGCCTCAGGGACCTTACTTTTGATGTTGGATTTGAGGCAAATTTCATATTCTTTGTCTTCAAATGAAGTGGCATTGATGTTGATAGCTCTTTCGATGGAATCAGTATAGCATGTGTTGATCCATTTTTCTTTGAGGGATTCTCCTGGTTTTGATTGGATGAAGGCTATAAGGAGAGAGTTGTCATATTGTGGCATAGTAGGGGAAGTGGGTTTCTCCATTCAACTATTCTTCGGGACCAGTCAATCAGAGGGTTTTTGGATTTGAACCATGGCATGCCAAGGATCATATCTCATTTTCCTAATCTGGTAACGTAGAAGGAGTATTTTTGTTCTCAATCGCCAATTGAGAACTTCAGATCCACTTGATGGGTGATGGATCCTTGTTTGTTGGGAGTTCCATCAACGTTGTTGACTTTGATTGGTTTATCGAGGGGTGTCATAGGGAGATTGTGAAGTCGGATGAGTTGAGGGTTGATGAACAGGTCATTGGCACCAGTATCCACGAGTGCTTTTGTGAGAGGTTGGTCAAGGTGGGTAATGAGTAACACAATAGAATCTCTGTGGCTAGACTCTACTGATCCAATCCACAAGTAAGGCATGATCTCTATCAACCCTTAGATCGGCCCTTCCTAGTCAGTTTCCTCCACTTTGGAGGTTGAGACGACTGCAATTTTCTTGCTCTTGCACTTGTTCGTGGTGTGTCCCTTCTTTTTGCATTTGACCCAGTGGTCGATAGGACAGCCTTTGGAGATGTGACCGAATTTGGCACAGTTGCAGCATTTGGCTTGAGGGCACTTCTCCCAATGGTATCCCTTCGAGCTGCATATGAAACACAGCTTTGTAGATGGGGAGGTGGAGATGGCATCAACGTCCATGGCACTTGGATCCTCCTTTGGCATGGGGGGATCTTGGTGATACGGCTGTACCAGGGCTACGCTCCAAAAATCGCGAAGTACCCTTATATGTACTTTCGCAACCACTGTATCTACGACTGCGTAGGAGGACAAATAACAAAGCGCCGAAGTTGAGACTTGAGGCTGTCGGCTGAGATCACGAGTGTGGAATCGCGTTGCAACGGAAAACCTATTCAAAGACGCATCTATGTCTGACGGTACTATGGAGGTACTCTAGCTACGAGTGTAACAGCGTGAAGCCAGTAGTATCAAGATGTGCGTGTCGGACCCCTAGAATGCGCAATCACCACTATCGAAATGCGCGTAGATTCACTACGACGGAGGATGCACGACCTCTCCGTAGCACAAGTGATTAGATCACATCAAGTAGTGCACTGGCATAGCAGAGTTCAAGCGAGAGTCTTAGACAATCTACCTTCGAGGTGCCTTTGTGGTTCTGCCGCGACACGTCTGAAGAAGGATCCGTGATCTATGGAGATCAACCAAATCCGCGGAAGCAGAGAATGTATGGCGCCTATCAATCGTGGCAAGTGCCCAGGTCTGCAACGGCAGTCCGTCTAGCCAATAAGCATCGGCGGATTGCCTGTCTGTTGTGACTGTCGCTAGGCACAACTTAGGAGGCCATACACCCACGTTGAAGAGAGAGTCAGCAGAGTAGTAAGCCGAAGCAGCACGACACTAAGCCTCAACCATCGCATGGATCCGTAGGGCTTGGGAGCATGTCCGTATGGCTCGTCAAGGCACGCTGTGTCTAATATACCCGATCATCATTCTCTGTCTCGGTTTCATCAGTCATCTCCTTAGAAACCCATGTGTATTCTCTTTGTCTCTATTTTCCTACAGACTCTTGGACTCTGTGTACGTCGTATAAAAGCCTTTGCGTAGATAGAAAAATACAGGTTGCCTTTGGATCTCATCTGTCGCCTTTCCGTTGCTGTTTCCGTTGGTGTCTTCGTCGCGTATTTTCATCAGGTTTGAGAGCACGTAGAGATCCCTCCGTCGGACTCTGAGTTTGCTTGCTTACCTTGGTACCCGATATCTTCTGAATCATCCTATCTTTTCCCTACCTTCGCATATCCTCTGCGGACACCTCCTCTGGTTGTTGGACGCATTCCTTCGGTTACAAGCCCCCTTCGGTTGATTCGTCGACCAGTCGCCTTTGCTACATTACACTCCTACGCAACTTAAGTTCTACTTAGTTCGCTACGGACTACCTACAACTCCTACAACCTTTTACTATATATCCCCTTTTCTCCGAAGGAAGTCAAATCTCCTAAGGAACCTCAAGAGCGAGTGTGTGTGTGTATGTGTGTGTTTTTGGGTTGTTGTTGTTGTTGTTCTTTGGTCCTTTGCGGCTAGGCAGCACATCATCGGTAGACAATTTTGACTTGTTTGTACTTCTCCAGTTCAGCTTTCTCTTCTCACCTTTTCTGGAAGTTGCAGTCGATTTTCAAAGCTGCTGGTGTCATGAACACGGTCAGCCCCTAGCCCCTATCTCATGCCCCTATTTTCGCTCGTGTTCCACCTTTTGATTTCCCATCACCCTTTCCGCATCAGCCCCTATCTTTGCATTTATCTGTCTCAGCATGGACACTTTCTATGGCGCACTGCCTTGTTTCTCCTTTCTCATTCTTCTGCACTACAGGTGCTGCCTTACGCACTGCCTTTGATATTTCTATTCATTTGTTCACCTGACTCCTTTCTATTATATCACGCTTCTACGCGCTGCCTTACACAGCTTCTATCAGCCTTGGTCAGTGCTCATTATTCTTCACACTGCCCTACGCAGCATCACGCAACCCTGCACCATTGTTTCACTATTCTTCACCATTCTTACACCATCGTTTCACCATTCTTTGTCACTCTTTGCCATACTCGCTTACTTTTACTTTGGACTCATCGCAGCTACGCTCATGTTTTGTAGAGTATTTAAGCTAGGTAGTTTGCTCTGTATTTCCTCACCTTGACCTCCTCATCAATACATCGCTTAACTCGCAACCCAACCACTCTGCTCTAAGCCTTCCGCTCTGCTCAGTATCTGTGGCTATTCCCACTTATACTTGAGTCAGCCTCCTCCGCATCTTATCTCATTGTCGCCAACTGACTTCGAGCTCCATCCGCTCGCCGAATTGACACCTTGTTGGTGTCCTCTGTCATCACTTTGATATAGTGCCGCATACTTCGCGACAGCTTGTTGCCATTGTTCAAGGTTACTGTCTTCTGGACCAGGGTAGGATTCTTCGATCTGATGTTTTCAATTTCGACCTTGGCGGTTTCTTGGGTTCCTCTGATGCAGAAGGTTTTGATGAAAGCAGCCTCGAATTCATCCCAGTCTTTCCACAGAGGTGCAGTGGCTTTTGTGAGATCTGTAGCGTCTTGCAAGATTTGAGCCCTCTAGAGTTGTCCTTTCGACCACTCTTGGCAAGGTTTGCTCGGATTCCTCCCTACATTGTTGATCATGTAGAGGAACATGATGGACTTGTTATGTTTCTCCTTGTAGTTGAACCATGCACCACAGGCTGTCAAGAAAGGGATCACATCATCTGCTTTTCCCAAGAAGGTTCCTGGTTCAATGGCTTTGAGTTTGGGTTTATTGTCTTTCTTCTCTTTTTCTGTCTGGCTTCTTTCATTCATGATGGTGGCCATGCAGGCTTGATGTTCCGCTGCATCTACTATTTTCTTGATGGGGTCTTCCCATGCTCTGATCTGTCATATGATCAGTGCAAAAACATAGGCCAGGATAGCTCCTAGCCCAATAAGAAAATAGAGGGCGTTGACTTTTTGGAGCTTCTTGCTTAATGCCATAGTGAGGGTTTTGGTTGCTGAGGGTCCATCTAGCCTTCCGGCGAAGAGGACTCCCATGTCGTACATAGCTTCCCATCTGTTGAAGATTGGAGGAGCTTGGGGCATTGCTTGTTCTGCTATTGCTAAATGGTATAGCAGGGCGAGGTTTGTAGAAGACTTGGTTCTTCTGTTAAGACTTGTAGCAAGTTATAGTTGCAGTGTCTTAGAATGCACGTGATGATGTTAACACGTGACTTGGATGGTTGCACGAATAACTTGTGGTTGGTTGAGGATGGTTGATACAACGATGTTCGAGGGTGTTGTTGAGGAGAGGTAGAACTGGGCATCCCAGATATAGTTGAGTAAGGTGATAGATCTGAGTATCTCAGATATAGCAGGGTTGGATGAAGATGTGAATTGGTGAGATTCAAAATGGTAGTTGTAGTGTTAATACAGTAGAACCAAGTAAGCAATAGATATCTAGATATGTAGAGTATATATAGTAAGTAGCACGTGGTAGAGGTGAGGCATAAGCCTTAAAGATAACATGCATATCAGGGTGTGTAAGTAGCGAGGCACAGTCTGCAGCAGTCAAATGAGTATAGAAATGAAATGAAAAAGATAGGAATAAAGAGAAATGAAAAAAGGTATGGTAAACATGTGCTAATGATGTCATAGATTATAAGGTCATAACAGGCTTGATCCCTCTTGCTGGTCTACCTTGGTACTGATGCCACGACTTGGGCATGGAAGTGCTCAAGTCTTCTGATGCACTAGAAGTCTCTAAGGCAGACAGGCCAAGGAATCATGCTGCACAATATGACAGCCCACAACCCACTAGTAGCTTGCTGAACATCAAAGCCTGCAGATGATATGTCAGTGTGTTTCTCCTCCATACATGCTTGGATTAGCCTGATGTTATGACCGCTTTTTACCCCTATTCTTCCTTCCTTGCACCTTCCCCTTGACTCCTCCCAGACTTCCCTCACTAGACAATATCTATGCATCTGCTGTGCACATGCACCCTTGGGGCATCCATCCATAACTTTACAGTCCCCCAAGGTCCTATGGGAGTCCTATAGGACTCCTATGGGTCAAAACCCTTTTTTTGCAGAATTGTGATAAAGGCATAACATCAATACAAACAGTGTAATATAGCTGGATGGGAGTCCTATAGGAGTCCTATAGGATTCCCATAGGACTCCCATAAGACTCCTATAGAACTCGCAAAACAATCGAGTTGAAAGTGAGTCAATTTGTAAAAAAATCAATGTAGGTTAGGACTCCCCCTTAGGAGTCCTATGGGAGTCCTATCAGTCCTATAGGACTTCTAACCCTTACTTGACAACTTTGAATCAGTGGGGTGTAAAAATAGCTTTTCAACATTTAAGTTGCGTTAGGACAGGTTAGGAGTCCTATAGGACTCTGCCCCGGACCTTGGGGGAGTGTAAAGTACTCCATCCATCTATCATGTGTTCCCAACAGATCCCATCCATTGTTCAGTTGCTATTCACTGTTCCCAACTGACGATTGCTTATTCCATTCTGATTGTGCATATGTTATGCATAGTTGGTATCCATCTTCTACTACTTCTATCATTCTTATCTTTGTTGTACATCTACTAGATATGCTGTGGAGTATGACTAGATATGACCAGATATGACTCCTAGATGTGCTGCGGAGTATTTCTTACTTTGATACAATGCTTAGATATCTTGTCCCTCTAGTAGTATATAAGGCTGTAGATGTACTTGCTTATACCCTAGCTTGTTATTCTATCAGATTATCCCTGTCTACCCTCTGAAGGCAACCCTTCCTCTATTGCTAGGCTTGCTTCAGTCATCAAGAGCACTCTTCTCAGAGGTACTCTTGACAACTGCCTTATGTTTCCACCTGATTTAGAAGAGGTCTGACTCGAGTCTGTACTCCCCTCTGGGGTGGGGGTGAAGTAGTGCCTGGAGGCCAGACGTGTCCAGGACGAAGTCCAGGTTGGAGTCAGCCATGGAACGAATCCATCTGGCGACAGTGGCGAGGGCATCTGCAGCCGCTTCTGCGTCGTTCGTCACCTCCCCCTGGCTTGCGCCCATGGAGAGGATGAGGACTGACCGATCGTCCTCGAGATAGTCGTGGCCTGAGTCCACAGGCATGGGAGTGGGCATAGGGCCATGGAGATCAGTGTGAACGAGCTCGAGAGGGGCAGAGGCGCGATGGCCAGTGGAAGGGAAGGGATTGGAGCGCATTTTGCCAGCCAGGCAAGGCTCGCAGATGGGATCTGGTTTTGCGCTCAAGTCGAGGCTCATACCAACCACCATGTCACAGGGGAGCAGCTTCTTGATGTCAGCGTAGTTGTGGTGGCAGAGCCGACGATGCAGAATGCTCAGATCAACTGGGAGCGTTGCAGCATGTCTCACAGACTCCTGGCAGGCCGAAGTAACACCATCCAGAGTGGCAGAGTTGGAGGGATGAACTGAGACAGTGAACAGGAGGGATTTTCCGTGGCTGAAGCGAATCTCGTTGCCCTGAGCAAGCATGGTGAGGCTCTTGACGCGTGTGAGGTAGAGACAAGAGATGAGATTGGACCGGAGATCTGGTACATGCAAAACACGAGTCAACTCTACTGATCTCACGAGCTGGCCATCTACTACAGGGTCAAAGACCACTGTCCCCATACCAACAGCATAGACAATGCTGTGGTCAGCCAACCTGACTGGAATGCGACAGGCCACATAATTCCGCACCCAGTGACGATGGGGGGTCATATGAGAAGTGGCCCCAGTGTCTGCAATCCAATCAAAGTCAGCCTGGAGTTGTAGAGGCGAGGAGAGCTCACTAGAAGCAAGAGAACGCACAGAGGTGTGCCCAGCATACTCAATGGGCTGGGAGGAAGATGCAGCAGCAGCAGAAGCGCCAGAAGGCGCGGTCTGCGCTTGTTTGCCGCGCTGAGAGCGCCCCTTGCGACGGTTCAACGCGCTTTCGCGAGCAGACGACTGCGCACGTTGATAGGCGAAGCACGTCGTCAAAACATGACTGGAAAGGCCACAGAAATCGCAGGAGGAGGGAGTTGAAGTGTGAGCAGCCATAGCAACTGCTGGGGCGTCGTTTGCGCGATGGCGGCGCTGTGCTTCCTCTGCAACAAACGCCGAGTACTTTACCCCCACCCCTGAGGGGGGTACAGAGTCTGTACAGAGTCTGTACTAACTCTGTAGTCACTCTGTACAGACTCTGTACAGACTCTGTATACCTTTTCTCCTCCCTCCTACCCACTTGTTACCTAGCACTAGTTGACAGACCCAAGAGTCTGTACAGACTCTGTACAGACTCTGTAGGGGGTGGAGACTCTGTACAGACTCTGGAGTGCAGAGCCTCTGCACCCCCCTACAGAGTGTCTCTATTTGTCCAGTGACTCTGTACTGACTCTGTACAGACTCTGTACAGATTCAAAACCCAAGTGATGTATTAGCATCAAGTCAATGCATACATGGGGCACTCTCTACAGACTCTCTACAGACTCTCTACAGATTCTCTACAGACTCTGTACTAGCTTTTGTTGACAAAATTATTTTTGAGTGGGTTAGTAAAGGCTCTGTACAGAGTCTGTACAGATTCTGTACAGACTCTGCAGGGGGGTACAGACTCTGTACAGACTCTGTACCCCCCTCTGGGGTGGGGGTGAAGTAGTGCAAACGCCTGGGCGATGGTTTCCTTGTCCAGCTTGTCCATGAGCAGGAGGGACGACGAAAACGACGAAAACTCGTGTGGGAGCGCCCTAATGAGCACCATAGAAGCCAACTCCTTGTCCGGGTCCTCCAAAGTGAACTCCTTGGGTCGGAGCTCCTTGATATGCTTGAATGCGTCATCTACACGCGTCAGGAGGCCCTGTAACTCCTCATCTTCCTTCTTCCTGATGGAAAACAGGTCATCATAGGCATTAAAGCATTGCCCAGGCTTCCTTTGAAGGTAAACCTTCTCCAGAGCATTCCACATCGCACTGGGATCTCTCAAGTGGTCAGAAACATGCACCTTTTGACCATCCTCCAGCATGAGGAAGATCCAGCCAGCAGCCTTGTCTGCCTTGGCATCCCAGGCATCTGGGTCCCCAGGGAGAGCTGCAGAGGTAGTGCCACCTGGGGAGGAGGTGGTGATGGTGGTAGGGCGAAGGGAGGTGCCAGCAACAAGCCTCCAGACCCCCTGGGTCATGCAGAAGGCTTTCATGTTCCCAGCCCAGGTGGAATAGTTGGTGCCATTGAGCTTGGCGAAGGAAGGGAGGCCGGTTGACATTGCGAGGGACGGTAGACGGCGACGAGCGGCGTGACGTGGCAAAGAATGAGGGCGATGCGACGCGAACTGAGGGTGCCACAGGCGAAGTGAATGGGAGAGTCGGTGCTAGGGGAAGAATGGGCGATTTCGCGAGAAGCGTTGCTTTGACGTGGCTAGAAATGCGACGTCATGAAGAGTACACGGGCGAGGGGCCGTGACGAGAAGATGGCGCGTATGCGCTGGCAATTGAGCCGAGGAAATGCGAAGTGAGTTTTCAAACTGCGGAGCTGTCCTAGATGGCTGAAAGCACAGGGCTCATAACCTGTTAGAATGCACAGAGCCTAAGGGGACCGAAGTCCAACAGTGAGGGGAAAGAACTGAGGTATTGGACAGACTAAGCACATACCTGAAGTCCAACAGTGAGGGGAAAGAACTGAGGGACTTCAGGACGCGATCTACAGCTATATAAAGGCGCCACTGACAGGTTGAATGTTGGTGGCGCGCCTGACGGCTTGAATGAAGTGAAACCGATGTGAAACCGCGGAGATATGAAGGGAACGAGTAACGCGTTCCAAATAGCGAAGAAACGAATGAAAAAGAGCAAAATACCGATGGCTAGAGCACAATCTAACAAAAGGATGATGGGAGATCAAAATATGAGATGCAAGCAAAAATAGGGACATGACATGGGAGCTAGGGGCTAACGATGTTTGTGACATTACCCCCTTCTAAGCTTCATTGTCCTTGATGACCTAGATCTTGTGTGGGGCATCTGTTAGATTGTGCTCTAGCCATCGGTATTTTGCTTCTTTTCATTTGTTTCTTCACTATTCGGAACGCGTTACTTGTTCTCTTCATATCTCCACGGTTTCACATTGGTTCCACTTCATTCAAGCCTTCAGGCGCGCCACCAACATTCAACCTACCAGTGTTGCATTTATATAGTTGTAGATCGCGTCCTGGAGACCCTCAGTTCTTTACCCTCACTGTTGGACTTCAGTCCCTTAGGATCTGTGCATTCTAACACGAATCTCATCTCGTGTTTATATGTCATATTTTTTCTTTTTTCTTTTTCTTTTTTGGATCATCGGTTTATATACCGGTGTGCAATCGCAGTCTGGTCGCTATCTACGTACAGTGTAAACAGCAGAAAAAGGAGATAACGTGGATATCTAAGCCCCTGTGTGGCATGGCACGTCCGCACCGTTTGTCTAAAAAGAAGCCTCGCCTGAAGCCAAAGCTTAGGTCGATACTCTCGGCACCCTAGCCAAGTGCAGATGAGATTGTTGGTGTATGAGGCCTCCCCCTCCTTTCCTTCCAGGCATTCCCAAGCCAGCGTCCCCTATCCAAGCAGCCAATGCCCCTCGGCCTAGACCCGGCTGCAAGGGTCCGCACACCTTCCCGAAGGGTCTCCCCCTAACTGTCTCCAGCCCAGGACCACCCATCCGTCAAGGAAAGGTGCCTCCCAACCTCATCCAATACCCTCCTGTGCATAACTTTACAGTCCCCCAAGGTCCTATGGGAGTCCTATAGGACTCCTATAGGTCAAAACCCTTTTTTTGCAGAATTGTGATAAGGGCATAATATTAATACAAACAGTGTAATATAACTGCATGGGAGTCCTATAGGACTCCTATAGGATTCCCATAGGACTCCCATAAGACTCCTATAGAACTCCCAAAACAATTGAGTTGAAAGTGAGTCAATTTGGACTGAAGTCTACATTTAGCATAAAAAAATCAATGTGGGTTAGGACTCCCCCTTAGGAGTCCTATGGGAGTCCTATTAGTCCTATAGGACTCCTAACCCTTACTTGACAACTTTTACTTAGTGTGACATAAAAATAGCTTTACAACATTTAAGTTGGGTTAGGACAGGTTAGGAGTCCTATAGGACTCCGCCCCGGACCTTGGGGGAGTGTAAAGTACTCCTCCTGTGAGGGCTTGAAGGCAAATGCTAGTGGGTTCTTCTCCAAAAAGATGCAAAGGGCTTGAATCCGTTTAACCGGGCCCTTGCGTTTGAATCTCGTGCAGTGATCCAAGATATGGATGCGGGTCTCGAGAGCACCTCATACGAGTACTTTACACTCCCCCAAGGTCCGGTCCGGACTCCTGCCGAAGTCCAGCAGGACTCCGACTGGACTCCGACTGGACTCCCGTCTGTCCTGTTTTGCTAACTTTTGTGAAAACCATTTGTAAGCTGATGGGAGTATAAATGGATAAAAAATTGTTGGGACTCCGGCCGGACTCCTGTAGGACTCCAGTCTTTTGACTGGACTTTTGATGGACTGGACAGGACTTCAGGGGTGGAGTCAAGGGCCTTACCATGCTCGCCCAGGGCAGCCAGTTCCGCTTGAGCCATGGAAAACAGCTCCTTTTCACTGCCTCAGTCTATCCCTCCAACTCTGCCACTCTGGATGGTGTTACTTCGGCCTGCCAGGAGTCTGTGAGAGGCAGTGAAATGCTCCCAGTCGATCTGTGTTATAATGCACAGAGCCTAAAGGGACTGAAGTCCAACAGTGAGGGGAAAGAACTGGTGTATTAGACGAAGTACAGACATACCTGAAGTCCAACAGTGAGGGGAAAGAACTGAGGGACTTCAGGACGCGATCTACAGCTATATAAATGCGCCACTGACAGGTTGAATGTTGGTGGCGCGCCTGACGGCTTGAATGAAGTGGAACCGATGTGAAACCGCGGAGATATGAAGGGAACGAGTAACGCGTTCCGAATAGCGAAGAAACGAATGGAAACAAGCAAAATACCGATGGCTAGAGCACAATCTAACAATCTGAGCCTCCTGCATCGTCACCTCTGCAACCACAACTACGCTGACATCGAGAAGCTGCTCTCTTGGGACATGGTGGTTGGTATGAGCCTCGACACGAGTGCAAAACCAGATCCCATCTGCGAGGCTTGCCTGGCTGGCAAAATGTGTTAAACCCGCAACGACAACTCTGTGAGTGAGGAATAGTTCGATAGAATTAGTATGTGTAGATATGAATGATACATGTTGAGCCTACCTGTGAGTGAGGAATAGTTCGATGGAGAACACCCCACTCACACTGTCTACCTATATACTAGTAAGAACAATAGATAGGATATATAAGGGAGAACAATAGCGAAACTGGAGAGAACAATAAGAACAATAGGAATACAAGAGAACAATAGAGTCGTAGAACAATAGAAACCTTTAGAAGTACATAGAGATTCTTGTATATGTCAGTCCCTATTGTATAGTCCGTTGTCGTAGCTACTATGGCATGTGCATTGTACTCCAACACACCCCCTCAATGTAATGACCGTTGAGCTACATGAGTCCCAGCGCTAGGCGGTGGTGTTCAACTGCTGCTCGAGGCAAAGGTTTTGTAAGGATGTCAGCGATCATGTCGCTAGTTGGAAGGAAGTGAACCTTGATGTTCCGGCGCCTAATTTCTTGCCTGATCCAATGCATCTTGATATCAATGTGCTTCATCTTGCTGTGATGCTCTGGATTCTTAAGTACTTTCAACGCGGATTGATTGTCGACCATGAGAGGGGAAGGCTTGTCCATTTTGAATCCCAGTTCCGTCAGAAGACTTCGCATCCAAATGACCTCGCGCCCAGCTGAAGATGCTGATATGTATTCAGCCTCTGTAGACGAGTTCGCAATCGTGACTTGCTTCTTGGCTGACCAGCTGACTGCCCCAGTTCCCATCTTCATTACAAAACCACTAGTGGACCTTCGAGTGTCAAGGAGTACTTTACACTCCCCCAAGGTCCGGGGCGGAGTCCTATAGGACTCCTAACCTGTCCTAACCCAACTTAAATGTTGTAAAGCTATTTTTATGTCACACTAAGTAAAAGTTGCCAAGTAAGGGTTAGGAGTCCTATAGGACTAATAGGACTCCCATAGGACTCCTAAGGGGGAGTCCTAACCCACATTGATTTTTTTATGCTAAATGTAGACTTCAGTCCAAATTGACTCACTTTCAACTCAATTGTTTTGGGAGTTCTATAGGAGTCTTATGGGAGTCCTATGGGAATCCTATAGGAGTCCTATAGGACTCCCATGCAGTTATATTACACTGTTTGTATTAATATTATGCCCTTATCACAATTCTGCAAAAAAAGGGTTTTGACCTATAGGAGTCCTATAGGACTCCCATAGGACCTTGGGGGACTGTAAAGTTATGGTGTCAAGGCATCCACCATAGTCTGCATCACTGTATGTATGGAAGAGTTCGGAAGTGAGGGGACGGCCATTGTCAGATTTGCGGAAGGTAAGCTTGAGATTGCTTGTTCCTTGCAGATAGCGGAAGAGGTGCTTCACTGCCTTCCAATGAGCAATGCCAGGATTTGAATTGAACTGAGCAAGTTTCGCAACTGAGTATGCAATGTCGGGTCAAGTGCCAATAGCAAGGTACATCAGTGCTCCAACTGCATTCATATAGGGAATCTTGCGCATCTCCTCTGACTCTTCGTCGGTGGATGGCGAATGCTCCTTGGACAATGTGGTCCCAGGCTCCATAGGAGTAGTGACAGCTTTGCAGTCAGAAGGCGGAATCGAGCAAGCATGTCGTGAATGTACTGAGTTTGGGACAGACACAGGACTCGGTTCTTTTTAGGGACTGCCATGGATGATTACGTAACGCATCTGCATCCGGCGCTCGTCACATCTGCCAGATGGCGCATCTGACGGATACGGATTGGATGGATGGCAGATCCGTCTGGTATGTCCGGGACCCTCACTACGCTTCATAACAATTTCAGTATGCTTGGTGTAAGTAAAATGCTCTGCATCCATATATCATGGACTTCAACTACTTTAGAGCATCCAGGACCTAATACGCAGCATATTTATGCTGTTTTAGCACTTGCAAGGTCTTGTTCTGATGTGTCGTACACTCCGAAATAGATTCGGCGCCGCCGTTGCCCATTGATCGGACCTCTGACCTGAACCTGAGGTGCACAAACTTTCGAATCGCCATACCATAGAAAATACCCACCGAATTATCAGGATTTTGGTTGTATTATCAGCGCACTCATGTGGGGTATCCTAATTTACAGAAACAATACGCATCTGCAGTGGTTTAAGGATGGAAACTGCGGTGGTGGCAAAACCGGGCGAATACAGACAGATGCACGCAGATGGCCCGGATATCTGTGGGTAATCAGCCCCTGTCGCAGATGGTCATCCGGATGGGTTCCATGGCAGTCCCTAGTTCTTTTGGTCGTATTCAACCTTTATACCCAAGAGGTATGTGGTTGGACCCAAGTCCTTGAGCTTGAACACCTCTGATAGCGACTTCTTGACCCAGTCAATCTTGGACTTGTCCTTGGACGTAATGGTGATGTCGTCAACAAAAACTGGAAGAGTGACACGAATACCGTCTTTTGCCCAGTGGTAGATACTTGGGTCAGACTGCAGTTGAGTGAAACCAATGCGTTCTAGCTCTTCTGCAAGTTTTTGGTACCAGAGTTGTCCGCTTTGCTTTAGACCATAGAGACCCTTCTTCAGCTTGCACACCCACTTGCCACCATTTGGGTTTGGTTCCTCAAAGCCTTCATAACTTTACAGTCCCCCAAGGTCCTATGGGAGTCCTATAGGACTCCTATGGGTCAAAACCCTTTTTTTGCATAAATGTGATAAAGGCATAATATCAATACAAACAGTGTAATATAGCTGGATAGGAGTCCTATAGGAGTCCTATAGGATTCCCATAGGACTCCCATAAGACTCCTATAGAACTCCCAAAACAATTGAGTTAGAAGTGAGTAAATTTGGACTGAAGTCCATATTTGGCATAAAAAAATCAATGTGGGTTAGGACTCCCCCTTAGGAGTCCTATGGGAGTCCTATTAGTCCTATAGGACTCCTAACCCTTACTTGACAACTTTTACTCAGTGTGACATAAAAATAGCTTTACAACATTTAAGTTGGGTTAGGACAGGTTAGGAGTCCTATAGGACTCCGCCCCGGAGCTTGGGGGAGTGTAAAGTACTCAAAGCCTTCAGGCTGAGACATGTAAACCTCAAACGAATCCTCAATTTTTCCATTGAGGTAGGCATTGGAGATGTCAATGGACTCGATGTAAGCACCATCCATAGCAGCTTGGGCAAGGATAGCTCTGAGAGAGGCAAGTCGCATGGTAGGAGCAAAGACTTCGTCATAATCAATGCCATGGGATTGTCCAAAGCCTTGACCAACTAGACGTGCTTTATATCGCTGTACTCGTCCGTCAGAGTCTCGTTTGATCAAGAAGACCCAACGTGAACCAATTTGCTTTTGTCCTTTAGGCAGTTCAACTAGCTCCCAGGTGTCGTTGTCTCTGAGTGCTTGTATCTCTGACTGGGCAGCTTCCAACCATTTGTCTGCATCGTCGCGTGCCATGGCTTCGCGCCAGTTCCGTGGAGCATCATTTGGGTGTGTGGCTGCACCATAAGCTGCTTCAACAGCGGACTCAAGCGCAATCTCGTAGCCCATAGCAAGAGGAATGTAGTCGTCTGTAACTCCATAGACCTGGAAAACTGACTCCATGACTGGGGTTGCCTGAAGAGCAGACGCAAAGTCAACTTCTTCTTCCTCAATGTCTCCAAGGTTTTCTGCAGTGAGTGGTGCGAAGCGGTTATGATCAGGTGCAATGGTGCGTGGACGCGATGGGATTGCTGCAAGTGGGATACTGCCTGGTGGTAAGACTGGTGGTGGTGCAGGATTGGATCTCCGTGCACCCCCTCGATCCTGCATCTCTGAGGTCGGATTCTGGCTAGAGCCAACCACTACATCCCTAGATTCCTCATCTGCTTCAGCCTGTGCCTCTGCTTCCCGTCGAGCAACTGGTCGAGTGCCACGACGTTGCTGACCATGCAAGTTCATATAGTCTGCAGGCTGAGCTGTCGACCGTTTGGGGTGTGTGCCCTGCGTGACTAGATATGGCTGCTTCGGATTTGACTTGGGCGCTGCTAAGGGGACAGGAATCCTGCTAGGTGCTGATTGAGGTTCTGGTCTAGAAAGATCAATTGGAATTGGAGCTCTTTGCTGCTCAGGAGATAACAGCTCAGGCTTTGCCTTTGGTGTTGGAGACACCTGCGGCTCGGCCTTTGACCGCGGCTTTTTGCCACGCTTTACCGTTTCCCAATGTGGAGATGGAGCTCGGACTGTAGGAGTACGAGGCTGCTCATCATCATCCTCTGAATCGTCGTCTGAGCTATCGTCTGGCTGCGCAGTAGGCATATGACGTGTAGACGGATCATGAGGAGGACTAGGAGGAGGAGGAGGAGGAGGAGTTGGAGAGTCTGACTCATCCTTGTCCTCAGTATTGTCGTCTGGATGGAACCAGAACTCTCTGAATTCTACAGGAGGAACGGTGACTGTCTTTTGCTTTGTCGAGAGACCAGGGAAGCTGGTTTCGTCGAAAATAACATCACGCGAGATATGGAATTTTTGACCAACTGGATCGTAACATCTCCAGCCCTTGTACCCTTCTTCAAATCCTACAAAGATGCAGGGAATCGTATGGGAATCCAAATTCTTGCGATCAGCTCTTGTGACATTCACAAAAGCGCGGCAGCCATAGACTCTAAACATTGAGGAGTACTTTACACTCCCCCAAGGTCCGGGGCGGAGTCCTATAGGACTCCTAACCTGTCCTAACCCAACTTAAATGTTGTAAAGCTATTTTTATGTCACACTAAGTAAAAGTTGTCAAGTAAGGGTTAGGAGTCCTATAGGACTAATAGGACTCCCATAGGACTCCTAAGGGGGAGTCCTAACCCACATTGATTTTTTTATGCTAAATGTAGACTTCAGTCCAAATTGACTCACTTTCAACTCAATTGTTTTGGGAGTTCTATAGGAGTCTTATGGGAGTCCTATGGGAATCCTATAGGAGTCCTATAGGACTCCCATGCAGTTATATTACACTGTTTGTATTAATATTATGCCCTTATCACAATTCTGCAAAAAAAGGGTTTTGACCTATAGGAGTCCTATAGGACTCCCATAGGACCTTGGGGGACTGTAAAGTTATGCAAGTCCCAGGAGGCATGGTCAGAATTCCGCAAGGCTGTAAGAGCAGCCAAGCGAACATTCTTTGATGGCCGCATCCATGAAGTGGCCACCACAAATAAGCGCCTGTGGGACCTAATGCAATGGGTTCAGCAGCGCAAACTCCCCCCAGTAGAGGCAATCCAATACAACGGGCAGCCCTGCCATGATCTTGATGACCTGTGGAGGGGACTCCACGGCACATACAACTCGGCTTCTGGGAGAGAGGTGGACCTCTCAGAGCTCGATGATATGGAGCAACTCCCTACAAGGGAGTGGCCCCCGTTCAGCACAGCAGAACTGAAGCAGGCCTTAGCGGCCTGCTCGGGCCTGTCTGCGCCAGGCCCCGACCACCTGACGTGGGCCCATCTGAAGGAGATTCTGAAAGATCCAGCGTCTCTTCAACACATCTTGGCCTTGGCCGACGGTTGCATGACCGCCGGCCACTGGCCAACACACTTTAAGGAATCGGTCTCTGTGATCATTCCCAAACCCGGGAAACCGTCCTACGCTACCCCGAAGTCGTTCAGGCCGATCGTGCTTCTGAACACTTTGGGGAAGCTTATTGAAAAGATGATATCCAATCGTCTTCAATTTGACATGATCAAGTTCGACTTGGTTGACCCGAATCAGTTCGGGGGTATCCGCCAGCGGTCCACAGAGGATGCTGGTACCTATCTGACCCATCTGGTACGTGCCGGATGGGCTAGAGGGGAGATGACAAGCGTGGTGGCATTCGACATTGCGCAATTCTTTCCCTCACTCAACCACGGAGTTCTTCTCCGGGTCCTCAAACTCTTAGGGTTCTCTGACACCCTGGGAGCGTTCTTTGCCTCATATCTCATTGGGAGGTCCACCAAGTATAGGTGGAACAACTTTGAGTCGGGGCCACACGGTGCGGATGTGGGGGTAGGGCAAGGCTCTGCATTGTCCCCTGTACTATCAGCACTGTACATTGCGCCCATCATGAAGATGTACGTGACAAGGGCGAGGGAGGCTGGGATCAGCAGCACCCTCCTCTCATATGTGGACGATGGCACTGTGGTTGCCCAATCCAAGTCGCTTGACGACAACAATGGCACGCTTGTTAAGGCGTATGCCATCCTCTTCAGGCTGTTCACGGCTCTGGGGTTGGAACTTGAGCACAACAAAACGGAGCTCTTTCATTTCAGTAGATCGAGGGACAGGTACAACCCATCCCTCGACCTCGGATTTGCACCTTACACAGGGGCTACGCCCCTTCAACCCAAGGAAGTCTGGTGCTACCTTGGGTTCTACTTTGACCGGAAACTGCTCTTCCACGAGCATGTGCGGTACTACTCCACCAAGGCATTGACCACCGTGAAAGCGATGGGAATGCTAGGTAATGCATCAAGGGGACTGCTCCCCATGCAAAAGCGCCTCCTCTATCGCGCGTGTGTGCTTCCTATAGCCATATACGGATTTAGGTTGTGGTATTTCGAGGGTGCCCGATGCAAGGGTGTCCTCAAAAAGTTCAGCGCAATGCAGCACAAGGCTGCATTGTGGATAGTTGGTGCGTTCCGCACATCCCCAGGTGGAGGCGTAGAGTCCCTGGCGGGACTCATGCCCGTCCACCTTCATCTTCAGAAGTTGGCCCTTTGGGCCAACTATAGGGTGGCAACACTGTCAAACACCCACCCGACTAGATCGCTTTTGTCTGGACCAGCCGTCAAAGACGCCGGCCCTCATAAGCTCTCTCTTGCTAAACTCCCCCCGTCGGTCCGTAAAAAGACCAAGGGTGTGGTATTGGAGATTGAATCCCGTCTCCCCTCTCTCACCGAGGTTTTCGATCCTACACATGAGGATGCGAGGCC
This sequence comes from Coprinopsis sp. MPI-PUGE-AT-0042, assembly GCA_020736565.1. NCBI lineage: Eukaryota > Fungi > Basidiomycota > Agaricomycetes > Agaricales > Psathyrellaceae > Coprinopsis > Coprinopsis sp. MPI-PUGE-AT-0042. The sequence goes on along the minus strand of JAHBOF010000041.1, from coordinate 631,140 downwards.
TGGTGCACGCATGTGTGACCTACACGGTCACAAAATCACTTTCGACAATCCCCCTCCTCCGAGGAAGGGCGACGGGGAGGAAGAAAAGGCCTGGAAGGGGAGGAAGGCCGATCTGGATTGCTTGCTCGCTGACGCGATGCAAGATCCTAACACAGTGGTGGCAGCAACGGACATGTCGGTCCCGTCTGCACCACGCCGTCAGGCCGTGGCAGCAGCCATGGTATACTACCAAGGCGAGTGTGTCAAGGAGGCGAGACACACCTCGGGTATGGTGACCCCGCAGGATGCGGAGCTCAACGCCATTCGAACGGCTGTGAGATGTATGACTCAGTCACATCCTGCGGCCACTCGGATGATTATCTTCACGGACTCAATGGCAGCTGCAAAGCTCTCCATAGATCCGTCCACCCACTCAGGCCAGGGTCACTCCTTGGCTGTGTGCAAGAACCTCTCTACGTGGTTCGATCAGGGAGGAGAGCAAAAGCTCACCTTCGTCTACGTCCCCTCCATTAAAGAGTGGAACATTCACAAGGCAGCTCATACCTTTGCGGGAGGGCTGCCACTGATCTACGCTGGGGCTCAACCCCAGACCTCGCTTGACAGGGTCCGCAAGGATGTCACATCTCGGTGCCTGGATAGCTGGACAACCCAGTTCCAGGACCCGACCTACTCAGGACACAACTTCCTTCCACTAGTCGATACGAAGGACAAGTCCATCCAGCCAACGTATCTCCACGGAGGTGCATGGCTTCCCATGTCTGGCAGAAGCAATAGCTTCTCAGCCAGGTTTGCCAGGTGCGTGTTAAACCACGCCCCTATTGGAGCGTACTACGATCGCTTCAACATTAACGAGCCAACGGCTTGTCCCTGCGGTGCGGCTCTTGAGACCCGCATCCATATCTTGGATCACTGCACGAGATTCAAACGCAAGGGCCCAGTCAAACGGATTCAAGCCCTTTGCATCTTTTTGGAGAAGAACCCATTAGCGTTCGCCTTCAAGCCCTCACAGGAGGGTATCGGATGAGGTGGGGAGGCACCTCTCCTTGACGGATGGGCGGTCCTGGGCTGGAGACAGTTAGGCGGAGACCCTTCGGGAAGGTGTGCGGACCCTTGCAGCTGGGTCTAGGCCGCGGGGGCATTGGCCGCTTGGATAGGGGACGCTGGCTTGGGAATGCCTGGAAGGAGGGGAGGGGAAGGCCTCTTACACCAACAAGCTCATCTGCTCTTGGCTAATATGCCGGGGGTATCGACCTAAGCTTTGGCCTCGGGCAAGGCTTCTTTCTAGGCAAACGGCGCAGATGCGCCATGTCACGCAGGGGCTTAGAAGCTCATGTTATTTCTCTTTTACTGCTGTTCACTTTGTACGTAGATAGCGACCGGACTGCGATCGCGCACCGGTATATAAACCGATGATTCAAAAAAAAAAAAAAAAAAAAGGGAATCCTATAGGACTCCTATAGGACTCCCATCCAGTTATATTACACTGTTTGTATTAATATTATGCCCTCATCAGAATTCTGCAAAAAAAGGGTTTTGACCTATAGGACCTTGGGGGGAATGTATGACTCAGTCACATCCTGCGGCCACTCGGATGATTATCTTCACGGATTCAATGGCAGCTGCAAAGCTCTCCATCGATCTGTCCGCCCACTCAGGCCAGGGTCACTCCTTGGCTGTGTGCAAGAACCTTTCTACGTGGTTCGATCCAGTGATGTTCGGGTCAAGGCAGACCCCTCCGACGATCTGACGGGGTCGGAGCGTCTGACCCCGTCCATCAAAATCGTCTGGCGTCAGCGCGTGACAATTGCATGACGTCGAACTCCACGTAACTAGGCGCTAATTGTAATGGAAATATTGAGCGCCCAAGCGTAGGTGACGCGCTTCAGGCTTGCAAGTGTCAATGAACATTCTTGACGCGAATAAACCTGCAGGGTCGATGCATTCCAGTTGGAGCTTGTTGAATGGGATTATATTCCGCCTCTTCTCGAATTTCCCCTCCACCCTCTTGCCTGTAACTGTGCTCTACTCTTAACTATCTATTGAATCTATCAGGCTCTCTTCAATGGACGAGTCCAAGAAGGGCCCCATCTGGAAGCACTTCTATCAGGGGGCCAACAAGTACAAGACAAACCGATCACACTTTGAGGTTTGGTGCAAGTATTGCATCGACGCTGAAGCACAGCAGCAGTACGCGGTCTTACTGAATGAAGCCTCTGAGGATGGAAAGGAAGTAGAGATATCTGAAGAGGATCTCATCCTTTCTTGTGCGTAATTTCACTACTATTCGCAGTGGGAGCCTCACTAACCACGAGAAAATCAGTGCGCACATCATCATCCGCATCGTGTGGAAAGGTGGAGGACATGTGGAAGCATTTGGCAGAGAAGTGCAAGTGCTTAAGCGACCTCAATGTCCGCGTCGAAGCTGCTCGGGAAGTGACCATCTATCAAGCACGCCGCGCCAAATCAGCTGCGGATAAAGAGAACATTCATAGCCAGCCACCTCCTTCCACACCAATCACGCGACCCACAGTCTCTGCATTCACCGCATTGAGCCCGAACATATCACTAGCCAACCAGCAACTCGCCTCCCCCCTTCAACTTTCTTCTGCCCCACGAGCATCTCGCCCACTCGGATTGAGCGTCTCAACCTCGTCTATCGACTCCTCAGCTTCCTCCGCTGGTGATGGGCCCCCTGCGACGAAACGGCCTCGGCTTTCTGCCGAAAATCACCCCGACATCTTCTATGGGGAGACAGCCCCATACCTCGATGAATGGACTCCGCAGATGCGCGAGGAGTTCAACCGGGAACTTTGCTGCTTGTTGGTCGCCTGTAATATCGCATGGTGGGCAGTCGAAAATCGTTATTGGCGCTACTTCTTTAGCAAATGGGTCCGCGGTTGCATCGTTCCTGGTCGAAAGCAGATATCTGGTCGCGTTCTGGACGGAGAAGCTGACAGGGTTGTCGAGGTGATGAAGGCCAAGGTTAACGGTCGTTATGCAACTGGCCAATGCGATGGATGGAAAAACATCGCAAAAACATCGCTGGTCGCGTCTATGATCAATGTCGAGTACACAGTGAGTAGTGATTTTCCAGCAATTTTAATTTGCTGTGGGCTGACCCATATGAGTAGCCACACTTGCTGGGTGTTGCAGACATATCTGCCCAGTCAAAGACAGCTGAAAACCTACTCGAAATCGTGTTGAAAGAGATCAAGTACTGCCGAGAAATCCTCATGGTTAAATTAGTCGCGTGGTGCACTGATGCAAGCGGCGAGTCTTTGAAGATGCGGAAACTCCTCAGGACGAAGTTCCCGTGGATCGTGACTATTGACTGCTGGGCCCATCAGGTAAGCACCACTGTAACTGGAAATGGTGCAGCACATGTTAAGCAGTCTTGACATAGATCAATCTTGTAGTCGGGGACTACTTCAAGATCAAATCCCCGCTAATCCATGTCGTATCGGAGGCACTTGAAGTCGTTAAATGGTTCAACAACCACAGTCGTGCCCTTGGGCTGTTGCGAGCACAGCAAATGGAGTCAAATGGACTTAACCACATCCTTTCATTGATCCTGCCAGTACTAACACGATGGACGTCGCACTACCTCAGCCTCTCTCGCCTCCTTCGTCTGCAGCTCTATTTCATGGGTCTCCTTTTATCAAGTTCCAAACGCGAGGCACTGGTAACAGCTGCGGGACCAAAGGCGGAGCAGAGGCGTAAGGCAGAGGAAGTGATTGGCATCATCGAACGACCTGACTTTTGGATCTCGGTCAAAATGTGAGTTTCATTCGGTGACGATGCAATTAGACACTTACCGTTCCTATATAGCCTCAAGAACCATCTAGAACCTCTTGCATTCGCCACCAACATCACGCAGAGCGATTTCGCGAGGTTGGATGTCGTCCTGATGACACTCGCAAATCTTTACCGGATATATTCAAGTCGGAGGGCGTCAATGGACAGTGTGTTGTGCTCAGCTATACTTGCAAGCCTTGAGAAGCGCTGGAAGAAGGCTGATCAGGATGTCTTCATCCTTGCCGTTGTGCTCAATCCCTACATCCGCACGAAAGCCTTCCATCGGCACAGCCGCTACCGAACAATGGGCGCCCTCTGGCCAATTGTAGTCCGTCTTGGGCAACGCTTTTGGAATGGCCTCGAACCCGACAGAGAATTCCGCAAAGCATTCTCTGACTACCTCTCGGGTATGGGAGAATGGTCCGACAAGTCTCTGGCACTGGAATACTTCAAAGAGGAAGCCGTAAAAGATGTAAGCCATTGACGATTACTTATAACTCAAAAGCTGACTCACATACCAGGGAATCGCTGTCAACCTTGTTGATCTATGGCGCGAGCATGACACGGGGTGCGAGAATGGTCCCAACGGTCTTGTGCGCCTGGCCATGCATATTTTGTCGATTGTTGCAAACTCGGCTTTGACGGAGCGCGTGCTGAGCAAGTTTGGAGTTGTCCACACTCGCCATCGAAACCGGATGGATTATGAGCGCACGCGAAAGATTGTATTGGTGAAGGCGAACATTGACACGACGCATAGGCCAAAAACGCGATCAAGAAAGCGGAAGTTTGTCAACGAAGAAGCTGTAGCACCAACAAGTGTACCTGAGGAGGATTCCAACAATGAATCCACTCCAGACGGGACAGGGGATAGCGAGGATGGATCTCAAGCTCTCCCAGATCCGACTTTCCCTGAAATTGTCAACGACATCATCTCAGACTTGAACGACGAAGAGTCTGCACACCCTGAGCTTGCTTCTGAACCGGCGCCCTCTGATAACCCACTGTCCCTTGCCAACCTGTTTGAGTACCCTTCTTTTGAGGGTGATAACCCTCCATCCTTGCGATATATGCTAGAGTACTGGGCAAAGGCTGAAGAGAGCTGGTCGATGGAGGAGTGATTTCACGAGATGGAAAACGAATCATAATGTAGATTATCAACAATTAGTATTTGCTAATGTATATTTCGGCGCCTATGGGTCACGCATTAGTCATGCGTTGACGTGTGACGAAATTGGGGTCAAAGGTCTGACAGGGTCTGACGAAAAGGTCTGACGGGGTCATGCCCACCACTGGTTCGATCAGGGAGGAGAGTGAAAGCTCACCTTCGTCTACGTCCCCTCCATTAAAGAGTGGAACATTCACAAGGCAGCTCAAACCTTTGCGGGAGGGCTGCCACCGATCTACGCTGGGGCTCAACCCCAGACCTCGCTTGACAGGGTCCACAAGGATGTCACATCTCGGTGCCTGGATAGCTGGACAACCCAGTTCCAAGACCCGACCTATTCAGGACACAACTTCCTTTGACTAGTCGATACGAAGGACAAGTCCATCCAGCCAACGTACCTCCATGGAGGTGCGTGGCTGCCTATGTCTGGCAGAAGCAATAGCTTCTCAGCCAGGTTTGCCAGGTGCGTGTTAAACCACGCCCCTATTGGAGCGTATTATGATCACTTCAACATTAACGAGCCAATGGCTTGTCCCTGCGGTGCGGCTCTTGAGACCCGCATCCATATCTTGGATCACTGCACGAGATTCAAACGCAAGGGCCCGGTCAAACGGATTCAAGCCCTTTGCATCTTTTTGGAGAAGAACCCATTAGCGTTCGCCTTCAAGCCCTCACAGGAGGGTATCGGATGAGGTGGGGAGGCACCTCTCCTTGACGGATGGGTGGTCCTGGGCTGGAGACAGTTAGGCGGAGACCCTTCGGGGAGGTGTGCAGACCCTTGCAGCTGGGTCTAGGCTGCGGGGGCATTGGCCGCTTGGATAGGGGACGCTGGCTTGGGAATGCCTGGAAGGAGGGGAGGGGAAGGCCTCTTACACCAACAAGCTCATCTGCTCTTGGCTAGTATGCCGGGGGTATCGACCTAAGCTTTGGCTTCGGACAAGGCTTCTTTCTAGGCAAACGGCGCAGATGCGCCATGTCACGCAGGGGCTTAGAAGCCCATGTTACTTCTCTTTTACTGCTGTTCACTTTGTATGTAGATAGCGACCAGACTGCGATTGCGCACCGGTATATAAACCGATGATAAAAAAAAAAAAAAAAAAAAAAAAAAAGGACCTTGGGGGAGTGTAAAGTTATGAGCTCGAGGACGAGCTGCATGCACCTGCTGAAGGACCGCGTTGTAGCTCCAGAGCACCCAAACCTGCAAGGGAATGGTGGCTTGTTGACAAGGCTCCTGGGGTTCCTGTCGCTCCTGCAGCGGGTCCTGCTGTTCCTGCAGCTGTGGCAGCTGATTCCGACGATGAGGACAAGGTCCAGCGCGAGGTTACACCTGTTGGTGACTCATGAGGACGAGTTAGCAGGCTACAGCATTGTTGAATTCGCTGGTTCTGCGGAGGAACCCACAAGCTATCGCATGGCAGTCTCAGGGCCCAATGGTGTGCACTGGAAATGCGCTGCTGAGGAAGAAATCAACACTCTGGTGGCCAATGGGACCTGGGAAGTGGTAGATCATCCTCCAGATGTGAAGCCATTGCATCCTGGCTGGGTTTTCAAGGTCAAGATGAATCCTGACGGCTCCACTGAGTGCTACAAGGGTTGTCTCGTTGCTAAGGGGTGTGCACAGCGTCCTGGACTCGCCTATACCGAGGTTTTTGCCCCTACATTCCGTCCTGCAGCCCTGCGCTTGATTCTTGCCCTAGCAGCTGCTGAGGACCTCCACCTTCGCTCCATTGACATCTCATCTGCTTTCACCTATGGTGACCTCGAGGAGGGCATCTACATGTTTCAGCCTGAGGGATTCCATGAGGGTGGGCCCAACAAGGTCTTGAAGCTCAGGAAGTTGCTCTATGGCCTCAAGCAGGCCGCGCAACAGTGGACCAAGAAGCTGCACGGCACACTCGAGGGTATGGGCTTTAAACAACTTGAATCCGACCACTCCCTCTACCTCTATGCACGAAACGATGTCCGGATCACAGTCCCAGTGTACATTGACGACATTACCCTTGCCTCCAAATTGATGTCTTCTGTGGACAAGGTGGTCAAGGAGCTGGGGGAGCACTTCAAGCTTCGAGATCTGGGTGAGACCAAGTTCCTCCTTGGTGTAGAAATCACCAGGGACTGCTCCCAACGCGCCATATTGCTCTCCCAACGCCAATACATCGTTGACATGCCGGAGCGCTATGGTATGGCTGACTGTAACCCTGTCCAGACCCCCATGAACCCGGCAATCTCACTTTCCAAGGACATGTGTCCTTCCACTCCTGCTGAACTCGAGTTCATGGCTTCTGTTCCCTACCTCTCTGCCCTCGGCTCTGTCCAGTATCTCGCTGGCATGACGCGCCCAGACATCCAGTACACTGTCAACTTCCTCGTGCGCTTCAACTCGAATCCTGGCCCTCAGCATTGGGCTGCTGTCAAGCATCTTTTCCGCTACCTCAAGGGCACCATGGACTTCAAGCTCACCTACTCCGGCGCTCTGCAGCCAGAGATCTTCACCACCTTCTGTGACGCGTCCCATGGAGACTGCAAGGAGTCTGGACGCTCCACTGGTGGGTATGTGACCATGATGGGTGGTGCAGCTCTCAGCTGGAAGAGCAAGCTTCAACCAGTTGTGACTTTGTCTACCTGTGAAGCAGAGTTCATTGAGGCTGTAGAGGCGGGCAAGGAGATCCTTTGGCTTTGCAACCTCCTGGAGGAGCTCGGGTACCTTGTGAAGGGCCCATCTTCTCTCTCCATCGACAACCAGGGTGCTGTCTCAGTCACCAAGAACCCAGAGCATCATGGGAGGATGAAGCACCTCGACTTGAGGTTCTACTGGCTCAGGGATGCAGTGGACCGTGGGGTTATTCGCACTCTGAACATTCCAGGCTCTGAACAGCCTGCTGACATCCTCACCAAGGCACTTCCCCTTCCCAAGGTCACATTCTGCAGGAAGGCGATGGGTTTGTCTGGCTAGATCATGGGGGAGTGTTAGATTGTGCTCTATCCATCAGTATTTTGCTTCTTTTCATTCGTTTCTTCGCTATTCGGAACACGTTACTTGTTCCCTTCATATCTCCGCGGTTTCACATTGGTTCCACTTCATTCAAGCCTTCAGGCACGCCACCAACATTCAACCTGTCAGTGGTGCATTTATATAGCTGTAGATCACGTCCTGAAGTCCCTCAGTTCTTTCCACTCACTGTTGGAATTCAGGTATGTCTTTAGTCTGTCCAATACATGAGTTCTTTCCCCTCACTGTTGGACTTCAGTCCCCTTAGGCTCTGTGCATTCTAACAGCTGGAGCACTATGGAATGGCTGACTGTAACCCTGTCCAGACCCCGAGTACTTTACACTCCCCCAAGGTCCGGTCCGGACTCCTGCCAAAGTCCAGCAGGACTCCAACTGAACTCCAACAGGACTCTGGTCTGTCCTGTTTTGCCAACTTGTGTGAAAACCATTTGTAAGGTGATGGGAGTATAAATAGATAAAAAATGGTATGGACTCCGACCGGACTCCTGTAGGACTCCAGTCTTTTGACTGGACTTTCTATGGACTGGACTGGAGTCTAGGGGTGAAGTCCATACCCTCTGAAAATTGCTGATATCCAACATCAATATTAGTCACAATGGGATGATTTTTGCAAGAACAGGAATGGGACTCCAACTGGACTCCAAACTAAACTACAACACAAATAATCTCAACATATAACACATCTAATCCTATATCCACACCCGCAACCTCATCACCTCAGTCACCGTGGACACAGACCTATAAGGTCCTTGAATTTTGCCCAAAAATTGACCTCAGAGGTCCCCATGGAATGTTCTTGGCTGAAACCTTTGGAACACTTCTGCATTGTTTCCATTCCATATTCCATATTCCCTGGGGCTGTTCCTACTATTAATATGTATGATACACACTTATCTGTTCCATGGTGTCTGGGGTCTGTTCCAAAGTTTGGAACACCATTTTGCTACATTTTTTCTGTAGCTATTTCCTTAAGACTATGCTGCTTCTGTGCTATTTGTAAGTATAAGTATACTACTTCATTCTTTAGGCTGAATTTGAAATAACATTTCCTTGTATCCATTGTTGAAATCTCTATTACTATTTTACCCACTGTTTCTAGTTGATTATTTGAGTAACAGTGGCACTAATTCCAACTGTTTAATATTTGTTCTGTTGTGTTTATATAAGCTTTTCTGCATACTTTATTCTTCTTTTTATAATTAGAAGGAAACAAGTAGCATAAAGGTTAAGAGGTAAACCTTGTAGCTGAAATAATACTATTCTGACTCTGGAATACCTTTGCCTATAGTTTGTAGAAAAACAATTGTATAGTGAAACAATAGTATCCTAATATTCTAAATACAGTATGATAGTAAAGAAGTGTAGTTGATATAGAAGACATTACCAATGGTGTGTTTCAACAGTGATAAGACAGTGCAGTAATAGTGTTTCAAGTATAGTAGAATAGTAGAGAAAGATGGAACAGTAGCAGGGAAATCTTGTAAGAAAGATGGAACAGTAGGACAATAGTGCTCCAGGAAAGGTGGAACGGTCCCAGGGGGGTGTTCCAGGAAAGGTGGAACAGTAGCAGGAAGGTGTTCCAATAAGGGTGGAACAGTAGTAGAGAAGTGTTCCAATAGCACAAAACACATAAAAATAGATGAGAACTATGAATAGTTGTGTGTTATAAATATGGAGTGAGTTATGTAAAAGACAAAATTGAAACAGTGACATCATTTAGGTACTCTAATTATTATTATCCAATGCAAATCAGGTACCATCAATGATGTCACTGATTGACACATTAATGTAGATTAGGTGCATTACTTATTAATAGAATGATGTTATTAATTAGTGCTAATTAGTGACATCATTGATTGATTCTAATTAGTGATTAATTGATAAGCGCTTAATTAATGATCTCATTAATCACTAATTAACTCCTTCAGTAAATATACCAGTTCTTATCCGTTTGGTGAGATTCAAGATGTTTTGGAAAGGGCTCGTTTTGGGCTTCAATGTGGTATAGCTTACAGCCCCGGGTAACGCCAAACAATGAGTAAATTCAACACATCATTCAATAAAAACCATCATATTTGGTATCTGTGATAAGTCTGAATGCTTGCCATCAGTTAGCCAAACTGCTATGCAAATCAACTAACAATGAGTGTAAAGGGATATTAGAAGTGCTGACATGAGTATATATTATGGGATTACTGCTGATCTGGCTGCATTGCATATTGGTGGTGCAAACTCCAAAATCAGGGAATAACATTGTACATCAAATGATGTTGCCTAATCGACAACTGCAGCTGGAAAGAGCTCAATGAGACCTTTCTAAAACTGGTTAGATCATCTCAATCAGAGCTCAGGTGCAGGAGATATGGGCTGAACACAATTTGGTCTACCTTATCTTAATTAGTGATTAATGAGATCATTAATTAAGCGCTTACCAATTAATCACTAATTAGAGTCAATCAATGATGTCACTAATTAGCACTAATTAATAACATCATTCTATTAATAAGTAATGCACCTAATCTACATTAATGTGTCAATCAGTGACATCATTGATGGTACCTGATTTGCATTGGATAATAATAATTAGAGTACCTAAATGATGTCACTGTTTCAATTTTGTCTTTTACATAACTCACTCCATATTTATAACACACAACTATTCATAGTTCTCATCTATTTTTATGTGTTTTGTGCTATTGGAACACTTCTCTACTACTGTTCCACCCTTATTGGAACACCTTCCTGCTACTGTTCCACCTTTCCTGGAACACCCCCCTGGGACCGTTCCACCTTTCCTGGAGCACTATTGTCCTACTGTTCCATCTTTCTCTACTATTCTACTATACTTGAAACACTATTACTGCACTGTCTTATCACTGTTGAAACACACCATTGGTAATGTCTTCTATATCAACTACACTTCTTTACTATCATACTGTATTTAGAATATTAGGATACTATTGTTTCACTATACAATTGTTTTTCTACAAACTATAGGCAAAGGTATTCCAGAGTCAGAATAGTATTATTTCAGCTACAAGGTTTACCTCTTAACCTTTATGCTACTTGTTTCCTTCTAATTATAAAAAGAAGAATAAAGTATGCAGAAAAGCTTATATAAACACAACAGAACAAATATTAAACAGTTGGAATTAGTGCCACTGTTACTCAAATAATCAACTAGAAACAGTGGGTAAAATAGTAATAGAGATTTCAACAATGGATACAAGGAAATGTTATTTCAAATTCAGCCTAAAGAATGAAGTAGTATACTTATACTTACAAATAGCACAGAAGCAGCATAGTCTTAAGGAAATAGCTACAGAAAAAATGTAGCAAAATGGTGTTCCAAACTTTGGAACAGACCCCAGACACCATGGAACAGATAAGTGTGTATCATACATATTAATAGCAGGAACAGCCCCAGGGAATATGGAATATGGAATGGAAACAATGCAGAAGTGTTCCAAAGGTTTCAGCCAAGAACATTCCATGGGGACCTCTGAGGTCAATTTTTGGGCAAAATTCAAGGACCTTATAGGTCTGTGTCCACGGTGACTGAGGTGACCTCATCAACTGCATGCCAGTCAATGTACCTGTCCCATTAAGGGACTGGGTGCACACAAGGATGCTGTAGCAACAATGCTGCGCAAGGAAGAAGGTCCATAAGAAGGAGGGGGGAATAACAAGCTAATATAGCTTGCCATCCTCCGGTCACAAACTCCTCCAGGACCAAAACACATATATAGAACACCATACATACATGTAATGTCCATAATAGGCTATGCCTGACAGGACAATAAACAACACCTTCAAAAAAATAAAATCTATGAATGTCTAATGTCATCATAGTCTATTATACTTAGCAGGTACCTGCAATTTGGCGGGTACCTGACCTGCAGGTCTGGGTGATCCATGGGAAAATATCCCAGTGGGTGCAGGTATGCCTTTTTTTGGGCACGGGTACCTGGATCACGGGTGCACCCGTGCCCACCTCTACATAAGACATGTGTGTAACTGCGATGAGTCCAAAGTACAAGTAAGTGATAAGATAACAGAATGGCAAAGAATGATGAAGAATGGTGAAAACAATGGTGTAGGAATGGCAAAGAGTGGCACAGGGTTGCATGATGCTGCATAGGGCAGCACAAAGAACAATGACAGCTGACAAAGGCTGATAGAAGCTGTTCAAGGCAGCACGGAGAAGTGTGATATGGTAAAGATGAGTAAGGTGAACAAATGAATAGAAATGTCAAAGGCAGCATGCAAGGCAGCACCTATAGTGCAGAAGAATGAGAATGGGGAAATGAGCCAGTGCATCATAGAAAGTGTCCAGGTCAAGACGGATAAATGAGAAGAAATAGGCATTGATGCAAAAAGGGTGATGGAAGATCAAAAGATGAGAGATGCAAGCAAAAATAGGGGCATGTCATAGGGGCTAGGGCTAACTGTGTTTGTAACAGCCATGTGATGGAGTATGGTAGTGTAAATGGATGGCAGCACCCTGTGGTGAGTTCAAGAAGCTTTCACTGGGTAGACCTGCACCAGTATCCGCCATAGCTGTAGGTAGAATAGTGGAGGGAGAGCAATTTTATGATTTTGCAGCTTTATAAAGTACAAATTTCTTTAGATTTTTGCAAATTTGAAACCAGATATCATGGATGATCAGCCTTTGAGAGAGGCACTATCAAGTGCAATGAAATTCAAAAACACTCCTATCCATACCTGTGAAACATGTGTTATGACTGCTTTTTACCCCTATTCTTCCTTCCTTGCACCTTCCCCTTGACTCCCCCCCAGACTTCCCTCACCACATGATATCTATGCATCTGCTGTGCACATGCACCCTTGGGACTTCCATCTATCATATGTTCCCCCAGATCCCATCCATTGTTCAGTTGCTATTCACTGTTCCCAACTGACAATTACTTATTCCATTCTGATTGTGCATATGTTATGCATAGTTGGTATCTATCTTCTACTGCTTCTATCATTCTTATCTTTGTTGTACATCTACTAGATATGCTGCGGAGTATGACTAGATATGACTGGATATGACTCCTAGATGTGCTGCGGAGTATTTCCTACTTTGATACAATGCTTAGATAGCTCGTCCCTCTAGTAGTATATAAGGCTGTAGATGTACTTGCTTATACCTTAGCTTGTTATTCTATCAGATTATCCCTGTCTACCCTCTGAAGGCAACCCTTCTTCTACTGCTTGGCTTGCTTCAGTCATCAAGAGCACTCTTCTCAGAGGTACTCTTGACGACTGCCTTATGTTTCCACCTGATTTAGAAGAGGTCCGACTCGGATATTACAGTCCTCGTGTCTACCTTTAGGGGCTCGCAACCTGAGCTGTAACAACATGTGGTTTTCGCGATGTCTGATTTTGAAAGACACTGGCACATCAATTTCCCTGATTGTCCCACTGGAAAACTGGAGTGATAGTCTAAGTGGTTTGACTGTAGAGTTATCAAAGGGCTATCAAATATTCATATTTCAGTATTCCACCCAAAGTTTTTGATCATGCCACCAAATGTTTTATAGCCATTGGGTAGATTTCCCAGCACTTCTGTGGTTCTAGCGAAATGAAGAAAATGTCGAAGTCTTTGCCCAGAGGACTCAGGAGCATGGGGGGCAGTTAAAATACAAAGAATAATACTCAAAGCTTCTGTATCATGTTCATTATAGTCCAGATTGCAGCACCAAAAATGCTAACTGGGTGAATGCCTGATGTTCCCCTGAGTTCGATAGAACTACCCAAGCACTGGCAAATCTACCGAAAGGCTATCAAACATTTGGTGGCACGATCAATGACTTCGGGTGGAATACCGAAATATGAATATTCAATAACTCTTCAATCACTCTATAGTAAGGCCACTCAGACTATCACTCCAATACATACACTCCGTTGCTTGTCAGTTAGGGGGGTTAGGACCCAAAATCAGATCTTCATCCAATTTTGGGGTGTTGCCAAGGGTTGCAGCTCGCACACCACCCGCGCTGGGTGTTCGAACCCAGATGGTGATGCCCGAGGTTCAGCGTCTATGCAGGAGACGGTCGAGCTGCAAACCTGAACAAAAGGAATGACTGAGTTTCCAGACTTGACTTGTCTGACAGCCATACCACTCTGAGCACTGGAAGGCTCATAACTAGCAGTCAGACAAGATAAGGTGAGGAGACTGGTATCACTTCAGTCACCCCCGGATGGGGGGGTGTTAGCCTGGTTAATTCAAGGCTGTCCAAGGCCCTTGACCCCCCTGCCCACCTGGGCTTTCCTTGCTTGGGTGGCTCTATTCGGCTGCCCATCCTGTCCATTTCCATTTGGGCTGCCCTTGGACAACCCATGCTATCCATGGTGTCTGGGGTCCAATGTTGATGGGCTGTCCAGGCCTAAATATATTGCTATTAGGGCAGGGTTGGACAGCCATGGATAGCCCATGGACAGCTTTGCTTCAATGCTTAAAGTAGCTTTCAAAACAACATACATAATTACCTAAAAGGAAATTCCAAATTGAGTAATATGCAGATCAGGCACCATCAATGATGTCACTGATTGACACATTAATGTAGATCAGGTACATCACTTATTAATGGAATGAGGTCATTAATTAGTGCTAATTAATGACATCATTGATTGACACTAATTAGTGATTAATTGGTGAGTGCTTAATTAATGATCTAATTAATCACTAATTAAGAACAATGAGGACTGACCAAGGCTGATAGAAGCTGCGTAAGGCAGTGTGTAGAAGCATGATATGATAGAAGTGAGTCAGGTGAACAAATGAATAGAAATATCAAAGGCAGCATGTAAGGCAGCATCTGTAGTGCAGAAGAATAAGAAAGGGGAAACGAGGCAGTGCGCCATAGAAAGTGTTCAGGCCGAGACGGTGATACGCCGGTTGAGAGGCTAGACTCGAAATGTGCATAAAAGGGTGGCTCCAGCAGGATTTGAACCTGCGACCTTCCACTTAGGCCATGGTGCTCTAACCACTGAGCTATGGTGCCATTGCCAGACCTTGTGTCTGGGGCCCTAACTGTAGGTACCCTATCAACGGATAAATGAGAAAATAGGGGTTGATGCGAAATGGGTGATGGGAAATCAAAAGATGAGACGTGAGTGAAAAATAGAGGTGCGGGATAGGGTCTAGGGGCTGACCATGTTCACGACAAGGTTGGTGTGATAGCGACATTTGAGGGGTGGTTTGGAAGTGGATGATGTAGCAGGTGAATGAGACGAGGAAGTGGTAGGCTTGCGAGGCTTAGCCTTTTTCTTGCTCTTGGTGGCAGCAAGGGCAGCTTCATCAGCTAGACCCTTGACCTTGTTGGAGAGGTCAGCTTTGCAAAGGTGTGTTAAAACCTCAACGATACACACACTGCAAGTGGGGAATAGTTCGATAGTTAGATTGAGTACTGTAGGATGATACTGTTACACATACCTGCAAGTGGGGAATAGTTCGATAGGGAACTCCTCACTTGCAGTAGCTACTTAAATACCTATGGAGGCTATGCAAAGTAGAGATCATAACACAGTACCCATTGATGAACAGTATCGATGGTAGTTGTACAACAAAGATATGTATGATGAAGATAAATAGAAGAGATTGTAGTCATCAAATAGAAATGATAGAATGATAGAAGATGAAGAAGATAGATACGATGTATATGAAACGATAGATGTTAATCGTCCGATCTTAAACTAATGAATCTCTGTAACTACGATGAGATGTAAGGAAGAAACCATGACATGAGCATTGTATTCTAACAAGGTGGTTGAGGACATCGTCAGCAGATTTGATGCTGTCGAGATGTGTGAAGGTGTTGCAAAGGAAGTTGCCCTGCTCATTGTGAGGAAGGCCAAGGATGATGATGGCTTGCATCAGGTCCATGATGAGCTCTGGCACACCATAGCCCTTTTTGAACACAGAGCGTCTGGTGACGATCTCGACGGTGATAAGAGGGGCTGGGGCAGCAGTGGCTGTAGTAGCAGTATCCCCCTCAGCACCAGTAGCTGCTAGTTCTTCCTCCTCCTCCTCATCTGACTCTGGAGCAGGGAGGGAGGATAGGTCGATGGATGTTTGGCGTGTACGCTCTGGGATGTAGAGTGGAAGAGCGTCCAGACAGTCACGGATTTGGGCTCTGGCAACTATGATGCGGGCACCATAAGAAGCAAAGCTCTCTGTATCCATCTTGCGGATGGAGAGAAGCTCTTGGATAGACGGAGCCCGAGATTGGGCTGTCTTGGGAATGTAGTGCTCAATGAGAGCTGTGAAGGTGGCGGCTGGATTGGTTCGGTCGACGCCTGAGATGATAGAGTCAGATTGGGCCATGTCAAGAGAGCTGACAATAGCAAATGTGAGTGTGGAGCGTTTATCCCAATAATCCTTCCAATCCTTATGATCTTCACTTTTGTCTGGTTCCTCCTCCTCACCAGAGAGGATATGGACGGCACGAAGGCACAACACTTTGTTTTCAACCATAGTCTTCCACTGTGCAACGGTATCAGACAAAAGCGCACAGATTTTGGTTGTGGAAGAATCGTCTGGCATGATGCTTTGAGAATCGAACGCAACAGTGACAGGGATGAGAGAGAGAGAGTGAAGGGAAGGGTTGATGCTTCATTTCCGAACGCAACAGGAGGTACAACATTGACTGGGAATAGCCAGAAAATGAAGTGGGGATAGAGGGAGATAGAAGTCGCTCAACCAGATGGACTGGGGCAGACCAGGGTGCAGCTAGGACATGCTTTCTGAGAAGCAGAGGACCAGAGTGCAGATTTACCTAGGGTACGTGACCGAATGTCTGTGAGGGAGGGTAGCTTTTGTGTTTTTGTGTTGAGGAGTGTCTCTAACGCGAAGCAACAGGGCTCATAACCTATTAAACCCTCAACAAAACGCACACTGTGAGTGGGAATAGTTCGATATATATTAGCAGAGAAATAATTAGAGTGATACATGACATACCTGTGAGTGGGAATAGTTTGATAGAGAACACCCCACTCACACTAGCTACCTATATACATATCTACACAAAGGAATGTCCATATAGGGAAGAACAATAGCGTATCTGTGCAGGGTAAATAGAAGAGAGAGAACAATAAGAAGAGAAGTGAATGATGCAACAAGTAAACATTTCAAAAGTAGTGTCCCTTGTACTAGTCGTAACTGTAGAAACAACGATATAAGTATTGTATTCTAACACCTTCAGGTGAAGAGCAGCCTGGATAAGAATGTATCAGGTTGACCTACCATGATGAAGTATTGTTGCCAAAGAGTATGCAACTGATGATAGTGGGCAGGGATTAAAGGGCATGGATGGTATGGATGGCATGGGAGATACCCCGAACATGGTCTGGAGCACACAGTGCATTCCAGAAACACAGCATGGAATGAGACACAGCATGGAACAAAACATGGCATGGAAGGCATGGATGAAACAGCATGGAACAAAACACGGCATGGAACAAAACATGGCATGGGGCATGGACTCAGAAGGCATGGGCGAAATGGCATGGGGCATGGACTCGGAAGGGATGGGACTGGCATGGTAATCGCGTCAGCAAAACACACAGGAGAAAGAGAGTTGAATTCCAGGCACGACAAACAGTTATTGGAGCTAATAGTCCTCGTCATTGTAGACGGTCCCTGCGATCCCCCCTTCCTTCTGACTGTCCTCCACTTCTCCCCGAACCTTCTGTACGGCTTGTGCAAACTCGAAGTTAGCTATGACGGTGGACCACATGAGTTCGTAACGGGCAGTGTTGAATGCAATACGGTTGTTGAGCTTCTCCAACCGAAGCTCTTCTTCCTTCCCAATCCATTGGTCGAAGTAGAGGTGAATGTCTGGCTTGTTCTTGAAGAAATTGAAATGCCGCTTCCATTCATCCGCATTGTATGTCTGCCCCCCGATGTTGTGTTTAGATTGGATGAAGACAAAAAAGGTTGAACAGCTCAGCCATTCCACAAAAGATGCAGGACGGTTGGGAACGTGAAGAGTAGCACATGCCTTCAAAGCACGGATTTTGTGGAGATTTAGAACAGATACCTTCTCGTTGCCTCCAAAGATCCCTTTAAGGACAGTTGGCTCTGGGAGTTCGTGGAAGTGGTTGACAATCCACTGGAGACAAGGCTTGTGAAACCATGTGAAGGGAAGTTGCTTAATAGCATCTGTGGTGACAAGAATGGGGGGCAGCACAAGTTGACTGGTGGAGGTCAGCAGTGGCAAGGATGGGGACGAGGATGGGAACATGAATCGAGAGCCCGGTGGTCGGATCCTTGGAGGTTTAAGCTCCGCTTGATGGCCTTCCTCGCTCCTTACTCCGCTTCTGTATCTGGGTCTTAGCCTCATTCTTCGGCCATATCCCTAGCAGTTTTCCAGTGTCCCGAGAAATGCGGGATTTATGGAGCTTTCAGCGGAATTTAAATTTGGCCCGTAACCCGCAGTGTGCGTGTTCGTGTTTGCCTCACGTGCATTTTCCACGGTGCAGGCGAACGGGATTTCCCACTTGCTGGATCAGAGACCGACAAATCGGGACGGGCTCCCGCGTTCAATCGAATCTACTTCCACTACCAGTGTATCATGGTATGTCGCTGGCCTCCTTTCAACCTTCTAGTCAAAACTTACCAAGTGAATAGAGTGACAACGCAGGTCAGATCTCACCTATCGCATACCCCCCAAACAATGATTGAACCAAAAACCATAGAATATAAAGAGGCCTTTGCACTCTTCGACAAGCGAGGCACAGGGGCCGTCCCGAGAGAGGTCCTAGGCGACCTCCTCCGTGCCCTTGGACAGAACCCAACGCAAGCTGAAGTCGCCGACATTGTCGCTTCTGCCCCTCGTGATGGTGCGTTATCTCGTTGCCGTTCACAGCGTCGACGGGGGGCTGATCGTGCATGCATCCAGTGGACTACAAGACATTCTTGAGCATCCTTAACCGACCTGATGGATTCAAGCCTGCTGGTACACCAGGTGCGATCTTACTCTACCCTGTCGATCTCCACATTATTGCTAACATCTTCATGCCCCTGTCATTGTTCTGCCCTTGCCCATCCATGTTGCATACGACATCGACGACCCTCATCTACGGCTTGAACGAACAACGAATGCCTTCCCTCATCTCGTTGCTTCTCGAATCCGCCCTCTATGGACCACCCCTACACTCATGACAACTCTATCAACGACATGGGCGATCCTTTGGTCCTCCAGAGGAATTCATCCGCGGTTTCCAGGTCTTTGATAAAGAAGGCAACGGATTCATTGGCGCAGGAGAGCTGAGATACGTACTCACGCAGTTGGGAGAGAAGATGACGGATGAGGAAGTTGACGAGCTACTGAAGGGTGTTCAGATTGGCGCGTGAGTCATGTCTTTCTTCATTCATATTGCTTTTTCCTGGGATCCTCCATCCCCACTCTACTCACTCCTTTGACATACGCACTGCTAAAGGCACTTTGCATCCCTCTCGCTAATCGTCATCAAATCCATCCACCATTCTGATACTCCTCGTGACCAGTGCTAACCTCTCTTGCACAGCGACGGCAACGTCAACTACGAATCTTTTGTCCGCACAATCCTCTCTCAGTAAACCAGTACAATCCTCTCCCTGTAATATATACCAAACCTCGAATCGAGTTTCGCTTCTGAATACTTTCCATCACTTCCCTGAAAGGCGCGTATAGCTCGAACCAAATGATCTAGTCTGTCCATAGATAGGGCATGTAACATAATCAACCTCCCTATACCTAATCCTCCTCTTCCGAACTCTCTGTCTCATACCCCTCCTCATCCTCCTGTTCCTTACCCACAACAACCTTGGCCCTCCCAACCCACTCCACAACAACCTGTCCACCACCCTTCAACTCCTGGATACTGCCCAGTTCCACTCCCTTCTGCCACGGAATCTCCACTCTCGGGAACGCGGAAGCAATCTTGAACCCCCAATACTCTTGCATCGCAGTGGATGCGTGCTTCTTCAGCACCGTCCTCTCCAAAACATGTTCCACATCCGATCCCGAACCCTGCGGTGGATCTTCCGGGTCCGCTTCTGGTTTGTACGAAGCAGGAATGAGGTTGGCGTCCACAGACGCATAAAGCGTCGTCAAGGTATCCTTGGCTGCAAATTGCTTGATGACCCTCTCCCCACTCGGAAGCCTCATCGCCACCCTCAACTTGCCCACCTCCTTCTGCTGTTCCTCCTTGGCTTTCAGACCCCTCCTAGTCCACCTCCTCCAGTCCATCCTGATCTCCTCCCTCTTCTTCCTCTCCTCCTCTTCCTTCCGAGCCCTCTCCTCTTCACGGCTCCTTTCCTCCTCCCTCTGCCGTGCCTCGTTTGCTCTCACCCGGTCCTCCTCCATCTTTCTCTGAATCCTCTCCGTGTCCCTTCTTGCCGCATCTCTGAACGCGCGATCCTGTTCCTCTCGCAACTCCCTATCCCGTTCCCGTTCCCTCTGCTGCGCGCGTAATCTATCAAGGTACGACGTGACGCGGGGAATAACCTGCGTTTCAAGGTGTTGTGTAAGCGTTGAGGCAGATGTAGGAGCAGAGGAAGATGGGATGGAGGGGCCTTGGTGCCGAGAGAGGACGGTTAGAGAGGGTGGGGCGTTGCGTGATGTTGACGACCCAGGGCCGACTGTACGTTTAGGTTGAAGGGCGAGGAAGGCGACAAAAGGGTATGTTGTCGCTTGTAGTTTCTCAGCGGCTAGTGCATCAAGTCAGACCATGATGCACCAGGCTAATTAGTGGAAATGGAAACGTACCACTCCATGCCTCGACGTCTCTCACGTCTCCTCCCCAGACGAGGACATTGTGATCCTGTAGACTCTTGACGAATGCCGGGTCGGTAAGGGTAGATCTAAAGCCACGTCAGGATAACCATATAACAGGTGTCTTAAACTCAACACACCTCTTGAACTCTGCAACATCATCATGCTCCTCACTGACGAGGATGATACACCCAATCCTGATCTCCCGTTGACAGGTCTTGAGCGCCTCTTCATAAGTTCCAAGCACAAAGTCAGGCAAGACCCTCCTTCCTTCCTCATCCGCGCCTTCACTCCCTCCATTCGCGTTTCCTCTCGAAGTAAGCCCAGACGGGCCAGCGTCTCCGGAGGAGGAAACACCAGACGAAACACCCTTGGACGCCTTGAGCCTGCCCATACTCACAGCGCCCGTCTCCTCCTCCAACTCTCTAATCCACTTGTCCGCTCCTCCTCTGCCCGTAGGCCGCGTCCTCCCAAGAGGACTATAAAAGTTCAAGCCATTCCCGAGCCTTAGATTCAGATTTGGGAAGGGAATCCTTAGAACCCCAAAGATAAAGCGGAAGATGCCAGAGATGAGGCTGAACGGGATGGAGAGGATTGAGAATATAGGGCGCAGGATGAGACCCGGGATGGTCGCTGGTTGCTGTTAACACACTCTGGTTAAGCGCGTGGTCACCAGGAGGCACGAGTCAGGACTCACTGCTGTTGGCTGGGGTGGTGGATAGACGTGTCCTTGCTGGGTATCGTCAATCTCGAATTCCTCTCTTGCAACTGGTGTTTCTGGTGCGGGCGGTGGAACGCCTCCGCTACCACCAAACACCAGGTCCGCTGCGCGCTGTGAAGCACTTGAGCATGGTTCAGAGCAATAGGGAATAAGACCTACCTCGACATCCCAGTCTACACTACGCAAGACGTTGACAGCAACCTCTTCGTCGCTGCCATTTGTGAGCTCCCTGAGCTGAGCAACTGCAGCTACTTGTTCTGTTGTGAGGTCGTCCATGAGAGTCGGTCGGTGAGTGACAGGCACAGCTCGATTTGGCTTCAAACGCGGCAAACCCGAAGTCTTACGTCATACCAAGTACCTTTCCTCTCTCATACCACAATGGCAAGTCACTATTTCTTCTTTTGAAATATGTTTTAATGACAATGAATAGGACGACGACCCTTTAAAAGACACACTTCCACCGCGATATGCCATCGAGTCTGACGAGGAGGACGAGTTCAACCCTCTCGGCCCTCGCACTACCAACCAGGCACCTGCACCCATCGAGGTACAGATCCAGGGCAATGTCCAGCCAGGCAGCCCACTCGTCATTGCTACAGGCCAGGTCGCTGGTCTTTGGGCCAAAGGCGCAGACCTGGGCGAGCAGATTGCTGCGATCTGTGTCAACAAAGTCCAGGTCCGTGTCATGGTCGAGTGTATTGAATACAGACAACTAACCTTGCTGTGACCAGGTCGGTTTGGTGTTCAAACCTACATGGACACAAGCAACAGTGATAGTCTCCGAGACGTTCACAAAGCTGCCGTTTAGCTTTATGCATCCCTACTCTGCAAAAATCTTTGAAGCTTTTCAGCCTTCCGCGTGCGTACCCATACCCCTTGATTTTTGTTTCTACTCACACTTCAATGCTCTTCAGAATTTCCCTCCTCGGTGTCTACTCATCTCCTACCTACTCGAGCAAAACTCCAGTCCGACTGCATGACGCACCTATTAGATACCTCTCAACAAGCGAATGCAACCTCGTATGTCCCGCCTCCTCTCGCACCATTACTACAATTAACATTACCGCCTCTCTAGCCACCCTCAATACCCCCTTTCCAACCTCCCAACCTGATCCAAGAAACCACCGCCTCCTTCCTCTCCCTCGCAACATTCAACTCTCTCCATGCCACTGCCATCCTGGTTCCCTCATCCCAGACACCTGCCGCCCCTCCGAAAGAACTCTTGCGATCACATATCGAAGTACCAGTAGAAGGCGAAGACCACTGGGCGACTTCGATGCTGCAAGATGCGCACAAGTACGTCTTCAAGGCGCTTAGCGAGGAATCCGCAGGGGAGTGGCATGTCAAAGATCGTGGTGGACATGGAGTCCTTCCATCGAGCAAGCAGCGCAGGACAGAGGTAGGTGAAGGAGGCATGTACCTATAGTTGTAGGTTCAGTCAAACAAGACATAAGCTGCGTTCCAGATTCCATCCGGTTGAAACTTAAGTTGTCTCTGAGGCCTACGAATACCTGATCTTAATCACAGGAGCCCACCGATTTCATGACTTCTGGAAACGAGAGGGCTGGCCACCACTCGCAACGTATTCGCTAATCCTGCACCAGCGGGGAGTGACATCCATGGCAAACAAACATGTGTCCATTCATCGAAAGCGACGAAAACAAAGCAAGGTATTACAGAGATTACGATTCGATACGAACAGCCGTTACGCCCAGTTAGTGAGCAGAGTCTGTGCACACTCCTACAAAAGACCTTGTCAGGAGCAAATCCTCCCAAGCCCAAGTTGCGAAAAAAACACACCTTCAACCGCCCCAACTTGTACTCCCTCGCCACATTCACCATCGTCTTCAACGTCTTCCTCGCCTCTCCTTTATTCAACGTAAAATTATATGTCCCTGAACACTGACACCACCTCGACACATTATCCCCCTGAATCTGCTGACACCTCCCACACCTCAAATCCTGCCTCGCAAACTTTTGTTCAATCGCCCTCGCCATATCAATCAAGCTAAACTCGATCACCGTCTTGTCATACTCGCCTCCACAGCTCGTACACAACCACCTTGGGTTCACCTCGGTGCTCGTAGGAAGCAGGTTCGAATCCCGGCAAAAATCAAAGTCGCGCAGGACATCACAGTGTCGACAGGGGACGTTGGCGAGTTTGAGCGGTTCGCAGGGATTGCGATAGGTTGCCTCGGGCGCAAACTCCTTCACACCCACCAGCTCCAACAAGTTGCGCTTCAACAACCCCATCTCGACCTGGAACTCTTTGTGCAATCCAAACACCGCACACACAAACTTGACGAGCTCCAGTGTCGGGTTGGTCATGTGCAGGTGAGAGCCAGGGAGGGTCGGGAAGTCGAATGAGCCATCCGACTCCGGGTTCATCGAGTCGTCCAGCTGGCGTTCTTGCACATCCGAAATGACTTTCAAGAGCTTCCTCGTCAACTTCCGCGCGATAAACTCGATGATCAACGCCTTTTCACTGGGATTCTTTGGATCTTCTTCCTTCTCCACTGGCTGCGTCGTCGTAGGCTCATTCGTCTGAGCAGGCCGAATGAGAGCTCTCGACGATGCGTTGATCTTGCGCCGGATCTTGAACAGCTCGACAATAAACGTCTGGATGACACCTTCAAAGTCGTCCCTAATCGCTAGAGGCAGGAACGTTTGAATATTCCAATTCATCTCGATCGACAGCTCGGTTGGGGGCAAGGATAGCCAACGGGTCCTCACAAACCACTCCTCCCACATTCGCCCGGTCCATGCACACCAAGAAATCGTAAAACTTTTCTGTGTGGAGGTAGAGATGCTGGAAGAGCTCGTGCGAGGTGACGGCGGTCGTGATGTAGGTCGCATATGCGTGGGCTGTACCAGGCGGCTTCGACGTCGCTAGCAGAATCGTGCTGAAATCCGCATAGACGACATGCGAACCCAACCTCTTGAACTCTGCCAAGAGCTGGATGAACGTCTTGCGCATCAAGCCGTGGATGAACCGATGGAGGGACGGGTCGTACAACTGCGAACCCTTCGAGGTGATCCATCTCCAGAAATGGTCAATGGCGAGCCCAGCAGGGCTCATGTTTTCATGCTGAATCTTGTCAAGCAGCCACCCCTTGATCATGTTCTTGAGGATCCCAAACATCTGCGTCGAAACTCTCGAACCTCCCAGTGTTATGTCCCTCTGTGACTCCCCTCCCTTGTACTCGTCCAACGTGTGCGAAACAGAGTCGAAAGACGTCGTCCCTCCGCTCCCCTCCAGCTCGTTGACCACGACAGACTGGAGGACCGAGTTAACAGCGAGATTTCGGAGCGTCACTTCGATGCACACATTGCTGTAAACCCCGGGGGACAAAAAGTCGGTTCGAGGGAACTCTTCCAACATTTGGATATCGGCTTCGACACCCCCAAGATCAGGAAGGTCACTCGGCGACCACCAAAGAACCATATCCTGCTGCATCAACTTGCGCGCAAAGGAAATGTCAGACAGCAAAAGCGGCGTGTCTCCTTCAATGTGCCCAATCGGAATGTCGTAGTAGTTGGCGAGAGCAATCATGCGGTCCAACCATGGACCCAGCGAAACGTAACGTTTCAACACCTTGATCCCCGCGCTGTTCTGCCATGGAAGGCCCGTGAGGATGTGAGCGCTACGCGCAGAGGACATAGTGAGGACCGGGAATTTCGAGAGCTTAGGCACGAGCCGATCAAAGTAGGAGATATCTTTGTTGGAGGAGATGATGACCATGAGAGACGTGTCGGAAAGCAGCCCCAGCTCTCTCGAAACAGCCTTGAGGGCAGTGGCGTCGTTAGAGTGGTATGCCGTATCGAAAGCGAGTGAGGAAGGGTAGGTGAAGGACTGGCTTTCGCCATACGTCTTGCGCTGGTTTGCAAGGATATCTCGATACGAGGCGTCCATGGCGGGAATCGACTGTCTTCGAACAGCGGGGTCGATAATATGCAGCTTCACCGACGCGTTGGGGTAGAAGACGGCAAAGATCTGAACCGCGCCATTGGAAGTGGTGGCATGGTGGAGGAAAATATGCTTTGCCATCTTCCCATCTGTGAGGTACTGTTGGGTCGTGGAAGCGCTACTGTCTAGTTGCTGGAGATCAAGACCTGTCTGTTGTGCTCGGTTCAAGCTCAAGTTGCCTGCAGACAGCGAGCATGATTTGCCTAGCTTCAGCAAGCCTCGAATAACGAGAGGGACCTGAAAGTCGGGACATCAGCAAAAGAATCCACTAACAAGGGGTGGACTCGTACCTGAAGCTCAAAGACGCCGTCGACGTTGGGGTCGTTGACAAGATCAATGAAATGCTCCTGAATGTCTTGATAGACCTCCTCGCGAACGCTGATGTGGTAAAGATTCGTGCAAGGTAGGTCATGAGGCAAATTTCTCGTGACCTTCTCCGTGGTATAAAACTCTGGGCGGAACATCTGCATCATAGGCTTCTTGAGGTGCACGTAGAACTCTCTCGGAATCCTTAGAGGTATCGAATACAGCTTGGTGTCGACGTAAACCCACAGGAGGAATCGTCCTGGTGTCTTGCTCTGTCGAATCTGAAGAATATCCCATCGTGATGACACCTTCGTGCGCGTGTTTTGGAAAATAGAAGGAACGACGGTGCTCTCTTGATCCGCCCACTTGCGCTGGAGTTTCTTCTTCCACTTGGGCCGCATGTGGCGGATCCAGGCAGAATAGTTCTGAGTCGGATCGGGCATTGGCTCAGATTCAAACTCGTCGCCGTCTTCAGTGGGTGCAGGTGCCATGGGTTTTAACGTTTTCGGTACAATCCGCCGCCTGTTAGGATCTGCATCGACCTGCGAAGTCACTATATCCTCCATGTCTTGCGTTTCTTCCTCCAGTTGATCTTTCGGTCGGAAAAAGTCGGTCATCTTGTTCTGCTTGAATTTGTCCACCGCATTTGCAACACGGCGGAATAGCCAATCAGGATGGCGAACGCGAGGAACCGGGTTGGGAACCTTCTGCATCGCAGCGGGAATCGTGATGAGTTTCTGGATAACGGACCCCAGGCGTTCGAGATAGTAGTCCCAATCGAGGATGGATCGGAGGTCAAAGTTGGTGAGGCTGTTGTCCTTCAGCCATTTGCGGAGGTAGGTGCGTTTCACGGATTCTTCTGCTGAAAAGATGGCGACCGGAACTGCTCGTTCTGTGACTGGAGCACCAACAGGTTTGGCTGAGATGATGAACTTGCAAGCCAGGCCTTTGTCTTTGACCATCTGGTCACCCAAGAACTCGGCGAGACGCTTTGCCGTACTGATGGAAGTCGACTTCTGGCCACCATACTCGGCGAGCGTCTTGGACATACTACGGTTCTCAGCAATGAGATCGACCAGCTCCTCGTCCGAGAGTGTTTCTGCACGGCTGTAGAGAATATCGAGCCATTGGTCGGCGACCTGGGCGACTGCAGCATAACATTCCTGCAAGGTCATGCCAAGCAGGAACTTTTCGAAGATCTGCGACTGAAAGATCTTGATAAGTTGGAGTTCTCCTCGTCGTTTGACCTCGAAGCCCTTGAGCTCCGCCAAAGAGCCATCGTCATTGAATACTGCATATCGTTTCTTGAGCAGTTTGTCCTCCTCCTTCGAAGATGGAAGAATCATGGCTTTGTAGGGACCATCCAGTTCGAAGAAAATCGAATTCTCGCTGTGAATCTTGTACTCTCCGCTCTCAGGGTCCAAATCGTGATATTGGTCGTTGGTGAATTTGGCGTGAACGAGGTGATTGAGCATAGTGCAAGGATACGAGAACCCAATTGCCTTGCCATTCTTCAGCTTGAACTTGAAGTTCTCGGGGAAAACCCCAGGAAGCATGCACCAGATACCATCTGTGTCCAACTCGAGCGGCCTTCCAATCTGCTCGACGAGGGCCCTCGCCATCTGGATGATCGTTGCACCCGTGAGGCAGGTGATGCCAGCCATCTCCATCGAGTGCCAGCGAGCACCTTTACGCATGACATAGCCATAAAAGGAGTTGAGGATACACTTGTGAGCCAGCTGGAGGGAGTCGTAGAGCACAATCATCTTCTTGGCTTCGTCTACTTCCGCGATGGATCGGGCCTCTGAGAGGTAGTTGTCGAGGTTCTTCTTCCACGTCTTGTGCAGTCCCTTGTATTCGTATCGACGATCACGGAACCTCCGCACCGTGTCGACGTAGAAGGGATTTTCGCGCTGGCAGACGATCGACTCTCGGGTTTCCACCTTGGTTTCTTTGGTCTTTTTGTAGACCTTACGAGAGTAGTCACCCAGGCGTTTGTGTAAGAGGGCGGTCTGCTCGGCAGGGGAGAGGTCGGTGAAGCGTCGAGGAGCATCCCATGATTTCCGACCGGGGAAGGTCTCTTGGTTGAGTGCGTGCTTGATCATGTTGAATTCGTCGCGATGAGCAGGGAAGTACTCTCCTCTCCAAGCCCACTCCAGCCGCCTATCGCATGTCTTTCCGGGCCGGTTGAAGTCGCACACCGCGCAAACGGATTCCTCCACCATAGAGTCAGGTTGGAGCCGATTGGACAACATGATGTTTGGGTACATGGCCGCGACATCCAGATGGTAGATAAGGGGGCTGTCCACTCGTTTCGGGTTATCGCGCATGAGTTCTAGCATCTCCTGAATTTGTTGCTTCACTTCATCGTAGTTGGTCACATCGTCGAGACTGGCCTTGGACTCTTCGGTGATGCAGAAGGTAAGGGCCGCGTCAAGGTCGTCGATGAGCTAGAAATTGATTAGTCGAAAAGCCTGAGGTACCTGATCAATCAACTCACCCCTTGGACCGCTGCAGGGACGATTTTAAAATCGGTCGGAATGTCGCTTCTAAAGACACCGGCTTCCAGAGCTTCGACGTGGCCACCGACGTACGTTTCCGAGGAGAGCAAATGACCGTCGTACATGCTTCCGTGTGTCTCTTCGTGTCGATTGGGCATGATAATATGTCCGCGATACGCTTCAACCTAATGACGGTCAGTATTGTATTCACATGCAGCAGAGTGTAGTCGATGCTGACCATGAGCAAGGTTTCACAAAGGGTTCCACTGCCTTTGCGCAGGACTTCGTCGGGATTGAGAGGGATAATGTTGCACAGAGAGAAGATGAAGGGATGGACGTATTTCATGTAGAGGTAATATGTTGCAACGGCATCGGAGACGGAGTATTGAGCTAGGATTTGTGGTTGTTCGACAGCATATCTTGAGACGAGGTAAGCACTCAGCCCAGACTGGATGCAAGGCGTACGCACGGAGTCATGAGCTCAGGATCGAGCTCTATTGGGTTGTAGCCAAGCTTTGCGGTCGTAACTGCTTTGAGACCTTGACTTCCCTGTGGCAGGTACGAATCTCGCTTGACCCAGCGGAAAACAGTCCATGTGAACGCACGTCCTGCTCTTGTATTCCTCTTCATTGTCGATAGCAAAGCCAGTCTCGATAAACATGTCCAAACCGTTGACCTTGGATCTGGCATCCAAGAAAGGCATATCGAAAAAGTCACCGTTGAAGGTGGCCATAATGGTTGGCTTTACTTCTTGAATATGTGAGAACCAGCGCTTGATTGTTGCTGCCTGGAAGGGATCGCATGAGCATGACCGACCTACAGGAAGGACAATGGTATTGCTTACCTCGTTAGGTTCGTTATAGACGATGAAAGGGCCCTCATAACCTTCCTTCGGGGTATACTCAAAGTCGTCAATATCCTCGCTAACGATCTCCCGGTTGGTAATGAGATATCCCTGCCCGTCCACCATGTATGAAATCATCATGACCTGGTCGATAGCCTGGTCAGGGAACTTGAGAGGGGCCTTGGTCGTCTCGATATCGTACGCCATCACCACAGGGTCCGCACGCTTGACACGTTCCACGATTTGTGAAAACAATGGCTGCCCCGCCGTGAACGTAATGGCATACCACAGCCCAACCCGAATCTCGTTGTCGATAGCGGCGCGAAGGTAGTATGGAACGTCGTACTCCCGAATGTCGATGATGCATTCTCGGGGGTCGGTGTCGCGGTGGTTGTCCAGACTTTGAACCAGCGACCCATGACTCCTCATTCTCCATCTCAATGTCCATGTTCGCGGTGGCACGAACGACTTCAGCGTAGGCGTCTACAGCGTCACGTTTAGCGCTGTTAGCTAGTGCGAGCGGTGCAATTTCCTTTCTGACTGATAGAAGATCTGTGATGTTCCTGAAGCAGATTTGTAGGAAGAGGCGACGGTGGCCCATGAGGTGGTTGGGCATCTTGAGGTCCTCTTTCTTTTCTCGAGATATCCGGCAGATGAGACCTTCGTAGCGCTTCTTTAGCCATTCCTCTACCGGTTGTTTCTGTCCCTGCCTGAGAGGTGTAAGTGTCGATAGCAGGAGAGGCAGGAACACAGAGCATACCTTGCAGGCGATGAAGAAGTAGGGATCGTACTGGAAGGTGCACTTGAAACTGCCCCCGTCATCTTGAATAAAGTAGTAATCCACAGCTGCGCGCCCTGAGGGCCAGTCTGGGTCTTTCACTGTCGTCTAAAGTCAAACGTATTGGTAACTACGCCTGTACAATACGATGGAGATACTCACTGGATGCATATTGATCAGCCAACCCTCCTTCCGTGGACCCTCTTGGACCCTCGCAAACCCAAGCTTCTCGTCCACCTCATCATTCAGCGCTACCCTCTCAAACCTCTCTGCCAACAGCGTTCCATCGTCCTCCCGCACGGGTACTGCATCTGACGAGCCTCCTGCACCTTTCGAACCACCCCGACCGCGTCCACGAAATCCCCCGCGACTCCCTCCTCGAAAGGAGCCTCTGGCGCGTGTCCTACTTGAGAGACCAAAGTTGCCTCGCCCTCGTCCCATAGCTGGTGAAGAGGTCGAGAGTGTGCCGAAGCCAGGAAGTGGTGGTGGTGGTCTGTGAAGAAGCCAAAGGACGCGTCCATCACATCGCGCGAACCGCGTCGTGATGGCCTCCTATCTTCTTTTTTGCAGGCGTGCTAAACGTTACAGTAAACGTTCAAGCCACTATGCCATCTCAGAGTATGCAGGAAAACCTGCGATATGAAGAGTTACCTTCAGGGATGCCTTTGCCGTTTTCTGAGGACGTTGCTGTTGCGCTGGGTGAGTTTTCCTTTCATTACTTCCCTCACTCAAACACTACATATATATTGCGCAGGGTTGAAACGAAGTGCATATCCCGAGGCGCAAGAAGTTATCGACGAGGTAACGAGAATTGACAGGATGCGTTTAATAGTGAGCTGCTCAGAAATTTTGCAGCCCTTGGTGGGACTGACGGAGACGTGGTAATACCTGAGATGACAAGAATCCAGCAAGAACACGACCTTCAGCAGGACGTCATCTTCTCTCGTTTCAGCGCAATGTATCTCCCAGCAACAGTAGACCGTTTCCTCAATCCGCCTTCCTTACCACCAGGTTTGCGATCTCCAGTATCCAGTCCCCCCATCGAGGAACTCTTCCAGCTGATAAACCCTTACTTCGACGTGCTTGTCCAGATACAGCACCTCCCATACTTCTCAAAGTTCCTTCGATCACAACATCCGTCTGCTACCAACGGCAGGAGGCTTCCAGAGGCCCTTGCTTCTCGTCTCGCTGAACTGGCCCCGAAACTCAACTCGGGCAGAATGTTGCAGTCCCACGAGGCATTCAAGCGCGAATACTATGAGAGGACTCTCGGAGACGTGTGCCAAGTTCTCAGCACCCTGCTGGTGGTGTATACCAGGGACAAGGACCGTGCAGGGTTGATTACACCCACAACAAAAGCAAAGCTCACACCATATCTTCGTCGTTGGTCCCAGCAGTACCGCAACAGCTTTGCTGGGGATACAACCTCGAGGACTATCGAGCTTCTCAATGACCATTCCCGTCTTCGCGAAGAATTTGAGCCTGTCAGAAAGTATTTCAAGGGACTCTCGGAGTGTGGTCTTCCCGGCTGTAGTGCCACGGCGAATCTCAAAGCATGTGCTCGGTGAGCCTTACAATCCTTCTTTCAACGGACAATATCTAATTTTACACCGCACCATTCAGATGTGTGACTATCAAATACGTACGGACCTCCTTTTTTCTTGGTTTTTGGGCACTGAATGTTCGCAATAGTGCTCCCCCGAGCATCAAAGGGCAGATTGGTCGTCACCTCTCAAGAGCCACAAGCAATTATGCCATAAGACAGAATATTAGGCTGTCGGTTACGACTACCTCATGCCATGTATCGTTTGAGCAGCCATAATCGTGGGCAAAAGGCACAATTTGAATGTCATCGGAGTACCACACGAGATGTTGTGAGGCGTCGCGTCAATTATCGGTCGCGCTGCAACGTCAGGGCCTAAGCTTGATATTAGTATGTGATTGTCGTCAATAAATGTCAAATTGAGACATGTCAGATTGAGTCTGTTTTCGGTGCTTTAGCCCGGCTTTAACTCAACAAGTGGGACCCCGACCAAAATGCACTGCACACGCGAATGGTGAATACATCCTCGAGGGAGGACAGACGGGCGGCAGGTTGACTTGCGTAGATTCAAGCTCAGGTCTTCACACGTCACATCTTATTCACATGCAGCTCGAACCCCTTTGCGATCCCCCTTACAATCTGAGCTCACCACCAGCTAGCCGGCGCCTAATTCTCATCAGATTCCCACAGTGGGGCATTTACTGCACGAACCGTTGTGGATCGAGGCGAGCCCTCTTAACCGCCACCACCATCACTGTCTCCCTTACCTCAACCAGCTTTAGCCTATCTGCGACCAACTTTGGGCTAATGGCATGTCACAATCTCACTTACGCTTGAAGGTGCGTTGTTGTGAGTGACGCCGTAGCCTCAACAACTAATCAGGCGCCAGGCCAAGGGCGATGGAAGTCGAGGTCTACAGCCCTCTTTACTCTCAAGCGCTTTGACTAACGTATAGCGAGATAGCTGGCTCGCCCACCATCCGAGCGGCGACATTGGTCCATAACGTCCAAGTTGGAGCCGGAAATTTCCATGTTGTTGGAAGGGATAACCATACCCACATCCACTACCACGCAGTGGAATTCAATTTCAACTTGAAGTCGCTTCTCCGGGCCATACCTAATTTCCGGAAAATTTACCAAGATACGCTCGCCAAGGCAACCCCTGGCACGGGGATATGGTTGCTTGAAGGCAGGACCTTTCGTCTTTGGCTAGATCTCAATGGTGACTTGATGATCTTATGGGGGTCTGGGATTCGTATGTCGTCCTTGAGCTGCTGTTATTGTACACCCAACTGATAGGTGTTGCAGCTGGCGGTGGAAAAACAGTACTCGCGTCAGTGCTTATCGATCTACATGTCCTCTTAACAAGCTAAAATTATCCCTCTCAGATCCATTGTCATCCGCTATCTTGAAGCTTGGGCGAAGGAAGCGAACCAACCAATCTGCGTCGCCTACGTCTACATCCGGTATAGCGATCATTCTGAGGCGACAGTGCGAGGCATCTTAGAGATCCTTGTCAAGCAAACGCTGGAAAGACATCCAGAGTGTCGCCAGCTCGTCGAGCAGGCATACGAACGTCACCTACAAGAAGACACACAACCAACAGAGGGTGAGCTGCTTCAACTTCTGGCCCAGCTCTCAGAAGGGATGGCAGCCACATTCTACATCATAGATGCTCTCGATGAGGCTCCCGTTGGGATCCGTCTTGCACTCGTCAAACAGCTCTCGTCCCTCAAGGTACGACTGTTTATTACCTCGCGACCGCTGAAGGCGTTGGAGGCAAAGTTCCCTTGTGCCTTTACCTTTCCGATCCTCGCAACTGAGCATGATCTTGATCTTCTTATTACGGAAAAAATCGACGGCTCGGTAGAGTTGCAAGACCTACTGAAGGAGAGCGACCCTTCTCTGAGGAAGCGCATTATCGACACAGTTAAATCGAAGTGCGGGGGAATGTAAGTTACATGCTTTTCCCTCTGAACTTCACTCACCTGAGCCTTACCTCTTTCCCACAGGTTTTTGCACGCATCTCTCCAGCTGACTGCCCTTCAGCGATGCATTACCGCCCGTGAAGCGCTTCAAACACTGGAAGAGTTCCCTTCCCAGCTTGAAGATATCTATATAGCGACGTGGCAACGCATCATCAATTGCGACCCAGACCATGCTTCTCTCGCAAAAGAGGCGTTTGCATGGATTGTCAATGCGAGAAGGTCAATGACCGTCGATGAGCTACGGCATGCCCTCGCAGCATGTCCGACTACCTTCACCTTCCAGTGGGAACGGCTCATGTCCGAAACGGCCCTGATAGCATTGTGCCGTGGGCTTGTTGTTGTCGAAGAGGAGAGTAAAATCGTCCGACTTGTTCGTAAGTTGTTTCTCCCAAACAACCGCCTAGTGGCTGGCCTTAACATGCACACAGACTACACGGCTAAGCGGACATTAGAAGGTCTACTACCCGTGTCACATCCTTACCCCCATTCACGCCTATCCGCTGTCTGTATAGGCCATCTCACCGCCAACGGCTTCCAAGACACG
The DNA here is from genome assembly GCA_020736565.1 of Coprinopsis sp. MPI-PUGE-AT-0042. Taxonomy (NCBI): domain Eukaryota; kingdom Fungi; phylum Basidiomycota; class Agaricomycetes; order Agaricales; family Psathyrellaceae; genus Coprinopsis; species Coprinopsis sp. MPI-PUGE-AT-0042. Next base: position 597,212 of record JAHBOF010000041.1, on the reverse strand, counting down.
ACATTCAATTCCGAAGAGGATTTCCATTCTGCCTTGCAGGCGGATCCCCTCTTGACGTATTCATATGATGCTTGGGCGTTTCATGCTCGCGCTTCACTATTGGTCAACGATTCATCCGCTATCGCACGACTCAAAGTGTTTCTCGCTGGGTGCAAGGCCTACCCAGCGCTTCTGTATCACATCAGCTACTACGACGTGCTAGGGCCCCTTCACGTCGCTGCCCTTTACAATTTTCCTATCGCGCTGGTTGGTCCCAATCCTGAAGACTCCGTGAATGCGCCAACGCAACTGGACGGAGCAACCCCATTAACACTGGCCAGCTGGCAAGGACATCAAAGTATAGCTCAGGAGCTGCTGTCCCTATCAAATATCTTCGTCAATGCAACCGATAGTGAAGGGGTATCAGCCTTGCAGGCTGCCTCCCACCGCGGTCGTGCGGGTATAGTGAGGCTTCTCCTCGCATATCCAGGGATCAAAGTCAATCTCAAGGACAGCAAAGGGGGGTCAGCACTCTTGGCTGCGTCCATTTATGGCCACGAAGAGATTGTCAGCCTTCTCCTCCAACATCCGGATATCGATGCGAACGGGACGGACGACCAGGGCTGGACGGCCCTAATGGCTGCGTCCCACCACGGACACGGAGGGATCGCCAAACTTCTTCTCGACCACCCCAGGACTGACGTGAACCTTACCGACATGGAGGAGTGGTCAGCACTTATGAAAGCAGCGTGCGCCGGGCATGAGGGCACCGTTGAACATCTCCTCAGTCATGCTGAAATTGATGTGAACCAGGTTGACTTCGAGGGTTGGTCGGCACTCATGATGGCATCTCTGCATGGTCATGGACGGATTGCAAGTCGTTTGCTTGTCCACCCATATACCCAAGTGAACTCGGTTGACCGCCAAGGCTGGTCAGCATTGATGGTGGCCTCTCAGGGTGGCCTCTCGGGCATCCTTCACCACCTCCTCGCTGATCCAACTATTGACGTAAACCTGAAGGACAACCAGGGACGCACGGCTTTGAGGCTCTCCATTCAGTGCGGCCATGGCAGCTGTGTGAAGCTCCTCCTTGCCCATCCCGGGACCAATGTGAATGCCGCCGACAACGACCAGAGGACGCCCTTGATGATAGCATCCGAGAATGGTAGTGAAGAGATGGTCCGGCTCCTCATCTCTCACCCCAGCATCGAAATCAACCTCGTAGATGGCAAGGGTCTCTCGGCGCTTGCGCGCGCTGCTATTTGTCACAACGACAGCGCCGTTGGTCTCCTCCTTACCTTGTCCAATATCGAAGTCAATCTAACAACGAGCAGCGGGAACGCTTTGACATTTGCATCTCAGAACGGCTGCGAAGGTGTCGTCAGACTACTTCTTGCCCACCCCAAGATCAACGGCAACGCCGCGGGCCACGCAGCAGGTCGCACACCGCTAATAGAAGCAGCTATAAAGGGTGAGGAGAGGATTGTTCGGCTTCTCCTCGCCCATCCTGGCATAGATGCAAATATGGTGGATACCTTTGGTTGGTCAGCCCTCATAGCCGCCGCCTTCTATGGATATGCAGGCGTGGTCGAACTCCTCGTCGCCCATCCCGAGATCGAAATCAATAGAGCGAACAGGCAGGGTCTATCGGCAATCATGGGCGCTGCCGCTGGTGGCTACAAGCGCACCGTCGAGCTTCTCCTAGCCCTGCCCAATATTGACGCCAATCTCAGGCTGGAAGGAAGTGGGGCGACTTGTTTAACAATGGCATCTTGGAACGGCCATGAGGGAAGTGTCAAACTCCTTCTCGCGCACCCTGATATCGACGTTAATCTGGAATGGCACGGCCATACAGCTCTGATGTTTGCGTCGAAATACGGCCACACTGGCATTGTCCGACTCCTCCTCGCCCATCCAAACATCCAAGTACACCGATCGACCCCTCATGGCTCGACGGCATTCCTGATGGCATCGGAATACGGGCACATAGGCGTCGTCGAGCTTCTCCTGGCAGTCCCTGACCTCGATGTCAATTCCGTGGACGGGGATGGTGATTCGGCTGTCAAGATGGCTGCCGAAAATGGGCATGAAGAAATTGTTCGCATGTTGCTCGACTCCAACCCGGCCATCGACCTTAGCGTCGTAGGCAAGCATGGACAGACAGCCATGTCCGCTGCGTTGGCCAATGGGCGTGCGAACGTTGTGCAGCTTCTCCAGGACTTTCTTGAAGCCAGAAGCAAGGGGTTAACGGGTGCGAGCAACGTGGGAGTGTATGCAGTTGTCGAGGGCCAAACCCGGCCAGAGCCATTTCTGGAGAATAGGAAGCAGGGGGGCGTTGGTGACGAGGCTGGCGCAGAGGATCGTAGTGAGGACGAGTTCGAGTCGTATGAGGACGCTTTGGACTTTTTCGCGCAATAAAAATACACTCGTTACCCTAGCGCAATCAACAGACAAGAATGAAGATGTGATAGGTTGTGAGCCCATAACAGCACCTGCAGCAGAGTTCGGTTTGCTGCAGGACCCTGCCGTAGACCCACTACGTCAGCAGAGACTAGGCCCAGTGTATAGTTATAGTGGTTAGATAAATTAGTCCACATCTAACATATCTTCCATTGCCGTCTCGGCCTGATGCTTGTGGATCGCTTCAACAAAGTCCTGCAAACCCTCCCCTTCAAGTACTGAGGACAAATTCATCAAAGTCAGACCAATACGATGGTCCGTCACTCGTTCCTATCGACACTTTTCAGGACAGCGCCCCTGCATACTCAAATAGTCAAGTTCTTACCTGCGGAAAGTTGTACGTCCGGATTTTATCGCTTCTATCTGACCCACTAACAAGGTTCAGACGCGTCGCTCGTCGCTCGGCCATGTCTTTCTGGATTTTCTGGTCCAAGAGACGCGACCTCAAGACCTGATATGCACGCCTTCGATTTTGGTGTTGACTCCGCTCGTCTTGCATAGAGACGGTGATACCAGAGGGTATATGGGTGAGTCGGACAGCGGATTCCGTTTTGTTGACGTGCTGCTTCGACGTCAACACTTGCCTCATACGCGGATTGTTCAAGAACGCACCTGTCCACCTGCACCTCTAGCCCGCATCACCTCTACCTTGACATCCGACATTGCAAACAACTCCCCTCCGCTATTGTCATTTTCCTCAACAAGGGGAAGAACAAGGACGGCAACAGCACTGGTATGCACACGCCCTTTTGACTCGGTCGCTGGTACACGCTGAACACGGTGCACACCACTCTCCCAACGAAGCGCATCATACGCCCCGGGCCCTTTGACTTCAATAATGGCGTCCTTGACACCACCGTCGTCATTCGCGTTCTTTCCCGCCTCTTCTACCTTCCATCCCTTGACTGCTGCGTATCTCTGATACATACGCAGAAGGTCACCGAGGAAGAGACTCGACTCGCTGCCTCCAACACCCGACTTGAGTTCAAGGAGTGCGGAAAGGTGGCCAGTGGATGATGGTGGGATGAGGAGCGTAGGGAAAGTGTTCTCGACGAGGTCTATTAGGCTGTCTTGAAGCGTCGCGTATTCCTCAGACGCCATTGACCTCATTGAAGGATCTGAATCCTCAAGCAGTTCTTGCGTCTCGTCCAAAAGCTACTACAATGGGAATCATCAGCACTAGCACGTCACTCGTGGCGGAAAGTGTTGACCTGTCTTGTCTCTTTCCACCGGTCCCATGCATGTTGCAGAGGCTCTGTTTCTTTGACTTGTTTCAGACGAGCAATATCATCCTTGTCCGACATGTCTTCTGAAATCTAGACGTTCTCCAGTGATTGAACAAGGGGCCAAATGAGTATGCTTACCTCGGACATGACGCGCTTCCTCTCCTCGACCCGTTTCTGAATGACCCGTAGCAAACGAGCATGTTCCTGCTCGAGTAGCTGGATACTGTCACCTGCCTTTGGTGCAGCCTTTGTCGCAAACCACCGCCGAGCGTATGGGAGACATCGTCTTGCTGAAAACATAAAGGAGGTTCAAAGCTCGTTCCGTTCCGTCGTCACAGCCAGCGGAGATCATTGTTTGGTTCTCACGGCTCTGTCAAACGCGATCACTGGCTGCCACAAGCCTTCTCTCTCCACTGAACCTCTCCTGAGCGAAACCGTCGAGCTCATCGACGGCCACATGGCCGATACATGGACCAGTGTCTTGTCCAAAGTCCTGCTGGATGAGGGTGACGGCGACAAACCCGGTGGACCACCACCAGGAACAGGTCCCATGCGTACGTCTTTCCAGAGCTAACCAACGGGATAACTGACGGAACGGACGGCAACACAGTGAAATTCGAGGGACCTTGGTTTACCACTCAGCTGACAATCTCCTTGACTCTGGGAATAGTCTCTTTCTTCGTGTTCTCGTATGGAAGGACGCGTTGGCCGTTGCTATTTGCACCGCGAACCAAGCTCAAAGGTGCGCCGCAGCCTCTCTACCGTCTTGCTTATTCTGAGCATGAGCCATCTCTGTGAACAGGTTTCTCTCCGCATGAGGCCCATGCACATTCCGCTATCTTTGGCTGGATTATGCCAACCATCAGGACCTCAGAGTTCACAATATTGCAGATCGTCGGTTTGGACGCTGCGGTGGTATGTCGTCATTTCACCTCAGGGTTCATTATGCTCACCATTCACTCCAGTTACTCAATTTTTTCAAAATGTCATTCTATCTATTCTCGGTCTGCTCGATATTCGCCGTTACAATCCTCATGCCACTCAACTGGAAGGTACGTTCATCCAGTAGCCCCTGGGACTCACACCCTCACAACTGATCGTCGCAGCACAATAAAGAACAAGAGGACGAAGACGACTGGCCAAAGGATCCAAACGGATGGCCCATCTTTCTCAGCTCCAGACTCGCAGAACCCCACAGAAATGGGACGACACCGGACAAACCAGACTGGCTCGACCTTATCAGCGACGCTAATTCCTATCTCTCCGTTCACCTGATGTTTACGTATCTCTTCACCATCCTCGCACTCTATTTCACCTACAAGAACTATCGAAGATTCCTACGCTCCCGACAGCTCTTCTCGCTCGAACTCGTCCATTCCATCCCTGCCAGAACCGTCTTTGTCACCGACCTGCCCCCTCATCTACAAGCCGAGAGGCCACTGGCGGAATACTTTGAGCATATGGAATTGGCGGTGGAAAGCGTAACAGTGTGTAGGAACGTCGGAAGTCTAAAGAGGCTGTTGGATGCGAGGACGACTGCCCTTTTGGCACTGGAAAGGGCATGGACAGATTATGTCGGCAACCCCAGCACAGTGGAAAGCTACGACCCCGGAGCGACCGCCGTCGATGGCGATGTTGAGAGCGGGCCACCTCCCCAAGCTCGCTTTGTCACCCCTCATAAGCCTCGCCCAACCCTCCGACCTGGCTGGTTCTCAAAGAAGGTTGACGCACTCGAATATCTCGAGGCCCAGTTCAAGAAAGCAGACGAAGCTGTCAAGGAGAGGAGACGGAGGGGAAGGTTTAGGCCCGCCGGATCTGCCTTTGTCACCTTTGAGACCATGTCAAGCGCTGTAAGTCTATTCACTTTGCCTTCCAATTCTTCCCTAACCATCCACCCAGCAAATCGCCTGTCAAGTCGCCCACGCGCCAAATCCCGTCCAACTTCGAACTCATCCCGCTCCCGAACCTCGCGATATCGTCTGGGCCAACATGACACCTTCCACGACCGCCATCCGCACACGCGACGCATTCGTACTCGCCGTCATGGTGCTTCTCCTCCTCTTCTGGATTCTCCCCATCTCCTTCTTGGCCAGTTTGCTCAGCTACAAGGAAATCAAAAAGGTTATGCCCAAGCTGGGCGAGCTTATTGATGCCAATGAGAGGATCAGAGCTATTGTGCAAAACTCGCTGCCTTCGGTTGCTATGATTATGCTTAATGCACTTTTACCTTTTATTCTCGAAGGTACGTTTGTTGGTTTAGTGTGATGAACGTATCGCTGACCCCCATTCCTAGCTTTGACGTACGTCCAGGGCTATAGAGCCAGGAGCTGGGTGGAGTATTCGCTTTTGAAGAAGTATGTATCCCTCTCCCATATATTTGCTACGCCTTTGCTAACCTTGAGTCAGGTACTTCCTCTTCCTCCTCCTGAGCGTCATCTTCATCTTCTTGGTTGCCACTACTTATTGGCAACTGGTGCGTGACTTGGCCAACTCTCCCGCCAAAGTACCAGAGAAGCTTGCCGAGGCGCTGCAAGGTGGTAAAGCAAGGCATGTAGTTTGTTCTGACATAACGTGGATTAGGGATCTAACCGTTAACTTTCTACCAGGCATTTCTTCCTTTCTTATGTAATTTTGCAAGGATTGGGTATCATGCCATTGCAGCTGCTCAACTTGGGTGTCATTATCCCCCGCTGGGTCTACCTCATGTTCTTCACGCGCACCCCACGAGGTTCGTACATTGGTTCTCTTTGTCCGCCCAAGCATCTTAATAGCAACTTTCGCAGATTTCGCAGAGTTGAACGCCCCGCCAATGATCAACTATGGTGTCGTCTACCCACAGGCCATCCTGATGTTTGTGATCACGATGCTCTACAGCGTCGTCCAGCCTCTTATCGTCATCTTTGGAGCCATCTACTTTGGTGTCGGGTACGTTGTCTACAAGTACAAGCTTCTCTTCGGTGCGTTCCCTTCTCTCTCATCTCATCTCTCCCCTTTGGCTCACATCTCATCGTCCGCCCAATCAGTCTTCTACAAGCCCTACGAGTCTCAGGGCCAAGCCTGGCCCATTACATTCATCCGCATTACATGGGGCATCGTCATCTACTTGCTCTTCATGATCGGAATCTTCACCCTCCGCAAAGCCTGGATCATATCCTCCCTCCTCGTACCTCTTCTCGCTTTCACCGTTTGCTGGTGTTGGTGGGTCGACAAGGAGCTCAAGCCGCTCAGCAAATATGTGAATTTGAGTAGCGTCTTTGAGGTGCAGAGGGGTGAGGAGAGTGTGGAGGTCATGAGGTTGAGAGCTGGACATCCTGTAACCTGGTCTCAGAGGTACGTCGTTTAATTTTACTGAGCGGGCACGGATCCTGACAAGTCGCGTAGTAATCTGAGCAGGAGACGGTATGCCCAGAATGATGATACCCTGTACGTTGCGCCTGAGGATGAGCGAACCGACTATGTGCGTCTTCTCATTTCTCAACTCCCCAATCCCCATGACTGAAGTTGGACGGTAGTCACAACCGCCGATGGCGAATTGGTACAGCGGAGTTCTCAAGTGAGTTTCCCCCTTGATTGCCTCGCACAGAGATTCTGACCTCTGACCCTAATCTAGTACCGGGAAGCGCCGGTATGGTCACCCAGCACTGAACGGTGTCCTCCCCGAACCATGGTTACCTCTGAAGAAAGGTCAAAGCTTGGTTAACAATGTAAACGGGAGAGCGCAGCCGCATGAGGAAGGCGACGCTGTGGTGTTGACCCTCAGGAAGCGAGGGAGTAGGGCAGCAAGGAGGTCAAGGTCCAGACCACCTCTCGACATTCCTCCAACACCAGCCGGGGGACTGGCAAGCCCCACCTCTCCACTCGACGTCGAGGGACCTGATCCAATGGCGAACCCTTGGTCTGACCCATCACCTTCCAACACGACACGAGGCTTGGGCGCGTTAAGCCCAGGGCACAGAACCCTGAGCCATCGTCTGAGCTTTGATCACGCAACAGGAGTCATCATGCTGGATGACGATGAGTGGGGTGAGGAAGAGGAAGAGGGTGACTCAGATGAAGTTGGGCCGGGGCTTGAGGCGAGTGTCACAAGCAGCCTCATAGGGTCGGAATTTTCTGCTGGAGAGGGCGATACAAGTGAAGCTGCTGGACAGGCGGGAGGAACCATCGCGAGCCCCACCGCAACGAGTCCGTTGAGAGGGTCGAGACAGAGTCGGTATGGGACGTACTTCCATCATCCGGAGAGGAGGAGACAACCTATCCCTGGTGCTTTTCCTGTGCGATGAATAGTGCAAATGTTGCCGACTCCCGTGTTTTCTTGTTCATTTACTTATATACCCTACCTTCATAATTAGCGAAGAATATGTGCCTCCGAGAATCGTTAGTAGAGGACGTGTTGTTGCCTCGTCATTCGGGCTTTCCTAAGCTTTCTTCCTGTGGTTAGGTGCCTGCTTGTGACCAAACCGTTGTGCTCACTAATCAGTAAGAGTATTTAGGTCCCAGACAGCAGCAAGTGATGGTCATAGTGCTAAAAAAACTCTGTTTCAACTTCGTATAAAATGTAAAGAAACATAGAGGGGATCGATCTGCGTCGCAAATGTGCAAACTATATGAGAACTAGAAGACTTGTTGGGCTACAGACCTCCGGTCCTGTTAACATTGCTCTTCCATCTGCATCTGGGCATTGTGTGCCCGGATCTCGGCTTCGCGGTTCTGGGCAATCTCGTTTACAATCTTAGGGAGATCATCAGCATCGATGACATAGGTGATCAAAACAATGTTCATGCACATTATTCATCATCTCTGTGTTGGCTGCCTGATACAGAGGCACAATCTCCTTCCTGTCCTCCTCATTCTTCTCGAGGTTCAGAATTTCGATGGCATTCCCACATCCCTCCCTTGTTGCTACTGTATGATGTGGCCTGGATAGTCCGGTTGATTTCTTCCAGCGATTGTCGGCTGGATAGCTGGCCGAACATTTGGGAGGCGATGGTGAATATTGTGAACTGCAAACCAATAGCACTGGGTTGTCCTGATGTCGTGTTTCCCTTCGTAACAGCTGACAGTGTTCGATAAGATACAGAAATCGAGCAATGACATGTTGGTCGGTTGGAGTGCAACGACCTTGCGGGATTTGCGGGGAAGCTTTGTAAGCAGCCGGACTTGGTCAGTGGCCAGTCGTTGGCCAAACACTGCTTGAATTTTGTTGGAGGAGCTGCTGCTTAAGGCAAGATGACGATAAGGATGAGGCCAACAATACAGGTGACCTGAGAGTCATGAGAGATCCCAGAGATAGAGGCCTAGGAGTCGGCCCTATGGTGTTGTGTGGGGATGGGTGAGGGAGGATAGGTTGGCGGCAACTGGTGTGGGGTTGGAGTTGGAGTCGATGGCAGAAAGGCTAGGATGAATGTGCGGAGAGGAAAGGTTGACAGGTGAAACCGCTGAAGGGTTGGCAGAAGGTTGGGTGGTATTGCCAGGTTCAAGGGTAGCAGTACGCTCGCAGACGAGCATCATGGTTCCAACTAGGGGGCCGCTGATTTCGGCAACTAGATATTCATGCTGGACTCCCTGAGTCGCTTTATAGACGGTCAGGCTCTGAACGAGATAATCTCTGATTTTACTAGGGTCGCGTCCTACGACAGAGAGGACTTTGACCTTGTCAAGATATCCCTGGAGGGAATGACTCTGGTTCGGCTCCAGGTGGATGATAGGGTAGTAGGGATCCATTGGGCGTGGGTGGTGTCGACAACGAAAGATGCGAGACAGGACAGCACGCACGGTATTGAGAAACATGGCTGGCGGCTGACAGTGCTGAGGCATCAGGCTCGATCGTCGATTTTAGAAAGATCCCCAGGAACACCAATATTTCCCACGGGCGGATGGTTAGGAGAGGTCAGACATTTGGGAGAATTAGGTATTACTTACAGTCATTACAAAGTCAGTGTACATAGGCGAAAAGGTTGACGCAGAGCAGGTCTAGTTCTGTCACCCTAACTTTCTACTCGAATCTACTGCTGCTTCCTCTCCTCAATCTGCTTGAGGGCTTCTTTGGCAGCTTCGAGTGCCTCTACGGCCCTCCTCTGTTCCCTCCTCTCCCTTCCTCTGGTGACCAACTCCTTTGGTTCCAGATCCGCGAACAGTGCTTTACACACCTGCTCAATGATGTAGCATCCCGCAAAGTCGATGATCATCGAAGCGGTCAAGCGAATTTTGAACTGGAAAGGTGCGATCAGCTTTTGCTCTTTGATTCGGTGCCAAGGGGTTGAAACTCACGTAGTCAGTCATTTCGACGATCTGAAGCCAGCGGTTAAGCTCAGGCATGAAGTCCGTTGCGCCGGAGAACGCAACAGCACTAGCACCAACCAGACCCCACCAGAGCGCACGGTTCTCGCTGATGCCCTCACGGAAAGGACGGCCTTGGAAGTTGATGGCGAATGTGGAGACCTGTTGCGAGAGACCAAGCAGGTAGATGGCAGTGTTGAGCAAGCTAGGGCTGAACTTGGCGTCGAGATCGATGGGTCCAGAGATGCTATCGGGGCATGGTCAATAAGGCACTTCACTGAGCAATGTCCAAGGACCTACGGCTCGAAGTGATGCGACAGGTTGGTGATGTACACCAAAGTGACGATGTGCAAGGCAAATTGGAGCAAGACGGAGAGAAGAACGTAGAAGTTGAAGATGTTGCCCAAGGGACGTTCTTTCGACAGCTTGTCCACCGGCTATGGTAGTCATGATCAGCGCCTATCCGAAAGCCACATTCAACCACTGAACGCACCTTGGCCCTCGAGATGCACAAGAAGCAAATCGACATCAACATTCCGCTAATGGTCACCTGATAATCTCCAAACTTGATACCATCGAGGTACTGTACACTCAAACTATATGCAGTGATGAGGCAGTTGAGAGCCAAGATCTTGTACATCTGGATGGTGGCGACCAAAGTGCAGCGACCTTGCCTGATGATGTGGGTGACTGGGAGATATGATTAACAATCAGGAGCAAGGATTAGTCTCAAAAGACCTACTAGCAGCGACGTGTCCAAGCTTCGAGGTGAAAGGTGCAGCACAAGAGGCATCTCCGAGTTTGATCTTGGGAACCTCATCATCGCCCTCCATGTCCGCCATTTTCTCTGTGATCGCGTTGAGGTCAAACTATCCAATCATGAGTAACGCTTCCCAAAGATACACACGAACATCGAGACTCACCTTCTCCATGGGGTTCTTCTTCCTCGCAGCTCCCAGATTCTCCGCAGCCTTCTTCTGAGCCTCGACGGCATCTGGGATGAGATGCGCAATGGCAGCTGGAACAGGGGGAGGGGGTTGGTTGAACCTCGCCGCAATACTCAACTGGCTCTCGTAGACCTTCTTGATCCTCTCCAACCTCTGCCTCTCAGCAATCTTTTGCAGGTCCTCGGGAGTACCATCTAGAAGCGCAACACCGATATGTGCCTGCTTGAGTGCACCAACGTCATTTGTACCATCACCAGCCATGAGGGTCGTATAGCCGAGGGTCTTGAGAGTGGTGAGGATGATTTCTTTCTGGATGGGGGAGACACGGGCGTAGACCCAAGCATGGGAGACAATGGCGTTGAGAGCTTCAGTTTGATGCTCAAAGTGCTTGAGAGCGGGTCCGGTAACGCAAATGTCATAGTCCTTGAAGAGCGAGGTGTCCAATACCTGAGTGGGATCGACGGGGATAATCTTGCTCTCATCAACAGTTCGCCAGACGAGGTCTACTGGTGTATTAGAACACAAAGATTAGTTCAGCTAGTAGAATATCAGACTTACCACGATCGTGCTTGGGCTCTTCCGCCATATCCAGGATGAGCACATCACGGTCAACGATTTCGACATCACGCGCGACGTGAATGGCAGTCAATGGGTTGTCTCCAGTGATCATGATGCACTGTGGATAGCCCGTTGAGCATGACGAAAGTGAACAGACTAAACTACTTACTCGGTGGGACGAATCAGCCAGCATCTTGAGGGACTCGATGGCATCCGCCTTGAGAGGGCAGTGGAAAACAAGGAATCCAGCGAACCTCAAAGAGCTCTCCACATCAGTCCGGGGAAGTTTGTTGATCTACCAAGGCAAAACCGGTCAGAATCTACTTCCACAATCAGAGACGGGCCAACTCACCTTGTCCAGATTCATGGGCTGCATTTCCTTCATACCCAAAGCAAGCACAGCGACTACCGTTCCTAGTGTACCACTTGTAGGTTTCGTCGTAGCCCCTCAGGAACATGTTCCAACATGCCCTTGATCGTCTCTGGCGCTCCCTTGACTGCAACAACCTAGCCCACCATTCGGCAAAGCCGAAATCGTGCTCATCCTCTTCAAGGCCGACGAGAACTGGAAGCGACGCTTGATGGTGATGATGGTCTTGTGTGGTGCATCGGGTTTGGTGGGAGCGAGGAAGTCGCCTTTGCCAATGGTCCATTCGAGAGAGTCGAGCGTGGTCTTTTCCATGGGGTCACCGACAATGGTACCATCGTCGAGTTTGACAAGGGCGTGCGCGGCGGCGAGGCAGAGAGTGGTATCACGGCTAGTATCCTTGACATTGACGAGCTTGCGAGGGTTCGATGGGCTTAGGCGGGGTCTCAGTACGAATAATTGTCGCAGAAGAGAGAGTGAACTCACTCGACACCAACAACACCTTCCAAGACAAGGTTCTCAGCGGTGATGGTTCCAGTCTTGTCAAAGCAGCAAACATCAACACGGCCAGCAAACGGAATGCGGAATGGCTCGGTGCAGAAGATGGCTAGAAGTCATCTGATGAGCAAGCATAGGGAACAATCGATAAGACGACGCACCGAACTTGGAAAGTGCGACCAAAGAAGCATTGACAGCAAGGGAGAGCTCCATAGGAAGTTCGGGAGGAACAACACTGGTGATGATGAGCACACAGTCCAATAGCAACTTGCTCTTCTTCATCTCGCGCTCAAGACCTGGCATACTTAATGAGGACAAGCCACTCTTCACGAGAGATTTAAACTTACCGTGAACCCAAACATACCAACTGGCGGCGATGGCAAAGATGAGGAGGAATCCAATGAAGAGGAATGACTCAAAGTTGTTGGCCGAGACACGTTCGGTTGAGAAGATCATCGTCCTTACAAGCTGGCCTTGTGCGGTTCCGAAGCCAGTGCGAAGAACGACGCCCAGGCAGCCACCATCCGGTGTTTTGATAGGTGATGCAACTTCGTCTATGAAGAGGAAGCGTCAGACAGGTTGGAATCAGGGAGCAAAGAGATTTCCTTACTTGACTTGGACGCCTGAAGGATTTTAGTACCACTGAACACGACAGAGTTCTTATGGGATCCGTCGACGTCGAGGTTCTCGGACGTGTCCAAAACCTGGATCGATTCTTTCAACAGGGGAGTGGACTCTCCTGACAGCATGGCTTCGTTCACGATAGTAGTACCATTGATGAGGAGAATATCCGCTGGAACAGTGGTTTCGGGACCAACGCGAGCTATTGCAAAGTGAGTGCAGCTCAACATAATAGCTGTAACCACATACCAACTGAAACCACATCTCCGGGGAGGAGCTTGTCGGTTTGGATCTCCACCCATTTTGAGTCGCGGTAGCACTGGATTGCGTAGGGAGTGATGTTCATGGTGCGGAACTCTGTGAGAGTGCGGACTCGCTTGAAGACGATGAATAAAGGCACAAAGAATGAGTTTGGACCTCCTTACCTGCCAAACGACAGTGCACTCGAACATAATCAACATGAAGAGGGTGAAGAGACTGTAGTACCAGTATTCGTCCAAGCACCACAACTGCAACGCAGAAGATCTGGAAGACAAAGAAGGGGGCAGTGGCATGCTCAGAGAAGAGCTCGGTGAACGAGGGGATAGGAATGTCGAATTCGTTGTTTCCGTAAAGCTTCTTGCAGGTCTGGGACGATGTCGGCACCAAGACTGTTGGGCTTCGAAAACGTGTTGAGCACGGGTTTTGAAGTGCAAGGGTAGGGGAGACGGGTGAAGGTCGTAGTCTCAGGCGAGTACGAGTAGGTATCCCGCTGGTAGTTGAAGGTATATCTGACGCCGTCCTTGCCTTCCTTCTTGACCACGGGAACGATATCACCCTGCCCGCGATGGAGCTTGGGAACGAGACGAATACAATCAGCGTCTTCTAGAGATTGAGCCTACAGCAACGGTCAGTTAGCTATTCTACTATAAGACCTAGAGACTGCGCACCTTCTTCGTGGTAATCCAAGCCCGAGCTCCTGCGTTCCATTTCGTGACGAGGAAGCTGAGAGCGTGACCTGCTCCCAGTGAGACACAAGCCAAGAACGTCCACTCCTCGCTAACAAGCCACTGATCATACTTGACAAAGTACGCGTACGCCAGCAAGGGGTAGAGCGATAGGAATGGCAGAGCATAGAGATGTTTGTGCCATGGTACCGAAATATGAAGACTAGCCCTCTCTATTTCAGGAGAGTGCACTGTAACCGATGCCCTGAACTTTTCGTCAGTAGGAGATTCTGAGGAGATACAGCCAAAAAGCGCTCGTACATGATGGCAGATAGAAACCCGTGGTGGGTGTTGACGAGACTCGTTCAGAACAGCGGAATTGCAGAAAGCCAGAAACTCGAGTCTGCCGGCGGATACGTGGAGAACCACTCTGACTAAGCGATCACGGCATATGCATCAACTCCTGATCCCGTTCATGGTCGTCCTTGGCCTCAACCAGTAAAGAGAAGGCTCTGCATACCTTGCAAATATATTTTCTCCCCTTGAAACTTCCTCCTATCGTGATTCTCGTTATACTGACAACAATAAATTTAGCACACGTACATCGATTTTACGCACTCGAGATTGCCTTGTGAGCGACTCGGCATCGAATGTTATGGGCATCAACGACAGTCCAGTTGTAATGGACGAGGACTGTCAGCCCTTTACTTCATCGAGCCTAGCCTGGATTTAGTGAGACTGGTCTGAGTCAGCCACTGGTTTCAGTCCAACTCCAAGGTCAGCCTCCTTTCTTGAGCCTATAAAAGCCCTTCCCCTTCCAGAGGATGGAATCCCAACCCCACCATCTTCTCAATTCTCCTGCAATATTTTGAGATGGCCTTTCGTCTCTTAGCACCAGGTACGACTCCTTCCCAACTTCCCCCAGGGAAAGAGCTAACGCGATCTCTCAACAGTGTTACTTCGCTGCTATGAGCGGCATTTCAAACCCGCTCCTTCTCGTGGAAGACGCTCTCACACCCTCTTTGCTTGCTCACCTACCCATCACCAGTACGTATCCTCCATCTCTCTCTGCAAGTTTGGGTTAAGTCATCGTCGAGCAGTAGCTTGCCTCAACCTTCGGGGCAACATGGGTACCTTTCGCCCCCACTTCTCGCAGTCACATGTGCGTATCCTCCGTCTCTCTCCCATGCTGATTCGTCTTAACCTCGCTCTTTTTGGAAAGCAGTGACCCCTTCCCGATGACACGGCCCTCTTCGCGACCAAGAATCCATGGACTCCCGATGAACAAGACGCACACTGGAGTTCTGATCTTCGGCGGCGAGTTTCGTGAGTGCTCCATTCCGTCCTTGAGGTTTCCTTCAGCCTGACCATGCGTCTTTGTCGCGTAAAGGTACGCCGCAGCTCACTCTCCATCGTCGCATTAAGCGGATGCATTTCATCGTGTCTTGTGAGTCCTGTTCTGACGCTCATTCTCGGACATGCTCTGACCTGCTGTAGCTCGTTATCCTCCAACCTTACGTCCACCTGATCGAGGCAGTCAGTCTAACAGGTGAGGCGCCTTCATTATTCACTCTGAACCGTGATCTGATTTATCTCGTCGCAGCACCGCACCGTCGACATTGGCTTTCCAACCACCCCGAGACATGTCCCAATCGACGCATCATCCTCTCACGAGTATCATTCAACGCCTTCGACGCACATCTTCCGCTCATCAGCGAGATCGTATGGCTTAACTCTGGGCTGTGAGTTCGAAACCAGTGGTGCTGTCAGTACGCCATTGCTACTCTCATGGTCCAACTTTCCTGCCTCTTCCTACTTCGCTGAACGCGAGCGTTTTCTTCCCTCTCTTCATTTCACGCTTCCAACTTAATTCTTTACCTACACTTTCGGTTGAAGTCTGGTCAATATAGCGGTGGGTGTGCAGACAACTGTCACCTTCCGGCCATGACTGGGGAAGGAGAGCATGCGGAAACTTCCCTCTGCGGAGTAGGAATCCATCCATTCTCCTTCCCCCTCTTTTACCTTATCATTCATTTCTTTGCATCGATACCTATAAGCGCCCCGTTTTTAGCCTATGCCCGTCCGCCTTTGGCTATACATCATTCATATAATCACGCTAGTACTACAGTTTCACGGTTACTATATATCACTACGACTAGCGAACAATATCCAAAGTTTACTTGGAGATATAGCAGCTATAGTTGCAATGTCAGCCAACGTCCTCTAAGGAGTTTTCAGTTGTCCAGGACTTACATGAAGTGACCATCGCAAGCGTTAGGATGACCCTGAAGTGCTGCCATAGTTCAACCTCCAGCGGTTACCCTCATCGACAAAGTCATCAGGGTCACCGAGGGAGACGTCGCCGTGCTGTCCACCATTCCTTGGGATGTCTAAAAAGAGAGAGATGCTTATTAAATTATTAATGCCTAGAGCCACAAGGGAAATACGTACAACAGATGAAGTGCCCAGGGCAAGCGTTGGGGTGACCGTCGGTGCTGCCAAAGTTGAGCTTGAAGCGGTCGCCTTGGTCGGTGACAAGGTCGGGATTGCCGTAGGAGGTCTCACGCTTGACGAGCTGTTAACTGAAGAGCATCGTTAGGAAGAGCATGGTTACACAGCCAATGCGCGCTCACAGTTTGGCCTTCGACCTCAGCAAGAGGGTTAGCCACGACGAGGACCGCAGCAGCAGCGATGAGGGTAGTAAGGCGGGTGAAGAGCATTGTTGAGTGATTCAGGTTGTGCGTTTGCAGTAGCAGTGGGCAGTTGTGAGCTGAAGATATGTTGGCTCTCGAGGCTACCTTTTATACTTTCATACCCCTTCATATTTCTCTTAATCTAAATTTCTACGGGTGCTGGAGACCGTCTTTGGTCCCCTTCAGGGCTTCGGTATAGCCACCACTTAACCTTCAAGTACGGCGATGCGCTCAAGGGCCATCTCGGACTCGGTGACAATGTTCTCGGATACGGGGAGCGCTTGTCTAAACTTGGCCTAAACAGTGATCAATCTCTAAACATAGAGAGTTTAGTGGAGCATTGTCTTAAAAAAGAGCCGCAGTTCGCTATAAATTCTCGCTAGAAGCTTCATTTGAACGCTCGTCGTCTCCACTGCGCACCGTGAAACCCGAAATTGTAATCCTTTTGTTACAGTACATAGTGAGACAGTGATATCCCTTGCTCTGTTGAAGTGGCGAGAGCGAAAAGCGTATGGTTGCGATGCAAAAATAAATAAAAATACATGAATACTTTCTCGAGGATTTGTACTTCTCTGTATTATACTCGCAGCCTTCATCGTGTACCAGAGTGACCTCCGACATTTCAGCCACACAGGATTAAACTCTAAAGGCCTAAACCTCTCATGTAGCGTTACCCGCAGCAGCAACTCATGCTGATTTTGAGTGATAGACTCATGTCCTATACACCATGATCGTTATCCGCCCCGCCGGTTGGCAGGATCCGTCACGTTGCACTGATATGTGCCCCGAACTTGGACACCATACCAAATACGGCGGGCGCTTAACTCATGACATCTCAACCACTGCAGGTTCTATCATAAACCTGCAACACTCTCCGAAACACGAATGAAAAGAACAGTCAGTAGCAGCCGACTACGTCGCACACGCTCTTGAAATAAAGGATTCATATTTATCTTAGGAGCCTCGAAATCTGATCTGAAGGGTTGCCGCCTTAATTTTGGTAGGCGGCGGAGACCACTGCCGAAGGAATGTGACCAGCGCTCGATGCGAAGTGAGGTGTATTCGGCTCAAGTACTACTCCGAGGTCGCCTTCTCCACTGTTGCAGTCTTTGCCTCATCCAAGTTCGTAATCCAGTCCGATTCCCGCACAGCGCTCATTCGCTAGGGAGAGTCAGCGCAGATTGTCTTCACATCATCGCAAAGACTCCCTACGGCATAAATCGACATACGTTTCAACCTCCATGATATCAGAGGATCGATTGGCAGTGTAGCGCAGTTACACCTACCCCTACTTGACCCAAGTGACCTCGTAGTGCGACTTGACCAGAATTCAAGATGGGAGGAGCATGAAAGCTTAAGGCAATAAAATTTGAGTGTACTCGATTCTTGGCTGCTTTCCCTACGCTACATAGAACATAATACAACATCTTCGCTTGTTAGGATTTGCTACGGGCAAAGTCTATTCCCAAAAGGTAGGCAGCAATATTACTATCTCTGGCCACCTGTCTTTCAATGGAACTACCAACGAGCCTTTCCTCTAAGCCAGGGGAAATGATACCCAAAACTTGGCGCTGGACCGAAGTTACACTGCGGAACGGACAGTGAGGTGCTCCTTCAAGTTTGCTACTCGCAGCCGGCTGTAGTAACTCGACCCCACATTGAAGCATTGTGGGGTCAAGGCGTCTGCCTGGGGGCATCAAAGCATGAAGTCGGCATGCTCAGGACAATACACGAGGAGAATTTAATGATAAGGGTTAATCTGAATCTGAACTTAAAGGAGTATTGGATACACCCTCAGGGAGATGACGCCTCTGAATCATGTAATAGTGCTTGTAAACCATTTGCTGCTTAGGTCGGGCAAATGACATCAACTTCAATAGAAGACCGCTGGAAGCGGAAAACTGGTTAGAGGATGAGACGATAGAAGGCAGAAGTGCTAGAAGAGGCTACGCAGTATACTCATGACTCGGTTAGCGCGCATCATTTTCTTGCCATTTCACGGTTCTGCCAAATTTGAAAGCTGCTTGAAGTTTGAAGACAATAAAACCGCTCAAAGTCGATGCTTGACGTCAGCATATCTTAAAAAAGACACAGGATTTCAGGGAAGGAGTACACATGCCTGGAAACGGCCACCCCGGCAGGTCTCGGCGGGTAGTTCTATATGTTAGTGTTTTAGCCTTTCAACCTGGGAACAGCCTGGCGATTCAAGTCTATGAATAATATGGAAGCCAAAAGTTCTAGCACAATGTCAAGAAGGGCTGTACATGCGAATAGATGTCCTTCCATCGGCCGGTTCTCTCCACACTTCCGGGGTCCTCGACCTTGATGGCGTGGTGCCGGAAACCATCTCCGAGATGGAGCGATCAAGCGCGCATGGTGCTCCGCCAATAACGGCCTGCACTGACGCGCCTCACAGCCGAACACGACGATGAGCCGCCTCGTTCAGAAGAATTCGTAAAGTAAAGGATATGCAGGGTCTAAAAGGGATAAAAGGGACAACTTGCGGCAGCATAATCTCCAGTTCACAACCGCTTATTTTCTTCACTCAACAAATTAAACAACTGCTACAATGATCTTCACTCAACTTACCACTCTTCTCTTCGCCGCAGCTGCATTCGTTTCAGCCAACCCCATTTTTGAGACCGAGGGTCAAACGGCTCGTGGATCCCGCTTACTTTGGGATGTCGCATCACGCTGACCATATATCCAGCTCGTCAAGCGAGAGACCTCGTACGGCAACCCTGACCTCGTCACCGACCAAGGCGACCGCTTCAAGCTCAACTTCGGCAGCACCGACGGTCACCCCAACGCTTGCCCTGGGCACTTCATCTGTTGTACGTATTTCACTTGTGGCTCTAGCATTAATAATTTAACATCTCTGTCTTCTTAGACATCCCAAGGAATGGTGGACAGCACGGCGACGTCTCCCTCGGTGACCCTGATGACTTTGTCGATGAGGGTAACCGCTGGAGGTTGAACTATGGCAGCACTTCGGGTCATCCTAACGCTTGCGATGGTCACTTCATGTAAGTCCTGGATAACTGAGAACTCCTCGAAGAGCGTTGGCTGACATTGGAATTATAGTTGTTATATCTCCAAGTAAACTCTGGACATTGTTCGCTAGTCGTAGTGTTATGTAGCCGCTTCGAAGTTGTAATACTAGTGTGATTGTATGAAAGAGGGTTGAGGTACAGCTGAAAGCAGATGGGCTGGCTGGTTTGTGTTGTTGTGCTTTTCTCGACATTCCCAAGAGTGGTGACCAGCACGGAGATGTCTCCCTCAGTGACCCCGACGACTTTGTCGGTGAGGGTAACCGCTGGAGGCCACTATGAGACGACAAGCGGATAATCCGGTGAGCTTGAGTATCTATTTCCAGTAGCCCGCCCAGCGATAATCCAGCGAAGATCACCGGTGGGAGGGCTCATGGTGGGCTGAACTATGGCAGCACTTCGGGCCACCCTAACGCCTGTGATGGTCACTACATGTAAGTCCTGCCATGGCGCTGCGTCTGCTACTTGTGCTTCCAGCTGCTACTTCCCCAAGTAGAGAGTTTATAGTGCACGCAATATAATCTACTGTTGTATTTTAGTCCTTACATGCGCTCCCCTCCTACTCCCATAATACACATTCATCTCTCGTTTGCAGAACTTGTGTGCGTTTTCGCAGCACAGTGCTACACTGCTAATTCATGTCAGATCAACCGTCGGCATATTAAGCGCTCGTTGTTCATGAGAAGGTGAAAACCTCCCTTCTACTTGAAGAGCCTTACCATAACCCACCAGCTCCACCTCACTGCTGCCCAAATACACCGTTCGCCCATCCAAGGTCGTCGTCAGCAAGGCGGCGAAGCCAGATTCCAACTCTTCTCGCCATTGAATCTCAAATTACTGTCTAGACGTTATCTTGATAGTATGTGTGGACGTGCCTCGCCTTAGGAACCAATACTACGTATCATAACCTGACAAGCTGTACTCATATCTGCGCATCGACGTTTCGATCGTTTCACCTCCCATACGATCATTCGAACTTGAATTAGGCCGGATGGCGAATGCCCAGATACCAGTTGGGCACAAGGATATCCTAATCCAGCAGCATGATTACCATTCTGGGTTACTTAAGACTTCGAAAGGCAACTTGCATTCGAGTTTGGAGGTGAATTCGGTGTTATACTTTTCATGATCATTGGTGTGTTGCATGCACTCGAAAAAAGTGATGTAAAGAGAATCGTAGAGAGAAAGGCAACAGCATCCAGCAGACTTCCAGCTAAGGCTTATACGACGGTACCAGCGTTGGAAGCAATACGCGGCCATAGGTCAGCCTGTAATGCAGTCAGTAATGGAACAGCAGGATGCACATTTTGACGTACGCATTCTTTTGCGACGGGGCCAGTGATAGCAGAGCCCTTCATTTCACCCTTGGGGTTGACGATAACACCAGCGTTGTCCTACGCAGTCATCAGCGCCCTATTGCCAAGATCACCCCGAACCTTCACGCACCTCAAAGTAGAGGAAGACACCGTCTCTTCTCCTCCAGGCCTTCCTCTGTCGGACGATAACGGCAGGCATGGTCTTCTTCCTCAGCTCAGGCTTTCCCTTCTTGACGGAGGCAACCACCATGTCACCAACACCAGCATCTGGGAGACGGTTAAGACGAGCACCGAAACCGTAGGGCTCGATGATGAAGAGTGATTTGGCGCCAGAAGTTGTCAGCGCAGTTAAGAACTGCACCGACGGGCAGACCGAGGGTCATACGGTACTTGGTACCCTGTGCGGCGACGGCTGTTGGTTGGAGGGATCATGGTGTGGTTGAGGTCGAGAAGATCGGAAATGGTCAGTGAAAAGGTCGACACAGCAGGCTCATCAGACGCACGTTTGGACATTTTTGGCTCTGGACGTCGTTGACGGCGATGAGGACGACTCTAGTCTCTCACCCACGGCATCAGGAGGCAAGAATAAGGTTTCGTGCCGCATTGATGCCGTGCCAAACTGGACAGTTTTCGGCGTTTGCCGTAACTAAGCGCTCATTTCTCCATCCAGTCATTACGCTCCCTAATTAATGTAATTGACCCCTAATTGCAACTACTGTCAGGCGCTCTGAGACTTACCAGGCTATCACCCAAGATCCGGGGTGTGGTTGGGCCAGACCCATGACCATCAGACACGTTGCCAAGTCAAATTCTATTCAAGCCAGGTAGATAACGCGAGAAGACTCGATGTCTACCATGGCCTATAATTGACACCATACTCTGTCCGCAAGTTTCTATACGCGTGTCTCGTTAATGAGCCGTGACTTCGCGAGTCATCGCGTCCTGAGAGCGTCGGGTGCTCATTTCTCCATTTCTATCTCCATGCAGAAGGAGCGCAAGACCGTAGGCTCCAAAACTGCGCAGGCTCGGACGGAATAGAAGACCCATTGCAGGCAAGTCCGTCTAATCAGAACATCCAAGCAAAGGATCATCTGACATTACTTCTAAGCTTCTCCATCTACATTTGAAAGGCCCAGGTTGAATCTGGCGCCATGGTATAGCGATAGGGGCTACTCGCGGTAGATCGTCCCCCAATCATGTGAAGGTAATTACAAAGCTCTGTTTCCCCGCTATTTAAATCAGGTCCTTCTCCCAGCGACTGTTCTTCCATCTCTTCTGTCAGATAACAAAATGCCTTCTGCTCAGGTTTGGAACAACAAGGACGACGGCCGTCTACACCACCTCCAACGGTGCACCCGTTAACGAGCCAGTACGCCTTCCAGAGAGCTGGTGTCAATGGCCCCCTCCTCCTCCAAGGTTACGTCGTCGCTGCTCAACATCGCCACTCTAAGCTAACCATCCCGCCTTTCAGATTTCCACCACATCGACCTCCTCGCCCACTTCGATCGCGAGCGTATCCCGGAGCGTGTCGTGCACGCCAAGGGTGCTGGAGCTCACGGTTACTTTGAAGTGACCCATGATCTCTCCGATATCACCTCTCAGCCACTCTTTGGCAAGGTGGGCAACAAGGTCAAGGCCACCGTCCGATTCTCCACTGTCGGTGGTGAGTCTGGCTCGGCTGACACTGCTCGTGACCCTCGTGGATTTGCCATCAAGCTTCGCACTGAGCAAGGCAACTGGGACTGGGTCTTCAACAACACCCCTGTCTTCTTCTTGAGGAGACCCAACCAAGTTCCCTCACTTCATCCACACCCAGAAGAGGGACCCCCAGACCAACCTTAAGGATTCCGATATGTTCTGGGTATGTTATGTCCCCCTGAATGATATCAGAAGCTAACGTTGTATTGCAGGACTACCTTTCCCAAAACCCAGAGTCGATCCACCAGGTCATGATCCTCTTCTCCGATCGTGGCACTCCCGACGGCTACCACCAGGAGCACGGCTACTCTGGACACACCTTCAAGTGGGTCAAGGATGATGGCTCTTTCGTCTACACCCAAGTCCACCTCCGCGCCGATAAGGGCTTCAAGGTATGCATTTTCGCTTTCGCTTACGTGCTTATCCATCTTAACGACACTGAGTAGACTCTGGACTGTAGACACCGCGACCAAGCTCGCTGGTGAGAACCCAGATTACGCCTACCGAGACTCTCTTCGATGCCATCGAGTCCAAAAACTACCCCGTCTGGAACTGTCTTCGTCGTAAGTACCTCGAGCCTAATCTCCATAAACGATCTCTCATCTCAGTTCGCAGCAAACCATGACTCCTGAGCAAGGCCGAGAGCTTCCGCTACAACATCCTCGACTTGACCAAGATTTGGCCTCACAGCGAGTTCCCTCTTCGCCCTGTTGGCAAGCTCGGTCTTGGACGAGAATCCCCAAAACTACTTTGCCGAAATCGAGCAGATCGCCTTCTCTCCCTCCCACGTCATTCCCTACATCGAGCCCTCTGCCGATCCCGTTCTCCAGTCCCGTCTCTTCTCTTACCCTGATACTCACCGTCACCGTCTGGGTGCCAACTACCAGCAACTGCCGGTCAACGCACCTATCGTCCCTGTTGCCAACTTCCAACGTGCTGGCCCGATGACCTTTGTTTCCCAAGGTCCCCGACCCAACTACCAGAGCACCATTCAGCCCTTGCAGTACAAGTGCGGCAAGGCTGATATGAATGCTTGCGCCAAAGATCTCGAGCGCCAGCGGAGGCACGAGAACTTTATCGGCGGTGCTTGGAGAGATCTTTCAGAGATCACTGAGCGTAAGTCATAATGACTGCCTTTTCGAGAGTGCATATCGCTGATGAAGTACCAATCTAGTCGACTTTGAACAGCCCCGCGCGCTGTGGACCAAGGTCTTTGACGACAAGGCCAAGGCTGCATATGTCAAGAATGTTTCTGGACATCTTGGTACCGTCAAGAGCAATGAGATCAAGGCTCGTCAACGTACGTATTCCAGCACATCCCTTTCGTGACCAAAACTCTAATCAACGACGCATCGCTCCATACAGTCGCTGTCTACGCCGCTGTCGACCAAGGCTTGTCTGACCGTATCGCCAACGCCATTGGCCACCCCACCGTTTCGCCTCTCCAAGTCAAGCCTGCATCCGAGGCTGTTAAGTATCGCGCCAACTTCAGGTTCGTACCTGATCTTTCCAAGCCTAGGCTTTGAAGTTTGGGTTGCACTGCTCCCTGCCTCTGTGCAGGGTGACATCGTACTACCTGGCTTGAAAGCTTAGACTCTGTTTCTTCATAACGTATTCTGACTTCCGTGTTATACGTTTCTACTGATTAGGTCTGCCCAGTAAATGGCATTCATGTGGAGGTATGGTGCACTTTTTCTTGGTTGGTCACCATTCTTACCGTACTCGTGTGTCAGTCCATAGCACGAGTGTTTGATCGTTGGGAAAATCAAAGGATGTACCAGTAGATGTAACAATACATGTATCATTTCCATTCGGACGTACGCAGAGTGCATTGATAAGGGCATGAACTGAGCTTGATGCTTGGAGCATCGCTCGAGGTGGACTCAAGGCCTGACCAGCCCCTTCACCTGCCTGACATGGCATTTCCTTCGCTGGCTGACAAGAGATCCCCGAGCCAGAGATATCTAATTCACGGATAAAATTACAACATACAAGAGTGAAGGTGTGGGGTATACGAGGGTTTGCCAAATAAAAAATGCGAAAGGGCTCCCCACCAGCAAAGAAGCAAGGCAGTCGGACGCAGTCCAGCCTTATTCCATCCTTTTTCGTCTTTTCTCCTCCAACAAAGAAATAAAGAGAAACACCACTACCAAGCGGCAGCAGCATCCTTCTCCAAGGCCTTCCTTGCTGATTTCGGGGTCGGCGCAGGAGGAAGCCTCTCAAACGGATTCTCCTTCTCGTACTGCACGTACTTGCTCCCACTCAGTGACCTTGTCACGTTGGCCCCATTGCCACCACCCAAACTCTGGCTACCGATACCAGAAGCGAAAGGATAGGCGTTCATCCCGCTCGAAGTTCCCTGCGCAGCGCTGTTGTAGTAGGTGCCACTGTCGTAGTCGTAGTTTGAGATGGTCGGTACAGCTGCCGTGAATGCATAGGCATTCTTAGCGCCGGCTCCAGATTCGGAGGCGACGGGAGCAGAGTTTGCGAATGAAGAGGCGGGGTACCAGTCGACGCCTTCCTTCCCATCGAGGCCCAGGTTGTTCAAGGGATCAGAGGGCTCGTATTGAGATAGAGGCGTCTTGAGAACGTGCTTGTGGCCCTTTTTGTATTGGGTGAGGGTGTAGGTAAGAGTCCAGATGGTGATGCCGAGGCCTGAGGGAGAGGGGTCAGCATGTGTGAAAGTGGAGAGGAAAGACAGACAGACAGGTTCCGAAAACGATCCAGACGAAAGGCTTTGAGAGCGTGGCACGTCTCTGCACCACGCCCTCTCGGGGGAGAAAGCGACAGAGATGGCTTCGCATTGCATGGGGAGGTATTTCCAGCGTGCGGTTGAGAAGGCGTTGAAAGCTAGGTGGGGGTGTCAGCATTCCACCGAAATATGAGTTACGGATTAAACTCACCCAGCCAAAAGATGCTCAGGACACCCAAGATGCCAGACTCGATGAGAGGTAGTCCGATGGGTGAACGAGCGAGGGCGAATTCCATTGTTAGCCTACGCGAGAAGGGTCCATTCAGCAAAGTCCTAGGGTGAGAGTAAGAGGGTGCACCCACATGGCAGAGAGGACAACCAGAGTGAGAATCGAAATTGCCATGGGGAATAGGTCGGCCACGTCTGTGGAGGAAAGACCGAGGTTTAACAGGGAGGAATAGGCTTTCCTCAGAGGGATGCACGCACAAAAGAACTGATTGAAACTTGGCGACCTTTACTGCGAGAGCGAGCGCAATGAGGTTGAAGGACGAATAGGGCAGCTGTAAATGCTCGGATGTTGGCCACAGTCTTCGAGAGACACTTGGGATAGACTGGGACGCACCATGGCTGGCCACCTTCTTCTTCCCGATCTCAGAGAATTCCATCGTAAGCTACGAGGGTGGTTGTGCTAGTTGCCAGATGGTAATGGGCGATTGAAGAGGCCCATGAAAGTGGTACAGAGGTAGACCACTTCTGCCCAAGTCGTATACCAGAAAGTGTTGTTGTACAACAGAGCGCCCGGAATGCTGAGGCTAATCAATCGCTCAGCGACAAAAGAACCTTGAGCAGAGAGCCTCCAGTAGATAGTAAAAGGAAAGAATGGTCAAAAGGAGCGAAGAACAGTCGACGGGAAGGAATAGAGAGCAGACAAGTGAGAGAAACAAGCAGAGCTGGACATATCAGAAAACCACGAGAGGGCTGTCGTGATGGTGTCGTTGCTGGGTAGCCTTGACAACTTTGATTGAACAATGAAGGGATTCTGAGAGGGTGATCCCTAATTGGCCCATTGGGTCTGAGTATCTTTGAAGGCAATCCAGAGTGAGTGGCGAGGTAAATGCAAATGTGCAGAAGTGATGCTTAGAGAAGGAAAAGAAAAAGGATCGGAACCGCGCACAACTATTGCATTAAGAGGGAATCGAACCCCCGGCGGGTCGAGCTTTCCACTCGAATGGCAACGACCCAGGTTACCACTACCCCATTAATGCTTGTGATCGAGAGCCAGATTGTAGTTGTATAATTAGTTCAGTTGACAGACCACAAGCCGCCCGCGCCTATTCCAACTCATACCACTACCACGACCATGGCCAGCACCAGCAATGTCACACTCGACGACCTCGAACTTGTTGACGCCCCCTCCTGACGACTCTCCTTCGGCGTCACCATCTGGGATGGACACTGGTGGCGATGAACCGTCTATGACCCCAATGGAGGTGGACGCCTCCTCCCACCTCTCATACCCAAACTACACTATCGAAGAACAGCGGGAGCTGCTTCGTCAGTATGACGCTCACAACGCTCAGCATGATGGATCTCTGGAGCTCGCTTCGTCCCAACCTGTCAAGACTCTGCTCAAGGATCGACTATATGTCGGAAACCTTCATCCAACGGTGGACGAGTATGGCGGACTATTCCGTGAATGAGTAATTATGCTGACCTGAAGTGAACAGATACTCGCTGCTCCATGTCTTCTCAAAGTTTGGAAAGGTTACAAAGCTGGATTTCTTGTTCCATAAATCGGGGCCTATGAAAGGCAAGCCGAGGGGATACGCATTTATCGAGTACGGAACTCTAGAGGTGAGAGACCTTTCTGTTCCCTCCATCCACACCATATACATCCGTCCCCAAGCCCAGCCTACCACCTCTTTCCCTCCACCTCTTCGCAAATCAATATCAGACACCGAGTGCTCACAAATGTTCTTCTCATTTACAATCGGGCCCATGTTCAACGACGCTTTCAAAACAACCCACCCATTGTTCATGCATCCACGAAATCAGGTTGGGCCGATCTGAGTTGAAGCTAATGCACCGTCTACTATGTAGGAAGCCCAGAAGGCACTTTCAGTAGCACATGGCAAGCTCCTGCGAGGTCGGAAACTAGTCGTGACCTACGCCCAACAGGCACCGTTGGACCAGTATCCTGGAGGTGGAGGTTATGGTTCTCTGCTCTGTTACATAGCTGAACATGCTAACCTAAACATGTCTACAGGCACGTATGGCAGGCGTCCTATGATGGAAACCGGCCGTCCCACAACACTCAGTTTGATCAAGACAGGCCTCGCACAGCGACACGAACCGTACGTCTTCCACAGATCTTGGTCCAAAAACAAGCCTCACTCAGTTTCTCGATTTAGTAAAACAGCAGATAAGATCCGTCTCATGGAGGCGAAACTCCTACAGCTCTCATCCTCAGATTTCGTCCCTCCCAAATACACCACAAGGCACAAGCACGCTTCCACATCACCCCTCACTTCCAGCCAAACCCCCACCTCCACTCCCAGCTCATCTCGTGCACGCCATCAAGCAATCTCAACAATCTCATCCTCCTCGTCGACGTCAGCTGGTTCTGGATCCGCTCGTGGTTCAAACTCGAGCTCATCGCAGAACAATAGCGGCACCCCTCGTCTCCCTCAGAAGCCCCAGACGGTGTTGTCAGGACCGGCAACACCGTCCACGCTGCCCTCACTTCCTCGTAAAGCCATCCCAGGCCCCTCTCCCTCTCAAGCCGGCGTCTGGGACAATAGGCTCGGGTTCACGCCCTTCAAGCCTCGGCAGACCTGGAGGAGGAGGAAGTGGTAAAGGCTTACTCCCAAATCTCCCCCTTCCAGCGAAACCGAGCCGGCGTAAGCGCAACTACTCCTCCCGTGGCTGTTAAAGCCTGCGAAACCAAAGTTGGCAGGGGTGGTGATGAAACCAAAGGTGAAGAAGGCGGTAATGGAAAAGGTGCAGGAGTCGGATAAGCCTGGCAGAGGAAGGGATGGATGTGGACAAGGGAACAGGCTGAATGAAGAATATGTCTGTTTGGGCGCTTTGGAATTTCGTTTTGCAAGATGCGTAATGAATCAATAAGGATCTAAATGAACCTTTCAGCCGTTTCCCGTTAGATGTGACTCTGCTCTACTGGGGTTGCAATGCATCATTGGGCTTCAAGATGCGGTCGTGAGAATGTTGAATGATAAGCGCCTAAGCGCCTACCCCCTATTTCGGTACCCATGCAACCAGGCTTGTTATACACGCCTTAATAGAGTGGTAAGCTATCCAGGGATTTAGGTACAGTATATTCCACAAAGAATCCGACTTTACAACATGGTACTAGTGTACATGGTGAGAAAAGAGTAATACATTGCAATTTGGTTATTGTGCTGCTCACAGCTATTTAGGCAAGCTCCCAGAACTCTCCGGGGTTAGAGTCGGGTCCAGCGAAGAACGAGAGCGACGCCCCATCTGCTGAGGTGCTTACGGCGTTGACGCTCTTGCCTTCCAACAAGTCACCGAATCTGAAAGTGTGGAAAGCATTGGTCTGAACGAGACCACTGTTGCTGGAGTTGATTCCGACGTAGTGGTTAGCCTTGCTCTGGATAGTGACAAGGTCACCGTTGATGATGATGGCACCAGGTTGAGGAGTAGCACGGGAACAGGATGTATGAACTGTGATCCTGAAGCGAGTGCGGCGGGTGTAGGAGCCGACGATCCCAAATTGGTTGTCGCCGTTGGACCCATCGTGCCAGTAGATATGGGGCTTGGCCTTGGATCGGATGTAAAACCTAGGCACCAGAAGGAGTCTGTCAGTGTCTCGCCGGCAGTCAATCGCAAAAGGCACATACCAATTGCCGTTGACGTGGTCAACAATCGTTTGAGTAGGGATAATGTCAATACCCCGTCCCCCGCGATCAGTTCTGGAGTTGGAGGAACAAGCGCCCTCGAAAGGCCTCCGAGATGGGCTTGAAGCGCGCATCGGTGAAGAAGGTGAACACGTTAATCTTCCTCACATCATGGGTGTAGTATTGGGGGGTGATGCGACGAATGTCACTTTGGACCGCAGAAGTCTCAGAGATAGACCGCCACCATTCGTCGGCGGTGGCACGGTTGGAGAAGATCATGACCATACGCCAGGTATTATCATCACTCAACTAGTGAAATAGAGGTCAGATATAGCCATATTGACGAGAGAGCTCCATACATTGTGAAGGTAGGCGTAGAAAGGAGTACTGTCGCTCATTGTAGAGGGGTGGAGTGTGTTTGCTTGGGGTGCTGAGCTGGTGTAGCCAACAGGGCCTCCTTTTATACATCTTCGCTTGCCCCACTCGCTTCTGCCCTAGCCAATGAAGACTACGGACTCTCACATAAGCCGCCCCTTTTCATTTACCCTCTCGCCAGAAGCTCAAGTAGAACTTCTACTCGCCTTCGAGTGCGTCACTTGTTCCAAACCTGAGCGCATAGACTGTCAATCAGAAAGGTAACACCCTGAACTTGACGCCTGTTCATTACTGTTCGCTTCCAGCTCGCATCATATGCTATTTCGTGGGGTCTTGGCTCAAAATGAGGGACAAAAGATGGGTCTTTGACCCTCTATGAACTCCATCGCTATTCAATTCAGGGAGTCGAAGTTATGAGGATGAGGTTGGAACCGAAACTCTAATCCTGCAAGATCTGCCTCTGGTCGATTGGGGACCTCACCCTGATATCCAACCGGCCTCTCTTTCGGTTCAAATGAAAGCTGTGATTGCTCTAGTTATATCCCAGGCCTGGAGTGACCATCGTCTCAGATTGACGAATAGTGTCACTGGCCCTAGTCACTGGAACTGCCTTGCGGCATGCTATGTACTCGACGTGCCTTTGAACTTTGAAGCGCCGGACCTAGCGGCCAATCGCGTTGCTTTCATTCACCACATGGCCATGACCAAGTTGCGAAGGTAAGCCAGCGTAGCCATCCTCTGCCAACAATGGCTTCAGGCGATAGTCCTTCTGCTGTCGGTGATCCTGTTCCTGACCCACGCCTAGGGGTGGGGAGGATAAGGAACAGTAATGGACGCAAGCATACTATGACGACCAAACCTCCCTCTTATATTTACTGAAGTCACCGTTACATTGCATGAACACATGGCCTCTCCCCGAAGTAAAATCTTTGATCGATAATGATAAGCGCCCACCCCTATTCGAAGGTGCTTGACCTCATTCAACCACCGCACAGGTAGAAACAGTTCCATGTCGAAAGAATCAAATACGGCTATTGTACATACATTGCCTAAACATGCAAACAAAGCATAGAAAACAAGGCGTAGCAATTCAATTACAATATTTGTGCTCATCGCAGCTATTTAGGCAAGCTCCCAGAACTCTCCAGGGTTAGAGTCGGGCCCAGTAAAGAACGACAGGACTGCCTCATCCGACGAGATGCTGACTGCGTTAACGCTCTTACCCTCCAACAAATCACCGAATCTGAAGGTGTAAAGAGTATTGGTCTCGACAAGACCACTCAGGTTGCCAGAACTGGGTCCGACGTAGGAGTTGGCCCTGCTCTGGATAGTAACAAGGTCACTACCTGATCATGATGGCGTCAGCTTTGGGAGCTACACCAGAGCAGGAGGCGTGAATAGTGACCCTGAAGCGAGTGCGACGCTTGTAGGAGCCGACGATGGCACGTTGGCTGTCGCTGTCGGACGGGTCGTACCAGTAGATGTGCGGCTCGACCTTGGATCGAATGTAAAACCTGGGATCGAACAGGAACATATCAGTGCCTAGCTGTTGGTTGGTCACGACGAACACCTACCAGTTTCCATTGACATGGTCGCAGATGGTTTGAGAGGGCCGGATGATGCTAATACCGCGCCCACCACGATCGTTCTCGAGTTGAAGGAACAAGCGTCCTCGAAAGGTGTCCGAGATCGACTTGATGCGAGCGTCGACGAAGAAGTTGAACACATTAAACTTTGCAACATCGTGGGTGAAGTACTGGGGGGTGATACGACGAAGGTCGTTCTGAATCACGGACGATTCAGAGACTGCCCGCCACCATTCGTCGGCGGTGGCACGATTGGAAAAGATCATGGTCATACGCCAGACATTATCATCAGTTGGCTGGATGAGTAACGGTTAGAAACAGCCATAGGAGTAAAGTAGTCTCATACGTAGTGGATATAAGCGTAGAAGGGAGTAGTATCGCTCATTGCTGGGCTGTTGAGGATGGCTGTAGGAGATGCTGGCTCAGGTATGCCAGGGGCCCCTTTTATACCATTCCTACCTGCCCCTCTTCTGCTTTAGTACGAGCCAATGAAGACCAGACCCTCACAAGCTACGCCACCGTCGTTCATTCAGAAGACGCCCTCTTTCCTTGAGACATTCACGACTTCAACTTATGCTTGTTCAATCAGAAAAAGAGCACCTAGAGAAGGCAACTGACCTACCTGTCCATTAATCTCTGTTGACTTTCAGCCACCTCCTGGGCGACATGGCTCAAGTGAGCGATCGAAGATCCTCTTGAGCTTGCCGCTCGAGTCTGAATTCGACTTGAAGCTTTGGGGATGAGGGAGCCCAGACTCTCATTTGTTGAGTTTAGGGGTCTGCGTAGGCCTCTCATTGGTGAGTCGGCGAAGTTTGTGAGACAAGGCCGACAAGGCGCCTCGAGAAGGGTGGTCATGAGTCGAAAGTTGACATTGGGAACCTCACCAACATGCCACTCTTGGAGGTCGGGTTTAGCGCGTGAGGCTCAAGTCAAAACCCAAAATTTGGGGGAAGGATCATCTAAGCTGGCCACTTCATGAGCGTCGCTGATCTAGGAACTTGGCACATACCTTAACCCCTCCTTGATCACCCAAAATCCATGAGATAATCTGTAAAATGTATAACGATTTGTATTCTTCGCAGCTTACAAAACTACAAAGTTGTGCCCCCTGATTATCCTTGCACCAGGCTAAGGAGTCAAAGTAAGAAAAATACGACAAAATCCCAAAACGTATAACATCAAAAGAAAGTGCTCCGCCGACTACAGCCACTCATGCAAGGTTGCTCGCATCCTTACCGCGACCATAAGCCTGTTGAGGCGGTAGACTGTAGCCATACTCTGCCGATGCCGGCCTCTGACGACCGTCCTGCTGGTACTGCTGCTGGTACTGCTGCTGATCCTGCTCCTGACCTTGCGGTGGGTAAGGCTGGGGAGGATAAGGACCGTCTTGACGTCCATAACGATCGTCATATGACATCCTTCGGGGGTCTCCTTGGTACGCGCTATAGCTGAACCTATGGCTGTGAGGATAGCCGACGTAGGACATGGGCTGATGTGGTTGTTGAGGCATGATCGCAGCCATCTTGGCCATCTCTTCTTCCTCGAGTTGGTCAGAGTATCGGTCTACGATGAAGTACGCGTCTGATCGTAGTTATAATTAGGACACTCCTAAAGCAATTGAGAAAGGTTTGACATACAGAGTTGAAGCAACCAAGAAACGACATAGATTGCGACAATGACACCCTTTGCGATGGCCATCCCGGTGTTGCAGATATTCTTGGTCTCTTCAAGCAACTCGGGGGTGGGGTTTGATTCCTTGATACACGTCTCGACAGAGTTGGCAGGGTTGGGTCGGAAGATTGTGAACATGGTGAACACTCCAGACGCGATGCTCAATCCCAAGTGGATGGCAAGTCCTACGGAATAGGAGATGACGAGCCCTCGGACTCGGGTGAGCGATCCAACAAAGCCAAAGACAGATAGCACGCCTAGCAGCGAGAAGATCGTTGCATGAACATAGGCTGCCACCTGGTCTGTCACTTCTACAGACTTCCCACCTATAGATTTTATTCGATTTTATTCATTTCAGGCAAAGGTAAAGCTGCTCACTTTGCTGAGAAACCTGCATCCAAGCGACTGCGGCGATGATGGACCCTGCCAACATGGTGATAAGCGAAACGACCTAATCATTGGCTCTGCGTTAGCTCTCTTGCCTCGTCCCTTTTCCAACAAGATTACGCACAAAGACGCCTAGCCTGACCGGCAAGCAGAAGCAGAACTTCTTGCTCTCGAGCTGAGCTCGAAAGTCCTTGATGTTACCCATTTCCTTGAGAGATGATGCCATGATCTTCTGTATTGAAAGGATTGGGGAGTAATGCTCAACACTACTGTGGGGGGATGGGTCGTTGTCGGGGCGCAGCCTCGAGGAAAACAATCACCACAGCCCTTGCCTTTATATACTGTCTCCCTGAAGGGAAATTTGATGTGATTGGTGATTTGATGTGAGGGAGATTGGCTGTGTCGCTCGTTTCGAGGGAGACATTGAGCCCTACCTAGGCGTTAGAGGGTTGTTAGCCTAGAGAACACTGCCTTGGTATATGGCTTTGGGGCGATCGTCGACGGCAATGATCAATGAAGAGCAAGTCATGAGCGGACGATAGAGTTAGAAAAACTCAAGGCCGACGCTGGCCATTTAGAATGGAAGATACCCCCGCTCGAAACCAATGTAAGCTATGTAAGAGGGCATAGCAACACGAGGGCAACGACCTATGACGTGCATTGATACTCCCATCTTCAAACCCATCTACTGGGCTCCAGCTCTCGTCGCATGCTTGCAAGCCATGATCCAAGACCAACTTGAAACCGCAAATATGTGCTTCCGAGATTTCCGACCGGTAAGGAGGTAGGAAGAGGTGGATAAGGATGATGTAAGAGAGAGCGTCGAAGGAAATAATACCTGCATGTGCATAAAGTCTCGACTTTTGGCCGAGCGCTTGCGACTGTGTGCGGCCTGGCTGCCCGGAAGCTCAATCGCGACTCAAGCGGAATGTTGAGAAACCCAAAGGCCAGAAACGTGGGGGAACTTAGCCAGATAGACTCCCCTATAGCTCTTTATATCAGTTCGGGCATCGTATCTATGATCATTCAGCGTGGTCAAAGTGCCGAAGAGACAGGAAGCTGGGAAGACTCTGGTCGCAAGCCCAATAGGGACGAGGACAGTAATTGATCGTACCGTGATGAGTGGCTGTGACAGGGGCTGCGTTTGGCTGCATGCACTGCGCCTGGCAGCGAGCAGCCTCCTCTCACTGTAACCTCCATAACCTCAGCCATGAAGATTTTCTCGATAGCCATTGTTTTAGCCCCACCTGAGGGCGCTTCAACGGTTCTAGCGAGCGCCAGCGACCTGAGTTCATTCAGCTTCTTTCAGAGGGGCGCCATCCAGGAGTTCATGAACTTCTTCACCAAGACTGTAACAGAGCGGACAGCATCTGGTCAGCGTCAGTCTGTGCAGGAGAAGGAGTACACCTTCCACGTCTACAACAGGGGCGGACCAGAGCAGTTGGCAGGTGCGCCGCCTCACCCTTCATCCACTCCCCAAAGCCTGTGCTGACTCTTCCGTCTATCAGCCGTCTTGATCTGTGACCAAGAATATCCTGTCCGACCGGCGTACTCCCTACTCACAAAGGCTTTGGATGACTTCTCGGCCAAAGTTCCCCAGTCCTCTTACTCCAATCCTAGTTCTATCTCCTTCCCCGAACTCCAAATCTATGTCGAGAAGTTCCAGGATCCTCGCCAAGCTGATACCATCATGAGAGTCCAGCAGGAACTCGATGAAACAAAGATTGTCCTGGTAAGTATCAACATACCAGCGGCTATCACACGGTTACAGAAGCTCATTAATGATTAGCACAAAACCATTGAATCTGTCCTCCAACGTGGAGAGAAGCTTGACACTTTGGTTGACCGA
This sequence comes from Coprinopsis sp. MPI-PUGE-AT-0042, assembly GCA_020736565.1. Classification (NCBI taxonomy): domain Eukaryota; kingdom Fungi; phylum Basidiomycota; class Agaricomycetes; order Agaricales; family Psathyrellaceae; genus Coprinopsis; species Coprinopsis sp. MPI-PUGE-AT-0042. The sequence goes on along the minus strand of JAHBOF010000041.1, from coordinate 562,159 downwards.
TCAGAGGCCCTGTCTGCTCAGAGCAAGATGTTTTACAAGACCGCAAAGAAGGTAACGTACCTGTCAAACTCAAAATTCCAGGCACACCTATCTAACGTGAGCACGTCTAAAGCAAAACTCTTGCTGCACTATCATGTGAAGTGCTTGATTAAGTACTCCAAGCATTCTGGGTGTCGCCAGCTTGACACATGCAAACTGTCTACGGGATCTTTGGACAGAGTCACGGTCTAGCTCCCTCGAATTCTATTCCACAGCTTTCCACTTTGTCGCCGTAACGCTCTGTGTCTTTAGTTCTTCCAGTGCTGTTTTATTCTACCCCTTACACTGCTTTCGTGTGCGCCTAACTACTCCCAACGAATTGGAAGTCGGTGGATAGCCCTCCTGGAGCCACCTGGGCGCCTCTGGAGAGCGCGTACGTGATTTGTACCATCAATTCTGGCGAGGGAAACGGAATCGATGCAAGGCTTCGCGTGATGGATTCCACACCTGACATCGGAGAGAAACAACACCGGTGGATGCGTATTGCAAACGGAATACTGGGTCCCTTGTATTTCCCGTTGAACGTTAGACTTTCCTTCTCTGTATACCTGTAAACTCTACTAGTGAGCTGGCGACTTCCGACAAGAGCGCCGCTGAAAAGCCAGCTCCGTGATGGGGTCGGCCGTTTTGTCAGGAATGCTCACATTCCAAGCCGCCTGTAGGCAATGTCTGTACCTGGTTCAATGTGTTCCTTGATCCATCTAGAAATGATCCCGGTGCTTCTCAGAGAGATATAAGGGTTCGGATGGACATGCGGCTGGCGTTATTCCATCCCCATCCCCATCCCCTCCCCCTCCACTTTCACTATGAGCTCAGGTTTCCTTGGCAAGCTCGCTGAGCGGCTCGACTTTGCCGCTCAGTCCCGTGCTGAACTCGACCTCGACGGTGCACGTCCACAACAAGACTTCTATGAAAGGAAGATAGTCGACCTGAAAAACATCCTTGAAAACCCTGGTTTCAGCGTCAAGGACCTTGTACGTTCACCGTCCTCGAGCTGGAAGTCCTCGCGTTGAATGCTTCATACAGGACGGCTACCTGGATGCCATCCGCAACGCGAATGGTGTGGGTCTCGACGATCGCAAGTTCGTGGTAAGTAACGTCTACCCGCGTCTATGGAGTGCCAGCTGACATTTGCCGTTGTAGTTGGAGAGTGTGCTTTCCGTGATGTCCACATACAAGGAGCACCGTCTATCGAAAGTCATCCAAGAGGCTGCCATTAACCTGCGTGCGTATAGTGCCAACCTTCTCGTTTCCTATTATTGACGGTCCCATGTAGTCTACAAGGACTTGCCACATCCTGTAAGCGGTTACCTAAGGTTACCTCCTTCCACCCCTCCTACCCCTGCACAAAATCTCCCGTATGTCTACAGGCCAGCCAATGGTTCCTTCTACAACCCACTGTACCCCGCCATGGGAATGGCAGGCACTCCATACGCCCGCACCGTACCCTCACGGCACACCCTGCCCAAGGACTCTCTCCCAGACCCAGATCTTGTCTTCGACACTCTCCTCAAGCGCGACAAATTCGAGCCCCACCCAGGAGGAATGTCTGCCCTGTTCTTCGCCTTTGCCGACCTCGTCATTCACAGCATCTTCAAGACCAATCGTCAAGATTGGACCATTAACGATGCCAGCAGCTATCTGGATTTGAGCGTGTTGTATGGCCACAATGATAAGGATGTGGAGGCTGTCCGACGCAAGGATGGCACTGGGAAGCTGTGGAATGATGTCTTTGCGGATTCGAGACTGACGCATATGCCGCCTGCGAGCTGTGCCTTGTTGGTTTTGATGAGTAGGAATCACAACGTTCGTACAGACTCCGTCATTTGGAGTTCGGTTGATCCTGACTTTCCTCATAGTATGTGGCTCAGAAGATTTTGGACATCAACGAATGTGGAAAGTACAAGGATCCTTCGAAGCTTTCAAAGGACTTGGAGGAGCGTCAGGCCCAAGACCTCGAAATCTTCAATCGTGCCCGTCTCGTCAACTGCGGTTATTTCATGCATATCATTCTCGGAGGCAGGCGAAGCTCTTTCCGATCTCTGTCCTAGCGCTAACAGTAACTTCAGACTATGTTGGTGCTATCCTTGGTCTCGTCCGGGATCGCAGTGACTGGCGTCTCGACCCTATGATGGTATGTACAACGTTCCTGGCTTTCTCGGCCACATATTGATATCCCATTCCTCGAAAGCCGATGCGCAAGGTCACGCACGAAGTCGTCCCTCTCGGCGAAGGAAACGTATGCTCGATTGAGTTCAATCTCATGTACCGATGGCACTCGACCTTGTCCGCAGAGGACACCGAGTGGACAGAAGCGGCCTTCAAGAAGATGTTTACCGGCATGGACGTCAGCAAGGCCACCGTTGATGACTTCAAGACTCACGCGAGGGAAATGGCCAAGAACCTGACACTCGATAAAGTACAGGAGTGGACCTTTGCTGGGTAAGTTGCTCCGCAAGCGTCGTGTTGCAGGAGTGCTAATCTAGCCCTTGTAGTCTCAAGCGTGGCACCGATGGCCGCTTCAGTGACGATGACCTCGCTCGTCTCATCCAGAACTCTATTGAATACCGCGCGGGAGCCTTCAAGGCTCGTGGCATTCCTGAGGCTATGCGCGTCATCGAAGTCATGGGCATCAAGCAGTCCAGAACGTGGGGAACATGCTCACTCAACGAGTTCCGCAAGTTCATGGGTTTGAAGCCCCACGAAAGCTTCAGAGCCTGGAACAGTGATCCTAAAATCTTCAATGCTGCCCAAGCTCTCTACCGTGACATCGACAACCTCGAACTTCACGTTGGCTTGCAGGCTGAGGAAGCTAAGCCACCAATGCCGGGTGCTGGCCTCTGCCCTGGATATACCGTCTCCCGTGCCATTCTCGCCGACGCTGTCTGTCTCGTGCGCGGTGATCGATTCTTCACCAGCGAGTACACCCCCACCAACCTCACCTCCTGGGGCTTCCAAGACTGCCAGTACGACAAGGCCGATGGTGCCTTTGGCGGCTTGCTCACCAAGCTCCTCCTCCGCACTCTCCCCAACCACTTCCCTCGTGGCTCGGCTTACGCTCACTTCCCCTTCCTGGTCCCCAGCTATCTCGAAGATCGATGGAAGAGGGAAGCTCCCGAGCTTGTGACCAAGTACACCTGGGCTCGTCCTCGCAAGCAGCCTACCATCGTCCCCGTTGGAAGCTATGAGGCTGTTAAGCGCGTCTCCAGCGATTCAAACTTCATTTCTGCGTACGACACTCGCTTGAAGGATGCCACCAACCTCGTCCTCGGCAAGTCTGCTGAGGTTGGCAGCATCCGTCGCCACATGAGCTTCAGGGGCAAGCGAGCTACAGTTTCTCAGGCCCCAGCTGGTGACAAGGACGCTTGTTGAGAACCGAGATACTATCAACGACCTTCTCGTTCAATCCCCGGACGCCATCCGTGAATACTTTGCAAGAAAGACCAAGGGCCTTGATCAAGGAGAAAAAGTTCACCAGCGTGGGTGGCAAGACTGAGTTCGTCGATATCGTTCGCGATGTCATCAACAACCTCCCTGTCCACTTTATCTCTCAAGTGGTCGCTGGTCTCTCGCTCAAGTGCGAGGGCAATGACGGTGGAGTATGGCGCGAGGCTTACGTTTCTACAATGCTTGAGGAGATTGCGGAATATGTCTACCTCAACTTCTCCCCTGAGCACGACTGGCGTCTGCGCGAAGCCACCCAGGGTCACACAGAGAAGATAGTCAAGATGATCAAGCCCCACGTCGAGAAGCTCAAGAGCTGGTTTGGCTCTCTCTCCGACTCCTCCAGACACTTGTCGACTGGGCTTGGGCAAGATGGTCACGAATTCCTGGAGAAGGTGGTTGTCGCTTTGAGAAACAAGGAGCATAACTCTGCACGGGAGATTGCTGCTCAGGTCTTTGCTGCGGTCGTCCCCTCCGCCGCTCTGTACGCTGCTTCCCTTTCTCAGATCGTCAATTTCTTCCTCCAACCCAGCAATGCGGAGGCTCGGGAGAAGGTGCTGGCGTTGTCGAAGAGCAAGGATGCGGGTGCTTCTGCTGAGCTCATGGGCTATGTCCGTGAGGCTTTGCGTCTGAACCCTGCCGTTCCTGGATTCTATCGCACTGCTGGGCGGGAGTTCGTCCTCGGTTCGCAGAATGTCCAAGGCGTTCGAGGTTGTCTATGGAAGTCTCTACTCTGCTAACCGTGACGTGAGTTCTTCTCTTCTCTCATCGTTGGGACGGTCATACTGACTACGAATTATAGCCCGAGGTCTATGGTCCTAATCCTGAAGTGCCTGTGTACAACAGACAGGGCAAGGAGCCTATCCTCGGTCTTCCTCAGACTGGCTTGACGTCGGACAAGTTCATCGCCGCCTCCATCGGCCCCATCCTCGCCGAAATTCTCTCTCTCAAAGGCGTCGAACTCACCCCCAATAACAACGGAAGATTCACTGGCTTCCAAGAGTCATGGCACACCTACCCCAGGAACCAGTACATCGATGGGTCTGGTGCTGTCTCCCAGTTCCCTGACTCGTTGATGATCCAATTCCAAAAGGCATGAAAACCTTCATGATTCGTTCACTTTACGGTTGTAATTTATCCTCTATGCTTTCATCTTTTTCGATATAATACTCATATAATCGGTGTTACATCTCTTCGGGGTTGTTTTGTGTGTACCTGGGCTGTATAGTTACTATCCTCATGTTGTCTAATACTACTACTACTCAACTTGACCTGCTTTGATCTCATCCTCTGCCCGTCTGAACATTGTGTGCTATGTGCCCAGTGGTCGTCTTTTCACCAGACATCACAAGCAATTGTGATTGGCGCCCGAGTCGATCATGATCTCAGCAGCGTCGGCGTGCCACAATTTGCAAGAGGAGTCTAACCCAGCCTAAGACATTCCTACTTCGTGCGCAACTAGTGCTTTGCACTTGACGAACACATTCTCCACGCTTTACATTTATCCCATCAAGGAGAAGTATGGCAACCCCGAGGCTATCAAAGCCAACCATCGCCTCTTTCCTGTTGTTTCGAGCGAGTGTGACGCAGACAAGCAACGACTCGACGAATACTAGCGAGGACCAGATGTTCGGTTTAGACCAGGTGTTCGGTTTGCACGCCATTTCCCGTGAGATTGCTGACAAAGGTGGGCAAAAGTGGCTGTAAACCGAAAACCTGGTCTAAACCGAACATATGGTCCACGATAGTACCGGCGCCTTTCAGAGAACTATGGAGCGCCATTGAATATTAATCTGACGTATGGATGGCGCAAGGACCTTCTTCCCTATTTCTCAGCAGTAATTTAGCAAGCAAATGTGCCCGATGGTTTGTTCAATGGTAAACTGAGGATAGGGGCATTACCTGATTTGGGGAGCTTGGTCACGTTGGAGTGTTGATGTCGAACGCGTCTTGATTCATTTACGCTTTCAATCTCGACGCCTTTGCTTACCGTCGATTCTCAGCACCTTGCTCGAGCAGTCCGGATAAACCTCATTCAGCCCACCAACATCACATTCGTCTTGCATTATATCACCCTCTGGCTCATGCTGCAACCGTAACTGCTCCCGTAACCCAGAGATTCAGCCATGAATCCGTACCGAGCTTCCATGAACGCAGAAGCAGCAAAAGCTGCCGCTGCACAGGCAGAGTTTAACGAGAAGAAGTGGGTATGGGTACCAGATGCAAAGGAGGGGTACCTCGCAGGATGGGTCAACAGAGAGGTCGAGGAGGAGGATGCGGCCGAGGTCATCATGGCATCTGGAGGGGAGGTGCGTCTCAGAGAGTCAACAGAAAGGCTCTGTGTACTTATGGGCTACAGTTTCGAAAAGTTCCCTTTGAATCGTTATTCAAGATGAATCCTCCAAAGTTTGACAGGGTCGAGGACATTGCCGATCTGACGTTCCTGAATGAGGCCAGTGTCGTCCACAACCTTCGGTTACGATATGGTTCAGGGGCAATCTACGTATGTTTCCCAGCCTAGTCCTTTGCCACGCAACGCTCACCTTCCCTAGACATATTCAGGTTTGTTCCTGGTCGCCATTAACCCCTACCAACATCTGCCTTTGTACTCGGATTCTATCGTTCAACAATACCGGGGAAAGCGTCGAGATGAGAACCCTCCGCACATATTTGCAGTCGCAGAACGCGCATGGGTCAATATGGGAGATGAACGAGAGAATCAGAGTATCCTGATCACGTACGTTTATCTCAGACCCCCCTGCAATCACCCCCTGATGAGACCCAAGTGGAGAATCGGGTGCTGGAAAGACAGAGAGCACGAAGAAGGTTATTCAGTACCTTGCAGCCATCGCTACCGATGCACACCTACCGGCCACAGCGCCAACACATTCGCGATCCAACACAGTCACAGGCCCTTTTCCCTCACTGGCCCGAACCCCCTCGCGGAAAGGCCACGTTAGCACCCCTTCTGTAGGATCGGCACTCACAGCCAAAGGTCGATTGGGCCTTTTGGAACGGCAGATCCTTCAAGCAAATCCCATCCTAGAAGCTTTCGGTAATGCTCAAACACAGCGCAATAACAACTCTAGTCGTTTCGGCAAGTTTGTTCGAATCATGTTCTCCCCCGATGGAAGTATAGCAGGCGCAAACATCGACTGGTATCTACTAGAGAAGAGCAGAGTGGTTTTTCGTAATGAGGCTGAACGGAGTTTCCATGTCTTTTACCAACTTTTGGCAGGCGGCGGAACGCTCAAGAGTACGTCATTTTAATCCCTCCATGAGGACCTCCTAACAGGTGACAGATTCACTACTACTTAACGGACCTCTGGAGGATTACGAATACCTCAACAAGAGTCGTAGAGAGGTTGACGGCGTCGACGATAAAGAGGAATGGGGGCAGCTCAAGGTATGTAGTCTTGCCTGATTGCTACCGTTCCAAGCTGACAGCTGCTAGGCTGCGCTGGATACCGTCGGGTTCTCCAACACTGAACAATTCGATCTCTTCCGCATCATTGCCGCCATTCTGCACATTGGCAACATTGTCATCTCCGGATCGCGGTCAGATGAAGCATCGATGCCAGACCCCTCCCAGGCAGAAAGGGTGTGCCATCTGCTTGGGATCCCAATTGCGGAATTTACCAGGGCGGTGCTCCGTCCAAGAACACTGGCGGGTCGAGAATGGGTTTCCCAATCACGGACGCAACAGCAGGCTTTGGATGAGCTATCTGCAATGTGCAAGACGCTCTACGAAAAGTCATTTGGTGCACTCGTCGACCGTATCAACAAGGCTCTTGACCGGCCGTCCTCCAAGGCCAACTTTATTGGTGTCCTCGATATTGCCGGTTTCGAAATCTTTGAAGTCAACAGCTACGAACAGCTGCTCATCAACTACACCAACGAAAAGTTGCAGCAATTCTTCAACCACCACATGTTCGTCCTGGAGCAAGAGGAATATGCTCGAGAGGGAATCAAGTGGGACTATGTCAACTTTGGCCTGGATCTCCAACCGACCATTGATCTCATCGAATCGAGCGGCACCATGATTGGCATTCTCAGCTGCCTAGACGAGGAGTGTATCATGCCCAAGGCGACAGACCTCACATTCACTCGCAAATTGGACCACATGTGGTCAGGCCCTGTAGACGATGAAGAAGACTACCACGCCGGACGCGATAAATACGAGCCCACCCGTTTCGAGCAAGGCTTCGTCATCCAACACTACGCTGCCAAAGTCGAGTACCGCACAGATGGCTGGCTCGAGAAGAACAAGGACCCCCTGAATGACAACCTCACCAAGGTCCTCGCGGCATCCAGTGAACCCTACGTCGCCACCCTCTTTGCGGAATACGCCGAAGTACCCAACGCACTCAGCGGCAACCACTTCATGTCGCTGGGCAAGAAGCGAACCATGAAGAAGGGCGCCTTCCGAACAGTCGCACAGCGGCACAAGGAGCAACTTGCAAGTCTGATGGGTCAACTCCGCGCCACGCAGCCCCATTTCGTGCGTTGCATCGTCCCCAACACGCTCAAGAAACCAGGACGCGTCGACGTCCCTCTCATCCTCGACCAACTCCGATGTAATGGTGTCCTCGAAGGTATCCGTATCGCACGTCTCGGCTACCCCAATCGACTCCCCTTTGTCGAGTTTCGCCAGCGCTACGAGATCCTCACTCCCGGAATCATCCCGAGAGGATACATGGATGGCCGAGAAGCCTGCCGACGCATGGTCAACGCGCTCGAGCTGGACGACATGATCTACCGGATCGGTACCTCCAAGATCTTCTTCAAAGCCGGTGTCCTTGCCGAGCTGGAGGAGAGGAGAGATGCATTGTTGTATGATATCTTTTCGGGATTCCAGGCGACCTGTCGGATGTGGGTGGTGAGGAGGCAGACCAAGAAGATTTTGAATAGGGCCAATGCGGTTCGGACGATTCAGAGGAATGCAAGGGTTTATGGAGAGCTCAAGGATTGGCCGTGGTGGCAGCTTTACACAAAAGTGAGATTTGTTGTCTATTTTGGTTTGGGAGGGTGGCGCTAAGGGATTTGGATAGGTCCGCCCACTCCTCGCTGCGACGAGAAACGATGAGGAGCTGCGGAAACGTGAAGCCGAGTTGCAGCTGGCAGAGGAACGTGCCGAGCGAGAACGGCAAGCCAAGGAAGCTCTGGAGACGCTCAAGATGACTCTCGAGGCCGACAAACGGCGTGTGGAAGATGAGCTGGAAGCTGAGCGTAACCTCGGGGTGGATAGGGATGCCCTCCTTGAACGCAGCAAGCGACGTGAAGCAGAACTCGAAGAAGAGATCGCGGCTATGCAAACCGACCTCGAGGTCCTCGACTCTCAACTGGAAAGGCACTCGAGCGCTCCAAAGCGAGCGAGGAGAAGCGTGAAAGCATGCGGGAGGCGTTTGAGCAGGCTGCGGAGCATCTTGTGCGACTGGAGATGGAGCAGAAAGAGTGGGAGGCGAGGGAGAATGAGCTTCTCGATCAGATCGCTGAGGCTGACAAGGAGATTGAGCTGCTGAGGAGTGGATCGACTGAGCTGCAGAAGGTCGGGGAGGAGCTCAAGAACCTCGCTCTTCAGAGGGAAGAGGATGTTGCGAGGACAAAGGAGCGGGCAGATGTTATGCTGCAGGAGATGGAAGGGAAGCTTCGTTCGGAGACTCAGAGTCGGTAAGATTGTCTCATTCTCTGTCGGTTTCAACATTATCTGATAAAGTCACGATAGTGATCTGCTCAAGGACAAGTACGACGGCATGGAGCGCGATGCTAGGCAAGCCAAAGAGCAGCTCACCGAGATGGCTCGTACTGCCAATGACTACTCTGCCATGATCAAGAAGAAGGAAGAGCAGATCGCCAACCTGGAGTCTCAAATCATAGCACTGACCAAAGAGCGGGAAAGTGCTCACAAGGAGGTCTTGGAGCTGCAGAGCGACATCGACACACTTCATGCCCAGCTTGAGGCCGAGCAACGCGATCGGTCTCATGAAGTGATGCTGCGCAACAAGGTCGAAGCAGAACTCGACGACTTCCGAAACTTGTTGGCGGCCAAGACAGATGAGGCCACACGACGATCAGAAGCAGAGAAGAGCAAAGAGGCCGAGATTGCCGACCTTCGTGGACAACTCAGCCGACTAAATGAAGAGCTCTCCGAGTCACGCAAGGCATCTTTGGAGGCTCAGAGCAAGTTAAAGCTGGAGATTGAGTACGTGAACCGAGAGCACAAATCGCTCTTGACTAGCCACAAGTCTCTGGCCGATCGAGACCAAAGCAGCCAGGAGCAGCTGAAGAAGATCCAAGTTTCGATTTCTGAGTTGGAGAAGAACAAGAGGACTATGGAGTCTGAGCTTCAGTCTTTGCGCACCAAGCAGCATGACTATGTGGCCCAGATCGTGGAGGCCACTCGACACAAGGAGGTGAGTCTCGGTGTAGTGTTATCGAGGGCTTCATAACTAACGACTTTCAGGGACTGGAGAGGCAACTCGTTACTGCACAAGCCAAGTACCGCGACTTTGAGGACGTCGAACTTCAGTTCCAAAGGGACCGTGACAACCTTGTCCGACAGCTGGAAACGACCAAGCAACAGTTTGAGACAGAGTCCTTGAAGCGCGGTCAACTCGAGAAGGCGCTTGCTAGTCAAAAGTCAGAGGTCACGAAATTGAAAGAGCGGAACACCAAGCTCGACAAGGATCTCAATACCGCCTTGAAGACTCTGAAGACCCAGGAATGGGAAATCAAACAACTCGAGTCGAAGCAAGACAAGACAATCGTTGAGCATGTGCACGTTCTTGAAGAAGCGAAGCGAGTCACCGACCGACAGCTTGCCGAAGCCCAAGTTGAACTCGAAAAGGCGCGTGTCTACATCAAGTCCTTGGAGAAGGTCAAGGTTCGGCTAGCAGGCGAGGCGGAGGACCTGCAGCAGGAGAAGGAACGTGAGCTTCGGGAGCGCGAGAAGCGGGCAAGGCTCCAGGAGGACAAGACCCACAAAGTGCTTGCTGAACTGGAGAAGGAGAGACAAAGCAAAGGCGACCTCGACCTTCAATCGAGACGAATGCAGTCTGACCTCAAGGCATCGCAGGGCCAGATCGCCGAGCTGACGGAGGAGCTCAAGTCAGTCCAGCGGTCAAAGGAGAACCTCGAAGCCGAACTCGACAGGCTAGCCGACGAAACGGATAGCATGAACTCCTTTGCTCGCCTCCAGCGTCAATACGAGGGCCGTATCTCCGAGCTAGAAGAGCAACTTGGCGAATCCGAATTGGCACGGTCGACAGCCAACAGGATCAAGGACCATCTTGAGCGTCAGCACGAGGAGATCCGGCAGCTCATCCTCCAGAGCGGCAAAGGCGACGGTGAATTCCAGACTCGCCTGCTGAAGGAGCTCCAGCTCGCGGATGAAGCCTTGGCCAAAGAGATGAAGGCTCGCGGCAAAGTTCCTCGCTCCAGCAACGCTCACGACCTTCGACCACCCTCAGCATTCTCGACACCTACAAAGTCCCGTGTCAACCAGCACAATCCAGTCGTTTTCTCTTCTCCCTCCGCTGCCCGCGCTGACGCGTCGACCAAGCAAATCTCTCAACTCAAGCAACAGGTGCAGGTCCTCGAAATCCAAATGGCTGCCTCAGAGCGCGTTCGAAAGCACCTCGAGATCTCACTCCGTGAAATGGCTGAGGAGCTAGAGAAGAGCGATGGCTCAATGCAATTCCTGCATGATTACAAGGCACGACTTGCCAGGGAGAATCAACGGCTGTCTGCTCTGCTCAAAGAGGAAGGTGAAGCTCGGAAGGCTGCTGAGTCTGCCCACGCCGATGGCATTCAAGCCATCTGGAATAAATTCCAGAAGGCTCTAGACGATGAGAAACAGAACTATGCTCGACTTGAAGAGTCTCGAAAGGCTTTGGTACGCTTCCTCCATTATGCGCCGTGCAGTTGGGGGGCTAAAAGTTTAATCTAGCTTGTTCAACAACGGACTGCTCAATCTGAGATTGACTCGCAGAAGGTTCATATTCGTGACCTTACCTCGAGTAAGAAGCGACTGCAGGAGGATGCTATCTCACTCAGGGATCAAGCCGAGGCCTCCAAGCGCGAGGTTGTTGGTAAGAGTGCTTTTAACCTTCCCCATAATTACACTCTCATCACCCGATAAGATACCAAACGCCAGCTCCAACAGCGTATCCAAGATGCCGATGTCAACGCTGCTGCCCTCGACGCCGCTCGTGCAGAGCTCAAGAACGTCATCCAAACGTTCAAGGAGAAGGAACATACCTACGTTGAGAGACTGGAAGCAGCTGAAATTGCTAGGGCAAAAGCTGCTCGAGCTGAAGCTACAGTTCGGCGATCACTCGCGGATCTCGAGAAGCAACAAACTGACGCTTCCGCTGAGCGTGCCAAGTCACAGCAACGGCTCCAAGCAGCTGAAAAGAAGCTGCACGACATGCAGAAGAAACTTCAGGAAGGAGGTAGCCAGAGCACAGATGACGCGATGCTGCGACAGCACCTTGTCGAGGAGCTGGAGGACGTTCGAGAGAGGCACCAAAAGGACCTCCAGGACCGCGACTTCACCATCGATCAGACTAGGAAGAAGTACCAGGCCGAACTTGCTCAACTGAGTGAAGGTAAGCAGTCCCTCTCGTCATCGATACTTGACTCTTACAATCTTATATCTCAGAACTCCAATCACAAAGGGATAACCTAAGCAAACTTCGAGAGGAGAACCGCAAACTCCGGTCCGAATACGACGAACTCCAACTGCGCCTTGACGATGAAGTATACAACAGCGGTGGCTGGAAGAAGGAGAAGGAACGGATGGAGACCAAGATCCGAGACCTCGGCAAGGCCTACGAAGCAGCCACCGGTGCTCAGACCGAACAACAATCGCAAATCGTTGCCTTGCACTCTCAAGTCCGAGAATTGCGCGCGGTTCTCGATGATGCAGAAGCTGATCGTGCACTGCTCCAGAAGGCTCGTCGAGCGCTCCAAGCGGAATTGGAGACCATCAAGCTCGATAACGTTGATCCTAGTCGAATGAGCACTGATACCGAGTTCCAGAGACTGCAATTGAAGAAGCAGGATTTGGAGAGATTGCTTGAGGAGCAAGAGGACCGAGCGAACAACGCGTTGGACCGAATGAAGAAGGCTGAAGCATACGCAAATGACTGCCAGATCGAACTCGGGAAGATTCGCGTCGAGAACTCTGAGCTTGAGAGGCTTAATGTGAGTGATTCGCGTCTCATTTCCGAGAGAGACTTTCATTAACGCCCCCTAAGGCAAGCCTCGAGAAGCAAATCAAGGAGCTGAATGTTCGCATCGTCGATCTTGAGACGAGATCATACGCCAGTCCTTCGCGCCTATCGCTTGGGGGAACTCCCAGAAAGATCGATTCTCGGATTGAGGAGCTGTCTGCACACCTGGCTGGAAAAGGCAGACAAAGTGATAGTAGTCGGATGTCATCAGACAAGCAGCGCGCAAAGATGGAAGGAGACCGACATTCTTACGAGGCACAGGTCAACAGCTTAAGGGAGCAGATGGATACCATGGTGAGCCCTGTCTCCCTTTCCCTTGGGTTCTGGATGCTCATGCATGCTTAGCAAACGAATGAGCATGCACTGCAATCAGCAAAGCGCAGAGCCGAGCGAGAAGCAGCGGATTACAGGCAAAAGGCGCTCAAGTGAGTATAGACACCATTCGGGTTGGCAGATGGATTAACGCTTGTTAGTCTCGAGAGAGAATTGGAGAATGTCAAGACCCGTCTTGCCACGGGATCGCCCCGCAAATGAGCAGATTCTTCTTCATTACGACTTTTTACTACCCTTATTTACGATACGCACGAATCCACGCAATCATGTCTCCCTCTGTATTAATTCTTCCCACATACATTCCATTCACATCGTAATTTCACCCTGGGCAGTTTCTACGCATCTCTGTATTCCTGATGAATTTCTGAGCAATCTATCAATTGACTTGCATTCGTGGAGGATTGATGAGTAACACGAGACAACGCGCCTTGTTACTGTAATCAGTATTCTTCCATCATAAACAGAGTCTACTATCATTTGTTGTCGCAGGCGGCCTATATTTTGCGTTTCTCATTCTTGTATCGTTACCACCACCATCTATACCCTCAAAAATCATGTTCGGTTCAAAACTGGGTGTCAAAAGTGCGTATTCTGCCCAAAGTCTAGGGGTAGTAAGGCCTAACAATCCGGTTCACCCCTGGCAGAGTCCAAGGAGACGAAAGAGAACGGGGTCATCTCCAGATCCGCAACACCAGTTCCTTCTCGTCCCATAACCCCAAAACCCAACGATGCAGACCAGTTTCGCTCGGGGATGCTCACCATCCGAATCTTCTCTGGTAAGCGCTCGTCGTTATCACACCCCCATTTGGTGCTGACTTGTATGGCCCTCGTTGTTCAGGCCGGGGACTAGCTCTTGCCCCAGGTGTACCCCTTCCAGAGCCCATTCAGCAGGCGCTTAACCAAGGCCCTCCCCCACGTCGCTCTACAAGCAACCGGGAGTCTATTCAGCGCAAGCGGTATTGGTGGCTGCCATATGTCGTACTGGAATTCGACAAGAACGAAATCCTGATCGACGCTCTGGGTGGAGACTTGTCGAACCCTGTGTGGAACTACCGTGCAGATTTGTGAGTATTGCTTCCATCTGAAGTGACTATGTGAACCTGAATCCTTTGCTTAGCGACGTCTCACGGACATCCAACATCTCCGTGTCCTCCTATCTGCGCACCTCAGCCGCTCAAAGTCAGGACGATATGGGAAACGACTTGCTCATTGCCAGGGTAGATCTCACACCAAGCCTCGACGGCCAGGTTTGTCCCTTCTTGTGCCGGGGTTTCCAGCGCGATCCTTACATCTTTCCTCATAGCATGCCTCCGATCAATGGTATTCCGCGACAGCAGGCGCAGGTTCCTTCCACCTCAAGATTGACTTCAAGCCCATTCGCAATGAATCCCTCACCATTGATCATTTTGATCTTCTCAAGGTCATTGGCAAGGGGTCGTTTGGCAAGGTCATGCAAGTCCGGAAGAAAGACACCCAGCGGGTCTACGCCCTTAAAACCATTCGCAAGGCTCATATTGCACAAAGGCCTGGTGAGATTACGCATATCCTCGCAGAGAGAACAGTGCTGGCTTTGGTCAACAACCCGTTCATCGTGCCCTTGAAATTCTCTTTCCAAAATCCCGACAAACTCTACCTAGTGATGTCCTTCGGTGAGTGGCCTAGTGTTGCCCAATGACGACAAAACTGACGAATTCTTGTAGTCAACGGTGGAGAATTGTTCTACCACCTCCAGCGTGAGGGAAAATTCGACGAAGACCGAAGTCGATTCTACGCTGCAGAACTCCTTTGTGCTCTTGAGCATCTTCACGGGTTCAATGTGGTCTACCGGTCAGTTTCCCCCCCTCACTGTCGAGGAGTGGCGCATTGAAAATTCATGAAGTGATCTGAAACCCGAAAACATCCTTCTCGACTACACTGGCCACATCGCGCTCTGCGATTTTGGTCTATGTAAACTCAACATGTCTGAGACCGAAAAGACCAACAGTGAGCCGTTTCATCCCCGATATGCCCGCTCTACTCATTTCCCGTGCCATCAGCCTTCTGCGGCACACCAGAGTACATTGCTCCTGAACTTTTGGAGAGCCATGGTTATACCAAAACGGTCGATTGGTGGACGCTTGGTGTCCTTCTCTACGAGATGATGACTGGCCTCCCTCCATTCTATGACGAAAACGTCAATGTGATGTACCAGCGGATTCTTTCTGATCCTCTCCAGTTCCCTCCAGACATCTCTGCCGAAGCCAAGAGCGTCATGACTGGCCTTTTGAACCGAAACCCTGCTCAACGCCTCGGCGCTAATGGAGGAGAAGAGATCAAAAGACATCCTTTCTTCGCCAAATACATTGATTGGCGATTGTTACTGTCGAAGAAGATTCAGCCTCCTTTCAAGCCTTCTGTGGTATGTGCCAGTCTCTCGTCACTAGACAAACTTTACCTAACAGCGCTTGCGATTAGGAATCTGTGTTGGACGTGGCCAACTTTGACACTGACTTTACGAACGAGGAGGCGCAGGATTCAGTCGTTACAGAATCAGCCCTCTCTGAAACCGTCCAAGATCAGTTCCGTGGCTTCACTTACAACCCTGCCAATGAACACTTGAGCGAGAGCGTCAGCTATCCCACTGTGATGTGAGGGGCGTGTGCGTGGACTGCCTTTCTGTTTCGCTTCATGCACACATTTTTTCCCTGTCGATTTGCTACCTTTAGACCACTGGTTTTTCCCTGTTCGCATTGATCATGGACTTTTCCCATTAACTGTAGTCTCTTTGGTCTCCGAAGGACAGCTTATTCGGTGCTTCTGTTGCTGCTGCGCCTGCTCTTGGTTAGAGAGCTATTCCCTCTTTTCGGTTCCTTCCTCGTATCGCTCTGGGTGATGCCGATGTAATTGGCAATTATCTACCTGTGCCGTTTGTCTTGGTTACTACTGTTTTATTTATTGTGGCATCCATGTTCTAGTAGTCTGGATTTGTGACAATATGAGGCCAAGGTCACTTAGACATTGACAAGGAGCAAGCACCGGCACCTATAATTCTCGAGCACCCCAATTTCTCATCTTGCGCCTGTACCATCATCACCTGGCTGGTTGACTGCGGCATCGTCGTGCGAGTAGCCATCCTCTTGCTACTGGGAACCTGTTGGTTCCCTGAGAAGTGCAGCCTTGCGCTCCCACTTTTTACATCGTCTCCTTGGCCAAGCACCTCTGGACTCGCATGTCTTTCATCGGCCTCATAGCATCACTGTCACTCTTCTGGCTGGCCACACATGCTCTCTTCCACTATCTGAAAGGAAAATCCCGGTCTGCCCACGACCTTTCAAGTTCTTCCCGTGGACTCGGCGCAGGAGGCTCTCTCCTCCGATGGCGTCTTCCTAGCTTCCTTTTCAAGATGCTATCCCGCCTCTCTCCTGGAATGAACTCTTCAAATACCCAGATTTCTCTGCACAACATTCATCTGAAACTTTCTACCACGGCCTGGAACGAAGCATACGACCGGCTTTCTGTGTTATTCTTGCGAAGACGGAATGTGCGATTAAAGAGGATTGCGAAAGGCTTCTATGACTTTGGGACGGTTCTGGCCATCCTGGGTATGTGTGGGGGTGTAGTTGGTTTGGGTTGGATGGTGTTTGTTGGTTTGGAGGATGTGTTGGCACCCAAGACATCATCTCCCAGTGGACCTATTACGCAAAAGGTGTACAAGAGGGATGTGTTGGAAGGCGCAGAGGTTGGTGGGCGCACAGGATCGGGTGGGGTTACACTCATCGTTCGTACCCTTCCTTCTGTATACCACCCTTGTCTCAAACGTACTGAGAAAATCAATCACTGTGTCGTGTTATGGCATCCAGATCCCGGGTGTGACTGTTCCACTATCAGACCTTCCAATGATCATCGCCAGCGTCTTCATTTCGCAAGTCGTACACGAATTCGGACATGCTGCCGCTGCCGCTCTGTGAGATTGCCATATCCTTCACTAGCGTCTTGTTACCCATACTTGAATGGCCCCGCTTATCTACTCCCAACAGAGATTCAATTCCGCTCATCTCCTCTGGCGCCTCTCTAACCCTGATCATACCCTCTGCATTCGTCTCCTTCTCCACCTCATCCCTGGCTTCCCTCCAACCTTCGGCGAAAGCACGTATCATCGCAGCAGGTCCATTTCATAATCTCGTGACATGGGGGTTCCTGATCGCTGCCAAGATGACCGGAATCGGAGATTGGGTGCGAAGTGTAGGCTATATGGACGTGAGCAGAACAGGGAGGGGCGTTGTCAGCGTAGAAACAGTGAGCACCCTTCACCCCAATGGTTGGAACATCGATGAATTGACTGAGAGTCTGGGCTAGGACTCGCCGCTCTACGGGTATCTGAAGCCTGATGAGAGCGTCGTGACAGCATTGGATGATGAACCTTTGAACGTAGAGCAAGATGCATGGTCACAGTATCTTCTGAAGTCTCAGCCAGAGACAGTGAAGAAAGGGTGGTGCGTTCAGAAGGACATCCTAGGTAAGTAAGCATCCCAGCCATGCCTTTCCTTCCGTGTATGGAAGTTCAATCGCAAAACAGAGCCCACCGCGCCATGCTGCCTTCCGGGAAAAGGCAACGAGACCAACGCATGCATCCGCGATCTCCAGGATGACCACGCACCCCTAGGATGTCTGAACCCCGTCGGGCTGTTCACGAATATCACAGCGCCGCGGTGCACCATGAGCGACCACTGCGGCGATGATCACGCGTGTGGGGTATTTGACAGGAAGCTGGGTATCCTGCGAATACGAGCACGCGAGGGTTTAGAAGGACGAGAAAAGGTTCTGCTATGGAGTGGGCCGAGGCAGGAGGTATGGGAACAAGGTTCGTTGTGCTCTACCTGTATGCTCAAGTGCTCACGGGCTATCCCAGTGAGTGTCAGTAGATGGAGGGGACGCTTGGGTGTTCTGAAAAGTGGATATCTTAATTTCATCGCAAACTTTCAAAGGTTCGTCCATCCAAACCATTCAACACAAAACGCGTGCTCAACTAGCACATAGTTACATGGAAATGACAGCACTCTCACTGTTTGTCTTCAATCTCCTCCCGATCTGGCATCTCGACGGCATGCAGCTCTTGTCGACCTTACTTAGCCTTGGTATAGTGGCGGGGTCGACTGCGTATGCAGATCCAGAAAGCCAGAGGGGAGGCGGCGGTGAGAGGGCGAGATGGTCGACTAGAGCGTCAAAGGCGGTCTCTGGGAGTGTGGGCGCGCTAATGTGTCTC
Source organism: Coprinopsis sp. MPI-PUGE-AT-0042 (assembly GCA_020736565.1). Lineage (NCBI taxonomy): Eukaryota > Fungi > Basidiomycota > Agaricomycetes > Agaricales > Psathyrellaceae > Coprinopsis > Coprinopsis sp. MPI-PUGE-AT-0042. The sequence continues at coordinate 543,865 of JAHBOF010000041.1, read as the reverse complement.
AATCTGCTACTTCAAATATACCATTTGCTCTAGCCCTATTCCTTCCATGAGATCAGCATAGCTGGTATTAGGCCAGTGCCATTTTGGACCGAGAAAAGTCGTTGCATATGCGAGTGTAGAAGGAGTACAAGGTAGAGTCGATCTGAATGATTTACTTCTTCTTTGAAGGTGCCTTGTCGACCTCAACAACAGCCAGACCTGTGATCTGGTCAGTTCAGTACCAACGGGTCATAACTATGACGCACCAGGGGGAAGAGATTGCTTTAGCTTCTCAGCCTTCTCTGGGTCGTCCACCGACAATGTGTACAGATACCGCGAGCATCGAACCTTGAACTTGGTCTGGGTCTTGCCACCGGCGAGTTTTGAGGGGATTTTCTTTATCCGTGCCTCTGTTTCCAGATCGTCAGACTTTTCTCTCCCACTCAGCCATTCCAGAGCAGCACGTACGCGAGGCATCCTTCCTCTGGGTGATTTTGATGAACTGCTTGATGTCACGGATTTCTTTAGGCTGTTCGTCATTGAGCGCATCGTCAGATGGCGTGTGGGGGCATAAATTAGGCCGTGCTCACCATCGTCGACAGTCTTGAGGCTATTCCCTGTTCTGCGATGTTCCCAAGTTTAGGATTGGTCGCGGCTGTGAATGGAGGTTTCCGAACAAACTGTACAGCTCGGTAAGCGCGGGCCGGATTTGCCGGAGCCTTCTGATGAGCGACCACCATGATCCCCCTCCTCGTTCCTGGTGTGCCGTTTGGTTCAATACCAGCGGTGCACACTCATCTTATAATGACCGGTCCCATTATTATACGCTACTTGAACATTTCTGAGCCATTTTGGGCCAAGTGTTTTGCCCAGCGAGCACGTCGTCGCGTAGCCACTGGAATACGTGGCCCCCCTCCTGGTTCCGAATCTCTTGGACATCGCCTTCCGTCACTACTTATGACCAGGTTAGGCGCTCAAATATACCTCCAAAAGGTGTAAGCCTTCCTAGGCTCTACCTCAGTCCCTTGCAACCTGGCTTCTAATCTCCACTTGTTTCCACCCGCAGCACCAGAGACTGGCCGGCAACGGTTAATGACTCTTTCACCCCCTGGAAAATTGGCCGCTCGAATCAAGGGTAAACACCACAAGCCACTGCTATCCTTGTGACCCGAGACGCACCCAACATATGCAACTCCGAAACCAACGGGTCTTTCCACTGGCGCGTTTTATCGAAGTCCTTCAAAGCAGCCTCCATCCACGATTGCCCATGTGTCTTGGAGCATTTCGATGTCCCATACGATGGCGTTATTGCTGAGCCCATGACACGATTTGGCTGGCATTCATCGGGAATGGATGTATGACCCGAAGTGGCAACGGTATTGCTAAATTGGGATACTATGATACGGGAATGCAACGTCAGTTCAAGGTGTTTTAATGCACCGTGGAGAGCGCACCGCTACTGCCACACCAAGCTGTACTGGTCGGATGGCGTGCGCTGTGAAATGAGCAAGGGGTTCGCGGGATATGAAACAGTGCGTTAGACGGGGGATGAGAAGTGGAGAAGGAAACCACGGCTCGGTGCAGGATTTGCCGCACCTCCAGTGGCCATCCTTCGGCAAAGTTCAAAAATACCTGTTTCAAAACCAAAAATAAGACGGCAACCCTACCCTGATGGTTATCTTTGCAGGGACTATGACGAATAATAGTAGCCAGCGCTCAGCTAACTCTCCACACTTCCCCTGTTTCCGGGGCTCCTCATCCGTTATAGCATGGTGCCGTCGAAGGCCGTCAAGTGCAAGAAACCATCTCCGAGATGGAGCCATCAAGCGCGCATGGTGCTCCGTCAATAACGGTCTATGCAGCGCGCCTCACAGCCGAGCACGACGATGAGTCGGCCTCTTTTATGCAAATTCGCAAACAGGGAGTTATGCAGGGTCTGAAAGATATATAAAGGGTGACATGCAGCAGGTATAATCTTCAGTTCACAACCCGCTTATTTCCTTCATTAAACAAACCCAACAACAACCACAATGATCTTCACTCAACTTTCTACTCTCCTCATCACCGCAGCCACCTTGGTTGCAGCCAACCCCATCGCCGAGACTGAGGGTCAAACAGTGCGTATATCCCACTCGTGGTGGTTTGCTAGATGGAGCTTACCACATTCTCAGCTCGTCAAGCGAGAGACCTCGTACGGCAACCCTGACCTTGTCACCGACCAAGGCAACCGCTTCAAGCTCAACTTTGGCAGCACCGACGGTCACCCCAACGCTTGCCCCGGACACTACATCTGCTGTATGCCTTTTTGACATATGCACGTCTCAGAGCTCTACTTATGATCCTACTCTAGACATTCCCAAGAGCGGTGACCAGCATGGCGATGTCTCTCTTGGTGACCCCGATGACTTTGTCGATGAGGGCAACCGCTGGAGGTTGAACTATGGCAGCACCTCGGGCCACCCCAACGCTTGCGATGGCCACTACATGTAAGTCATGTCACTATGTCGCCTGCAGCTTTGAACTGACAAGTGCTCCTCCAGCTGCTACTTCCCCAAGTAGATCAATTTTGCGGGTCGGCTACAATGGTCTCGAAGAAGCGAATATGATTTTGTAGTACTAGTAGCTCCAATAATTCTGAACCCCTGTTTCTGAATCCGTAAAGAGCGCGGGCGATGTCGTTGGCCTCTGCTAGCCAGCGCTGTACGCTCCAAAGACCAGACGAAAGAACTGCAGCGTTGCATCAGTCCGTGATAGAGCCTGCGTTGATTAAGATGCGTTGATTAAGAGCCCGTCTTATTTTGTATGAGGACCTTCTGGGCATGTGTCACACCTGGAGGTGCAAAAAAGGGATGCAGCAACCCGGTGGGATGGATAAAGATCATGGTGGAGACAATCCTGATATTTGATATTCAATTTGAGTTACTTGACAGCACCAGCTCTATGCTTTGGGATTTACACTCATTTGCATATGTACTTGCGTTCGATTTTTTTTCGTTTTTCCGCTGGGGCGGTGCCCACTAGATCAATTTCGGTGTCAATGGTGTCCTAGGTCCGCATCTCAGATCCTTCTCGCCTAACAAGTTCATTGGCAAGCTCCCAAAACACCCCTTCTATCAGTCCCCACATATCTTCCTCTTTCACAGCACGTCTCCCCGAGTCTCAGACGATATGAGAAGGCGTATTATTCGATGGCGAGGAACTGGGAGGAAGTGGTTGGTCGATTTGCTTGGCTCAATCCGGTATGTTTCCATCAAATCAGGCGTTGACGGAAATCACCGACCTGAATTCACAAAAAAACGAACGCAAGTACATATGCAAACGAGTGTAAGCTTTGCACAGGCGAATATGTGTGAGGTCGGTCGGGAGAGGCTCCGAGTGTACCGCGATTCCGAGAACCAAAGCTCAGAGTCTCGGAACAGACTTCACGCTCTTGTATTGAAACGATAAGACTTTTCCTCTCGCATTATTCTGGAAGAGGAGGACATATCTGACTGTGGTGTTGTTGGGATTTCTCGGGTTTCACGGTATGCAAGCGAGACGACGAGCGTCTAAATGAGGCTTCTATTAATGGGGGTTGGAAGAGAGCAATGATCCTTGGACAACGCTCCATTGCTTTTACCCAATTTCCTGGATGTGACGGTATGCGTCACAGTCTTACAATTAGGCGAGATTCTTGTTTGCAATTTCGGGACCAGGCGCAAATGTCACCTTTTCATCAACTTGTCAGCAGTTCTTTCAATCGATCTACGCCCTTTATAATTACATGATTCAATCATCAATCGGAGAAGCCTTCCTCAGCATCCTGGTACAACTCAGAGTTATCAGAGTCAGAGGCGTTTTCATCGACACTGTCCTGTAGGGTCAGTTGAACGACCGCGGGAGGGCTCGCAATGACGGGGTTGGGGGACTCAACGTCTCGCAAGAGCTGAACGATGACACTGTGGCCGTTGGCTTGCGCCGCCGATATCGCGGTGTGGCCGTCTGTAGTGCTCCTGATCGTGGTATCAACACTGGGTGAATCAAGAAACAGACGAAGAACGGCTTCATGGCCCTTTTCGGCTGCCATCTTGATTGCGGTGTCCCTATCTTGGTCATATGCATTGATATCGAAGAGACCGGTGGCAAAAAGGACCCTGACAAGGGCTGTGTGGCCATGTTGAGCAGCCAGTAGAAGTGCTGTCGACCCATGGCTGGTGGCCAGGTTGACTTGAATATCAGGATGTGCCAGGAGGAGGGTAACAACACCTTCATGGCCCCAACGAGCAGCTATTAGGAGTGCCGACCACCCCTCGTTGTCGATCAGGTTGACCTGAATCTCAGGACGTGCCAAGAGGAGCGTGAGGATGCCTTCATGGCCCCCACGAGCGGCCGAAATGAGTGCAGACCACCCGTCATTGGTTACCAGGTTGACTTGAATCTCAGGGTGTGCCAGGAGGAGGGTAACGACGCCTTCGTGGCCCTTGTGAGCGGCCCAAATGAGTGCTGACCACCCGTCGTTGGTGACCAGGTTAATCTGAATCCCAGGGTGTGCTAGGAGGAGTGTAACTGCGCCTTCGTGGCCCTCATGAGCAGCCCAAATGAGTGCGGACCACCCGTCATTGGTGACCAGGTCAACCTGAATCTCGGGATGTGCCAGGAGGAGTGTGATAACACCTTTGTGGCCCTCTTGAGCAGCGCAAGTGAGTGCCGTCGACCCATAGCTATTGCGCAGGTTGACCTGAATCTCAGGATGGGCCAAAAGGAGTTTGACGACACCTTCGTGGCCCTCAGGAGCAGCTCGCATGAGTGTTGAACATCCATCGTTCCTGACGAGGTTAACCTGAATGTCGGGGTGCGCCAAGAGGAGTGTAACGACATCTTCATGGCCCCAACGCGCAGCTATCAGGAGTGCGGAACACCCCTCGTTATTGACCAGGTTGACCTGAATCTCAGGGTGTGTCAAGAGGAGCCTGACAACGCCTTCGTGGCCCTCATAAGCGGCCCAAACGAGTGCCGACCATCCCTCGTCGATGACCAGGTTAACCTGAATCTCGGGATGCTCCAGGAGGAGTGTGATGACACCTTCGTGCCCCTCAGAAGCAGCCCAGATAAGCGCCGACCACCCATCGGTTGCGACCAGGTTGATTTGAATCTCGGGATGGGCCAGGAGGAGCTTGACGACGCCTTCATGGCCCTTACGCGCAGCCGCTATGAGTGCTGACCACCCGTTGTGGTTGACCAGGTTGACCAGGATCACGGGGCTCGTGAGGAGGAGTGCGACTATGCCTTCATGGCCGAGATGGGCAGCTCGCATAAGGGACGACCATCCGTGGACATCTAGCCAGTTGACCTGGATCTCAGGCAACACAAGGAGTCGCACAACAAGATCTTGGTGGCCAGACCAAGAGGCCATTGTCAGGGGTGACTGACGGAGTATCTGGGTTGTCTCAACTGGCTTGTCAAGGACAGCTTCTTGGAGGTGCCCCAGGGGTAGATGGTAGAGGCCTAGCATATGAAGTGGAGTGAGAATGTCAAAGTACCAAGTGCGGTCAGGACTGGTAAAAGCGGGGAAGGCATGGCTTTGGCCAACGAATTGTACGGTTTGGCGCTTGGTTTCCTCCACATCTAGCCCTGAGCGAGCATGGAAGTCCCAAGCTTCGGATGCGTAGGCAAGGAGGGGGTCGTTCTTCAGGGCTGTTTTGAACTCTTCCTCCGAGCTTATGGTCGTATTCTGGAAGCCACAATCAGCAAGATGGGTCATGCAGACTGCAGCGAGGAGGGAGTGTGGATGTGGAAATGATTCATCGAGAAGTCCTTCCAGGGTGTCTTGAGCCGTGTAATCTATTGTATCGTGGGTCAGGATAAGCAGAAAAGGGGAGTTGGTAACTTACGAACAAGACGAACGAGCTTACTCTCTTCCTCGACGATGACCAAGCCGCGACACAAAGAAATAAGGGTCGTCCCAGGGACAAGGCGACTGGCTTCAAACTTGTGCGTCCTGGGGGAGGTGGCGACGGCACGCTCCAGTTCCTCCACTGTCATCGACCTTGACGCGTAAAGAACCCATAGCAAAACGGCCTTCGCAAGAGAGAACGGGTTGCGGCCTTGATTGCGTATTCTGGCCCAAGTTTGACGATAGACGTCTTCAATCTCGGAGGGGAACGCCCTGAGGGTATCCCTCACGTTTTGAGCGCTGTAGCAATCGCGCAGCTCATCTAGCTGAAGTGCAGCATGCAGAAACCTGACAACACATGCAGTCAGCTTTGGACAGAAGCTTTAGTATGGGGGACTTCATACATGCCGCCGCAATTCCGCTTGATGGTAGAGACAATTTCTTCTCTCAGTGAAGGTCCTGCTTGCTGTATCATATGCTGTAGATCTGCGTTTTCAGCCAATCCTTTTGCAATGTGGAGGTCGATATCATAGTCCTGAGCGGTGATAATAAGAGTGAATGCTTCCGGAAAGTTGGCCTCCACAGTTTTCAGTGGCCGCGATGTGATGAAGAGTTTCACATTCAGCGAGGCGAGCGTCTTCACAACCGCCAGCTGAATCTTGGTCGGCGCCTCGTCCAGGGCATCGAGGACATAGAATGTGACTGTCATGCCCTCATTTAGTTGCTGGAGGAGAGCAAGCAGCTGAGCCTCGGTTGGCTCTGTCCTTTCACGGAGATGCCGAGCATAGGTCTTCTCAACGAGGGCCAGGTGTTCAGGGTGACGCTCGAGCGTTTGCATGACGAGGATCTCGACAATATTGCGGACCGTCACTTCTGCATGGTTGCTGTACCGGAAGAAAACGTAACAAACGCAGATTTTGGCATCTGGTTCTTGGCATAGAGCTTCGAGGTGCTCAATGACGATTGCTCTAGGAGTAAAGTTCAGCAAGAGTAACCAGGGCCCGAGAGGTGACTTGCGCGAGGAGCGTCTTTCCAGCACCCGCTATGGTACATGGTCAGAGGTGGAAGCAAGTGCATGTAAAGGTAACCTACGAATTCCAGAGCCCCAAAAGATCTTGATATCACCATTGGGTTCAAGCCAGAGACGAAACTTGTCGCCTTTAACTAGCCATATGCCAGTGCCCAGAGTGGCCTTGCTTAACATGTCTTGGTAAATCTTTCGGAAATTGGGTATCGACTGCAAGATCGCCCATATATCTCTCGGCCGCTCGTAGTGGTAGTGAATGTTATGGCTATGAACTACATCACCGCCAGCTATGGTGAGAGTCGAGTCCACGATTCGAAGATCGTGGGCGTTGGAAAACATTGCTGTCGTTCCGAGTGACGCTGAACCATATCCCGAAGCTGAAGGTCAGTCAGATTGGCGGTAGATGGTCAGGCTGAGATAAATGCTTGCATTCGTGACTCTGCCTTCTCGCTCCTACTGCAAACGGCTCTTGCTGCACCTGTCAGACAGTTAGTCCTATGAAGCTAAAAAAAGCGACAGCGACGAAAGTCCTCACAATGCCTATCGATCGCTGGGCCATCGCGCTGAGAAGGACACGGTGAAGCAGACAGTGGATGTGGAGGAAGAGATGTAAGGGTCTCTCGACCCACAGCGATGCAGCAGTCACACGCACACATTCGGATAAGCGCCCATCAGGATCCAAGTGGCTCGCAAGTTGCCACCAGTGGATAATTGGGTTCGAAGGGATGACCTGGCAGTGAAGTATCCTTCAGAGGTCAAACGGTGCGGTCGACTTAAGCAACAATGTTCCCTGAGGATGGCATTCTCCCATTCACGAGTTCACACAATTTAGCAGCGGATGTGGTGCTGTGGAGGACTCGAAATACAGGCGCCAAAAGGTTGTTGGTACACATACTATACACAGGACAAAATCATAAAGCAAAAGAAGGGAATACGAAATACGAGCCATGACTTTCTTCATCTGTCCGTCTGCGAGGGGGTATCACATTTCCTCCTCCCATTTGCCCCATAACGATATTAGAGCACAGAAGAACCCATCATAATTATTCCCTAAAGACAGAGGAAGGTCCTAAGCAGCAGACGAGCCAGTGGCACCATATCCCTGCTGAGGCTGGTGGTATACACCTTGTTGAGGGTGTGGGCTGAGCGGTTCGTATTGACCTGAGCCAATGTCTGCAAAGGGTGATGGTGAGTAGCTATCCGAAATTCGAGCTGGCGGTATAGTGATGACTTACAAACGAATCCACCATTACCATACCGTTCCTCCGCTTGCATCTTCTTGTAGATTAACCAGAATGCGTGGATGTGGCCTGGGAAGTAGCCGAGGCTATTGAGAGGGAAAGGAGAGTTGTCAGCGCCTGTCTTTCCTCATTGCTATGCCAGCCAATCTCTACACCATCCGAACGCCTCTACATCTGCTCTTCTAAGTTTCTGTAGGGCATTGAAGAGTGTCCGAGGTGCAGGAGACGAGAGGGCTGACAAACCGCAGAACGAAACGACACTCACAGGGTAAGGCAAATGCTGATGAGCAAATCACAGCTGCATCCTGTGATAATGGCAGCAGCCGCAGGAGGGAAAAGGATGGCAATCTAAGCCATACGCCCATTGGTTAATAATCAATTCCTTCATGCCACGAATGAGGATAACTCACAAGAATGAGTGCGACATCTGAAGCTCTAACCATCTTGGATATTCGTCTAGAGTCTGAGTGACTAGTGGTGTGAGGTGTCTGTGTAGAGAGAGTCGAGGCAGAGAAGGTGGTGGTTGTGGTTATAAAGTAAAGACCGCAGCGTTGACCGCAGCATGACGCTCAGCTTCCCCGCCCCACCGCGAGGATGATGTCACCAGAGGCTGTGTTCAGAACGCGTACTATTGCTGATCTAGCCCCTGTTCCTAGCAGAATCCAGTTCAGAGCTAGCTACACAAGTGCTCAAGCTCAAGCATAATACCTTCCAGAAAAGATGAGAGTGGCATTTTAGCGATCAACGAGACGATGCTTCGATCACTCCAGAGGTTGAAAAGCAACGAATCAAATCGAATACTGTATACACATCTTATACATCTACCTAGGCCTTCACAGCACCCCAAGCAACCTTCTGTCCTCCCCTCGGTTTCTGCCCTTGCTGCTGCCCTTGCCCCGGTTGCTGCTGCTGCTGACCGCCCTCTCCAGCAGGCGCAGGCTTCTTTGCAGTCGGAAGCGGTGCATAACGAAGATCGTCCAACACCTTTTGCGTCCTCTCCGTATTCTTAATGAACCACCCAGCATACCTTCGACCAACGGTTGATTCAGCAATATGCACCATGTTCTACGGGTTTCTTGTCAGCACGCGTCGAGAGAACGGAAGAAGAGGAGACATACCTCGTCGATGACAAAATTGAGATCACTCGTCGTGATCATCTGCCCATCCAGCAGTCCCGTTCCCTCTGTCCCAGGCACCCGACTCACACTCCGACTCGCCTGTTTGACAACCATCATCTCCTGAACCATCTCCTCCTCGTCCTCATCCATGAAATTCGCCAGCTTCTTTGCTCCAAGACTCGTATACAACTTGACGAAACTCCTCAAAGTGGGTACGGGAGAGTAGGCAGCAACGTCGGCAAGGAAGAGGGAGAGGTGGCGGTGGGTAGAGTCATATTGCGGGGCGCCATCTGGGAGTGCTTCGGTGGGTGAGACGAGCGCGAGGAGGGATTGCATTGCGTCGGGGTCTTCGTACGGAGGTGAGTTGGCGTTGATGAACTTTGGGCAAGCGTAGAGGAAGAGTTCCTCGTAGGCTGCCAACGCTTCTTGGCTGTTCAGGGCGGGTTAGAGCTGGAGGTGAGAGAGAAAGGAGTAGACGTACCCTCCACGAGACATTTTGGCGTACTGCTCGTTAAATCGTTCCTTTGCGATGTTGGAAATGTTGTCGTCCAGTCTACTGGGCGAGAGGGCATGGCACATTGTGAAGAGCGCGTACATCCTGTCTGCGGTTTTGTTGATCTGCACTCTGGTGTTAGCTCGGAATGCGCTTTGGAAAGGGGGAAGAAGGCTGACCTGATCATACTGGTAACTGCGAGTATGATACTGCTTCATACGCATGATAAAGTTGAGGATGGTGACAAAGGTACGGATTGCGTCGGGGTATCTCCTGAGCATGATGTAGCAGAATCCGACGTAGTAGTAGGTCGCAACGTGGGCTGCCGTCACGCGGGTGAAGGGGGACTAGGGTTCAAGTCAGTCACTGATTCTCGAATATCGAAGACTGATTTACCTTTTGGTTGAGCTCGATGTTGTCCATGACCTTTAGCGCCAGAGTGAAGTCTCCCAACAGCACATGGACGCGGAGGAGACCGATGATGCTAAAGTAGCCCAGGTTGCGGTAGAGAGGTCGTTGACCGTACTCTCCAACGATAGCACTAAGGAATGGGTCAGAATGGGGTAGAAGGCCGTGATAGATATGTAAACTTACTCGATTTCCTCGGGGGTCTTGCCCTCTCGCTGAGCAGAGATGTACTCGTTGATTCTTGATTTTTGCATCAAGGAATACAGGACGTTGAGTACGCTGTATGAGCTCCATACCTAGGCCAAGGGTAAGATAACGAGGCCATTTGGGAGAGATGAACAGTCTTACGGGACCCGCCTCGGACAAGGCAAGCAACTCTTCGTCGGTCTTTGATTTGACTTTAGATCTCCAGGTGCAAAAGACCTGATATTGGTAGATGAATTCGTCAATGATATCCCAAAGCCATTGTTCTGGGAGCTGGAGTGGGACAGGTCCATCCGAGTCTGTGCAGTGTTAGCAACAATAAAATGATGAAGATGGGTAGGACCTGACTGAGGAGGTAGTTGAACAACTCGCAGCTGTTCTCGTATGAATGGAATCGATCGTCGATGTTGGGCTGAAGCCGTGAGTAGACGTGTCGGTAGTACAATTCTCGGTACAAGATCAAGAAGATGGGGTCTGCCAAAAGGTCATATATCAACTTGGGTGCAGAGGGCGATCTGTGGATCACGCACCATCGTTGACGAGAGGAGCAATGATCTCAGCCTCTGGCCATTCCGTCTTTGCGTAGAACTTTTCGGTATACTTGTTCCAGCCGCTTTCGTATGCTACAGTGATCTCTGCGAGGTCGTTATTCAACACGGCTTGATGGAAGTGCACGATGAACTGTTTCGTGTTATCATTCGCGTTTTGAATCAAATTCGACAACACTCACGGCTTTAACGACATCGGGGATCTGAGAAAAGGCAGCCTGCTGCTGCATGTGCTGCTGCATGGCAGTGAAAGCAGCTTCATCGATCTGAGGCTGCTGGAGGTGGCCTTCACGGAAACTTCTCTTTAGCTCTACAAACTTGCGAGTATGGTAGAGCACATACCGTCATCATATTGATCACTCTGGCCATAGTTTCCAATGGCCAACGACAAGTCAATGTCCTCGTCAATGTCGGCCTCTGCTGCCCATAGCTGCGTTCGTTGTTGCGACATCTTTTTTTGGTAAAGGACTGGGGATGGACGATTGAGGACAAGTGATAAATTTGTGGTTGTCGGCAGATGCCGAGCGCGCGTTCGTGGGTTCGATCCTTGGCTTCAGCGTAGGCTTATGACAAGTCGGTGTCTGAGAGTCGGTGAAGAGCAACAATTTCTTGAAACTGATCAACTCATCTGTAACGGACTGTATGCTCTATAGACCGCCCCAAGTTTTAGACAAGAGTTGGACAAGAGGCCGTATGCCGTCTGCCCCTAACTTCGTGGCTGTGTAACAAGCCTCGCACACGGACGCGAAAATTCTGTGACCTTGACTTTAACCTCTTCCGATGGCCACAGACCTGTTTTCGTTCCTCGACGACGCGAATGACGATGGCGACGACCAAACCGAGCCCATGGAGGTCGACAAACCTCCGCCTCAACCACTCAAACGAAAGGCCGACGACGTCGAGGTGCCAACCACCGAAGTGCACGCACCAAACCTGGGTGAACCTGGCCGATCTTCACTCAAGAAGCCGCGGATATCCTCTCCTAAACCTATTGTTCTGGATGACTTTGAAACTGAGGCTAAGCGAGAGGTGGCAGCGAGTGCTGGGCTGACGGGTGCCGCAGAAACGACGTCGAGACTGGAGCTGAAGCACCAAGTTCGACATCAGGTCGCTGTCCCGCCGGGGTACGACTACATTCCCATCTCGAAACACGTCCCACCAGCAAAACCAGACCGGGAGTACAAGTTTGAGCTGGATCCCTTCCAGCGTGTCTCGGTCTATGCGATTCAGAGGAACGAGAGCGTGTTGGTTTCGGCACATACGAGTGCGGGCAAGACGGTGGTGGCTGAGTATGCCATTGCGCAGTGTCTCAATAGGAAGCAGAGAGTCATCTATACGAGTCCCATCAAGGTGTTTATCTATTCGTTGAATGGCATCTTGATTTTGGGATTTACAAGAATGTTTAGGCGCTGAGTAACCAAAAGTATCGAGAGATGCTGGCGGAATTTGGGGATGTGGGTCTAATGACTGGAGACGTGACGATTAACCCGTCTGCAAGTTGTCTCGTCATGACCACAGAGGTGCGTCCCAACCTCCTGCGATTAACCCTCTCTGACGGCATTTCTAGATTCTGCGTTCAATGCTCTACCGAGGCTCAGAAATTGTACGCGAAGTGGCATGGGTCATCTTTGACGAAATCCACTACATGCGCGACTCTGAACGTGGTGTCGTCTGGGAAGAAACCCTCATCCTCCTCCCGCACACCGTTCGCTACGTCTTTCTCTCCGCTACGATCCCCAACGCCATGCAATTCGCAGAATGGATCGTCAAGTCGCATGACCAACCTTGTCACGTCGTCTACACCGACTTTCGGCCTACACCTCTGCAGCACTACCTCTTCCCAGCCGGAGGCGAAGGCATCTACCTCGTCGTCAACGAAAAGAGCGAGTTTAGGGAAGACAACTTTGCCAAGGCCATGGGCAAGATCCAGGATGGCGCAGGAGACGACCCAGCCGACCCCAAAAGTGGAAAAGGACGAAAAGGCAAATCAAAGAAGGGAGGCGACAAGCAAAAGGGGCCTTCCGACATTTCCAAAATCATCAAGATGATCATGCAAAAGAACTACAACCCCGTTATCGTGTTCTCCTTCTCCAAGAGGGAATGCGAAGGTCTCGCCTTGACGCTCTCGAAATTCGAGTTTACGAACCAAGAAGAACAGGATCTGACGCAGAACATCTTTAACAACGCCATCGAGAACCTCGCGCAGGAGGATAGACAGCTACCGCAGATCACAAACCTCCTTCCGTTGCTCAAACGCGGTATCGGGTTCCACCACGGAGGCCTCCTGCCCATCCTCAAAGAAGTCATCGAGATCCTCTTCCAAGAAGGTCTCATCAAAGTCCTCTTTGCCACCGAAACGTTCTCGATAGGTCTTAACATGCCAGCCAAAACCGTCGTGTTCACCGCGACGCGGAAATTCGACGGAAAAGATTTCCGCAATATCTCGTCGGGAGAGTATATCCAGATGTCCGGACGAGCGGGGAGGAGAGGGTTGGACGATCGAGGTGTGGTGATCATGATGTGCGATGAAAAGCTCGAGCCGAGTGCGGCAAAGGGGATGCTCAAAGGAGAGGCGGATCGACTGGATTCGGCATTTCATTTGGGGTATAATATGGTGTTGAATTTGATGAAGGTGGAGGGGATAAGTCCGGAATTCATGTTGGAACGGTGCTTTTTCCAGTTTCAGAGCAGTGCGGGGATTCCGATGCTTGAAGACGGTGCGTTCCTTGTCTCTTTTAAGATTGGGTTTGGGTGCTGAACACCTTATCAGAGCTCACGGCGGAACAAGAAGCCCAAAAGAATATTCAGATCCCAGACGAAGCGCTTGTATCACAATACTACGAATATCGACAACAGCTCGACACTATGGCTTCTGATTTCAGAGAGATTGTCACCCATCCAGCGTATTCCCTGCCGTTCATGCGTCCTGGCAGGCTCGTCAAGGTGAAGCATGGCAAGTTGGACTTTGGATGGGGTATTGTGGTGAATTATCAGAAGCGGTTACCTCCCAAGGTCAGTTCTACTTCCATCATGTTTTTTAGGGGAGCTAAACATGGAATGCGGAATTGTAGAACCGACCGGGTCCTAGTGTCGACGATCTTCCACCGCACGAACAATACGTCCTTGACGTCCTGCTCAACCTCTCCACCGCCTCTTCCTATTCTTCCAAACCCGCAGACGGTGTCCCACCTACACCAGCTGGCATCCTGCCCTGTCCACCCGGCCAAAAAGGCTCAACGCAAGTCGTACCCGTCCTCCTCTCTACGATTGACGCGATAAGCCATCTGAGGATTGTGTTGCCCAAAGATCTGAGACAGGACCAGGCGAGGGAGACGGCATGGAAGAGTGTGTTGGAGGTTCAGAGGCGATTCCCAAATGGGATTGCGCTCCTGGATCCGGTGGAGAATATGGGCATCAAGGATGAAAAGTTTAAAGAGTTGGTCAAGGTAATGTCTTTCTTCCTGCTCTGGTGGTGGAGCGGTTAGCTGATAGGTGGTTGTTCAGAAAATCGACATCATGGAAAAGAAACTGTTTTCGTCGCCTATGCATAAAGATCCCCGGCTTCCCGAACTCTATACACTCTACACCCAAAAGAAGGAAGCGCAGGAACGCGTCAAGGCGCTCAAGAAGCGTATTCAAGCTACGCAGGACGTGTTGCAGATGGAAGAACTCAAGTGCCGGAAACGTGTTCTCAGACGGCTGGGCTTTACGAGTGCGGACGATATCGTGGACGTGAAGGGGAGGGTAGCATGTGAGATCAGCTCGGGAGATGAGCTGTTGTTAACTGAATTGGTGTTCAATGGCGCCTTCAACACGCTCAGCCCAGAGCAGTGTGCGGCTTTGTTGAGCTGCTTTGTGTTTTCGGAAAAGGTGAGCTGCCTCCTCAACAGAGGGATTGGGGAGCTCATGTATGGTATAGAGCGAGCAGACAACCAAGTTGACAGAAGAGCTGGCAGCGCCGCTTCGTGTCATGCAAGAAATTGCGCGCAGGATCGCCAAGGTGTCGAAAGAGTCCAAGTTGACAATTGACGAAGACGAGTATGTGTCGTCTTTCAAGGTTGAGCTGATGGAAGCTGTCATCCAGTGGTGTCGAGGTGCATCGTTTTCCGAGATTTGCAAGGTGCGTTTCATCCCATTCCGTGCCCGTCGATTCAGGGGTGGCTTGCTAATGCTCCATCTTTATATAAAAGATTACAGATCAACTCTTCGAAGGCTCACTCATCCGAGTCTTTAGGCGTCTTGGCGAACTCATTCGACAGATGGCTCAAGCTGCGAATGTGATTGGGAATAGCGAACTCAAGGAAAAGTTCGAGAAGGCGTTGGAGATGCTTGAGAGGCCGAATTCGGTTATTTTTTGTTCGTCTTTGTACCTTTAGACCGAGATCGTTTTGCCTTTTTGATGTACGAATGCAATGTAAGTTTGTTTGTGTTAAAATATCTGCACCCCTCTGATTCCTTTTTTTCCCCAGGGGCGACATCTAGCCTTTCTTTTTCCGGATGATCTCGAGCTCTCGAGCACCGCACGATGGACCTGAGTGGAACCATTGTTTTTCAGGAAGACACGTTCTGTCAGTTTTGTTCTCATGACCCACAGAAGTCACTCTTTTGGCTCGCCTCATTGCAGCTTCTTGATCACAAAGGGAGCAAAGGTCCGAAGCGAGCGCCTCGAGGAATGATTATGGAATACATAGACTGCAGTCATGATCACCCATGCGTCTTCTTGACGTGCTCGAGACCTTCATAAGCGGCCTAGGGATCTCTATGGGCCAGAGATATATAATGCAGCCAGGGTCCATCGTTCCTTGACAGCAATTCTCCCTCCCATCCCTATTCCGGACCTTCATTATGTCGACTAAAAAAATGCAGGTCACGGTGAGGCAAATCACTGAGTTCACAGGTATTTTCGCTCATTCGTCTTGAGACGAATTGGTGTTGTTGACAAGTACACCAGATGAAGAAATAGAGACTGCTTCCACTGTTCTTGCTGAAGCCTTTTCGAAAGGTGGGTTTCGTGCATGACCACAGTTCTGGTCAATTCTGCTCACGGTCGGGCTTTCTTCATCAGACCCCTTCACGTGGGTCGCCACAGACAATGAGAGGGGACATTTTGTACCCCTTTTCAAAGCTTTCGTGCTTGCCGCATCAGTGAAAGGTGAAGGTGAGGTGTACCTTGCGGAGACGAAGGACGGGAAGGCTGCGGGATGTGCAGTCTGGTTTGTTCCTGGACATGATGTATTCGGCTCGTGAGTGTCTTCAATCAAAGGTTCGGGTGTAGGAAGTGAAACTGACTTTGCTGGCTCCGTGTGTACTAGCGATGAGCAGAAAGCGAAAGGGCCAGGGCTCCTCCAGAAGACTTTCAACGCCGACTTGTGGGACTGGTGGGCGAACACCGTAAGTGCCTTCCATAGTTCCCCTGACATGAACCTCTGACCTCTAACGGTGGTGCAGTTCCTTCCTGTATTTGGTGGTCGCGCAAAAGCATGCTTTGGCGATGACACCAAGGTAGAAAGCTGGCATCTTCAGGTTCTTGGGGCACATCCGAACTTCCAGCGTATGGGCGTCGGTCGCGCTTTGATTGACCATGTTGCGCAAAAGCCGGAGGTGGGTCATTTGAAGATCAGCGATTGAAGTTGGTAGCTGATTTGGAGGTCTGTCAGGCTAAGGGCAAGGATATGGTACTCGAAGTGGTTAAGAGATCTAACGTCAGCTTACTTTCTATTCATAAGCACATTGTTGTGATGTTGACAATGGCTTATAGCTCAACTACTACATTTCCCAAGGATTCAAGGTCATCAAAAAGGGGATTTACATCAAACGAAGAGACTTTAAAGGAATGGGCGAGCCTCTGGGACCTGACCCCGAAGGCGATATCAGCGAGACTGGAGAAGAGCTTGTCGATGCTGGAGAATCGGAGGAAGTGCTAAAACGATCGGGAGGCTTCCCGCTTTGGATTTTGAGAAGGGGTCCTATCGATTAGATGGGCGTTGCTCTGTGGTATAAGTTGATAGATGTATGGCCCTATCGTAGAATAAACTTCACCGAGTCGGGCCTATCGAGGATCAGAGACTGTCAAACGTAACGATTGGAAAGTATTTATTAAAACAGAACCCAACGTGGACCGCATCTTACATCTGGGCACACCCAGGATCTTGGGTGAGAGCGCACTCATCAGATAGGTTTTGCGCTGCAAATATTAGCCAACGTGCGCCAACTCCATTCTGGTGACGAGATGTCGAAGAAGCCGCTCCCAACTTGCCAAGTTCGCCCTCAGGGCAGCAAGGGTCCCCTTCGGCTCAACTACTCGCCATGGCTTTTGCGTAGCTTTCTCTTCGTTTGTGCCTCAGTTTGCATCGACCTCGTTCGTTCTGCTTTTGGAAAGTGGTCATGAGGGCCAATCATTTCTATGGCGTACCAGACCGGTATGGCGTACCAGACCGGGTTTTAATCATTACCCCCCGCTTTGCGTTTTTCCCCTACACTTTCGTAAAAGTTGACTCCCCCCCGCACTTTTGTTCTCCCCCCGCACTCGTTCATCTGTGATGTCGCCCCCCCGCGCTTTGGCAAAGTCGCCCCCGCACTTGGGATCATAGACTTTACCCCCCGCACTCGTGGATTCGAGGTCGCCCCCGCTTTCGTGGGTTACGGCATGAATCTCGCCCCCACTTTTCTCTCGTTGCGTCGCCCCCCCTCCTTTCAATAGTTAAGTACAAGTGCCATTTCACTTAGTATAAGGGGATCTGTAGTAAAGTTGACTACAAATTGGCTTAACTGACCTTATATTCGTGTATACATAAGCTTTAGAACATGGTAGTACTGTGTGTGACTTCACCATTGGCCACTGAAAGGAATTCAAGTCTATTGGTCCAAGTCCAAGTCCGACTTACTGCTGGAGTCTCATATTGAAGGTAGGAGCTTCTTTGTAAGTATTCCTTTGTTCATTGTTCATTTCGTTGTCTGCGGGTTTCGTCCCTTGTCCATCCACGGACTCCATCCGCAGCTCCATCTACGGCTCATTCTGCCTTCTGTACCATCCCTTTCATCTCCACGGGCTCTCTGTTTACACTGTCCCTTTGTCTTGCACTTTTCCACCATTATCGCCGCCTTTACGACTCTGTGAATACCATTTATTTCACTTTCTATTTATAGGTACTACACGAGTATCTAAGCGCCCGTAGCTTATTCGAATCGATCTCGTTTCATCCTTCATCGCTATTCTCTACATGTCAGCCGATAATAAAGAGGATCTGGACAATCTATTAGTCTCGTACTTCTGTTCTGTATAGCTGGGTAAGTGTTGGACAGAAGAGGAGCTGTCTGTCGTCTGGTAGACCTTGGCACTTGCCCTGGGAAGTCGGAACACCAATCCCTAATTGGACTCTCCACGTAGGTGCCTATACAAAAGCAGGCAGACAATAATAGATAGAGACGTATAGAGCGCGCTTTTACTCAGCAGTCTTACAAGGAGAAAATCCAATAAGATGCAGCCTGCAATGAATCTTGTACTACTATGTTCTAAAGCTTATGTATACACGAATATAAGGTCAGTTAAGCCAATTTGTAGTCAACTTTACTACAGATCCCCTTATACTAAGTGAAATGGCACTTGTACTTAACTATTGAAAGGAGGGGGGGCGACGCAACGAGAGAAAAGTGGGGGCGAGATTCATGCCGTAACCCACGAAAGCGGGGGCGACCTCGAATCCACGAGTGCGGGGGGGAAGTCGAATGTAAAGTGCGGGGGGTAAAGTCTATGATCCCAAGTGCGGGGGCGACTTTGCCAAAGCGCGGGGGGGCGACATCACAGATGAACGAGTGCGGGGGGAGAACAAAAGTGCGGGGGGGAGTCAACTTTCACGAAAGTGTAGGGGAAAAACGCAAGGCGGGGGGGAATGATTAAAACCCGGTCTGGTACGCCATACATTTCTGTCATGTAAAAGCGCGCCGCAGCTCACTTTACACCGTGGCGTCAAGGGGATACATTGCATCGTGCTTAATGTATCCTTTCGCTGCCGTCTCTCTTGGACTTGCTGTGCTATTTTATCTCGCTTCCCTCTGACCTTACATCTAGGTATTCGAGGCAGTTGGTCTAACAGGTGAGTCGCCTTCAAGATTTTCTCTGAACCGTGATCTGGTTCTCTCATCGGTTTAGCAGCACCGCACGGTCGATATTAGCTCGACAACCATGCCCCAGACATGTCCCAGTCAATACATCATCCTCGCGCGAACATCTTTCAACGCCTTTGACGCACATAAATCGACTCGAAAGGCTTAACTCTGGGCTGTGAGTGTGAATCCAGTGGAGGCGTCTCAGGCATGCTAGTATTGCCGCCCTGATAGCCCAATTTCCCTCTCTTCCTGCTTCTCGACCGCCTAAAGATTTCTCCCTCCTTTCATTCCACGTTTCGACTCCATTTTTATCCAATTTCGGCTGATGTCTGGTCAAAATAACGGTTGGTCTGCAGACAACTGTCACCTTCCGGCCACGGCTGGGCGAGGAGGGCATGCGGAAACTTCCCTCTGCGGAGAAGGAGTCCATCCATTCTCCTTCCATTCATTTCTTTACATTGACGCCTATAACGCATCGGATCCCTAGAGTAAACCCGTCCGCATTAGGCACCTCATTCATATAATTGCGCTAGGATTACAGTTTCAAAGTCACCACATATCACTACGACTAGCAACGATATCCAAAGTTTACTTGGAGATATAGCAGCTATAATTGCAATGTCAGCCGACGTCCTCTAAGGAGTTTTCAGTTGTTCAGGACTTACATGAAGTGACCATCGCAAGCGTTAGGATGACCCGAAGTGCTGCCATAGTTCAACCTCCAGCGGTTACCCTCATCGACAAAGTCATCAGGGTCACCGAGGGAGACGTCGCCGTGCTGTCCGCCATTCCTTGGGATGTCTGAAAAGAGAGTTGGGTTATTGAATTATTGATGCTTGAGCCACAAGTGAAATACGTACAGCAGATGAAGTGCCCAGGGCAAGCGTTGGGGTGACCGTCGGTACTGCCAAAGTTGAGCTTGAAGCGGTCGCCTTGGTCGGTGACAAGGTCGGGGTTGCCGTAGGAGGTCTCACGCTTGACGAGCTGTTAATGAAGAGCACCGTTAGGAAGAGCTTGGTTACACAGCCATTGCGCGCTCACAGTTTGACCTTCGACCTCAGCAAGAGGGTTAGCTACGACGAGGACCGCCGCGGCAGCGATGAAGGTAGTAAGACGAGTGAAGAGCATTGTTGAGTGATTCAGGTTGTGCGTTTGCAGTAGCAGTTGGCAGTTGTGAGCTGAAGATATATCGGCTCTCGAAGCTACCTTTTATACTTTCATACCCCTTCATATTTCTCTTAATCTAAAATTTCGACGGATGCAGGAGACCGTCTTTGGTCCCCTTCAGAGGTTCGGTACAGCCACCACTTGCCCTCCAAGTACGGCGCTGCGCTCAAGGCCATCTCGGACTCGGTGACAATGTTCTCGGATACGGGGACTCGCACTTGTCTAAGCTTGGCCTAAAACAGTGATCAATCTCTAAACATAGAGAGATTAGTGGTGCATTGTCTTAAAAAAGAGCCGCAGCTCGCTATGAGCTCTCGCCAGAAGCTTCGTTTGAACGCTCGTGTTTCCTTTGCACGCCGTGAAACCCGAAATTGTAATTCTTTGTTACTGTACATAGTGAGAAGGTGATATCCCTTGCTCTGTCGAAATGACGAGAGCGAAAATCGTATGGTTGCGATGCAAAAACATGAAACCTTTGTCGAGGACTTGCACTTCTTCAGTGACTGCTATATTGCACTTGCGGCCTTCATCGCATACCAAAGTGACCTCCGACATGTTCGCCAAGCATGGTTAAACTCTAAAGGCCTAAACCCTCATGCAGCGCTACCCGCAGCAGCAACTCAGGCTGATTTTGAGTGATAGACTCATGCTCCATACCATGATCTTTACCCGCTCCGCCGGTTGGCATCATCCGTCACGTTGCATTGCCATGTGCCCGAACTTGGACATCACAGCAAATACGGCGGGCACGGCATCTCAACCACTGCAGGTTCCAGCATGAGCCTGCACACACTCTCAAGCACAGATGCGTAGGAGCCACGACATCTCACCCGAAACGTAATGTTGCAAAATCATATTCGCTTGATCGAAGCTAATGAGCGGTCGCCGAGTGACTCGAGGACTTGATCTACTTGGGGAAGTAGCGGCTGGAGAACGGATGTCAACTTAAAGCAGCAGAGGCAGCGACATGAAAGGGCTTACACCTAGTGAGCGTCACAGGTGTTAGGATGGCCCAAATGCTACCGTAGGTCAACCTTCGGCGGTCGCAATGATCGACAAAGAGGGCCGGGTCACCCATGACCATGTTGACTTGCGCCCGTGGTACACTAGGAGGAGCTGGACGGCGCCCCCGTGACCTTTGCTTGAAGCCAGTGCTTGAGCGCGGACCACCCTCGGATGGAGGCCAGGTTGACCTGAATCCCGGGATGCGCCAGGAGGAGCTGGGCAACTCGCTTGTGACCTTCGCTCGCAGCCAGCATGAGTGCGGAGTACCCATCGTTGGTGACCAGGTTGACTTGGGTCTCGGGATGTGCCAGGAGGAGTTGGACGACACCTTCCTGACCTTCATAAGCAGCCCAAATGAGTGCAGACCACCCGTCATTGGCAACTAGGTTGACCTGGATCTCGGGATGTGCAAGGAGGCGCTTAACCACACCATCATGACCCCGATAAGCAGCAAACATGAGTGCGGAACCCCCATCCTTTGTGACCATGTTGACCCGGATTTCTGGGTGCGCCAACAGGAGCGCGGCGACACCTTCCTGTCCGCTATAAGCAGCCCGCATGAGTGCGGACCACTCTTCAAAATCCACTTTGTTGATCTGGATGCTGGGATGTGCAAGGAGGAGTGTGACGACACTTTCCTGGCCCTCATGAGCAGCCCAAATGAGCGCCGTCCACCCGTCATTGGCGCCCAGATTGACTTGAATCTCTGGACGCGCCAAGAGGCGTGCGACGACACCTTTGTGCCCACGATGGGCAGCCAACATGAGCGCGGAACATTGATCATTTGCGA
Source organism: Coprinopsis sp. MPI-PUGE-AT-0042 (assembly GCA_020736565.1). Lineage (NCBI taxonomy): Eukaryota > Fungi > Basidiomycota > Agaricomycetes > Agaricales > Psathyrellaceae > Coprinopsis > Coprinopsis sp. MPI-PUGE-AT-0042. The sequence goes on along the minus strand of JAHBOF010000041.1, from coordinate 521,907 downwards.
CCAGATTGATCTGGATCCCGGGATATGCAAGAAGGAGTGTAACGACACCTTCTTGGCCTTCATAAGCAGCCCAAACGAGCGCAGACCACCCATCGTCAGCAACCAGGTTGACTTGGATCTCGGGACGTGCCAGGAGGCGCCTTACAACACCTTCATGGCCCCGATGGCCACCCAACATGAGTGCTGAAGAACCCTCCTTGTTGACGAGATTGACCCGGATCCCCGGGCACGCGAGGAGTGCGACGACAGATTCATGGCCTAGAAGGGCGGCCCGCATGAGGGCCGACCATCCGTCAGCATCTACCCAGTTGACCTGGATTTCAGGCAACGCAAGGAGCCGCACAACAAGATGCTTGTAGCCAGACCAAGAGGCTATGATCAAAGGTGACTGTCGTTGTATCCGGGTTGTCACATTTGGGTAGTCCATCACAGGGTCTGGGACGAGCATTAGGGGAAGGTGGTAGAGGCCGGCCATATGAATGGGTGTGAGAATATCAAAGCACTGCGTGTGGTCAGGACTGGTGAAAGCGGGGAAGGCATAGCTTTGTCCAATGAAGTGTAAAGTCCGGCGTTTGGTTTCGTCCACGTCTAGCCCTGTGCGAGCATGGAAAGCCCAAGCCTCCGATGCATAGGCAAGTAGGGGGTCGTTCTTCAGGGCCGCTGTGAACTCCTCCTCTGAGCTTATAGCGGTATTCTGGAAGCCACATTCAGTGAGGTGGGTCATACAGACGGCAGCGAGGAGGGAATGAGGGTGGGGAAACGATTCACGGAGAAGTCCTTCCAATGTGTCTTTAGCCGTATAGTCTGTTGGAATATGGATCAGAATGAATACGGGAGAGGAGGGTCGCTGCTTAACTTACGGACAAGACGGACGAGCCTGCTCTCTTCCTCGATGATGACCAAGCCGCGGGACATAGAGATGAGGGTGGTCCCAGGGACAAGTCGACTGGCCTCAAACTTGTGCGTATCGGGGGAGGTGGCAACAGCACGCTCTAGTTCTTCCACTGTCATCGGGCGTGACGCGTAGAGAACCCATAGCAAAACGGCCTTCGCGAGAGAAAAAGGGTTGCGGCCTTGATTGCGTAGTCTGGCCCAAGTTTGACGATAGACGTCTTCAATCTCGGAGGGAAACGCCGTGAGGGTATCCCTCACATTTTGAGCGCTGTAGCAATCGCGCAGCGCATCTAGCTGAAGTGCAGCATGCAGAAACCTGATAACACGGACAGTCAGCTCTAGACTTCAACTTCGACTCGATTATGAAGGGCTTCCTACATGCCGCCGCAATTCCGCTTGATAGAAGAGACAATCTCTTCCTTCAGCGAGGGCCCAGCTTGCCGTATCAAAATTTGTAGATCTGCGCTTTCAGCCAACCCTTTTGCAATGTGGAGATCGATATCGTAGTCCTGTGCCCTGATAATGAGAGTGTGTGCCTCCGGAAAACTGGCTTCCATAGATTTCAGCGGCCGTGATGTTATGAAGAGCTTGACGTTCAGCGAAGCGAGCGTCCTCACAACCGCCAGCTGAATCTTGGTAGGAGCCTCGTCCAGGGCGTCAAGAACGTAGAATGTCACCGACATGCCCTCAGTCAGCTGCCGAAGGAGGGCCAACAGCTGTGCCTCGGTTGGCTCTGTCCTTTCGCGGAGATGCCGAGTATAGGCATTCTCAACGAGGGCAAGGCATTCAGGGTGTCGTTCGAGTGTTTGCGTGACAAGGATCTCGAGGATGTCGCGAACCGTCACTTCTGCATGGTTGCTGTAGCGGAAGAAGACGTAACAAACGCAATTTTTGGCTTCTGATTCTTGCCAGAGGGCTTCAAGGTGTTCGATAACGATTGCCCTGAGAGTAAAAGGTCAGGTAGGGTAGACGTTTACCGAGAGGTGACTTACGCGAGGAGAGTCTTGCCAGCACCGGCTACATTGGCATATCAGAAGAGAGGTTACTATGCATAGAAAGGCAACCCACGAATTCCGGAACCCCAGAAGATCTTGATATCGCCGTAAGGCTCAAGCCAGAGGCGAAACTTGTCGCCTTTGAGCAACCACATGCCAGTTCCCGGGGTGGCCTTGCTCAGCATGTCTTGGTAAATGCTTCGGAAATTAGGTACCAGCTGCATGATCGCCCATATATCTCTCGGATGCTCGTAATGATAATGGTGGTTATGATGATGAACCACATCACCTCCAACGACAGTGAGAGTTGAGTCTACGATTTGAAGGTCGCGGGCGTTTGGGAGCATTGCGGTTGTTCTCGCTGAAGGGGCGCCGAGTCCACCTTCGCCGCTTTGTCTTCTCGCCCCTACGGCGAAAGAGTCTTGTTCGACCTATCGGACAGGTTCATACTAGCTAAAGTATACGTCATAAAGAATATGCTCACAGTGACACTGCGTGTCGACCGCTGGCGCAGGGGCACCGACAAGCGCCGAGAGGGATGTTGCAAGGCGGACATGGTGGGTGTGGGAAGGCCTGCTCTGATGGACAATGCTCATGATGGGCGCTTTGCCTAGGCTCGAAACCAGCCGTTACAGAAAACGCAATGGAAATTGCTACAGTAACGGCTGGCTGAACTGGCGCGCATTTTCAGGGAGTGGGCCAGGACGGGCCGGCTATACCTTATAAGGCAACCCATCGCGCCCCTATTTCGAAGAGGCTTCGGCTGCAGGAGGGATTGAAAGCTTTTTAGAATGATTCGAGCTGTTTTATTTGTAAATTATGATAAAAAAAAGTTACTCAGTAAATATATGTAGCTGCTTTAATGCCCCAAAGCCTCACAAATTCCTCCAGTGGCGTGCTCTCTCCAAGGTCGCCCTTTTCCTTCCCATTTGGGTCTCTACAAAGCGCAATCCACGAGCGGCAGCTAGATCTTACTATGCCTTGGATTTTGAGATGCATAAGAGGTGACCCGGATGTGTTTTTGGCTGTCGAAGGTCGCGGGCGGCAGCGTTTGGTGCCAACCACAGCGAGGCAAGAATAGGGGCATCCTTCTTAATGAGGTATAACCGGGCCGCTGTGGCCCACTCTCCCAAATGGCCCACCAGTTCTTCCAGTCTCCGTTGGCGCAATTACCCTCCCCCCCCTCCTCCCCTCCTCGTCGTTCTCCGCCTTTCTCGTTGTTTTTCGAGTTCTGCCATACATTTTATTATATTAAGCGTAAACTACCGAGTATTCAGAGTGCGCCGAGGAGACTGGGCCGAGTCTACGCTTTGCCACCATCTCTCTTATTGGACTCAGGAGTCAGTATGGTTCGAGTGACCGCTCTTCCCCCACAACCACCGTGTTCGCCTTGCCAGACCCTCTCAGCGCTTCAGTATGGCCCAGCCTCTGACACGCATCGTGATTATCTTCTTCGTTAAGTCTTCTAGAGCTAATACTAACTATCTGAGAGGACCAACAAGAGCCTTGTGCCATGGGAGCGAGAAGGCAGAGTCGCGAAGGCAGGCGCTTATCTCAATCTGATCATGTACCGCGAATCTGACCCACCTCCAGTTGCTGGATATGGCGCAGGGTCACTCGAAACGACTGCAATTTTCTCCAACGCCCACGATCTTCAATTTAGGGACTCGACTTTCACCATCGCTGGAGGTAACGTGGTTCATAACCACAACATCCACAACCACTACGAGCGCCAAAAAGACGGTATATGGGTGATCTTGCAATCGATCCCCAATTTCCGAAAGATTTATCAAGACATGTTAAGCAAGGTCACTCCGGCGACTGGCATGTGGCTACTCAAAGGCGACAAGTTTCGCCTCTGGCTTGAGCCCAATGGCGACATCAAGATCTTCTGGGGTTCTGGAATTCGTAGGTTGTCTTAACATACTCGATACCTTCCAGGCCTAACATCTCGCCATAGCCGGTGCTGGCAAGACTCTCCTGGCGTAAGTGGGCCATTGTCTCGTACCCTCAGGCTCTCGCTGATTTACTCCCAGAGCAATCGTTATCGAGCACCTCGAAACTCTATCCCGAGAGTCGGATTCCAAAGTCTGCGTTTGTTACGTCTTCTTCCGTTACAGCACCCATGCGGAAGTAGCGGTTCGCAGCATTCTCGAGATCCTCGTCATGCAAACACTCGAACGACACCCCGATTGCCATGCCCTCGTTGAGAAAACCTATTCTCAGCATCTTCGCGAGAGGACAGAACCAACCGAGTCTCAGCTACTTGCCCTCCTCCAGCAACTAAATGAGGGCATGTCAGTCACATTCTATGTTATCGATGCCCTGGATGAGGCACCAACCAAGATTCAGCTGGCGGTTGTGAGGACGCTCGCCTCGCTAAATGTCAAGCTTTTTATCACATCACGACCGCTGAAGACTGTGGAGGCCAGCTTTCCGGAGGCGCACAACCTCACTATTACCGCCCAGGATAATGATATCGATCTCCACATTGCGAAAGGATTAGCGGACAACGCAGATCTACAGAATCTGATAGAGCAATCAGGGGGCTTGCTGAGGGAGGAGATTGTCTCTACCATCAAGCATAATTGCGGTGGCATGTAAGAAGCTCCCAATACTGAGAATTTGGAGTGGAGCTGACTGAATGTCTTATCAGGTTTCTCCATGCTGCACTTCAGCTGGACGCACTGCATGCCTGTTTCAGTGCACGAGATGTGAAGGACACCCTCAAAGCATTTCCCTCCAGGATCGAGGACGTCTATCGTCAAACTTGGGCAAGAATATCCAGTCAAAGCCCCAGGCACGTCTCCCTTGCGAAGAGCGTCTTGGTTTGGGTTCTAAACGCGTCGAGGTCGATGACGATCGAGGAACTGGAGCATGCCATCGCCACCTCCCCAGAGACATACAAATTCGAGGCTAGTCGTCGTGTCCCTGGGATCACCCTCATTTCTCTCTGTCGAGGCTTGGTCATTGTCGAGGAAGAGAGTAGGCATGTTCGTCTTGTTCGTAAGTTGCCCAGTGACCCTCTTATATACGTCCTGATCGATCATCCTTCAGACTATACGGCCAAAGATACCCTGGAAGGACTTCTGCGCGAATCATTTCCCCATCCTCATTCCCTCCTCGCCGCTGTCTGCATGACCCACCTCACTGAGCGTGGCTTCCAACATACGACAATTAGTTCATGTCAAGAATTCGAAATCGCTTTGGAGAACGACCCCCTACTTGCCTACGCATCCGACGCTTGGGCCTTCCATGCTCGTGCAGGGTTAGACGTGGATGAAACCAAGTGCCGAACTGCACAATTTATTGGCCAAAGCCATGACTTCCCCGCTTTCACCAGCCCTGGTCGCACTTCGTACTACTTTGACATTCTCACTCCCCTTCATGTGGCGGGCCTCTATCACTTACCCCTGTCGCTCATCTCAGACACCGTCATGGATGACCCAAATGTGACAACCCGATTGCGCCAACAGTCGCCTTTGATCTCAGCCTCTTGGTCTGGCCACAAAGATCTTGTTGCACAACTTCTTGTGCTGTCTGAAATTCAGGTCAACTGGTTAGATGCTCAAGGATGGTCCGCAATTATGTGGGCTGCCCATGTTGGCCATGTCAGCATAGTCGCGCTCCTCCTCACGAGTCCCGCGATCAAGGTCAACCTGGTCAACCACAACGGGTGGTCAGCACTCATAGCGGCTGCGCGCAAGGGCCATGAAGGTGTCGTCAAGCTCCTCCTGGCCCATCCCGAGATTCAGTTCGACCTGGTCACAACCGACGGGTGGTCTGCCCTTATTTGGGCTGCTTCTGAGGGCCACGAAGGTGTTGTCACACTCCTCCTGGCACGTCCCGAGATTCAGGTTAACCTGGTCACCAACGACGGCTGGTCTGCCCTCATTTTGGCTGCTTCTGAGGGCCACGAAGGTGTTGTCACACTCCTCCTGGCACGTCCCGAGATTCAGGTTAACCTGGTCACCAACGACGGCTGGTCAGCACTCCTGATGGCTGCTTCAAGTTCTGAGGGCCACGAAGGTGTTGTCACACTCCTCCTGGCACGTCCCGAGATTCAGGTCAACCTGGTCACAACCGACGGGTGGTCTGCGCTTATTTGGGCTGCTTCTGAGGGCCACGAAGGTGTTGTCACACTCCTCCTGGCACGTCCCGAGATTCAGGTTAACCTGGTCATCAATGACGGGTGGTCTGCACTCATTTGGGCCGCTCACAAGGGCCACGAAGGCGTCGTTACCCTCCTCCTGGCACACCCTGAGATTCAGGTCAATCTGGTCACCAACGACGGGTGGTCTGCACTCATTTGGGCCGCTCGTGAGGGCCACGAAGGCGTCGTCAAGCTCCTCCTGGCGCATCCCGAGATTCAGGTTAACCTTGTCACCAACGACGGGTGGTCAGCACTCCTGATGGCTGCTCGTTGGGGCCATGAAGGTGTCATTACCCTCCTCCTGGCACATCCCGAGATTCAGGTCAACCTGGTTGCAACCGGCGGGTGGTCTGCGCTCATTTGGGCTGCTTCTCAGGGTTGCGAAAGTGTCGTTACCCTCCTCTTGGCACACCCCGAGATTCAAGTCAACCTGGTCACCAACGACGGGTGGTCTGCACTCATTTGGGCCGCTCGTGAGGGCCACGAAGGCGTCGTTACCCTCCTCCTGGCACACCCTGAGATTCAAGTCAACCTGATCGACAACGACGGGTGTTCGGCACTCCTGTTAGCTGCTTGTTGGGGCCACGAAGGCGTCGTCACCCTCCTCCTGGCACACCCTGAGATTCAGGTTAACCTGGTCACCAACGACGGGTGGTCTGCACTCATTTGGGCTGCTCACAAGGGCCACGAAGGCGTCGTTACCCCCCTCCTGGCACACCCTGAGATTCAGGTCAATCTGGTCACCAACGACGGGTGGTCTGCACTCATTTGGGCCGCTCGTGAGGGCCACGAAGGCGTCGTCAAGCTCCTCCTGGCGCATCCCGAGATTCAGGTTAACCTTGTCACCAACGACGGGTGGTCAGCACTCCTGATGGCTGCTCGTTGGGGCCATGAAGGTGTCATTACCCTCCTCCTGGCACATCCTTATATTCAAGTCAGCCCTGGTCACCAAACATGGGTCGACAGCACTTCTGCTGGCTGCTGAAGAGGGTCACACAGCCGTTGTCGAGCTCCTTCTTGCCACCGGTGTCTTCGATGTCAATGCATATGACCAAGATAGGGACACCGCAATCAAGATGGCAGCCGAAAAGGGCCATGAAGACGTTCTTCGTCTGTTTCTTGATTTACCCAGTGTTGATACCACGATCAGGAGCACTACAGACGGCCACACCGCGATGTCGGCGGCGCAAGCCAACGGCCACAGCGTTATTGTTGAACTCTTGCGAAACTTTGAGTCCTGGAGGGTTTTTGTTGCGACGCCTCCTACAGGACAGTACCGATGAAGGTGCATCTGATTCTGATCGCCTGAGTCGTACCAGGATGCCGAGGAAGGCCTAGATTGAAGCTCTTCGACTTGTTTCTACTCAAATGATAGTATATTTGTTTACTTACCCCGCTTTTCCGAGACTATGCCTAGTGTCGGTACGCTTCGTACTTTAAATCTCTCTTTCTGATTGTTTTCATTGACACTTTTCTATTTTACTGATCGTGAAACGCCGGCGGCCGAACCTTGGACAGGTTCAGATCGAGAATCCCGTTTCAACGATAGTGGTCATAACCCTCGTTTCCAACCTTTCGTGCAGTGTGGTGACATTGAACTTAAATTGAGGTAAAATCAATCGCTTGAATCGCCCATTCAAGTACGTACCTACCACCACTTTCTACCTCATCCCAACACACGTCGTTCGTTGTGCCATTTGGCATCCAATCCACCCTCCTCGCTTGTCTATCGACGGCGTAAAGGCCACGATCAGCGCTAACACCCACGCACCCACTCTTGCACACTTAGACACCTCAAGTGATGCAAAATGCTCCAATCGAAAAGCGTGTTCGGAGGGAGCACCTGAACTATGATATACATGCACAGGACACACTCTTACAACTTGATTCGATAAAAATACAATACATAAATAGGACCTTTCCGGCCAATCGAAACAATATTTTTCTAGATTGATCTTGATGAAGAGAGGGGAGTGGGGTCGCCAGGGTAGATAGTGCATAAGAAGTGAACGAATGAGAGGGGATATCAAGTGATACCAATCATTAAATAACATGGGGCTTGATGAAGAAATAGGATGGGAACGGTGTGAAACGGAGATGGTTTAGCTAGTCGCTTAGCAGGGACCCTTGTCGGACCAGACACCAGCTATAATGCACCAGTCAGCGTCTCATCCGAGCGAAGTAGGTGTGAACTTACAGGCTCCTCCAGGGACCTCATTCTGAGTCCACCAAAGAGCGGCCCAGAGACGTCCGTTATAGGAAGCGGTCTGGCCACCAACGTAGACAGTCTGTATCCACCCATCGTTGGTTAAGCGATGCCGGCGGATCTGTAGTAGCGAATGGACGACTTACGGTTGGGCTCCAGGCAGCGACACCACCACAACCGGTTCCGCCAGTGGGAGTAGGTCCGGTGGTCGTGGTTGGGTTTCCGGGAGTTGATCCTCCCATGTTCTTTCGAAGGTTGTCAAACTTGCTGTTGGGGTAGCTGCCATGATAGGTGTGATCGGCGTCCGTGCAATCCTCTCTCCAAAGACCTAGCGCTCACCTGATGTGGTTCTGGGTCTTGTCAAGGCCGCCGGGGGTACTGGCTAGCAGCAGCAGCGATAAGCGAGTCGGAGCCTCTCTTATCCGTGGACATCTAAACCCACGAGCATGCATGTCAGCCTCATTGGAACAGCGACCATAATTGTACGAAGAGTACTTGCCTCCCAGAACATCGATCCAGCAAGGTTGTTATCCTGGACATACTTGGCCTTTTGGCGGATAAGGTTGGGGGTATCGTAGCTGACCCACTCGCGCTTGGCAGAGTCGTAGGAGAAGGAAGTCATATCAGTCCTGTTCTCGTAGACCTGGGCACCAGCGACTAGTTTCACGGTCCGAGTTGATAAGCGTTAGGGTTGAGTAGCTAGAGGAAGAGGTGCTTACGGGGAAGAGCCTTGTAAGAGTAGATGCCAGCTTCGATAGTCCCTGGGCCAATCTAATTGGTATCATCACTCCGTCAGTATCGTACCAAGGACAAGGTTAGACCGGCGATTACTTACACCAGAGTAAGGTTGACCAAGACCGGCAGTGTTCTCGAAGGCACGTCCGTACAATGGCATACCTAGCAAAGGCGGCGTGTTAATTTGACTTCCATGACGACCCGACAGCCGATGACTACTTACCCAAGTTGATCTTGCTGGGGGTAGCACCCTTGCTGGTGTAGAATTTGAGAGCCTTGTCAGTGCTGAACCCGGTACGTTCACCACCATAGAAGTTAGCCTGGTGGTCTGCGAAGGTCAACCAGGAACCAGCATAGTCGTAAGCCTAATCAACAGGTGATGCAAACCCCGTTAGCCCTTGCATACGAATAAAGGAAGGAAGGAAGGAGCCACCCACCATCAGGTTCCAAAAGTCCATAGCCTGGTCCATCTGAGGGATGTTGAGGTAGGTGTATCCAGTGGGACCAGCACCAACCGCCGCGGTGAGGAGGTAAGGCACGCGATCGCCCTTGCGGCTTTGCAGCTGGGTAAGAGCGGTACGGAGAGAGGTCATGAGATCGGCGAGGCCTTGTCCTTGAGCGGTGGTCGAGGGGTATTCGTAATCGATATCGCTATCATTCCAAAAAGCGTCCAGTTAGTCAAATCTGTTATTACGGTCGAGTGGAGGAGGGGAAGAGGCGGCACACGTACATTCCATCAAAGCCATAGTCTTCGATCAATTGAATGGCGTCGGAGACAAACTTGGCACGAGCACCGGAGTTGGTGACAAAGTTGAAGTGCCCTAAAGAGGAATTATGAGTATGGACTTGGGCACTAGCGAGTAGCCTAGGGACGTACCGGACTGAGAGTAAGTCCAGCCTCCGATGGACAAGAGCACTTTGAGATCGCGCTTCTTCATCTTGAGCAAGTAGAGCTGCTTGAGGCACCCGTAAAGGTTGTTGCCAACCTCATCCCAGGTATCACCAGGGTAACGTTTCTACATTCAAAGTTAGCGACGAATGGCAATGTTGATCAAGAATGGCAAGTACCTGTTCGTCAGCGTAGGAATCGGTAAGCTTAATGGCACCGCTTGACGAATCCGTATCGGCAAACGAGTAGAGGATGTCTATGATGCTCAAAAGTGAAAACCCAAGTCCTTCCGTTAATCAAAAGACGTATGCTTACGGGTAACAGGATCAGCAACGATATCCGTGGGCTCTGTGGAATGATAACCGTTAGAAACCTGCATCAACAGCTCAGGCATATGAAGTCGATACTCACGGAAGTTGGCGCCATAAATGCCCCAGTTGGTGAAGTAGGCAAAGTTGGCTTTGCCGTTGGCTGCGCGACGTTCGATAGAGTTGAGCTTGGGGTGAGATTCCATTGCGAATTCGTTGGGCTTGTTTTTGTACGTCGCGGGACGACGCATAATCTGGGTGGATTCAACTGCAAGAAGGCCGTTGAGAAGGACTAGCGCAACGGAGACGAAGCGCCAGAGTGAAGTAGGAGGAGCCATTCTGAAGTAGAAAGGCGAGAGAGAGGGAGAGGGAGAGAGAGAGAAAGTAGAGAGAGAGAGGGTGCAGAGGAGGCTGCCAATCTAACAAGAGACAGAGGTCACAGAGCTATTTGTAGGGTTTCAGTGGGAAAGCCCACGTCGGACCCCCCATGCGTGGAGGTATCAAGAAGGGAAGGACACCTCTCTTTCTGGCTCAGTTCGTCCGACTTCAGAGAATGTAGTAAGGCACATGGGCTAGAGAAGTCTAACATCCAAAGAAGATGCGAGGAGGATGCCAAAATTGGCTTGGCCAAATGGCAGATAGAAGGAATCAAAACACGTATGGGCTTTGGTCTGTCCATGCGCCTCCCGCCTCCTCGGCCGAGTTTGTCGGCTGGGTTTGTGTACTTTGAGTTGCGAAGGAACGCAGAAAGAAGTTGCATGGTTCAAATTGATAACAGGTGCTTCTTGTGGCAGGACAAGACATTTTATCTTCTTTGCCAGTGTGAATCTCAGTCCGAGTCGAGCACTGGGCGGCGGTAAAAGAACTCTGTTGCCTCGAGAGAAGTGTCTGCGATTGGCTAAGCAGCAACGGAGATACAAGGCGTAAAAGGCCGGAAAATTTCCCCCCGCTATCGCGAAATAGACAAGTAGAGCAACCCGCCACGAGAACGAACCGGCGCAGAAGCAAGAGGCAGGTCGGTTTCCCGACTCTGTTGTTGTTGTCTCAAACAAAGCCCGCCACCTCTTGTGGAAGGGCGCAGCTGCACCCCAGTAGGATCTCTGGTTGCCAGTGACACTCACATGCAGCTCAGACTCACGAAGACCGACGATGCCGCGCGAGAGAGAGGAAGAAGAGAGAAGCAGAGAAGGAGGTCCAACCCAAACGATCCGCCGCCATGCCGCAGCATCAATCCAATAATGACGCACGCGACTGGCCAGAGTTCCCACGGCTGTTCCTCTGCTCTTCGGCCATGTAGAGCTGCAACACAAACGGTAGTTGGATATCACGAGGATAGCAAGCGATAAATGGGAAGAAGCAAAATTCTTTGGGAGATTTCAAGGGCCAGACTGCCGGCCAGACGATGCGGAACTTGAGGAGACGACTAAGTAGCGAATTGTATTGATCGAAGCCTCAAGCTCAACAATTATACTATAACTGTGTTTGTTCGTTATCAGGTGAGGGACAGGACTGTTGAAGAAGTGTGCATATTCATATTCAGCTACTGCTGGTGCCGTACTATGCAGTGTGGTATGTCTTGAGAAGACCTCCCGTATCCGCCGAGTAAGAAGGATTTGCTCTAGCGAAGCGAGCATGGCTGATCGATAAGAACTTGAGCTTCAAAGGCCAATACAGTGGAACCACATGGGTCTGTGAAACCAAAAAGCTAAGACAAGCGAGGAGAAGCTGTTGAAGCTCGACCGAACGAGCTTTTCATCGAGAACCACTACCAACAGCAACGCCTGATTATCCGTGGTCCTGCCGCGAAGCTGTATTATTGGCACAAGAAGATGGCCTGTCGCAGAAAGTAGCTACCTGTCTGTTCTGAGTTCCCCTTATCTGCATCCCCTTTCAGCCCGTGTCAGGAACGCCACCGATTTAGAAGAGAGGTAGGACCAAGGGAAGGCCCTCTTCAGAGGTTTTCTTCCTGATATTGGGCGCTCAGTCTCAGTTGACTGTCTTCTGCCAAGTGGTCGCGGTGTCAGCCCATCATGCCCAAACGTATGGATGATTAGTTACTCACAGTTCTTTGTATCTTCTCCGTTGCTTGAACGTGATTGAGCCTCGTATCCGCCCGAACTGACCTGCGATCCCCTCCGGTTGCCTGATGCGAGCCTCGTTCCTGCGGCGTAGACTCGATTGACAGTCTTCGAAAGGGTTGTACCTTTGCGTTATCAAGTAACCGTCGAACTTCTGAAGTTCTGCTTTCAGATCCGTTGGAGTGACGTACATTCTGCCGTCGTTGTCTGTCAAGAACCATAAGGATGGCTGAATGACTTCTTGAAGACTTGCCGTCAGGATTGGTGTGCTGTCGTGGTCGGCCCACCATCTTCTGGACTTTACAGCACAAGTCCAGGACCAGGACCTGTCTTGCCAAAGGGCCCTGCAAGACTTGGAAAGCCTCACTTCGTTGTCGGGTGAGTAGAGCTAGCCCGCTTGGTACAGTCGCAATGGTTTCGGGATAGCGAGGAAAGGTAGCGAACGTTGACCGCGCTGGAATGACCTACACAGTTCGCCAAACGTTAGATCAGGTCAAGAGGATACCCATCCAAGGAAAAAACATATATATAAAAGGCCGCAATGCAGAACGGGGAGGGTGGTACACATTAGGGAGAGATACGGTGTGCGAACGATAGCGAGGGATCCTTGGCAAAAGAGTGTAAACGACTATAAGTCAAAAAGAGAAGACCTTCCCATAAAATAATGCACGGGGATATACAGAGAATGAATGTGTGCGAAGGAATGGACAGCAAGGTGACAGACGACAAAGCAATGGTGAGGGGAAGAACAAGGCGAGGGGGAGTGATAGGTGCTGTCTATTAGGAAATGGAACAGGAAGGGGAAAATGATAGGAATGATAAAGGAGAATCCGAAGAATACTTAGATATTTCTAACGCCGAGTCCTTCAACGGGGGGTAGGCATATAAACAGGGGATCCAAGGCATACGGGATCCCCAGAGCCATCTACTCACACCTTTGCAAATTCTGTCCTTGTCATGCGAATCATTTTTGCATGGTCATCCCCCGTCAAACGTCGACATAGATTAGGATGGGCTCCCCGACGCCTTCGATCTCAGGAATGACACACTTGAGGTCGAATGCCTTGGCGAGGACAATTTTGAAGATCTTCTGCACGTTGATCGACGCAGATGTCGAGCAGAAGATCAACGAGGCGTGCATCGCCCTTGCGAATCGCTTTGCCTGTTTGCGACGGTGAGCTGTCATGCGATGGCCTCGGAGACGGCTGCCCAACGAACCTGCTTGGTAATTTCTTCCTGCTCATCGCGAGGAAAGGTTGCAAACTGATCAAACTTGGTTCCAATCAAGAAGGGGATGGCAGTCTGAAAGCCAAACACGATGATGAATATCAACCTACGCAAATCAATACGGAAGGCTCACTTTGTTGAAACCTCTTGCTTGCCGATACCACTCCTTCACTGAATTCAATGTCGACTTGCGCGATAGATCGAACATGAACAGGATGGCAACAGCATCATTACACACGAGTGGCAACATGTTCACGAACTCTCTCTGTCCACCTAGATCCCATATCGAAAAGGTGATCGTTGTCCGCCGCACAGAGATTGTCTTTTCCATAAAATTGACGCCTAGGGGTATCGATGATATGAGGGGAAGCTCTCAAACCCTCCTGGAAAGCCTGCTCACCCAGCGTCTGGATATAATCTTCATCGAAACTGCCCTCGACATATTTCACCATTAGACTCGTCTTGCCTATTTGCGAGTCCCCCACCATACCAACTTTGATGACAACACTGTTACAATGTAGCAACTCAGAGGTTATCCCTTCGATACGCGCCGCAAGACATCTTACCTGTTGAGTTCGCCATTGCTGTCACCCTGGTTGCTGGGTCCTGCTCCTGGTGTCGAGAGTGATGAAGATGCCGCGGATGACATTATATCCAGTCTAGGTGCTATTTGAAACGCCCCAAAGCAGGCTAGAAGATGGCTTGAGCTGATTCAGGGCTGGGTATCGGAATTATGGAATTGGGAAGAGAATGAAGGGAAAGAAAAGACTGCGTGGGGGTCGTGAAGAGTGGTTGAATGATGACGAATGGCAGGCCCGAGTGCTGCTGTCGCTGTTCTCAACAGCAAACCCAGAGAAACCAGAAGAAAGTCGTCGTCGTTGTCGTCGTCGTCGAGCACGCCTCGCGCCAACAAACAAAGGCTGATGGCCCTGATTCCTAACCATACCAAATAACGCGTACGTGGGAATTTATCCCCTATTCTGACCTTCGTCCTCGACATCGATGCCCAGCGTTGGACGACGTTGGCGATGGCTTGCGCCATAGTCAAGTCCTGCTGAGCATGACGATAACCAAGACTCTCGGAGCATTGTCTTATCATCCTGCCCCTGCAATGTCTTGACTCGGCGGCCCCTCCGGAGCGCAAATGCCCGTCTGGGTATTGGCCCTGAAGTTCGTGACAGTTATGATGCTCGCTATTGGTATTCTCAGCAACCGGTTGCGCAGAAGGCTGCCCCAGATGTCCAATTCGCAGATAATTATCCGGGAGTCAGAGATCCGGGGTCAGTTGTTCTCTGCTTCCATTGCCTATCTTCGTACGTTTGCTTCCTGTTATGTCTTCCCCCACACCCCCCACAGACTTCAATCATTCTTCAGTGACTAACTTTAGAGTTGGTTTTCAGACAGAAGTTCACGGAAGTAACCAACAGCTCTCGTGGAATTCGCGTGTACTCAGCAACCGCACAGAAGGCTACCCCGCATTCGACGCAGATTTCCTTCTCCCTAATGCAAGGGCCTCTCGACCCTATGCTTGGCTACGTCGAGTTCGGATTTTGTTGCCAACCTGCATCAGGAAGTTCCTTCTGACCACGTTTCGAATAGGAAAGTGGCAGCGTATATCATCGTCGTAGCGGATAAATTACTCGGCCGTTCTTCGGATATCCCGCAAAACTTGCAAACGAATACTGGACATGCTACACTACAGACCTGCGGGATGGTGTTGGACAGGTTACCATTTAGCGGCAAAGGAACTACAGCTCCGCTTCGCCATTTCTCCGATTCCATACGGCCCCCATCTCCTCGTGGTCATGAGAGTGCCTTTCCGAACAGTCACCGCTACAATGAGCACTCAGTCGGGTCACCATCGCTCCCACTAGTTGCCTTCGCGTCAAATGGCGAATATTTCCAGCTCAACGGGGAAACAAAACGCGGAACTTTCTCGTCCTTCTTTGCCCAGAGAATACAAATAGTTTAAATGGGCTGCGAATGCTCGTTAAGAGTTCACCCTCTCGTTTCTCATCCACCTCACAATGTTGGGAAGGCTCATCTCGAGCGTCGTCTTTGCAGGCCTTGGTGAGCGCTGACCCGGTTCTTTGACAAATGTCGTACTTACACCTCTTGCAGCGCTTGCTCAGAGTCAGGCCTACGTCGACCCTGACATTGGTGTTACCTTCTTCGGTATCACAGATCCTGTTCACCGTATTACCCATGGTTACACCCTCCCTCCTCTGAGTGCCAACTCCGACGAGTTCATTGGTGAAATTGTGGCACCCATTGCAGAGAAATGGGTCGGTCTCGCTCCCGGAGGAGGAATGATCAACAACCTCCTCATCGTTGCATGGCCGAATGGCAACAACGTCGTTGCATCGTTGCGCATGGTATCGTGAGTTTTAACAATAATCCCCGTTGCCCGTTCCAGTACTGATATTCTCCGAGAACATATATTCTCCCACCGTAAGTCGAACCATCCCCATAGGTCTCCTTCGACGTTCTAACCCACAACAAGTGTCTACACTGGTGCTACCCTCACTGTCCTACCGTCCTCCAAGGTCAACTCAACCCATTGGAAGCTGGTCTATCGTTGCCAGAAGTGTGTCAGTACGTGACCTGAGTTTCTTTCCTTTTTAACTCCTCAGGCTGACTTTCTCGCAGCATGGGAGACTTCTAGTGGACCCCGTAGCCTCCCTGTTGATGCCCAAGGCGCTGGGGCTTGGGCTACCTCTTCGACTGCTGTAGATACGCCCTCGAACCCAGCCTCGAGCTTTAATCAACATACCGACTGTGAGCATATTACCCCGCATTTTTCTTCCGTTATCCCCGCTGATCAGTTTTATTTTTAGTCGGCTTCTTCGGAATGATCTGGTCAGATGCTCACGTCTCTGCCACCCTCTACAACCACTGGGCTTCTGGCGGAACTGGAGGCGGCGAGCCCACCGGCCCTACTCCCACCACGACCTCTGTCCCCCCAACCTCCGTCCCCACCGTTGCAGTACGTTTTTCTCGATCACAAGGCAGGTCCGATGTTTGACATGTCGTCCCTTTAGCCTACTCCATACGACTACATCGTCGTCGGAGCTGGACCTGGTGGCTTGGTCACTGCTGACCGTCTGTCTGAGGCTGGCAAGAAGGTCCTCTTGATCGAGAAGGGTGGACCCAGTCTTGGATGGACTGGTGGAACCACTCAACCAGACTGGTTGAAGGGTACTAACGTGGGTGCATGCAACCCCAGTGTTGGCACCATTACTAATGATAACCTTCCAGCTCACCAAATTCGACGTTCCCGGGTTGTTCGAGACCATGTTCCGTGACGGCGACACATACTGGTGGTGCAAAGGTCTGCCTTTCTTCGTCTTCGTCCTTTACCAACCAACTTACCCACTTTCAGACGTCAACGTCTTTGCCGGCTGCCTCATTGGTGGTGGAACCGCTATCAACGGAGGTCTCTACTGGTACCCTCCCGACTCTGACTTCGCGGTTGCCAATGGCTGGCCATCATCCTGGACTAATCACTCGCCTTATACCAACAAGCTGAAGGCTCGTATTCCGGGAACGGACATTCCTTCTACCGATGGCAAGCGCTACATCGTCGAGCTCTACAACGTCATGCGGGACCTCCTCCAGCCTCTCGGATACAGGAACCTGACTATCAACAACGCTCCCAACGAGAAGGACCACGTCTTTGGCTACAGTGCATTCTCTGTGAGTTGTCATCGCCATCCTTCGCATTCACCAAGCTGACACTGCACGCAGTTCATTGGTGGCAAGCGTGCTGGTCCCATTTCGACCTACTACAAAACCGCCATTGCAAGGAAGAACCTCACCTTCTTCCCCCGCACCACTGTTTTGAACGTCGTTCGAACTGGAGGCAAGATCACTGGTGTTCAGACAGATAACAACCTCATCGGTCCCAACGGCTTCGTCCCATTGACTGCCAAGGGTCGTGTCATCCTCTCCGCTGGCTCCTTCAGCTCCCCTAGGATCTTGTTCCGAAGTGGTATCGGTCCATCCGACATGATCAACATCGTCAAGAACGATGCCAAAGCCGGCCCCAACCTTCCCAAGGAGTCTGACTGGATCAACCTCCCAGTCGGCGAAAACGTCTCTGACAACCCATCGATCAACGTTAGTCAATCTCGTTTTCGCCTTTAATCGATCATAACAGAACATCTTTTTTAGTTGGTCTTCACCCACCCATCTGTCGATTCTAACGACAACTGGGAGAGGGTCTGGGACAACCCCCGACCTGCTGATGCTGCGCAGTACATCAAGGACCAATCTGGGCCCTTTGCCCACTCGTCGCCTCGGTAGGCTTGTACTTCGCCTCGACCTGGATCAGGGCTAACCCTTTTTCCCCAGTGTCAACTTCTGGCGTGCGATGGGCGGCCGCGACGGCAAGACGCGATGGGTAAGTACCTTTTCCTCGTCACAGATCCGCCGTGCCTCATTGCCGCGCACAGGTTCAAGGCACCACCCGCCCTGGCGCTGGAGTCCCGGCCAACCCCCCCTTCAATGTCAGCAATGTTTTCACTATCACCACTTACCTCGCCACCGGTTTAACCTCCCGTGGCCGCATTGGTATCGATGCTGCCTTGACCGCTCGTGCGTTGACGAACCCCTGGTTCACCGATCCAATCGACAAGGAAGTTCTCATTGCTAGTCTCAAGGAGACAATTGGCAGCATAAAGCACGGTAGGTGGCATCCGGTAACACTTGATTGCATGGAAGGCTCAATTAGGCTTTAGTCCAAGGTTTGAAGATGGTCATCCCCGATAACACTACCACCATCGAGAAATTTGGTACGCACCTCCGTGATTTGGCACTCCGGAGTATACTAACCATTTGTTCGCAGTCGATGACTACAACACTGTAAGCGGCTCCCGTAGCAACAGCTGAAGATCCCCACTGACTGCATTTCAGGGCTCCCTCAACTCTAACCACTGGGTTGGCTCCAACTCAATCGGCAAGGTTGTCGACCAGAACACCAAGGTCATGAATACGGACAACTTGTTCGTCGTTGACGTGAGTCGCCTGTCCTTGTCGTCCCTGTCCCGATGTACTGACTGCGCCCTCTTTCAGGCTTCAATTGTAAGTTACTATCGGAGACTACTTCCACTACGAAGCCCTGACCCACTTCTTAGATTCCTTCTATGCCCATGGGTAACCCTCAAGGTGCTATCATGGCCATGGCCGAACAGGCTGTCGCCAAGATTCTCGCACTCAGCGGAGGGGCTTGAAAACGACGTCCCAGTGTATTACCATCATGTAGCATACGCAATGATTATATTTATTTCCACTCATCCATATTCTGCACTTGAGGGACTTGTTGCGCGATTTATTGCTTCACTGCACGATGCATTTTCTCTAGCGTGTCAGCTGCTTCAGGAGGGACCTGCAAAAGGGCACAAACTGATATGGGCGCTTTGTGCACGATATGTACCAAGCATTAATGGGGTAGTGGTAACCTGGGTCGTTGCCATTCGAGTGAAAGCTCGACCCGCCGGGGGTTCGATTCCCTCTTAATGCATACGTTTTTCTTCATGTATTGACAAGCGCTGTCAAGCTGTCAAGCTGCACTTCAACCACCACCTTCTCCTACGACTTTTTACTCACAAGCCTACTCGTCAATGGAAGGTATCGGCCATGACTACATCAACCAATTGCCTCCTGAACTCCTCGCTGCCGTCTTCCTGCTGACGGAGTACCATAGCCGGGATCTTACGAGCTTCCACGAAAGTGACTTCCAAAGCCCTCTCTACCACGTTTGTGGACGATGGAGGGAGCTTTTCCTAGGCGATCCTAGATTTTGGTCATCTTTACATGGTCGTTTCCAGGGATGGTTCGACGAGAAGACGATTACACAACGTCTCCTGTTGTGCTTCGAGCGTTCAGCATCTTCACCCCTTCATTTAAGCTGGACAACTCTGCTGTTGACCTCTCCCCTCTTAACGATATCATTCGATCACAGCACCGATGGCATAGACTTTCGTTGGACATAATTGGAGCAGCCGCCTGTAGCTGGCTTGAGGAACTGCTCGGCAGTGAACTCGCCTCATTGACGGCTACGGGGACCAGCTGCTTCCAGAAAGTCAAACATCTGGATTTACAGTTGAAGGATATTTACCGCAGCACAGACCAAATCCACCTCCCAATCGCTGATCTTTTTCCCAACCTTTCACATCTGGACTTCTGCGCATCGATGATGCCCGATGTTTGGGAAGCGCAGCCATTTTTTGAAAAACTACTCCCTCGCCAGCTTAGGCACTTAAAAATGTCTGAGAACTTCAAGAACTCGGTTCCAACACTGCACTCCATACTGTCTTTGCTGCGCCACGTCGAAGATCTGGACGTCGAGATATGTACCTCGCGTCCATCCCACCCTCCACGGTTGCCTTCCATGGGTGTACATTCACATCTTAGGCGGCTGAAATCATTTGATGCCGACCATCTGGACGTGGAGATTGACTCTCTCAATTGCCCCCTCCTCGAACGACTGGACATTGCATACGCCCCTTTTTACAGCAGACGCTCGACCATCAGCTTCAAGAGTATTCAAGCATGGGCTCGGCGCTCACAGTGGTCCCTCCAAGAGCTGATATTGACCGTCAGTAAACGCGTTCATGAGATCGATGATGGTCTTTTCGAACTCTTGGAGGCCCTTTCCACCCTTCGGTCCCTTCGACTCGACACCTGCAGCTGTAGTGGGAGGTTCCTGGAGAGACTACGAATGTCAAATGATCCTGTACTTCCGCACTTGAAAGATCTGTGGATCAGAGTAAACGTCACGGGCAAGGACGAACGGGGTCGGTTTATTACCGCCTTCAACACGTTTGCTCAGGATCCCAGACGTGATTCAATGCACGATGAACAGTGCGGAGTGGTGGGCCAGGCATACGCGTACCTCAGGGAGAGGACGCTATCATTCTATGGACCGGTTTCTACAGAACTTTGAGGGCAAGGGTTCGGGGAAGGAGCACAGACGTGGTGACCCGCAAAACTACGACCGCCTAACGCACAGGTGATGTTCTCTCTTCCCACCCATGGACTCAGGCAATAGCCCGCCGGGTGGTAGACGTTTCCAAGTGCATCCATATCCCCCCATCAGCAGCATCGCCGCTGCTCAGCTCAAAATCCAGCCTTTCCGGGTTCGCCGTCGAGAAAGTGATGCAAAGCATGACATTGTAGGACGGGAAATCCGTAAGATGGTTTGATGCTTCTGATGTTGATACTCACTGACTTTCCTTCAGGGTGTAGGGACCCCGGGACCAATGCACAAGCTCCTGGAACAATGGTTTCAAAGCGCCTTCTCCTTCAAAAGCTAGCTGGGTCACTCCCGTTGGGCCCTCGCTGCAAGAATTACAGCGCGTATCAGAATGCTTCATACTGGAAATAGAGACTCCTTTGCAATGAATTTGATGTCACTATGGCTTAAGCTATTTTGCCAAAACGGGGACGTCGGTGAAAGGCTCGAAAATGATACATTCCTTCAAGTTATACATAGCTTTTATGACTGTTTTTGACTCAGGCCCACTGATGGTGGTGAACTACCTCAGGAATTCACCTATGACATGCTACATTTCGTATACACAGTGTCTGGGCTGGCTATTAAGTCGTTGTTGCGACATCATTTCCCTCAACACGCAGGTCAGGGATCCGTTCTTTGCCCCGACCCTGCTACCCATACATTCAAGCATCTAATCTCCACCTGGGAACAAGAACGCTTTTGTCGAAGATAACCGTTCGCCCGACAAGTATGTAACCATAACGAATCGAAGTCCCTTGTGTCACATGGTCGGAAGACTTCTACCTGGACTCTCACTCCACTCCAGCGTCCCCCTTCAATTCTAACCTTGACCGCGATGAGAACGCAGGAAGATGTACATGTGTACACGAACGTCGCCACTAAATTTACGCGGTAGCGTCGAACTATCAGTACTATATTTACGCCCGAAGGTCGGTGCTGTGAGTAACGTCTGTTTGAGCTCAAACCCTACGTCACCCGCGTCACCGATGAGCAGGGGTACCTAGTGTCCACACGCAAGGCACTGTGGCACCGTGGTTTCGAGGTTAAGCATCTGTAAAGCTTGAAACCACTGAAAAGCTCGTATTATGCCTCGCAAAACATTGACAGGATCTAATCGCTTGTGTGGCGAGTCGGAGCGGCGCAAATCCCCTTCAAGAGGATCGTCGTTCAAGGGACTGACGTGATCGACATTCGCACCCGCTGCTCCAAGAAGAAGCTCGGGCCAAGAGTTCCAAAGAGGTACCTTGAGGAGCGTGGCGCCCTTTCATTGACGAATTAAGCATCCATACAACCATCTTTACTGCGTACGTAGGTGATCACAGGTAATTTCGACTGCTTCTGGCTCACGTACTCCAACCCTATCCCAAGTAGCCGAAGCCACGCAGTAATGTTGCAAGAAGCGTTCGTTCAGAGTGGTGCAAGAAGAAAAAGAACAAGTCGAATGATCATTCAGAATCTACATTTATCGTAACAGAATGGTGGTCAACAAAAACATGGGGTATATATGCAACAAACAGTGTCTGGTGTGGTATGGGGGAGTTTGATCGTGGGTGCTACAAAAAGGTCTAAAGGGATGCAGACAAGTGTCATGTAACTACAACAAAACGGGTAAATGCGTATATGCGTGATGAGATGAATAAAAGTCTTGAAGGCAGTAAGTAATCGCTAGAGTAGGAGTGCGAATCCATGGAAAGCATAATCGTCAAAACAAAGCGTCCCACTTCCAAAGAGTCCTGTGAATAGAGGGTAGTGATGGTAGAAGAGGGTCGTCGGGGAAGCTGTGAAGAAGGATAATGATAGAAGACACTCTAAATGTGCGACGAGTCTGATAGCAAAAACGAATGTGAAGAGGCGACGATTTTTCCCAGAGTATGTCCGCAAAAATGGAAAAAGAATTCGATGCGCCATATATATGGAAGGTCCATGAGAAAGTCTTGGAGAAAATTAGTAGGAGAAGACCATGAGCCATGGGTTGAGGACGATAGGGAAGAGGAATATGGCATGCTGCAGTCATCGCAAGGGGCAGAATGACTGCCCACCCTTCACCAGTGATCCTCCATTCGAAGGGAATCAAAGATGTCGAAAGGATGATAATGGCAGCAATGAGAATGATTGATAGAAGCAGCGGGAACCAGAACCTACGGCCAGCCGTAAGCAACGAGATAACGAAGAAGACGATCATTAACGACAACGGACCTTTTCACAATCTTTGGAATCTCCTTGAAAAAGTTGGACCGCTCAACCTCCTTCTTGGTCGCCGCCCAAGTCATGTTGTAGGAACAGAAATGGGCTAGGATAGCCTGCGTGACAGGTATTGAAAGGCCGCCAAAGAAGAAGAAGCTACATCGTAGAAGAAGGGTTCATTAGCTTTCGAGCATAAAAAAAAGAGGGTGAGGGGACTTGGACGTACAAGAATGGAATCCACATCAGGTTCTCAGCAAAGGCGCCCAGCTAAAAGAGAGCAAAACCATCAGTAAAATGTTCGTTTATCAGAAGGTGAAGCAAATGAAGCCAATGGCGCGCGACGGGCGTGAGGCGGAGAATGCATCAAATCGGAAAGGAAGGGTGGGAGGATACGCATGCGGTGGACGGGGTCCCACTTTTTGAGAAGGCCGTCCTGTCTGGCTATCGTTATCTGCCTGGCGACCCCCTCCACCCAGGTCTGCACGATGTCCTCCCAAAGAGGAACAACCACACCAATGCACCACAAAAATCCACACGTCCCAAAATAACCCAATGCAAGAATTGGAGTTGAGGAGGACAAGCACTCACCAAAGACTTCTTCCCGAGGCGATACTCGAGGAGCGTGTATCCCACAGTGCCCGAGCCCCAAAACACCACAGTCGTCGCGAGCCAAATCTCGAACGAGTGCATAAAGTAACCATCGACGGGGAATTGGAAGCCGAGGAGGACGTAGTTGATCACTGCGATTGTGATACCACCAGCGATACCGTCTGCAGAGAAGGGTCGCAAAGTTAGCAATAGATAAACGAAGAAGGTAAAATGAGATAGGAGGAGAACAGGTACTCACAGTAGGAGAACATGTACGCCATCATCGAAATCTTGTAATGTAACGGCGCATTGCTCCAGAGAAACTTGTGAATCTGGTGTGCAATCGGTCCCTTTTTCCACCACTGGACGATAGGGTTGAACAGGAGCCTTGGGTCATCATCAGTTTACCGGTACCATGGCAAAAGGAAACCAACTCACTCATTACACCCATAAGCATACTTTTGCCACCGATTCAGCTCATCATCCACCGTCAGGGACACACCCTCCTTGAACCCCCCATCTGAATAGGTCGCCCACCGAATGATATAGCCCTTCAATATCAACCTCAAAGCCATATCGAAATCCTCAGACACGTTCGACTCGGACCAGATCTTGACCTTGTTGTCAGCCGGGTCGACAAATGCCGCATCCTGGATAGCCCGCCAGCGCAAAAAGGCATTGTGTCCGACAAAAGGCGCGACTTCACCGTTGGCGGCAGAGATGGAGATGCACTTGTTGATTCGGCGTGTAAAGTAGGCGATGCCGTTTTCAAAGTAGTGATGTGCGACTTGGAGGACGTCTTTGTTTCGAACCTCATTAACCCTCTGCTTGAAGACACAGAGATAGGACAGAACTCACCAGATTCATGTTGGATGATAGCAACCGTCGGACTCTCTGCCATTTCTCTCGCCGCATCCCTCAAACAATCCTCGGGCACAATCGTATCCGAATCGACAATCAGCACGATCTCTCCAATCCGACACGCCTTGCCATTCGCCGCCCAAGGTCTAAAGCGTGACCCACTCTCCTCCCACGTCTCCTCAATTGCCATGCCCAATGCGCGTTCTTCCATGTCCGAGTCGCCCCAGTGTGCCAGTGGGTTGGTCTGTCCACCTGCAACGCCCATGTTGTTGGGATTCTGTTGCGGGGTAGAGCGGGCCGGTGTGCGATGGGTTGAAAGGCGAGACGGGCATCGAGAGGTGTTTTTCAGAGAGACCGTTATGGTTGCCAGCGGCAGCGCTTCCCCAGACAACACTATCGTCCCCATGTCGGTTCTGGTACTGAATTCCATACTGCGTGCTTGAGCCATTCTCGTTCGAGGAACCGTGTGCGTCGGAGCGGGTGAGAGCTGTCGAGTCGCGTGGGTTGAATGATTGTCCTTGTGCGATAAGCTGTTCGAGGTGCTTTTCCATCTTCAAGGAGAGTGCCAGACCTATCGTACCTGTCAGCATCACCGCATGGGAAGAAAGGCGGGGGGTTACACACCATAGTTCATGTTGGAAGCTTTCTTGAACCGACCAGCACGCTTGAACCCATCAGCCGCATCATCGTGTCGGGGACGAGCAACCCAGCCAATGTTATGATTTGCGTAAAACGCCAGACGCTCATCACGCTCTGCCGCAGGAAGGAGCTATTCCGCTGTATCAACATCCTGTCAATCGAACACCTTGAGGAACAACTTACCCGAAGACCATCGTCGTTGATAAAGATAGTCGAGGTACCACCCTGGCGGGCATAAGTCTGCATGGCCTTCTTGAGCGAGCGAATCGATGGTTCCCTGTCATTATCCTCCATTAATACCAGTACTCCCCTCGAAAGACAGAGGCCAAGACTCACAAAACCTCCTTCAAACTCTCCTTGTACACCGGCATCTGGATCGTCACATGCGGAAGATGGTTGTCGACAGCCTTGTTAGGCTTTGGCTTGATCGCAGAGTAGTATTTCGAGTTCGAATGGAAATGGGCGATGGGTCCGATGGTCATGGAGATGTTTTGGATGATTTGCATCGCGAAGAACTATGTTCACGCGTCGTGAGCGCGTCATTCTGGCGAAGAAAACACAAGGGGAGAACTCACCAGTGACACACAATACAACAGTGGCGAGACCGCCACCAGCGCAAACCTCGTAGCGTCTCCATCCAACCTCCATTCCATCAACAACGTCCTAATACCATTCCCTATGAACACCAACGCCAACCCGGCCGCAAGCCCATTGTATATCGGCGCGAACAACTTGACGGGTCGCTTGGAGCCTCCAATGCCCCATCGACTGTTGAGCTCCTTCGGGTCGGTTGTGTTTAGGGGTCGACCATCTTCACCTAGAACCACCGCTCCACCCGTGTAATGATGTCCCTTCTCCGCCAACGAAGAGCCTTCATCAGACGACGTCTGCTGCAACTCGTACGCCTCTTGCTCCTTCTCCGAAAGCGGCGCCTCGACGGTATACTTTTTCCCATACCACGTCCTCTTCTCCACCTTCTTCGTCGTCTGTCTCGGCAAAGGGGGGTTCAGAGGATCCGAAGCGAGAGCGTTGGCAGTATGAGGCGTGGCAGGCGACCGCATACCCGTCACATCGTAATCCTCCGGGTCCCTTCCCAACTCTCCAAACACGCCTTTATGCACACTCCCATGGACGTGGAACAGGGAAGGCGTCCTGCTCCCTCCTCCGCCTTCGTTGGTCAACATACTCATATGCGGCGGCCTCACCAATGGGCTATTGCTGTTCCCAAACTCGCCTACCGCACCTCCAAAGCTGCTGTGGCCGTTGAGGCTTCCATCAGGATTGGCACTCGTGTTCGAGCGCGAGGGGATCAAAGGACCGTTGGACGAAGCGAGGGTCCCAGTGGCACTCTGATGTGTTTGAGCAGAGGGGGCACTGTGCATCAGAGGACGCGAACGCCAGAGGAGCTTGATGAGTCGCTCTTCGAAATCTTGGCAGAGGGGGACGATACGGTCGATGGATTCGGACCAGACGACCATGACACGTTCGTCTCGCTAAAGTTCGAGGTGAGTACGGATGCGATAATGGGAGGAGCGAGGGGACATACGATGAACGCAGCACATTGCTCTCGGTCTGCTTGAGGCAGCATGAGCATCGTATCCAAGACCTGGATACGCGTCTCCGAGTCGACATAGATGTAATGATCCTCTGCTGAACTGTTTGTGGGGTTATCGTTGAGGAGCCAAGGCGGAAGCGAAGTTCAAGCAAAGTTCAAGGTTGCCGTTGAGGTGAAAGGATCAAATTTTCGATTTTGAAAAGCCCCGATGAAGGATTCCGTCAAGGATTGAAAATGGCACCCGAGAAAGGATCCGTCCGCGATTGTTCGATCATATCCATGCGAGAGCGATCCAAAACGGTGATTTGGAGCGTTAGATGCGTTAAGACAAAGTTGAGGTGTGTATTGCGGGCGGCAGTGGCGATGGTGTTGTTGAGGAATTGGATGAAGGTGGACCGAGATATAGATCGAAGAGAAGAGAGAAGAGATAGGTTAGCATATGATCTTCCAGTTCCATGAGCCAAAGGACTGAAAGAAGGGTGAAATAAACAAAGAAGGGAGGAGATATTCTAAACACCCAATCGAAAGCCCGCAAAGCACCCCATCCAGCACCCAGCAAAGAACACCCGCATCGCCAATCCCGAATCGACCGGTGTCTATCCATCCTCATCCCCATCAAATCAACATCTCGACATCATCCCCCGCAACATAATTGGGTTGCCACGCGACGATCCCCGTTGGGCGGTATCAGTCCTATTTTTGGGACATTTTGGCGCCCTCGGAACGCGATGCGATGTGGGAGAAAGGGGGGAAAAGACGGGGGAAGTAGAGATAAATGACATCTGGGATGACGTCGGGCAGTCGTTCATCGAGAACGCCGCTTTTCTCAGCATCTTTTTTCGAGATGTAGGATTGGATGGAAGGTTGAATAATAATAAGGAGGTGCATGGGGTGACGGGAAGGGGTATCAGGATAAGGATGTAAGATGTGAATGAAACAAAACAGAATAGAACGGTGAGCGGGAACCGTGCCCGGGATGGGTAAAGCGGGAGGCGCAAACACCCGTTCACAATGGACAGAATGAATGAATGGAGGAATCCGAGGGCTAGCAACGAGGGGGGTAGCAACGCTGGCGCCACACCACAAGCCAGAGAAAAAATAATGACAGAAAAAATGAAGACGACGCAATGACGACGCCATGAGGCAAGCGGCCTCAAGGCGCGGTCAGACTACTAGAACACACGCACGACCGACAGCGCGCATGCAACGCGAGGTTACACCTACACGCAGCGGTCTTGCCAAGCCTTGTGTACAGGATAGTTGAAAGCCAGCCCAGGCTTGTGAAAGGGTAATTGAAAAGACAGACAGACGGATTGAAGGGGTGAAGCGAACTTGTTTCGGCGCGGTGCGATAAGCCGAATCGGGAGGACGGATAAGCGCTCGCGCGCGAGTTCCTTGGCAGGGACTTTTGTTGCGAAAAAATAATGAAGAAGACGGCGGATGCTTTGCGTTGTGACGAAAGAAAAGGTAGGAATAGAGGAAAGGAATAGAGCCAGAAGAAACGAGGAATACGCACACTTCTCCAAGAGCAGCATGGACAGCTGCTGAGCGCACTTTGACTGCTACGAGTGGATTGAGAGCGACCACAGCCTGTTCAAAGGGCTCCAGCGTAGGATCTTCGTACGGGAACACGCGATATTCAGCTGAACCGGAGTGTGCAGCTAGCCAAAAGTCAGCTCATACTACGCGACTGTGCTAGTAGCACAAAAAACGGACCATCGGAAACCCTCAGAGCGACACCAGAGGAGATGGACTCTTCGTTTGCTCTAAACCAAGCATCTCCCTGTGTCTGCTTGAACAGCCAGTGCAAGAGGGCGTCGTTCCTGTCGTAGTCCATTGCTGGATGAACCACGGGGGAGAAGGAAGGTGGGAGATGAAAAGAGTGGGAGAGTTGAAGATATCGTGGTATGCTCTAAAAGTAACAACGTCGCCGATGTGCGGATTGAATCTAAGATTTGCGAGTGACCGGGGTCTCGACGGCAGCAATGCGATAAGGGCCTGTTCATTAATGACGTCAAGAAGCATAAAAATGGTCAAGGGGGGTTGGTCGAAGCATACTAACAACCACCACAAGGGTAAAACGTTGCAAAAGTAAACCCACTTGGACTTGGTCCTCATCATCATCATCTTTCATCATGGCCAGTGGTAAAACAGACGAGTTTTCTCCGCCGCGTCCTTTTTTCCTGGGTAATACTTCTTCAAATCCTCCTACCAACTCAGCAACTACTCCCCGCAGACGCAGCATGCAGAGGTACACACAAGTAGACGACGGGGGCTCAGACTCACCCCTGGGCACTCCTCAGCGGTCGCCTACGCCTTCTAGTGGGATATTTCAGCCTGCTGCGCGTCCTCCCCCCTCTTCCTTTGCCTTTCCCTTCCAGGCATACCCAGGGAACCCAGACCCAGGACTCTCCATCCCAGGATACTCATCCTCCCGCCGCCGTTCCTCCCTCGACTCCCTCTCCTATCGCGGCCTCTCCCCTGAGTCTCCTGCCATCGCTCCCCCGCCTCCTCCCCCTCTCCCCAACCAGAGCTCTTCCACGATCCTCGCTACATCTTTATCGCGTAGGCGTGCAGCGTCAATGTCAGATGACCTCCCGCCCCCCAACGCACCCTTCATGTCCGACACAGGCCATGGAGGTTCTCCTAGCGGCACCAACTCGGGCACATCCAGCGAAGTCAACTCGCTGAGGCACTCTCCCTCTTCCAACTCGCTCTACAAGGGGTCGGCAGCTGCAGCCGCTTCAGGCAGCGGAGGAAGCCTCCCCCGAAACTCGTCCACGCACTCATTCAGGACGCCTTTCCTCTCACCTGCGAGCAGACCGACCAGCTGGGCCCCTCCTGCCTACCCCCACGCCCAATTCATGCCGTCCAATACGTTCATTGTGGCTGGCGATACTAGCACAGGGCTCGGTTCCTCTCCCTCTGTCACCGCTCTCCCTCTGGGTACACCCATGCCACGCAGCAAACCACCCCCAACCCTCGACCCGGCTCGTCCAACCCCTCACATCGACCGACAAACCCTGGATGTCCGTCCGCCAACCTGGCGTGCTCCCATCGTACCTCCTCACCCTCCTCTTCATCATCGTCGGCCTGGGATGTGCCGCCATCCTCTGCTTCTTTGGGTACAACGAGATCTTCCTCTTGGACGAAAGCAACTTGTGTCAAGTGATGAACGAGAACTTTGGAGGAAGCGATCTGAATAGCGATTATTGGAACGTCGAAGTTCAGACGGGTGGGTTTGGGAATGGCGAGTTCCAGATGACGAGTCGCGACCCAGAGAACCTATTCACTCGGAATGGACAGCTGTACATCCAGCCTACGCTCTCCACCGACCGTGTGCGTCTTCCTTCCTTCCCTCTCCCTCTCGCTCCTAGGCCACTAAAAACTAACAACACCACCCACAGGGCATCGACATCAATGCCGGTGAATACGAACTCGAAGACTGCACCTTCTCCGACCAATCCATCTCATCCTACGTCGGACCATCCTACGGCTCCCTCCGCTCCTCTGCCGCCTGTTCAGCAACCGGAAACAACCTCGTAGGGTCCGTCGTACCCCCCGCCATATCCGCGCGCATCAACACCAAGGGTAAACGCGCGATTCGGTATGGCAAGGTCGAGGTGAGAGCCAAGGTGCCTAGGGGTGATTGGTTGTGGCCGGCGATTTGGATGTTGCCGCAGGATAACAAGTATGGGGTGTGGCCTTTGTCTGGTGCGTGTTTCTCTTTCTTTGGTATGAAGGATGGGACGGGAAGGCTAATGAGATATGGTGCACAGGCGAGATTGATATTCTGGAAGCGAGAGGAAACGGACCTGAATACCCTGCTCAAGGGTCGAACTACATTCGTTCGTCGCTCAACTATGGACCTATGGCGTCTTTGTACACCCAACTGTACGGATGGCAGAGTACCAAGAGGAGTAGCTACGACAAGGGTGCGTGTCTCTCATCCCCGTGGCTTCAAATAACACTGACTTGAACGACACCCGCAGACTTCCACACCTACACCCTCGAATGGACACGCGACTTTATCCGCATGTCCGTCGACAAGAAGACCATCGCCATGCTCGAAGTCAACAAGCTCTCCACGCCCAAGAAATCCTTTTGGGCACGCGGCAAGTACCCACAGGTAGCCGCGAATTGGACGTCGGATAACTCGGGCGATGGAGAGGTGGTGGTTGTCAAGAATATTTGGGAGGAGGCAGAGGGTGGGTTGGATGCGCCTTTTGATCAACGTAAGTCTATTCCTTGTTCTGTGTGGTGAGGGAAGGAAGAATAGGAGCTGACGGTGAGGGTAGCGTTCTACTTGATCATCAACCTTGCGGTGGGTGGGACGTCTGGTTGGTTCCCTGATGGCCAAGGTGCGTTTTATCTACATAAGAAATGGGAGGAGTGAATACTAATGAGAGGCGACAGGCAACAAACCATGGTACGACGAATCTCAAACTGCCATGCGCGACTTCGCGAATGCGCAGGATACGTGGAGCAAGACGTGGGGTGGGAGGGATGAGAGGAGTTTTAGGATGTGAGTTGCCTCTTTCTTTTTCGTTGTCCTTGTGTTCTTTTGGATGTGACATGGATGCTAACGATGCCATTTAGTGATTCGGTGAAGATGTGGGAGATGGGCAAGTGCAAACGCAACTAGACTTTTTCGCTTCTCGTCGTTCTGGATGCTCTCGATTGACAGACTCGAAGACTGGATGATACCCTTTCCAAACACGCACCATGTAGGACTTTGCTGTTATTGTTGTTTTTCTGTATTCGGCTTTCCCATGGACCCCTTTTGTACCACGTTTAACTTATCTACTCATGATACATGCACTTGACAGTTTTTTTCGACACACATACACTCTTTTGACAGACCACGCTCTTTTAGTACATATATATCTCGCATGTATATATCTTTGTTCGTACTCATGCATACATAGATTTTTGTTCAATTCTCTACGACCTTCTCTGACATGGTGTTGTGCGTTACCTTTTCGAAATTCATTGGAAGGGATTGAGGATGTCGCCCATTTCTTGTAAACATCGTAATACGCAGGCCTTCAATCTGGAGACCTAACCATTTTTTACGTGCTTGACGCTGAAAACTTGGACATACGAAGTTTGGGGTAAAGATAAGCGCTAGTCCAAGGCTGTACAGTAATAGACCGGCCGGTGATACACTTTCAGGTATTTCAAACGTGGGAGGGGATACCGTCGCGATTTTGTATAATATTACAGCAGTTGCTAGAATTTTTTTGGCAAAATTTACAGCAACTGCTATCCCAAACTTCATGCATAAAATTGCAGTAGAAGCACCAGGTTCCCTGTCATGCCCAGTGGAACCAGCCTCTGGAGATCCCGGGGATTCTCTGGGTTTATCAGCAAATCCAGATATATACACATTGATCCAGAAAATCCCAGCCAGAATACCATGCCCATCTGGGAATAACTGGGGTTGTAGCGGCACCTGGCCCTTTGCACATCTGGGTGTAACGGAGGATATCTGGGATCTTCGGTTTGCTACAGATATTCAGGAACCAGGGCATATATGCGTTCAAAATCGTTATATTCAATACACAATTACGGTACAGGCTCTATATAAGTATATGGGCGCTAGGAGGCTACAGGGGAGGTTATATGGTACACTATACGGATATCTAGATGCTTGCAATCAGGAATGAACGGGTTACTGAGGAGAGGGTCACATACCGCTATCCGTATCGATGAGCAAGCAATCCCCGCAGGCCCCGGACACCACCCTAGAACTCTGCATGCGCTTCGTACAGAAATCGACCTATGTATGGAAGCGAGAGAACTAGATTCTGTGTGCCGGACGAGCCTTGGTCAGTAGGGGTAACATAGCATCGCGAGAGGTTGCGTACGTGTCGAGAAGCCCGCCTTGGGGGAAACATGTTCCAGAGCTAGGATACGTATGCTATCAGTGTAATGCAACGCGACCCTTGCTCCAAACACGCACCTTCCGCCCTGCACCGACGCGTCTGTGCCAAATCGCGATTGGTGAGCCTCTTGGATGTTGAGCTAGGTTAACCTCGCGCGCATGATCGATACTGACTCACTGTGGCTTTGGATGGGGTGGCGCCAATGAATACACTTTTGGCGTAAGGATGTAAGTGTTTGTGGTGGTGGTGGTGGTGGGGGGAGAAGGAAGGAAGGACGGTCAACTCCCTGTTGACTGTTCTTTGTGCTCAGATCGTTCCCACGCTGCTTTAATTGGGCGTAAATCAGCTGTAATTGACCGAAATAATAGCTGATTGTACCAACATCTGGGATTCTCTGAGTTTTCCTATATTCCCAGATCCCCCCATCTTTTTCCAGAGACAAAAGGACATCTCCAGATATCCCCAGTGGCTGGTTCCACTGGGTGTCATGCCCAAATGGGGCGATCAGACTCTTAGTTGACGTGTCTGCATTGGGACTTTGCGCGCGGAGTCGCGGGCGCATCAGTGCTTCCGTTTTCGGCTCGGCTGATCAAATGCCCGCCTCGCCTGCTCCCCCACCATCCTAGTGCTCGATTCCGTCCCCCAGGGAACCAATAGCAGGTTTGTGTACATGAATATATACCCGTCATATATATGGTTCAAATGGCACTAGTTTCATCTCCAGAGGTGCGGAAATGACCTACATAAACGCAATATAAAGGAATATGATATTTGGGGGTACTAGTGGGGTATGCATGCACTTTTAAGAACATTAAGTACAGCGCTGGAAAGACAAACTTTACACCTTCAAATAGACCCCATAATCTCCCCAAACAGACATGATTTGAGCGGTCTATGGTCCATATACACCTGGTGCACCCCCACAGGCACCCGAAAATCGCCCGGAAATTACTATTGCAGTCCCATTTGAAGTAGATTGAGAAGTAAAGGTACTAGGGATTGTCCCTATCGCTGTGATTTGCTCCCTGTGGCCCTACCAATTCGTGTACCCAAACATGCTGGTATAGCAACTGAATGTATAGTGCAAACTCTGAGTTGAACAGTGCACAACCGGGTGCATTGTCTGACTTTACTATTCATCTAGTGACCTATGTCTGAAGTAGTATTGAACGAAAGGTAAAATTTCACTGATTATTCTAATGCATTTTTGCTATTTTACTGGTGGGTCCATTCAGCCCATATTCGCGAATCATTCTGAATGGTGAGATATCCGAAAGACTCGGAGACGTTCGTTGTCTGTAGCAACCGCTGCCACTGGGCGCTTATTGTCCAATATCAAGGTCCCATCCATATCGTCGGCCACCAAACTGTCTAGCCAAGCCTCAGCAATACCTCGAGGCTTCAAATACAATAAATAAACAATGTAGGGCATTTTTTGCAAAGGGAATGAGTTCGAGTATCATTGCACTGCTGCTCGCTGGTGCGTCGCGACTTGGCATTCTGCCACGTCATATTTGAGGGGATGATAATTAAGTCTGTGTAGTGTATGTTATGGATGGCAATGTTGGCCATTCATATATCCAACACCGAATCCTGTACCACCAGCCTATATAGCAAGCAGAAGCGAGGTGATCACGGGCAGTAGAGCAACGGGGAAATGACGACGTCATGGCTTGGTAGTATCCCGCGGCAGAGCCGGACAAGCAATGCCGACTAACCACCAAATTTGGAAGATTCGGCGCATTGGTAATGCGCCAGAAATGCGCCAGTCTCAATCCGGGGATGGGGAAGTGATGTGGATGATACACCGCCAAAAAACCAAAACGTAGACGAAACGTTTTTGCCGTGATGTGTGGTCATGTAATATACAGCACACATCAGGCAGATCAACATCTGGCTACCAGAATTCGGACGGTCTAATAGCACCCTGTGGCCACATACATGTTTACGCCAGGTGTTCTAAAACATGGTGCCCATGATTGGGGCGAAGCCCCTATTGTCCTGGGGAACGCGAATGCAACCACACAGCCACATGGTACGGTGCATCGCCACTGGCTGCCTCCAGCCATTGGTGAGAGAGCCCCGGCCGCAGGTACCCATATCATATATGGGGGTTACGCCTGCGAGCTCTTCACGACGCACTTCACGTGCGACGAAAAAAACCTCGTTTATTGCGGACTGGCACGACGGCTAGAAATAATCGCATTTTCGCCCTTCTTTCTTTTGAATTGTGGTGCTTATTTCTATCTGGGGTAGGACGCAATTGGGGATGAGCAGGAAAACAGCCATTGGATTGTTCAGGTACTACGGTCATATTTCGTATTGTACAGTTAATATCATATATGCTACTGGTATGCTACTGAATTCTGCTCCATGCTCTCCATGCTCTTTCCTCTTCCCAGGTGAGGCATTGTTGCATGCGGGGCCGTGCCTGCAATTGGATGAAGTGTCAGTGGTCGAAATAATGAAGGCGCCGGTAGACGGACCTGACGTACCGTTGTCATTGCTAGCTGACCGAATCCATTCTGCCCCTCCGACCCCGCTGACAACCCGCTGAGACAACATGAGATATCGAGCGCCCTAGAGGAACAAGAGAGTTAGTTTATCGAACGCATGTTAGACGTCGGAGAAAACATACCTTGGCTCACAGTAACAGCCTGTTCAGTTCAAGAGATAAGTGGCGGAAAGAATAGAAATAGAGGGCAACTACCGCGGGGGATCGCACATCGTTCGACGCGGGACAGAGGCAGGAGGTGGAAGGAGGGTGGAAAGCTGCTGGCACGACTTTGGCCGAATGCGAACACAGTTCACGCGGAGCTTCAATTAAATGACGCTCGAATTTCTTAAGGCCGTGTTCCTCTAGAGCCCCTCCTTCAATAGCCCTCTCAGCGCTTAAATAAGTACATAGCATGGGACACAAGGATGTTCAAAGTAGAATTTTCAACCCTCATGAACTAAGCACGGCCACATGCTTCTGTATCCTGTCTCCACTTGCTCCGGAGGTTAAACATTTTACCAATGTGCGCGAAAAACATGGTGAGCGCCTGTCGAACGATGCACCCAAAATATTTTGGCGCCCACAGTGCCACCACGTCGGGTCCAGCTGACCTCACATGAAGTCCGAGGTGGGCTGGATGTATGTGTCACCCATCGGGTCCACGTTTAGACATTTTGGCGGTGTAGCAAACCACTTTGGGTAGTGGGGTAGCCAATGAGAGGGAAGGCTTGGCCAACTAGTAACTGCAAGGAAATTATGCATAAAGATGCCAGGTAGCAGTTGCTAGACTTTATGGAAGAAGAATTTTAGCAACTACTGTAACTTTATGTATAAAGACGACAGCATCTGGTGAACGTGGAAGAGTACCACCAAGCGTTGAGCAAAAGAAAACTAATCACACACAATTTCGAGTATCTTATGCACAATATGTACCAAAATCTAAGCTAATAGCTGCTTCAATGAGCAGCAGTGCACTTTGAGATTCGGGAGGTCCAAAAACTGACTGGACCGGCCGTTGATACACCGTGACAGGCGTGTGATTTATTTCACCTCCTGCCTTTATTGCTCGCACAGTTCCCCTCGTCATCCCTCCATTTGTTCTCCTATCCTTCCCAAACTTGCTGTAAGGTACGTTTAGCGTCCTTGTGAGGCCTGGGTAGCGGTCTTTGGCACATCTGAGCAGTGGACGAAGCAAAATCTATCCTTTTACTCAGGCGCGCATTCGCCTGTGGGTCATCATCGGCAGGGCGTGGCTGTGTCGCGCTCTCCGGCATATCGTATCACACGTCCTTTGCACGAGCAGTTTCGAGACCAAAACACAATTCTATCCCTTCAAGTAACTTTCAGAAGGCTCTTAAAGCTGAGGGCTACATTCGGGTAAAAATTTGAGTGATCTCCTTTGTCCAATGATGAGCAAAGGCTCAAACAGTCGTGTATTTTGGTTCGATCAAGGGCTCCATCAGAGGTATTATCGAGCGATACAGGGCCCATCTCAAGGACTTATAGCGCGATGAAGACTTCAAACTGTAGTTATCGTACCGCTGTATATACCCTCCAGAAATCTAAGGACTAGCTCCAGCGACCTTTGCACAATCGCTGAAAGATGGTCACTGTATCACCGGATGATCCCGTATCACCGGCCGGTCTACAATGGGATGACAAAAGTGATGGGCCATAGTAGATTGCGGAATAAATTTGTTCTTCGAGTCTGGGTGGCCCGGGGATGAGTTGTATATTGTAACTGGGCTCGATTCGAGTATAATGGTCAAAAGAAATTAGACATTTCGTGCTGTTTGCGTGAAGGGGAGGGGGAAGGGGGAAAACCCGAAAATTGGCCCGGAAGAAGGAGCGATCTGGGAGGTGTAAATTTTTGATGTAATATACCACCGTATCCTCTAATCCTAAATCTGAAAGAATCGCGAAGATTGTCATCCAAGTTATTGAGAACGGGGGCTTACAAGATGTCGATTTCCTGGGAAAAGGGGCTTGATTTCCTGATTTGGCGCCGAAAAGGCGATTTTATGCGACCTTGTTCTCAATAACTTAGGTGACGATCTTCGTGATTCTTTCAGATTTAGGATTAGAGGATATGGTAGTATATTACATCAAAAATTTACACCTCCCAGATCGCTCCTTCTTCCGGGCCAATTTTCGGGTTTTCCCCCTTCCCCCTCCCCTTCACGCAAACAGCACGAAATGTCCAGTTTCTTTTGACCATTATACTCGAATCGAGCCCAGATACAATATACAACTCATCCCCGGGCCACCCAGACTCGAAGAACAAATTTATTCCGCAATCTACTATGGCCCATCACTTTTGTCATCCCATTGTATTACTGTACTTATCTTAGGCGCTTATCGGTTCTATTCTTGAAATGTGTCCGTGTGA
The DNA here is from genome assembly GCA_020736565.1 of Coprinopsis sp. MPI-PUGE-AT-0042. Lineage (NCBI taxonomy): Eukaryota > Fungi > Basidiomycota > Agaricomycetes > Agaricales > Psathyrellaceae > Coprinopsis > Coprinopsis sp. MPI-PUGE-AT-0042. Next base: position 484,803 of record JAHBOF010000041.1, on the reverse strand, counting down.
CTGCTGTCATCGCCATCACTGGGCGAGTGTGAGCGACAGACAGCTCTTGCGGCTTGCCCCTCTACCTCCACATTCAATTTCTGCCTGGCTGCATCTCTCTAGGCGCTTGTCGATGGCCCAGAACCTAACAAGAAATGTGCGTACTTCCATTCTGAGTATCAAATAGCAACTGAGCATATGACAGGTCGAGCAAGAGTATTCCGTTGTAGGGACCAGCGGGGGTAGGCGTTTATTTCAACCCAATACTTGACTATCAATCTTATACAGCAGTACGTAGCAACTGGAAATGACGCCCTCTCACCAAGAACAACCGCAATGTTCTCCAACGCCCACAATTTTCAAATTGCAAACTCGACTCTCAGTGTGGCTGGACGTGATCATGTTGTTCACAACCACTACAGCCAGTACGAGCGCTCAAGGGACATATGGGCGATCTTGCAGTCGATACCCAATTTCCGGAGGATCTATCATGATATGCTGAGCAAGGCCACTGCGGGAACTGGAATGTGGCTTGTCAAAGGCGACAAGTTTCGCATCTGGCTGGAGCCCAACGGTAATATCAAGATCTTCTGGGGCTCAGGGATACGTAAGTCGGGCATACATCCACAGTGACCTCCCATCTAATCTGTCGACGTAGCCGGCGCTGGCAAGACTCTCCTCGCGTAAGTAACCCCTCCGTTCGTCGGCATCCATGTGCTGAAGACTCGTCTCAGATCGATTGTCATTGAGCATCTTGAAGCCATACGCAAAGAGTCCATCGCCGCCATCTGCGTTTGCTACGTCTACTTCCGCTACAGCGACCGCTCAGAAATGACGGTTCGCAACGTCCTCGAGATTCTTGTGAAGCAAACGCTCGAACGACACCCCGAGTGTGCTCCTCTCATCGAACAAACCTACGCGCAGCATATCCGGGAGGGCTCGGAGCCGACAGAGGCCCAGCTGCTAGGGCTCCTTCGCGAGCTAGCTGATCACATGGCATGCACTTTCTACGTCCTCGATGCCTTGGACGAAGCTCCTACCAAGATTCAGTTGGCGGTCGTGGAAACACTTGCCTCACTGGACGTCAAACTCTTCATCACATCGCGACCCCTCAAAGCCGTGGAGGAGAACTTCCCGGAAGCATACTCCCTACGCATCGCAGCCCAGGACGACAATATCGATCTCCACATCACCAAAGTGATGAACCAAAGCGCAGATTTGCGTAGTCTCTTGCGCAAGGAGGACCCCTCGCTGAGGGAAGAGATCATTTCTACGATCAAGCAGAATTGTGGTGGCATGTAAGAGGCTCATCATCTACACAGTTTGGCGTCACGCTGACCATGTCATCTTATTAGGTTTCTTCACGCTGCTCTTCAGTTGGTCTCACTGACAGAGTGCTTGAATGCTCGTGATGTGCGAGACACGCTCGCAGCATTTCCCTCCACTATCGAGGATGTCTATCACCACACTTGGGCTCGAATAGCCAGTCAAAGCCACAAACAAGCTTCGCTTGCGAAGTTTGTCTTAGCTTGGGTTCTGAACGCATCGAGATCCATGACCATAGAGGAACTCGAGCGCGCCGTCGCCACTTCACCGACTACACATAAATTCGAGCTTGACCGGCTTGTTCCCAGAACCACCCTCATGTCTCTGTGTCGGGGACTGATTACTGTCGATGAAGAGAGTCGCCTCGTTCGGCTTGTTCGTAAGTTGCACAACAGCGCTCTCCTTGCCCGTCCTGACCTACTTTCCGATAGATTATACAGCCGAAGATACCCTGGAAGGACTCCTTCGAGAAGCATTCCCACATCCGCACTCCCTCCTCGCTGCGATCTGCATGACCCACCTCATCAAGTGTGGCTTCCAGAATACGACAGTCGGCTCATGGCAAGAGTTCGAAATTGCTTTGGAGAACGACCCCCTACTTGCCTATGCATCCGAAGCTTGGGCCTTCCATGCTCTTTCGGGGCTTGATGAAGAGAAGACAAAGTGCCATTTGATACAATTTGTTAGCGAAAGCAATGCCTTCCCAGCCTTCTTGAGGCTTCAATTTGACATCCTCACTCCCCTTCATCTTGCCGGCCTCTACCATCTACCCTTGACTTTGTTCAGCCATACCATCGAGGGTAGCCAAAACATTACCACCACAATACGACGGCAGTCGCCTTTGATGGTTGCCTCTTGGTCTGGTCACGAAGATCTCGTTGCACGCCTCATTTCCCTGTCTGATACCCAAGTCAACTTGGTAGACACCAAAGGATATTCAGCGCTCATGCTGGCTGCAAGGGAAGGCCGCAAAGGTGTCGTCGAGCTCCTCTTGGCACAAACCAAGGTTCAGGTCAACCTGGTCAACGACGACGGGTGTTCCGCACTCACGCTGGCAGCACAAGCAGGCCACGAAGTCGTTGTCAAGCTCCCCCTGGCACATGCCAAGATTCAGGTCAACCTCGTCGACATTCTCGGGGAGCCCGCACTTATAGTGGCTGCGAGGGAAGGTCACGCAGGCGTTGTTATGCTTCTCCTCGCGTATCCTGGTATCCGAATTAATCTGGTCACCTACTACTACGATGAACTGTCAGCACTCATGGTGGCTGCGAGGGAAGGCCGCGAAAGCGTCATCAAGCACCTTCTCGCGCATGCCGATCTTGACGTCAACTTGGTCAACAATCGTGGGGAGTCCGCACTCATGTTGGGTGCGAGGAGGGGCCATGAAGGCGTTACCAAGCACCTACTGGCGCATGGCAATATTCAAGTCAACCTGGCTGATGACCATGGGTCGACAGCCCTGCATCTGGCTGCTTGTAATGGTCACAAAACCGTTGTCGAGCACCTCCTCATGGCTGATAATATCGACGTCAATGCATTTGACAAAAACGGGGACACTGCACTCACGACAGCAGCCCAGAGAGGCCATGAAGTCGTTGTTCGCATGTTTCTTGATATACTCAACGTCGGCACCACAATCAGGACTCGATTTAGGAGCACTACAGACGGAAGGGGCGCGATGTCGGCGGCGCAGGCTAGCGGCCACAATGGGATTGTTGAACCTTTGCACGAATCTGAGTCACAAAAGGGTTCTGTGGCCAGCCATCGAGGTATCAGCCCACTGTCTGTACCCGACGGTGCTCCAGAAGATGGCTCCGATTCCGACTCTCCAGAATCTTATTTTGACGCTGAGGAAGACCTGGGGGAGGGAGATGATTGAAGGGTGATTGTTGTCTTGATTCGTTACCCTTGGCCTGAGCTGGATAGGTATCCGCTCAGCGTTTGTCCCTCTATCACATGCTGGTAGATTGTGTACATACGAACGACCTTTATACACAACTCGTGCAGTAATCCTACATGCAAGGAGCCACTTGCAATTTGTTGCCCCCACTGATATCACTAAATTCCTGTTTGAACAATCGGCTCGCAAAGATTGACGAGAAGTCGAAAGAAAGCTAAATCTTCCACAGTTTTCAGAGCAGTATATCCAGCCCAGGTCCAGAGGGATTGGGGCTCGTATGTTGTATGTTCTGGGATATCTGCTTCAGCTGTATTAGGCCTCAGACGCTGCAGTTGAGGTTGTGAGGTTGTGCGCTTGACTAGCACCAGAGTTCCCAGAGACTCGGGGGCAATGGCCGGTCCTCCAACGGTTCACGTTGGTTCGTGGACTCGACTACTTCCTCACACAGTCTGTCGCAGCTTGGGCGCCTGGCGTATCAAGCTTCAGGGGCTCCCGGCCGATCCATCAATCCATCACGCGGCATCCAAAAACGGCGGTAAGCTGTGCACTCTCTTCCCTTGCGGAACGGCAAAATCAAGCACCGGGAGCACAAAAACGCTGGAAGATTGCGATGGAAAAAGAGAGTCCGGCCTGCCTGGTTCGAACAGGCGACACCCAGATGTATGTTTACGTAAGCCAATTACAGTCTGATGCTCTTCCAACTGAGCTAAGGCCGGTTGAAGCGTGATAAGCGTCTGCGCAATAGATCCTGCTGCCGGGCGTCAGCTGGTTCGATATCAGGTCTCTTACAAAATGCTGAGCTTGATTATGAGGCCGCCCCTTCAGCACTTTAGCAAAGGACAATCGCACCACACGATCGAGCTCCCGTCCTGTGTAACCCCTGTTCGGCGCCTAAGAGCCAACGCCACACTTGCCAAAGCGGGGTTGAAGAACAATGACCATCATCACCCATTAATGCTCGCTTACGGTAAGTACCCCCCTTTTGTTGCCTGGAGGCTGGACAGGATCTGCTTGGGTGATGATTATCGCGAGGAGCCGAACAAGCTTACCATTTTCATCGTCTCAGCCGTGCCGCGGTTTCACAAGGATTTTCTGGTAAACTGTCAGGGAAAAAAAGTGAAAGAAAAAAAAAGATGGTGAGAACAAAGCTTCATGTCTGGAGACGAAAGCGCTGACACGAAAATACTTTCCGGCGCGCAATTCCGAGTCATGTTCATCTACGCAACGCCCTGAGGAAAGGCTGTATATGGCATGTATTGTGTGTACCATCCCTGGTAATCTATGACTTTGACGATCGATAGCCCTCTTACGGACTGATGAACAAGCCTCGGGTCTATAAGCAGACAAGGCCCTTTCAACACGAGGTTGCCTTGTCTCTCCCTCGTCACCGGAAAAGCGAGTAGCATGTGGACAGAGGCCCGAAGATAGGTGCAAGAAGCTGAGGCGAAGAGAGGGGCTCCAACTCCCATCCCAGCAGCCCTCGTGTACACAGCGCCGGGTTCTCGCCCTCCTAGCAGAGTGGCGCCGATTCAGTGGCCGCATAATTATCATCCATAGATCGTATCTTTGAATGTATCATCAAGTGTTGTGCTCGGTGTTTAACGACCTTTGTTAGTTGCGGTCATCGTAGAGCACAAGGACGCCCCTACCGATGTTGAGATACTCCGTCGGCTGACAGCGAGATCGCACCGTTTACCATCGCATCGCAGTGATAGAGCCAGACTAAAGGGATGCCATGGCTTGACAGGAACAAACCATATTAATTTCTCCGGTGCCAAGCTCGAGGAGGGACGCCGCGATAAGGCCAACGTATCACAGCAGAACAAACTACGTTCGGGGTTCGCAACGAGCGTCCGGCGTCGTGCCACGCAAGAAAGCTCTGCTGAAGTTTAGGAGTAGAAGCTCCTGACGGATTGACGTAAAAAAGCGACAAGTCAAATCGGACTCGAGAGAGAGAGACGGCCCTGTCCTGACTGTCCTGTGTAAGGCCAAGGCAGGGGGCATGATCGTCGCTCTACGTCGTAGGGCTGTTCGCTGTCGATGCAGTTAACCTGCCTTGCATCATTATCGCGGTTTCAACGCCTTTCACCTGTCGCAGACAAAAATTGCCATAGGCCGCAGCCGATTCTCGAAATGAAAACGCAGAGTCTCGAACCTGATATCTGAGATGGTGTGAAGACCGAGCACCACGGCGAGTTACCTTCCTATCCGCCAATGGGGAATAGAGCCAAGATTGATGTTTTTTAGAGTAAAAGCGCTCCATGCGTGTTGGTGTCACAGTAAATGGAGCTCGCTGGCAAATGCTGTTAAAGAAATGTGCCGTCTAGAAATATCGACCGGGAACTAACTACTAAATTGTCGCTGACAAATGACCAGCATCGTGGAACAGAGGCAGGTAAGACGCTATGGCACGCCTAACGCCACGGTCAAGGGCTAGTGCTACCTGTAAGACAGCAGGGAAATCAGACAGGGTCACCGCTCAACCAAGGACCCCTATCTAATCAACGACCTCCCGTTTCACCGACAACAGTAGTAGCTGTGAACGAGCAGGCAGACGACGCCAAACAGCCGTCGTGCTGCACGCAAACCCCCTTCAAACCTGCATGCCCTCAATCAGAGTCCCTGGGGTCTTCACTTTAATCTAATCCGACTAGCCCTTTTTGATTGCCTTCAGTTAAGCTCTTCAATCGGTAGGCCAGCATAATTCAATGGGTTGGCATCGGATCTGCGGGCCTCCACATCCCTATGCAACTTGGAGCAAGGACTGCTCCCTTGTGTAAGATATTGTCCTCTCCATCTCACAGTCCTTCAGAGTTTCCTTAATGGTGGTAGCACGAGGGAATATTGAGAGTCGATATGACATGAGAACGTGACTTCCGGAGTGTAGGCTTGTGGCTGACGCAGTGACAGCAAGCATAGAGGGTGGGGTCTAGAAGCTAAAAACGCCACGCATCTCGGGATAAACAAAAGAAGGAGGATAGAAATGAAAGAAGGGAGTTACCTGGTCAGGCTTAACCACAAGGACAGCGCGCGCACCTCATGTTTTTAATTTGGTGGGGATCGCAAGCAACTGTTGCGAGTGATAAGATGTGGGTAATGGAACTGACAACATCCCAAGAGGCGTCGCTGCGAAAGGGCCTTGAGGTGAATACAATTGTAGGACACAAGAGTGCGGCGAGCCATGATAGCCACCAATTATGCAGAGTAGTCATTCTTGTACTGAGGATTGTACACCTCAGCTGCCTTTGTCGGTTGTGATACGGGGCAAAGAGCTCCTCAGTCAGATTTCATATCGAGAGCCGAGGCTGGTGCGCTCATATCCTCAGGAGAGACAGAGGGAGACAAGTCCTGGAACTAGGCATGGAAGAAGAGACAATTCCTTTCTCAATGGCCACCGACGACGCACTCGGAGAGTGCGATAATATGTAGTAGACTATAATTTAAGAGATCTACCGCTTGCCCTTTTGCGCCATTTGACCCGTCATCGGACGGTCTTTGCCGGCCTCGAAAAGAAAACATGTGATATTGGAGGTCGAAACGAGGAACCCTGACTGCATTTCAGACAAACAGCGTACTCCATCCTATGAACCTTAGTCCAGACGAAGGGTGGAAAGGGAAATTAAAAGTCGAGGATACCAGGAGGATGTTCAGGGAGCTTTTGTCAAGGTAAAAACGACGCGGAAGAAAGGCAGTAGCTAAGTGCTAGATGGCTTCCTAGAACCATAAGTACATTCCATCTTTTGCTTTGTAGTCTAAAAAAGAAAGACAGTTTGTGATGGGTTTCGACCTAGGCCATGAAAGCAAGGCTCCATGATGGCACGAGCCCATAGTTGACCCAGCGTCGGCAGTTTAGGAGCAGGCCCCATTAGCAGCATCAAGATATACATTATTTTTTTGCGAAAGCCTGTGCTGGGGACTTGTAAGGGATACCCTCGTGCCCTGCCACGAAGACACTCATTAGGGTCTATTTGTCTTTGCTTTAAAATTATCGTGAGGCTGCCGTTGCGCCTAAGTAGCTGGTGAGCCGTCACCTTCCTCGTACCTTATCCCTGACACTACAATCACCCTACCTTGCTCACTCGTAGATGTCCTTGTGTTCCCAGTATAGGGACTCACTGATGTCTCGTGTGATCTGAGGTATCAAGGACGTGCCATATCTTACAGGACCATGCAATTGTGGTCGATTCCTAAAAGGAAGTAGATGTTGACGAAGAAAACGGGCTTGCTAGCACAGCTGGATACTGCCATCGCGACGGGTGTAGATCTTCGATTCTCTCCACCCGTTTGAACCAAGATTCGATGCTAAGTGGTGTTCAAAGCTGTGGAAGGGTGGAAACTGATGTAATCGATCTGATTCGATCAATTAACGGGCGCTTAAAATACTCAGCCCGGCTCAGTTTATTGACGACGGGCCATTCACGGGCAGTAGCCCAGGCAACTGTTACATTCAACAAGCTTACAATGACACTGAGATCTTTGTCGAATCGGGGCAACCTTCGTTGTCAAATGTCTTTTGTTTTGCGCAGTGGGCGCTCATCAGTTTGACAACTGCTTCCGCATTTCTGATGAAGGAGGTCGCGTGGTGCGGTTGGAAGTCATTTACAGCAAGTGCCTGTCAACTTCGCCTCACTTTCGCTTTAACGACCAACACCTAGGCTACGCTTCGATACAGTCACATCGCTGTTGTTAACTCCTCCTTCATCCATCTCTCAGTGGGAATCCGAATTATGGACATCAGTCGCCCTAAGAGGACGAGTAGAGCCACTGTGCGTGCCCGTACACCTGAGCCCAGCTCTTTAGCGACAGGTCCCCCGACAAGCCGCTCGACACCGTTTGGCACGGGCACTGCGAGTGTTTCGAGGGATAAGACGAACGGAACGTAAGGGATTTGCTACCCAACTGTTGCCCTTGTCTGATGTATCCTTCTAGGAGGCAAGGAAATATCGCAGTGGTAAAGGAGGACCTGAAGCGGACCCCAGAGGAGGTGCCCTTTGTAGACATGCTGAAAGCTATCCTCAAACGGAGCAAAGATTTGCAGGCCTCAATGAGGCCGAAACAGAGGAGGGCTTCCGCATCCAAAGCCGAAGGCGAGTGGGTTGACAAGACCTTCCTCGAGCTGTTGAAAGAAGGGATCAAGTATTGCAACAGCGAGAAGGCAAAGCCACTGAAGACAAACGTTGCGAAAATGTTGGTATCTTGGTCTCGATGCTCGAAGCTGCCCTGCACATTTCAATACTTTCTTCTAGGTTAGAGAACGGCTCAGAGAAGGGCCGCTACACACCGCTCGTCAATGGCCTGAATGCAGTCCTCAGCGACTACAGTGGAGTTACCATCAGCGGGCTGAATCATGCTGAGGGTCAGGACGACCTTATCTACATCGTACAAGACCCTACATTGATCGATTCTGAGCCACTCACAACAAACACCAAAAACAGGAGCCATCGAAAGCCAGATATCATTGGAACTAGTATCCAACATCTCCGTAGGTTAGATCAAACATCCAGAACGAGGAGGAGCAAACCCTTTGGTGAATTGGTTAAGAACCTTTCTGAGGAACCAGAGGTTTGGAAAGAGCTGATAAAGGGCGCTGAAATGAAGTGGAGAGACTGTTGGATGTGCTGGGAACTGAAGCGAGCACATGCGTACAACGTTGACTTCCGACCCTTTACTCTCGAAAAAGTTCTGGCATTTGGTGGGCCAAGATCGTACAGGGTTGTCAAATACATATCTAACCCTATCTTGTTTACTAGATCCTCCTGTAACGGCTCTTCCTCACCCCGGCCGCCCTCACAACTTTGCTGAGTTCAGGAAGCAACAGCTGAAATCTGGTAGCACCCGCAAGAGAAAGAGGGAGGTCTTCGAGGAACATCAGAACGCGGAACCAGAGGAAGAGGAGAATTTATCTGTCACACTGGAAGTACAAGCGGCTTTCTACGGAATTGAGATGCTGCGAGCAAGATGGGATCGAATGCATTCCATTGTTCTGGTGCTGCGTGGTGAGTGCGGCTCTTCACACGATGTGTTGCGCTACTAATGCATAAGTGCAGACCAAATGCTATCACTGAGGTGGTATGATTCTCAAGGCTGTATCTCCACCCAATCCATCGACATCGTTGAGCAGATGCCTCTGCTCGTTTTGACGATGATGCTATTTCAAAGACTTGACTCCCAGATGCGCGGGACCGCTTTCTACGACTTGAAGGCAACTATTGACGGGAAGGTCCTTCCTTTTGACATACCAGATGATGCCCACTCTCCTTGGGAACTCATTGGCCGGCATACAGTCACCGCGACGCCTCGTCCCAGACAAACGTCTCCGAAACCCTTGACTTCTGACCTCGACATGGGTCCTTCTCGAAGCAAGGCGAGTGGATCTAGACAGCGGGCAGGGAGGACACCGCTAGCCCGAGTTGCAGCGCCGAAGACAGAGCTTCAGGACCTTTTCTTTAAGTTGCTCTGGCGAGAAGAGCGACGCGACATGGAAGGCGTCATAATCGAAACCGCCATCGGTCGTGCAAATCATTACCTGAAGGCGAGGCATCCCGAATGGGTTACAGACCATCTCCCAAAGGTTGCCTTCTATCACCAGTATGACATCCTTTCTACGCGTCACATCAGGGCCGGCCTTGGTATCAACACAGACGGTGCCCGTGTGCCGACCATGATGCTCTCTAAGAAACTCGTCGCCTTTGACGATGTTACTGCGCAAGAGTTCCCTACATTCATCTGGCAGCTCATCCGATGTGTGTCCCCACTTTTTCCGAGTTTCTGACCCCTAATGTAGGTTGTTCCAGGTCATTTTCTCTTATGGAAGCTGGGCATCGCACACGGCGACGTGAGCCTCGCAAACTTCATGATCGCGGTGGTGGATGGTATTCGGCGTGGCATCTTGATCGACTTCGATTTGGCAACAATCATGTTCCCTGGAAGCGTGACGCCTCCTCAGAGGGGTCTACAGCGTATAATAGCGAGGATTTTTCTGGCATCCGACTTACTGGAACAGCCAAAGGGAAACATCCCGCGTTTATATCGCCATGATCTTGAATCCTTTCTCTGGTGCATTGTCCGCTATGTCGACAAAAGTGGTATCTGGAAGACGAAGAGGGATGGCGACGTTCTTGTCTGTCGGGGGACTTGGATCAAGAACTGGGTCCAGGCATACGACGGCGTTCGCCCAGGGGTAGAGATGCTCTGGTCCCCAATCATAAACATCATTAACAAGTGGAACACCGCTGTTGCTGTTGCTCGCTCAAGACCAAGGACCGAACGGGAATGGGTGGAGATCATCACGCAGGAGCTTGCTCCTCCGACCTTCATCGGCATACAGTGGCTGGAATTTTCGGTGCCTTCGAATAAAGTTCGTCCTGCAGACAAAGCAATGATGAGGACTCGTTAACAGCTGTACTACATATAATCTATGCCTGGATAACCACCTAATTATGGGACTTAGCCCCAGTGAGAAGTCGGGTTACCCAGAGATATCCTAGAGATACCCATAGCCACCGGGACTTATTTTCTGTCGCCTGAGGTGCCCAGAAGTGCCGTGACAAACGGCAAGCAGTTGTCTCACGCACCGTTGGCTATGTTCTTCCACTTCGCTTCTTTGGCTTCTCGTCAACATCGCCAGAGATGCCTCTACACACCAGCGGACTAGGGTCGGTTGTGGTTTCGGATTTGCCTCCTTTCGCACGCATTGCGGAAATGTTCTAAGTCCACACGGCGCATGCGCGACCTCGTTCTTTCCCGCCACCATGTCGCATGCCATCCTCCCCATGCCGCCCTCTGCCAGCCCACCGCCTTTGCTCGATCTCGCGTAGATGACCTTCAAGACAATACGTTGCTTCTCATCGACCTCTTGTGGCCCACACTGCTTGGCGGGACTTGGATGGTGTATCTTGATCTCTGCGCAACCGATGGTATATCTTGGACCACGCCTCTCGAATCAAAGGCGTTCTGATTCCTTTGTCAATCTAGTTTTAATACCTTCGAGCTCGGTCTTCATTTGAGGGATGCTACATGCTATGAAGGGCATACGAACAATTGAAAGACTCGCGCTCAATAGAAACCGTACCCACAGGACGACCAGCGATATCGATAGATGGCGAGGTCGCTCAGTCAAAATCAATCCCGCGTGTCCTATTTACTTTCCTCAGGGCTTCCTGGTGCGTCTGTGTTCGGGTATGAGAGTATTCGTTTCGCTAACGCTGCTAATTGTTACAGCCAATACTCTACTGGTTTTCAGGTATTTGCGATCGTCTTTATCTTTGATAAACCCGCTCTGATTGTGCGGTAGCTATCTTTCGAACAATAGCGCAGAACTGCTCATTGCAGGAGGGTGGTGGGCGGGGGATTAGGAGGCGGCTGTATTTTGGGACGGTGCAGTGGTTTGGGTGTTTGTGGGTGTGTAAAGGGACAAGAGTGGTCGATATCGCACGCCACATTCCAGTAGCCGTATTGTACCTATAGGTAGCCAAATATACCGATTGCCCACTTTCATCGCGTTGTGCCTGAGGGTATCTGAGAGGTGTCAATGGGTCAGAAAACAGTCCAGGTTTGGCACCCTGGAGGTGCCGAGGCATGTCCACACTGACCCGCTAGGTGGGTGGCTGTGGGCACCTATGGGGTATCCTAGGGTAACCCAAGTTCTCACTGGGACTTAGCTTTGATCTTTTGGAATCTTCTGGCATTGAATATTATTATTGAATATTGATAAATAACGACCCTGAGTTCTGAGCCAGGGAACCCGTCAGCCTGGGCCACCTGCATCAACTCGCGACGGTCACGTTGCTGATGTAGACATTTGCTCCCGTCGACATCATCCAAATCATTTCGCGACAAACCTTCGAAGCTTTGACCAACTCTTCCACCATTACAACATTCTCGTACTCGAGGGACTTATAGCTCTCAGCCTGCGAGACGCCTCCCGGAGATCTCCGCCATGGAAAGTTCGAAGTTGAACAGTATTCTGGAAGATACTGTAGATGCTCCTGGGGTTCCCTTTGTGTCGATGCTCAAAGCATTACTTCTAAGGTCCCGTCACCTGAGACGGAATGTGAACGTAGCACAAGAATCCCCACAGGCATCGAGGAAACGGAGGTCTCAGGTCCCGAAGGAGCCCGATACCTTTGCTGAGAAGAACTTCCGCACCCTTACTGAGAGCGCGATCGAGTTCTGTAACGGAAGCTCAGCCGAAGCATCTGGCATGAAGGAATCGCTCCAGGATGCGTGAGTTTCTCTCATCCGAGCAGAGGCCATCTCAGAGCTTACCTTTTTTCAGGCTTTCGCAACTTGAACAGGGCAAGCGCGTAAAACACATCGTTGACGCCCTGAATCTGATTCTGCTCGCGTATCATGGCCAAACCGTCGGAGACCTCACCCACCACCCCACTGTAGACGATCTTATCTTTGTCGCAAACGATTACGACAGTGCTAGTGGGGACACTAAAGTGACAGTCGCTGGAACTAGTCTTCGAACACTCAGCAAGCTATCACCTATACCCACGCTTCAATCCTCGTCCTTTAAGCATTGGATCAAGCACCTGAAGTCGAAGGCTTGGATACGCGATAACGAAGTATGCCGGCTTCTATGGAGGGATATATGGCACTGCTGGGATAGTACTGGTGCCCGTATGAACGACGTCGTGTTTCCTGAATACGAACTGCCGATGCTGTTGGTTCCAGGTAAGACCAGACAGCAGTCTCTTCGTCATATCTATTTTACTAGGCCAACAGAACCGTGGAAGGAGTTTCGTATGGAGGACCCTCCTCCGCATCGCGATAAAATCAAGAAGTCCGACGGCAAAGCCCCCGCCCACTCGAGGGCCGTAAGAATAGAGACTGTACTGCCGCTGCCTGAGGATATCACCCCCGAGAAGATTATACCCTCTGAGACACAATATGAAGCAGTTTGCAACGGAGTGTTTCTCCTGTGCTCAGTATGGGACCGCATCCACAGCATGAATGTCATCCTGCAAGGCAAGTTATCTTCATTGTTTGTTTTCCTTGCCGTCTTCTAACTGTCCGGTCAAGATAATTGGTTGAGCCTTCGATGGTACGACCCACAGGGCGCAATCGCCACACTGCCGATCGACCTCGTGAATCAACTCCCACTCCTCGTAGCGACCGTCGTTCTCTTTCAGAGATTCAATTTGCAAATGCGGGGTCTAGCCTCGCTAGAACTTTCTGCTCCTACTGAGGACCAGGACATTCCTTTCGACATCCCCGCCGAGTCGCACTCTCGTTGGGCATTGAAAGGTCGCCACGGCGTATTCGCAACACCAAGGCTTAAAGGTGAAGCGAACAAACCTCCTGACCGCTCTACCACGCCACCCCAGGGCCCGCGAACGCGGGCGCGCGCTCGAGCTTTAGCCATCGCCTCGGCAGCAGAATTCTTGAGTGGTTTGTTTTTCAAGTTATCCTGGCGCGATGGTCACCGCCCACTCGAAGCCTCTCTCATCGCCATTGCGAAGGAGCGGGCTATGCACTATCTTCATGATCCAACTCACGTCACGGACCATTTGCCCGATGTGAAGCTCAGTGAGCACTACGACGTCTTTTCCACTCGACACATCCGTGAATATCTTGGTCTAAAAGTATCCGGATCGCGCGTACCATCGGTCCTGGTGACTAAAAAGTTACAGCCTTTCGACACTGTAAAACCGGATGAGTTTTCGAAGATGATCTGGCAGATTATACGATGTGAGGACCATCTTTTTTTTCGATCCTAAGTTTCTAACGGGGGCTGGCTAGGCGTCTACCTGCTATGGAAACTTGGCATTGCCCATGGCGATATCAGCTTTTGGAATATGATGGTTGATCGATGCAGCGACGGCATCCAGCGTGCAGTCTTGATCGACTTTGATCATACTGTCATCATGGAGCCAGGAAGCTTGCCACCACTGACTCCTCCCTCAGAGCGCATGGGAACTTTGCCATTCCTCGCTGTAGACATGGCCAGGGAGCCTGAAAAGCCTCTCCAAAGGCTGCTCTTCCACGACCTTGAAGCCGTCTTATGGTGCATGGTTTGGTATTGTCAGGAGCAGCAAAAATGGAGGAAAGGCACGTTCACGGACATTTGCGCCCAGAAATCGTTGTGGACCCGTCACGTGGACCCTCTGGAACCTCCCAGCGACATCCGCAAAGGGACAGGCGCTATATGGAGAGCCGTCGTTCTTGCTATGCAAGAGTGGCGGAAAGCCGACGAAATGACATCGAGAAAACCCATGATTGACCAAGATTGGATGGAACTCATTCGCCAGCAACTAGATTGTCCTCCGGAAGTGGGTACGGAATGGATGTATTTCCACATTGCTCCTTACAAGATACGTCGTGCCGATCGCGACAAGACCTCTATTTCTTGAACGTGCTAAGTCCTATCCCTTCATCACTGCTCAGAAGGCACATTTCCTTGGGCTTCCACCGTACTTATAAAGCACTCGAACATCAGGTTCGTCGTCGTATACACTGGTCAGAATATGAGTGGGGAAGGTATGCAACCCCAGGCCTCGCTAAATGCGAGCATTAGCTCAGTATGTCACCTATCTCCTATCATCTTACTATTGAAATACCCGTACGACAGTTGAACAGGTAGATTTCTCACTAGGCTGTGAACATGTCACATGTGAAGAGGTTGATAGTTCAGATATCCCTTCCTCATGAATTCGAAGAGAGTGATATGATCACCGCGCCACAAAAAGTCACTTGTCTTCGGTATTTACTCTACTGCTGAAATGCCCTTCGCTCTCGTAGCGGCCCGCAGAAGCCCCGCAAATTTGAACCGGCGAAGGTCTGTCTGCTCCCGGGCGCTGAGAGCCATCTCCACTTCAGCACGAATGGCGGCGGCTTGTGATACCTTCGAGGGCCCGAGGCAGATCTCAATATGTCATTCCACGGGCCGCTCCTCCTACCCGCACCGTCAAAGGTCGGTATCCCTGGCCACCAACCTACCGCTATTCAGCTGACATGGGAGAGAACCCCGTTTCTCCGAGGTTAATAGCTTCGAGTTAACCAAGTCTAGTGGGTATAAAGGAAGTATGATGGAGCTTCAGACGCTTCATTGGTGCCATGCTTAAATTCCTTGCTGCCTTTCCTCTCTTTGCTTCTCTCCTCTCCCTCCTTGCACTCGAAGTCACCGCGCGCCCGAGCTCATATGCTTTCTGGGTTGCCGATTCTGTGATTCGGCGAGGTCAAGGGAATGGTTTGGATGGGTCCGGAAAGCCTGTGGTCTCCTATGAACATGGGGAGCTGCAGTTTGGCCTTAGGCAACTATACGAGCTGACGGGCAACAAGACGTACTACGATTATATCGTCAGCGGAGCCAGCAGGATTGTTTCTTCTACTGGAAGTGTGAGCCCGTACACGTGAGCAGAATCCGTTTTGCCTTCCGTGTGCAAGTCTCACAATGAGTAGGATGGCAGACTATAATATTGATCCCGTCAGGTGAGCCCTTTTTGAACATCAGTGAATACCACAGCACGCTGACGATGTACCCCCAACAGAACGGGGCCTACCTTCCTCTACTTGTAAGCCCACCCTCGCACCAAGAACCTTGCCCCGCTGATTTTTTTTTTTGATACAGGTACCAACAAACGAAGCAGCAGAAGTGGAAGTCGGCGGCAGACACCTTCCGAAAACAATTGGAGACACATCCCCGAACTGGCCAAGGGCAATTCTGGCATAAAAAGCGATATTTCAACCAGGGTGAGGAAGGAACTGGCCTGGTTTTCCCAAAAGCTGAAAGTGCTGACCCCTCATTCCTCACGCAGGTTGGCTAGATGGGATCTACATGGGCGACGTCTTCTATGCGCAATACACGAAAGACTTCCAGCCCAACAATGCTACGGCTTGGGGTAGGTGTCTAATCGCAGAGTGTATGCCCGTCTAACGTACGTCATATATAGCCGATATAGCTTTGCAGTTCAGCGCCATGTACCAAAACTCGCTCCAAAATCCCGGTGTAGCAAACTATACAGGGTTGCTTTACCACGGCTACGACTACTCTCACACCGCCGTATGGGCCAACCAAGACCGCGGCCACTCTCCCGAAATTTGGGATCGCGCTCTTGGATGGTACATGATGGCCTTGGTAGATGTCCTTGATTTCTTCCCCACCTCACAACCTGGACACGCCACAATTCTCAACATTCTCCAGACGCTGGTCCCCCGCGTCCGTGATAGTGCTGATCCTAGCTCAGGCGTGTGGTGGTTGATAATGTCACAGCCCAAGAGGGCTGGAAACTACTTTGAGAGCAGTGGCTCGGCCATGTTTGTTTATGCGATGTTGAAGGCTGTCAGGCTGGGGTATGTTCGCGATGCAGACGGCTCCATTGTTGCGGCTTCAAGGAA
Organism: Coprinopsis sp. MPI-PUGE-AT-0042; assembly: GCA_020736565.1. Classification (NCBI taxonomy): domain Eukaryota; kingdom Fungi; phylum Basidiomycota; class Agaricomycetes; order Agaricales; family Psathyrellaceae; genus Coprinopsis; species Coprinopsis sp. MPI-PUGE-AT-0042. Next base: position 468,254 of record JAHBOF010000041.1, on the reverse strand, counting down.
AGCATTCAACTATATGACGGCGAACTGGGTTGTGGAGAAGAGTGGCGGGACAATGGACTGGAAGAATACTGTCGAGGTACGTGTTCTGCTATCTTGATATCTTTGCCCATGCTGACGCTGCGATTCGCTACAATAGGTCGGTAGCCTGAGTGGTGATGGCTCATACGAGGTGAGCAATTCCGGGAACTGCCAAAAGGTACCAAAGCTGACACTTTTGAAGTACTACATCGGTGTCCCTACAGTTTTGAACGACTTGAAAGGAGTGGCAGCGTTCCTGCTCGCGAGCTTGGAGGTGGAAAGGTTGAAATAGATCTCCCATAGAGGTCAACTTCCGGTCCTCGGTTACCTACGAGCCTTCTCATTGTCACCCTGGATTAGAATCAACTCTTCTGTTCATAGGGTCAAGTTCGCCTTTACTTCATGATCTGCTGTCTCGATGGGCGCTTGTTTGGGGCAAGTTGTTGATCCGGCGTTAGACGGCAAGCAACGGCGGCTCCCCTCCATGGGTGTCTCACTCGCCACAACGAACTAGCGACGTCAGTCTTCGGCATTGGCAACTGGAATGACACCTTGAACCTTCACATCGACCTTGAAACCGAAAAGCAGACCGCCGAGAATAAATCCTGCATACCGCATCCTTTCAGACTGCTCTCCGCTGCTCGTTGACATCATGTCAATCTCACGAGATGCCCTTGTGCACCTCGATCATTGTATGAAGGATACGCCAACTGTCGAGTACTCCGACATGCTGAGGGCGTTACTGGTGAAGAGCAAGGAAGCACCGAATCAAGCAGGAACTGGTGAATCTCTTGCAGAACAGAACGCCATTGCAGACAAAGACTACATATCACTAGCCAAGGGTGCCATGGACTTCTGCAACGGAAGGAGTACATTATGTGCGAAGATGAAAACGTCTCTTCGAAATGCGTATGTCCTCTTTCACGTACGTTCTATCTTATCACTGATGGAAGTGATGTGCCAGCCTCGAGGAACAAGACGAGCAGAAGCGATTTGAACTCCTGACAGAGGCCCTCAACACTATAGTTCTGGCATTCCAAAGCAAGTCTATTGGGGAGCTTAAATCCGAACAAGGTCTTATCTTTGTCGTGAACCAATCCGCCAATGCTGCCTTTGGTGATGACCGACCTACAATTGCCGGGATAGACCCAGAGCGCCTTTGTACACTTTTGCCTACACCAGAAGCGGGTGCTGCGCGCCTCAGAACGCGATCCCGGAAGCGTCAAGACTCTTCGCATCGACTGCCATGGCGGGATGTATGGCATTGCTGGGATGTAAAGTTCAGCCTTGAGACGACTCCTTTCCCCAGCTTTCCTTTCTTTACCCCGGATTCAATATCAAGTGAAGGTTAGTGTATTTATTACAAGCCAAGAGGACCATTTTAAAAAAATCTCAGCCTTAGCCTCTCCTTCCGCCTTCCGAAGAACGAGAAGTTCCTTGTCCCTGTCCACCCCGCCACCAGAAATATCCGCCGACTTCGCCTTCATTGCAGCATTCAATGGCGTGGAGCTTCTGTGTTCGCACTGGGACCGCATCCATAGCTTCGGCCTCATTTTGGAAGGTACGCCGCTCCTTGAATACACACACTGTCTTATCAAAAGCTCCTTTCAGATCATTGGCTGAGCTTTAGGTGGTACGACGCAGAGGGGTGCATTGCAAGCAAAGCGATCAATGTCATCTCTCAACTCCCCTTCTTGGCCATGACTGTGGTCCTGCTTCAGCGTTTCGATTCCCGCATGCGTGGCAGGGGAAACTATGACTTCACCATGCAGGCGGGCGGGCAGCAGGTCGACTTTGACCTCCCGGCAGATGTACGACCAAGCTGGGGGCTTACCGGTCAGCACGGTGCCTTTGCCGCATTAATTCCTAGGAGGCCTGTTGCCACAATGCCGTCGCATAATCGACAAAATCGTGCCTGCCCTTCAGCGGTGGCAAACGCCGGCTCTGCGCAATCTCTCGCTGCCTTGTCTTTCAAGCTTTCGTGGCGTATAAAGGAGGAAGTTGACGAAACGGTAGTTATCTCATTGGCCAGAGAGCGAGCACAGTATTATCTTCCTCACCCCGAATATGTCATCAACCACCTCCCAGACATACAGGCGAACGAGGACTACGACATGTTTTCGACGCGCCACATCCGAGAGTCCCTCGGTCTGGGTACAAAATCGGCGCGAGCACCGTCCGCCCTTGTTATGAAGAAACTCCAAGAGTTGGATAACCTCGATCCAGGAGGCTTTCAAAGGTTCGTTTGGCAAATTATTCGATGTACGTATTACTTGCTTTAGCTGCGGTCCTACCAGCTGACACAATTCTATGATAAGGTGTCTATCTCCTCTGGCAAGTCGGGATTGCCCACGGCGACGTTAGCTTCTGGAACATGATGTTCAGCGTCTCAGACGACACAACCACAGCGGTTCTGATTGACTACAGCCATGCGACTATCATGGAGCCTGGGACGCGTTCACCCAACAGACCAGGCTTTGAGAACATTGGAACACGGCCTTTCATGGCAGTCGATGTGGGTGTCGACATCGAGAGCGCCGTTGATCCCGACTTCAAGCGCGTATTTCGCCACGATCTCGAGTCTGCTTTGTGGTGCATTGTGTGGTACTGTCAGCCACAGAAAAGGTGGCTGATAAACTCTTGGGGGGTAGTTGTAAGCGCTAAGCGCGCCTGGGCTAGCCATGCCGATGTCAACAAGCCCCCCTTATGGAATCCGAAAGGGATGCACCGAGCTCTGGAAATGCTCTGTTCAAGCCGTGAAAGAATGGCTACGGGCTGATTATAGTTTCAGAAGTGGATCCGAAGACTGATCAGGAATGGCTTGACATCCTTCATGCTCATATCCCTTGCCCTGATGAAGTTGGAATGGACTGGATGTCCTTTCGTGTCCCTCAAGACCAAATCCGTCCTGAGGATAGAGACCCTCCCCTATAAAGCCCTTTTTATTACAAGGCATCTCCCGACCTTAGCTAACGAGAGTCATGTCACAATCGATTATTCTTGAACGCAATCATATACAGATGATGTACCTTTTACACGCCCTCTGAATCATACATGGCGACATGTCCATTAGATTAATCGCGGTCAGAACCGGAGGGTTTAACAGTCTCTCACACTTTCTTTTCGTTTAGACCAGGCCAAAATTCTCTTCGAGGCATGACTGGACGCGAGGATATTTATGTGTGCGGCGATGGTCAGCTTGGGCGCTTGTTTCCGGCACGGTATTGATCCGCCATCAGACGCGCCAAGCCTGAGAAACGACGGACCTAAACACAGGCCACGGGATGGCGTTTCTAGTTCTCGTTCACCATCCGACGCGTCTTATCCCTCCATCCAAAACCATTTCGCAGCGGCGACACCACCACATCACATAGGCCCTTAGGATGCCACCAAAGGCCTCTGCATCCTCGTCACAGCCAGCAAAACGGCCGGTCAAGGCCAAGATAAACATCGTAAAGCTGGGTGGGAGCTCAACGCAACCATTACCTGGAGCGAATGGTGCAGAGAGAAAGAGGTTTGATCCTTTGAGTGGGGTATGTGGCTCTTACTTGAGACGCAAATGGCTTGCCCTGAAGCTAATGGCAAGACTTTACCTCATAGTTTCGCAACAAACAGGCAGCACTGTCAAACTCGGGCAGCGAAAAGGGTTCTGCGTCGCCGCCTTCATCCCAAGACGGTGGCAAGCGTCCTTCTGTAGCTGGTACGAAGCTTAAGAGCTCACAAACTAGCGTGAAGAAGGCGAAGGCGAAGAACAGTGCGCGACAGCAGTCTCATCATCAGGGGTGGAGGGCTGACGGTTGAATTAGACGATCGGCTTTGGGTTGACTTGCACGAGCCCACTTCGGAGGTAATGCAGTTCCCTGTATACTTGCGTATCAACCGGTTCTCAAACATAAGCTCATAGGCGGAACTCGCGGTGCATGTCCGGAAGGTGGAAGATGTCCGGCGCTGGCTCAGTGAAGCATTCGATGGTGGACCAACTGCGAAACTCAAGAAGTATCGAGTTAGTCAGACGTTGCAGTGTCGTAAGCCTCCCATAACTCACCGGACATTGTAGAGAATTCTAGCTATGACTGGCCCTGCGGGGACGGGCAAAACATCCACTTTGAGAGTCTTGGCTCGCGAAATGGATTTCGAAATCATCGAATGGAAGAACTCAATAGGCGAAGCAACAACGATCTATAGTACGTCGATCCTCATCTCACATCAGGATCTGTTAATCCCAACTGACGCAGCGTCTCAATCTACCAGCTTCTGAGTCCCAAGACAGAAACTTCATGTCCTCCTCGTCGTCGTCACCGTTTGGCGACTATGATCCAGACAGCGAAAGCCTCCTCACCAAGTTTGAAACCTTTTTCAATCGCGCTGCTCGCTGTTCCAACCTCACCTTTTCCAACAAGGGTAAAGCCCGGGCCCAGCCCAAGCGCCAGCTTGTTCTCCTGGAAGACTTGCCAAACATCCTCCACTCAAAGGTGCAGAGCAGCTTCCATGATTGCCTAAAAGCACTTGTTGAATCTACGCTCCCGGATCCTCCAGTCCCCGTGGTCATTATCATCAGCGACACAGGGCTGAGAGGTGAGGCGAGGGATGAGAGGATTGCTGGTGGCGGTGGATGGGGAAAGGACCGAGATCAGGTGGTGGACGTACGCTCGGTTCTGCCCAAAGAGCTGCTATATGGGCCATATGTCACTCAAATACTGTGAGCCGAGAATCTCCACCCTCCATTTATGTTCTAACCCACCTTTGGCAGATTTAACCCAATAGCACCGACACTCATGCGCAAAGCCCTCCAAACGATGATCCAATCCCAGACGCTGCAGGGTGACGAGGACTTTGTGCCTCCGTCTAAGCAAGCCCTGGACGTGGTTATCGAGTCGTCGAATGGTGATATAAGAAGCGCGATCATGGCTCTCCAATTTGCATGTTTGGTGCCTGGGCATGCGCAGAGCAGTCAGGGTAAGCGAAATGGAAAGGGGGTAAAGAGAAGGGAAAGGTCGACGGGGTGGTGGTCACTGAAGCAATAACAAGACGAGAACAGAGTCTAGCGCTCTTCCATCTGATTGGCAAGGTTTTGTATAACAAGCGTACGTCGTTTCGCGTCGTCTTGGCAGGCTATGGTGAAGCTGATATGAGATCACAGGGAAAGGAGATCCATCGAGCGCATCCGCCTCTGCTAAAGACTTGCTGAAGGAGAGGGAAATCGATGCTCAGCTCAAGGACCCAACACCTCTACCTCCCTGGCTGGAACGTGAAGAGCGGCGTACGAGTCGCGTCGACGTGGATGTGAGTTTCTCCTGTACACTTGCCTTGCTGCGTTGCTGAAGCTGATCTTTGACAGGCAATATATGCAGACTCGCCCATTGATTCTTCGCTCTTCTCGCTCTATATTCACCAGAATTTTCAGCAGTTTTGCAACGAAACAGAAGAGATCGAGAACGTCGCTGATTGGTTGAGCTGGGTAGATTCCAGTGGGGGTGAAGCTGTAAGTCTGACCTTTCCTTTCCTTTTGACGGATGTCCCCTTGCTGCTGTCATCTCTCTCATGAAAGTTCCACGCTGACCGCCGTCCTTACCCTTTTCACAGTGGTACCAAGCGAACCCGCATCAATTTCACCTCATCACCCTGGGCACCCTGCATTCACTGCCCTCCCCCGTTCAGCGACGCTCCCAGAAGATCTTCAAACCTGAGTTCTTTGACCTCCTGCAGAAGGAGAAAGACGCGCGAGATGCGGTGCGGCTCACTAGGGAGTGGATCATCCAAGAAGACATGAGATTGGTGACGGTGGAAAGCAACACTTACTATCAGAATCAACTGACATACTTCATAGAACCCTGAAGCAAGGCGAGTTGGAGCCTGGTCTCCAAACGAAGTTATACTCGAGCTGGGACCAATGCTGAGACTCAAAGAACGAGCTGCCTTGGCTGCGCTCTCATCTCGCTCTGCCCCTGATGCGTTCCCCCCAGAAGCCACAGATGGCAATGCCACCTTCTCGGCCCCCACGCTGCCATACCCTCTTTAGCTCGCCTAAGTTCACCAAAGGAAACCCTACAACCGGTTCAAAGTCGGCAATGGTAGGTGAGAAGGATGGGGTTGGGGAAGACGAGGAGGTGGTATTGGGGTTGGAGGATGACGATGAAGTTATGCGGAGGATGCATGGCAGGGGAGCAGGGGCGTTGGGCGAAGAGGGAGAGGAAGGCGGAGGGTGGCTGGAAGGGGATGATATTGAGGAATGGGATTAGGAAGAGCGGCCTCCTCCCGGCCTCGTAGACCGCACAAGGATGTCGCCCAGGTGGATGATTGAAGCTTGGGTATTCCCTGTAAATCGTAGAATCAGGGAATACAGCATGGGTCTGGCCATGTTTGTTTATGCGATACTGAAAGCTGTCAGGTTGGGGTATTTCGTGATGAAGACGGCTCCATGGTTGCTACTTCTAGGACAGCGTCTAACTGCATGACTGCTAACTGGGTTGTGGAGAAGAGCTATGGGACGGTGCAATGAAGAATACTGTGGAGGTACATGATCTGTTCCCTTGATGTCTTTGACTCTGTTGACGCTGCGAGTCGCCTAAATAGGCTGGTAGCCCGAGTGGTGATGGCTCCTACGAGGTGAGAAACTCCAGAAGCCATCGAAAGGGTCCCAACGCTGATGACTTTGAAGTACTGTATCGGTGTCCCCACAGTTTTGAACGACTTGAAAGGAGTGGCAGCGTTTCCGCTTGCGAGCTTGAAAGATTGAAAGATTGAAATAGATCTCCCATACAGCTCAAGTTCCGCTGTTCTGTCTGTCACTTTGAAGCTCGCCTTCACTTTATAACCTGCTACCGTTGAACCGTCTCAACGGGCGCTTGTTTGTGGCAGGTTGTTGATCCGGTGTCAGACACGCTAACCAACGGCGGTCCCCGTCCATAGATGTCTCACTCGTCACAACCATCTCGCAGTAGCGACACCGACCATCGGCACTGGTTACTGGAAGGCCACTTTCAATCTTCACACCGACCTTGTTGCCCAAAAACAGACGGCTAAGGACAAGATTGCTCATGATGTCAATTTCACGAGACGCCCTTGCATGTCTCAATCGTTGTATGAAGGATGCACCGACTGTCGAGTACCCAGACATGCTGAGGGCGTTACTCGTGAAAAGCAAGGAGGCACAAAAGCAAGCAGGAACTGGTGATTCTCTCGCAGAACGGAGACGCCATTGCAGACGAAGGACTACCTATCACTAGCCAAGAGTGCCGTGGACTTCTGCAACGGAAAGAGTGCATTATGTACAAAGATGAAAGTGTCCCTTCGAAATGCGTATGTTCCTCTTTCACGTACGTTCTATTTCATCTGATATGATGTGCCAGGCTTGAAGAACAAGACGAACAGAGGCGATTTGAACTCCTGACAGAGGCCCTCAACACTATAGTTCTGGCATTCCAAAGCAAGTCCTATTGGGGAGCTCAGATGCGAACAAGGTCTTATCTTTGTCGTGAATCAATCCGCCAATGCTGCCTTTGGTGATGACCGACCTACAATTGCCTGGGATAGACCCAGAGCGCCTTTGTACACTCTTGCCTACACCAGAAGCAGGTGCTGCGCGTCTCAGAACGCGATCTTGGAAGCGTCAAGACTCTTCGCATCGACTGCCATGGCGGGATGTATGGCATTGCTGGGATGTCAAGTTCAGCCTTGAGACCGACTCCTTTCCCTAGCTTTCCTTTCTTTACCCCGGATTCAATATCAAGTGAAGGTTAGTGTAATTATTACAAGCTAAGAGGGAACATGTTAAAAACTTCTCAGCCTTAGCCCCTCCTTCCGCCTTCCGAAGAACGAGAAGTTCCTTGTCCCCGTCCACCCCGCCACCAGAGATATCCCCCGACATTCGCCTTCATTGCAGCATTCAACGGTGTAGAGCTCCTGTGCTCGCACTGGGACCGCATCCATAGCATTGGCCTCGTCTTGGAAGGGTGCGCCACTCCTTGAATACACCCACTGCCTTTCTAACGGCTTCTTCAGACAACTGGCTGAGCTTTAGGTGGTACGATGCAGCAGGGGTGCATTGCAAGCAAAGCGATCAATGTCATCTCTCAACTCCCCTTCTTGGTCATGACTGTGGTCCTGCTTCAGCGTTTCGATTCTCGCATGCGTGGCAGGGGAAACTATGACCTCGCCATGAAGGCTGGCGGGCAGCAGGGTCGACTTTGACCTCCCGGCTAATGTACGACCAAGCTGGGGACTTCGGGGTCGGCACGGTGCATGCGGCACACCAGTTCCTAAGGCACCTGTTGCCCCAATCCCTTCGCATAATCGGCCAACTCGCGCTAGCTGTTCAGCGGTGGCAAACGCTGACTCTGCAAAAGCTCTCGCTGCCTCTGTTCTGCAAGCTTTCATGGCGATTAGACGAGGATGTCGACGAAACGTCGCTCATTTCATTAGCCAGACAGCCGCGCGAATCATTATCTTCCTCACCCAGAATATGTCATCAACCACCTCCCAGAAGTAAAATCAAGCACGGACTACGCCATATTTTCGACACGCCATATCCGAAGCTATCTCGGTCTGGATACAAAAGCGACTCGGGATACCGTCTGCCCTTGTTATGAAGAAGCTCCAGGAGTTGGATAGCCTCGATGCAGGCGACTTTCAACGGTTTCATTTGGCAAATCATCCGATGTGCGTATCAGCTTGCTTTCAACCCTAGTTGCAGCAGCTCAAACACGACTATATGATAAGGCATTTACCTCCTCTGGCAGATCGGAATTGCCCACGGCGACATCAGTTTCTGGAACATGATGTTCGATATCTCAGACGACACGACAGAAGCAGTTCTAATCGACTATGACTATGCGACCGTCATGGAGCCTGGGACGCGTTCACCCAATAGACCAGGCTTTGAGAACATCGGGACTCGACCTTTTATGGCGTGCGATGTGGGTGTCGACATTCAGAGCACCATTGATCCCCACTTCAAGCGCGTCCTTCGCCATGACCTCGAGTCTGTCCTATGGTGCATCGTCTGGTACTGTCAGCCCCAACGGACATGGCTGGTCAACTCCTGGGGACTAAGTGTAGGCGCAAGGCTGGCATGGTCTCGCCGCGCTGATGTCGACAATCCCCCTCGCAAAATCCGAAAGGGCTCTACAGAGCTCTGGAAAGGCGCTGTGCTAGCCGTCGAAAAGTGGCTTTTAGCCGATTTCAACAACAAATGGGAGCCGAAGACTGATCAGGAATGGCTTGACATCCTGCACGCTCAGTATCCCTTGCCCTGACGAAGTTGGAATGGACTGGATGAGCTTTCGTGTCCGTCAAGACCAAATCCGTCCCGAAGACAGAGATCCTCTTCCTCACTGAGGCTTCGTTGGCCTACAAGACACCCCCTACCATAGTTTATAAACAATCATTCTTGCGTGCAATACACCATGTATGTACCCTTACACGCGCTTTGGATCGTACGTGGAGACGGTGATACTGCATCAACACAGTTGGAACTTCATCGTTCGACAGCTTCTTTTTCTTGGGCCCATGTTGAGGCTCAAAGAGCGGGCTGCCCTCTCATCGACATCCCATTCTGCTCCCAACACTTCTTCCCAGAGATCACAAGTGGCATTGCCACCCTCACGCCCTCTTCAGCTCGCTCATGTTCACCAGAGGAAGTACTGCCAATCTTTCAACTTCGGCGATGGTGGGTGACAAGGATGCGATATGGGAAGATGAGGAGGTGGTGGTGAGGTTGGAGGACAAGGATGCATGGGAGGGGAGGAGGGGAGGAGGGTGGAAAGGTGGGTGGAAGGGGATGATATTAAGGATGGGATTTGGAAGGGTGGTCTACTCACGGCCTCATACACTGCACAAAGACTTCACTCGAGTTGATTATAACTTGGGCATTACATGAATATACATCGTATAATCAGGGCATACATCAAAAGATCTAAAAGGCCTATAGTGTCAAATGTGCAGATGCAGTGGACAAGAAAGGGAATCTTGAGGTAATGTGCAGAAAATGGGGGAATATTAATGGGGGAGCAGGGAATATTACAATGGTGGGTGTACAAGAGAGCGAATAGTCGGTTGCACCTGAACGAGAGCAGCAGGGAAGTTCAAGATGACTGCATCCCGGCCCCAACAGCTGTGCCTACCGATCCATTGGCTACCATCGCAGGTGTTGTAGTCGCTGTTGTGGGTACCAACCCGCCAACCGTTCTACCCGCAGCACCATGGCTCGACCAGAAAGCATCATATGTCATCGCAGGCACTGCTCCCGCCATAAAACTCAACGAACTACTATTTTGGCGTCGAAGAGGTGGTGAAGAGGCGGCGGCACCGGCGTATGGTGAGATTGCACTTGCGCTCGTGTTGGCCTCGCTGGATTTTGCTTTCCCTTTGGCATTCCTACTAGTGGCGGGTGCATGGTCTCCTCCAGCGGCGGCTTCTTCAGGCCCCTCGTTGGACGGCACTGAATGAGGCGGTGGTGGCATGTACACCCCAAAGGTGCTCACGAATTCAGGTGGGATGACGGATGGTGTGTTTGGTGGACGACCCAAGGGTCTTTGTGGGGGTGGGAGGAGGGCATGTTGAGATGAATCTTGGGTTGGAGGATCGGGAGGAGGAGACAGGATCGTTGGATGGGTCGAAGGAGCTGGCTTTTGCATTTGAGGGTTTGTTGGAGGTAATTGAGAAGAACTTTCTGCGAAGGTAGGAAAGTTTGCAGGTTCCACCCCTTGCAATGAAAGTACCGGGTTTCTGAGTAGGACCGGAACTGGAGCCTACAATAGGAGGAGTCGAGTTCATCGACGGTGGTGTAGGCAAAGGATTCGCGGGAGAGGTTTGTGAAGCAGAGCTGCCCCCTTGCTGTGTTGCCCCACTGTCAGCAGGAACAGACAGACCGTTCCTCGCTAGATAGCTAAGAGTTGACATCCTATCGGTTGGCGATAGTCCATAGACGGTTGCATTTGCCATGCCTCCAGAGGTCAGTGGCGGCACCTCCTCTGAAACTGCGGCAAGGCTTGTTACAACCATCGTTGCTTGTGGGGTGGATTTCAAGGATTTTGGACGGGTGTGGGAAAGGTGGAAGTAGAGGTTTTCAACCTCGTTCAGGGTTTGCTTTTGCTGGGCAGAAGAAGGTCAGAGATCTATATCATTAGCTTATAAAACTTTCGATGCGATATGCGAAGGAGGGGTGGCGAACAGGAACGGAGAAGAGGAGAAAGATGGGGCACTTAATGTAGAAGATACACACCCAACCATATTCGACTTTCAGTCGCGCGTATTGGAGGCGCATTTGGAGTTGCCTACAGAGCTATAGCACAGATTCAGCCTTCAACCACTGTACATCGCCTTATAGACCGCGTAAAGAGGAGCAAAGCTATGAACATTAGACTTACATGACTTGCTTTAGCTTTCTCTACGACCCCAGCTCCATTACTGCCACTCCCCTTGCGCGACTTGCTCCCATCCTCCCCGCGTGATTGGGAAATATTAGCTGTGGTGGTTGCGACCATTTCGAATTGAAGAAGAGATTAGCCTGTTATTCAATAGACTCTATGGACAGTCTAAGGGCTGAATACAGAGACGATCTTTGCAAGGCGGATGGCCGATAAAGAGATTAAACACCAATTGGTGCCTCGAGGCAGGGCCGGAAGTCAAGTTCGCGAGTTGCCAAACGCCATCAATTAAACCCGCATGTGACTCTGAGGTTGAGCCACGTGCCAGGACTCGGAGGCAAACGACGTCACCGACAGGTCCAGAAGACTATCTTCTCTGTGAGCGCTCGACGGTCATCGCTTATTGCAGTAAAGGATGTGCTGAGAGCATGAGGGCAGCACATCGATGCGCTCTTTACTCGAAACATACTCGCAATGTACGCTAGTGTTTTGTCATCTTGATCCAGACGGTTAGATGCACCCAGGCCAGGTCGATGGTTCCGTCTCTGTCAGCCAACGGAGATGGTCAAATCCGGAGGGTTATCGCGGAGAAAAGAATTTTGCTCTTGACCACCAGCACCTCTGACCCCGTATACCTCTTGCTCTTCTGCTGGAACCCTAGACCTCTCAATCTCTGTCTGCCTTGCTGGTTCCTTTGTGCCTCCGTGCCCCTAGCTGTCACCCAGGGCGCTTATCTTTGGCGCGAAACCCACGATGCCTCTCCCACCACCACTGAACTTTCCCAAATGGCTCGCGGAGAATAGCGATAGGCTCCAGCCTCCCGTAAACAATTTCTGCTTGTACAAGAGCAAAGACTTCACGGTCATGGCCGTTGGAGGACCCAACGAAAGAAATGATTATCATTTCAACGAAACTGAGGTGTGTAGCATCTATTACGCTTCTCAAAAGAACACCGAACTCCAACTAACTGTAAAACTGCAGGAGTGGTTCTATCAACACAAGGGTGGAATGCTGCTTCGCGTTGTTGATGAAGGAACGTTTAGAGATATCAGAATAGAAGAAGGGGAAATGTTCATGCTGCCTGGTACATCTCCTTGAGCTTTCCTTGGCACTGGGACTAATACATGGACCACAGCAAATACGCCACACAACCCTGTCCGATACGCCGACACGGTAGGCATTGTAATTGAACGCGTAAGACCTGAAGGCTCCCTAGGCACGTCCTTTCTTTCCTCTCTTGAAAGGCTTCCTGAACCCCGCTTTACCTCGCAGATCGCTTGAGGTGGTACTGCCCTTCACCATCCCACACCGCTCCGACTGTCATCTATGAAGAATCCTTCCACTGCACCGACCTTGGCACTCAGCTCAAGCCCGTCATTCAAAAGTGGCAAGGCAACGCGGAGCTGAGAAAGTGTAAAGAATGTGGAACCGTTGCAGACCCTAAGTAAGGGGGAGCTACGTAAAGCGATATCTGGGGGTGTACCACGCGCAGTTGAGCGCACGCCACTCAACCAATGTATTATCTTCCTTTCGGAGGCCGTTCGCTCCCCAAGGACATGCAGTAAGGGTTCGCTTTGGCGCCTCTCAGACATCCCGCCTACCCATCTGCGGGTTTCTGACACTCCATTCGATGTACCTGCATCCTCAGGAGCCGACGATCAGGGAACATTGGCTCATGAATGGCTCCCGCTCATGATCGCCGCCCTCATCTTGCGAGTCTGGGTCCCCCGACTGGCTGATGAACCATGAGATGCTCAGCCTCGACAGTTCTCCTGGAACGGCGCCTCTGGGCCACGGACTGACCCTGTCACCGCGCCCCGGCTTGTGTATCCGTCTTCTTGTTGTCTTCAGGAGTGGACGCGCCACAATCATACGTACTTATCTGAACGATCTTGTCGTCTTTCAAGCGACACTCTTCGCTCCATGATCATCCGCTCCATCGACAGTATGAATGGTCGGTGCGGTTCTGGACACTGGAAAAGGCCTCATCTCCCCATGGGCCAAACCACCCACTTGGAAGCTTCAGTCCCACTTTGTTTCTTCCGGGTTGCGATCATCGTGTACCTCTGGTCATGTCACTCGAAGATTGCTCGTTGCTTCGACCCCTTGCCGATATACCCTGAAGCTCTGGAGCGATCTGCCTCATGTTTACTGTCCTGGTCTTCTTCGTCATCCAGAGAGCTCTTGTTCGGAACGCTGTTTGAACTTTGACCTTGCCTTTAATTTATGTCTCCACTGGATGTCAGAAGGATAAGCAAAAGGTCGTCATTGTATGCCCATAATTTGACATTGGGCCCCATGCTCCTCAAAGTACCAGTCCTCCTGACCTGGTGCTTTACTCGATATGTGAGGTTCTGACTCGCGATGGTATCATCCACATTCGTTCGCTTGCCTGCTATCCCCCATTCGTCATATCTGGTTCAGGTGACCCTCCTACATTGAAGCATGAGATTGAATTTATAAAAGCCCTCGAGTTACTTGCAGGACAAGCCATACCAAGCGAACGACTCTCTCGCCTATTTGTATAGTCAATCCTCTCTCGTTCTCTCTACAACAAAAAGAACGCATACCAGTGGTGAGTAATCCTCCTGCCTCCACCGCAAACGTGCACTGAAGCCCACCTGGTACTAGACATCATGAGCAACACCAACGAGTCCTATGGCGCCTCCAGTAACGGAGGCAACTCTGACCAGCCAACGTCGTACGGCTCCTCTCGCGAAGAGTGGGAGGCCGAGCAAAAGCTCCAGAGCTATAGAGATGCTGTCAACGATGGCCAGTCCTATGGCCAGTCCTATGGGTCTTCGTCAAATGAGCGTGACTCTTCCGATGCCTATGGGTCCTCTGATAGCTATGGGTCCAACAACAATAGTGATGGATCCTCCGACAACAACTATGGATCATCCAACGATAACTACGGGACCTCCGATGACTTCAGCGATAGCTATGGGTCTTCAAGAAACACCTACGGGTCCAATAACGACAAGCTACGGTTCATCCAACGACGGCTAGGGCTTCAGCGTATTGATTCCCGTGAGCCGGAGTATGGCCCTTCTTCCGACTACCAAACTCAATCACTATCCTTACGATCTTGTCTCACTATTGTATACGTATAAACCTCTTGGACTTCTCCTTCTATCGTCGTATGGCCTTTTCTTCGTAGAAGACATCGAAACTTGGAGTTGATAGATTCACATACCCATTCTCATATGGTCTTTCTCCTTTGGTGGAGGGTCAAACGACATTGTATGTGAACGGTCACTCGGACGGACTGGTTTGGAACTGGAGTATGTATGACGGAATAAAGGTATGATTCGAAGCGTTCTTTTTACTGAAATCGAACGAACGTTGGATAGTATAAATAATTTTGCCTTGGTCTCTCATAACAAGAAGCAGTACAAGGCCCCGCGAAAGCTATCACCAGTTGCCGGATTGCCTGCGGGATTCAGTGACATTATCGGGAAAGGCGGGTTTCACCTACATGGTCATGAAGTGAAGTAACCTTTCATAAGTTAGAAGGGCTTGTTACACTTCCTATCAAAGATGTTTGGCCACGTTTGGTAAACGAAGCGATTCCACAACGTCAATTCAGTTCTAATATCTCGTGTTGTACGTGAGAGATTAGTGGGACTTTGTTGAGATATCGACAAGAAACAAACACGCCGCTGTCACGCTTAATATAAACCACCAGATAGCTGCTGACGAACCAGGGCTCTTGGGTTATCATATGTACTATTACACTCTTCTGATAGACCACCCGAATAGAGGTGAGCTACGACCTAGGTTCAAATGAACTACACCAAGGTTTGTTCGAATCTAATTCATTATCGTAAACATGCTCAAGGAAGTCAGGTTCATGACGGACGTCCATAATGCATGCATGAGTTGCTCAGTACCATATCTCGCAAGCTTCTATGCATGGTAAGCATATCAGTTCTCATGCACCACGTCCGGAGCATCGCTCAGGGGACGCTGCAGTGGCTTCACATCACGGTACTTCCAGGGTGCTTTGGTTTGGGGGACCCAAGTAAACTTAAAGATGGAAAGATCAGCTGGTGGCAGATGGCCCGTATTGGCCCGGACGAGAAACAAGGTAGGTAGGTGACAGCGGGAGAGTTGTTCTGAACAGACGCATGGACATGACATCAGACAGATAGGCACAACTTGTTGCTGGCAAACTTGATAAGAATGACACTCGGATACTACATAAACAGGGTACCTGGCGCAGAAAGACAGGGCAATAGACGTGAATTCCGAAATGTATGCATACTGTTACAAGGGTTCCGATGTGAGTTGCGCTCGATCGTTTAGGTTGTCTAAAAATCATGATCATGGAAACTGTCCTCAATAAGTATGAGGCTGCTCCCGTCTAGGGCGTGACAGGTCGTCAAGATCCATAGCATAAGGTATAGTTGCCAGGATTAGCCTGGGTGGCTCCAAAGGCCGACAGTGGCGAAATTTGGAAGGGGAATTACAGGCACGACTGAGCCGCCACGGCTCGGAGGATTGGGAGTTGCGAAAGACAGCAGGATCGCGGGGATGTCCGAGCAGACAGTTCACATCACTTGGATCTGGACCATCCTAGGCACCTCCATGCTCTTCCTGTGCGAGTTCTCCCTTTCAAAGTAGCCTCCCCACTGCGTCCACCAGTCCTCAATCTGCTCAGCGGCATCGTGGCTCTGGATGTCAACCTCGGTTCCCCACACCATCTTGAATGTCTCCTCGTCCATGTGCTCCCAGTCGCCGTATGCGAGAGCGTGTCGCATCGCCGCATCGCGCCCTTCCATGGCCGGGCCTGCAGGACTGGCGAGCATTGCTTGATGTCGAATCTCGTACTGCAGAATCCCAGAGACTCGAGGCTGTCTAATCTCTTCATAGGCGTTGAGAAACTGTGCGATATGGTCGCGATTTCGGATTCGTGAGAACAGAGTACCCAGTGACTGTGCGTCCTCCATGGCCAGGCCAGAGGTATGATGTCCAGAAGGCTGGAGAATCTTGTTAGGTGGCTACTCCCGGTTATCCTTTTTGAAGAGGACCTACCAACATAGGATGTGCAGCCTCTCCCACAAGCACGATTCTAGAATTATCACAGACAAGGGTCTCGAGGTGAGGCCGCACTCGGCAGACTTTTGACATAAACCTTTTGCCAGCCTTTAGCAATTTCAAGCCTCTGAGGAGGGTCTGAGTAGGGGTAGATGAAGATGAACATAAAGACGCACTTTGAAGAAAATCTGGACAAGTCAAGTTCATACTGATCCAGCGAAAAGACCTCATTCCAGTCTTCATCACCTTCCTTGAGAGGGCGTTGGTCGTTATAGACAAGTGACACCGCAAACTCCTTTCCGCCAGCCTATCGAGAATAGGGTCAGCAGGTTTCTGGGCAATCGAGGATCGGTACATACGAGCAAATTTGCTGAGTGAATATACCCATCACCCAGCCATAGCCACCACTATATTGCAAATATATTAGGACCTCGCCATCAGCCCAATGAAGCATAACTCACAAAGGATGGATCCACAAGAGGCTTGAGTTCTGGATCACTCAAGAGGTCGCTCACAGGAAGGGTGTAGGTGACCCAAAGTTTCTTTTCCTCGACCTCTGATAGCGGTAGCTCGGGCTCCCCTGTCACGATCTCCCTTAGGACGCTGTCGTAGCCGTCCGCTCCTACTATCACATCGGCCTTCAGAATGTTGCCGTTCTTTAGTGTCACCGTGACGTCCTCGGAGCTGGCGGCCACTACTTCGCTACCGAACATGAACTTAACGCCTGCTGCTCGGGCAGTATCGCAGAGTAAGGTTTGAAGTTCGGCATGCTTGAAGACGGTGAATACGGATGCTCACATGACACGACTGACAGCACTCACCCTGACGAACAAGAAGTCGGCTAGAAGGTGGATGAGGAAAGATTCTGTCATGATCATCGACCCAATCGACTCGCCGCTTGCACCTAGAAGAAATGCGATCAATGTGGGCATTATTGTGGGTGGGCCCACAACGGCAAAGTCACCCACCATTGTGCAGCTTGAATGTGTTGCACTTTTGGGAGATCTTCTGCAGAGCCGGTGCAAGACCCCATTGGTTGAGAACCCGAGTCATGTTCGGGGGTGACCTCGAGTTTACAGTCAGCAATGACTCTTTCAAGGTTGGTCAAGTCAGCTTGACACACCGTAGGCCCCCGACGCTCTATGCCCGGCGTCAGTGCTGGTCTCAAGCAGAGGAAGTATCGAGCTCACCTTGAAGGTTCCGTCCCCCTTCTCAATCACCAGCACATTATGACCAGCTTGCTTTAAAGAGTAGGCGGTGGCGAGGCCTCGAGTATAAATACACATCAGGAATGCTGTCCGATCACTCTTCCAGAGGACTGACCTGATATACTTCCGCCAACAACGATGAAATTGAGAGCAAAGGGAGCTCTCGTAGGATGGATGAAAACCTGCCCAGGCATGTTGGAAGGGAGATCGTGTGCGTTCTGTGCTGGGATCTGAGCAACTAGCCAAGGACCTGCAAAGAAAGTTAGAAAGAGGATCGTGATGGCCTACGAAGGCCCTCTGCCATATATATGACAGGCGCTGGCATCAGGGGTAAATGATGTGTAGAACCCCGGAATCAGATCATGGAAAGAGCAATCTGGCATGTCGCCTGGAAGGTGGGCACGTGAGGGCTGCCGTATAGCATTTATTAGGCCACCGCAATTGTTGTTTCCAGTACAGACGGCAATTTGTCGACTGGACTGTCGGTGACATACGATTTCGAAGACGTTGCGGGTCCCAACTTAGACTGTCCTCTCCCGCAGAGGCCAAATGCATCGACTGGAGGAGGTTACACGAAGAGTCTGCAATATTCCACGGATTCGCCGCGTTGCCTTCTGTCCGAGCCTGCTGCACATAAGCTTCACATGAACTAAACTATCGGAATAAGATAGGCTGAGCTTCCTACCCTCGTGCCAGAGAGAAAGTGCTGTTCTGGGAAGGCAAATCCTAGGGTATGTCTGCAAATGGTAGCCGGTGTTGTTGTAGTTGCTGCCTCAGGTGATGGAGACAGGGTGGTCGAGTGGATGCATTAACTCGGCGCTTGCGCCATCGAACTTGCCATCAACTCGGCATATTGCGATCCCAGAGTTAATCCAAAGCCGTCATCAATCAAGCTTCAAGAGTCCTCCAACTGCATAGACGTACTTACAAGGATGCGCACACTTTCAAGTCCTCGACAATCCAATTGATGACATGAATCCAGTGCAAGGACAGAGGTAGCACGGTCGTCGGATAACACGACGGACATTCGAACGTTGAATCAGAAGAATCTCCCTTTTCCATGCGTGATCGTATTCATGTGTTTGACGCTGCTAATGTACAGGATGGTTCCAGATGGACGTCTAGTATCGTTATGGAGCGTCCTAGGCTGTTATTACGCTCTGCAACAAGCTCGAGCTGCCTCTCGAGTCGAGGAGCGCGAAGCCTGGGCGCCTAAGTTTTGTCTTTGAGCTGTTTCTTTCACACCCTGCTGGATTTCTTCCGTCGTGACATTGATTTCCACACGAGAAGATAACAGACGGCACCCGCAAAGACGACAGCCTTGATGCCTGGTCAGCCAAGCATCAGGCAACGAAGTGCAAAAGAACGTACTGCCGCAAACGATAGTGGTCGTTGCCAATGATGTTCTGCTGTCAAAAGTGCACCAGCGATGGGGTTACCTGTCAACAGTGCAAAGGCGAGAGCGAAAGACAACACTCCTATGCGAATGCTACATCGTCAAGTGAGTGAGAACATGTCAAGAATACAGCATCAACACAATGCGCACCCGAGATCAGAGAGGTCCGAGTGTGTGACAAAAGATGCAACTGCAGGCGCTGCGAGTGAGATAACTATACGGGAAATAAACATGAGGACGCTGGCTATTGTCAAAGCGTTGGTGCGACTAACCTCCACCAGAGAAAAAGCCATAGAACACTGCAAATGCCGCAACACCTCCAACGTTCTTGGCGGCGAACAGGGCGAACATCAAAGCACCAGACACCACGGAAGACGCGATGAGAACTGTGTTATCAAGAATCAGCATGGATTGCGATGGGGTTGGCAGAACATCTCACCGTTCAATGGGCCAAACCGATCAGCAACTACGTTTGGCACCGTCCTCCCAAGGATTGAGGACGCGTTCATGATAGTCAACTGTTATAACCCAGGTAAGCACCGATTACTTGACGGCTCGAAAGCAGATGAATGTCGCTTACCGCATACTTCAAGAACTTAGGATCTACTGAATGAAGAGCAGCGTATAGCTGTAGGTAGAAAACTAGAACCTAGGTGAATCCTGGATACGATTGAAGTACGGCTTATGGACTTACAAGGGACGAAGACACCCCAAAACACCTAATGACAATGGTGAGAACTGCAGCCGAGGTCAGATAGCAATTAGCCTTACTAGGAAGGTGCCAGCGCCAAATACAAGGAACGGAACGTCACGCATAACCTCTTTGAAAGTTGCTGGCGGTGGCGCGTCGTGAAAATGTTTGCGAGGCCTCAGCCTGGGTTTCATAATGACATTGGCAATGGCCAAGAGGCCCAAGTCGAGGAACGCGACAGATCTACGAAAATCAGACAGGAGTCGAAAGGAGAAAGATGAGAATCAAACCTGACGCCCCAGCCAAACCCCAGTCTGCTTCCAAACAGGTTGTTCAGAAGTACTGGGTAAATGCAAGCACCAATACTCGAGCCTGTGATGGAAGTGGTTAGGAGTCGTGCGAGGTAGATGGATGTGATGCCCACCAGACACGACGATGCCCATGGCTAGCGATCGTTTCCGTCGAAAGTAGTGGGAGGTCATGGTCAGCGCAGGCAAAAACATGAGGCCCATCCCTAGTCCCATTCCGATGCCTTGCGCGAGGAAGTGTTGATAGTACTGTTGGGGTTGACAAAGAGAGAGCATGAAGCATCTGCTCCAAGCTTGAGATTTGGGCGTGCCACAACCACAGGTCAACTCACGAAAGTGCAAACAAAAGCGTCCCTGCCAGCATGGTGTGATGGAAATATCCTCTCTCTAGTAACTGGCCTGCTGGAAGGCCAATTGAAAAGACGAGAAAGACCTGAACCGAACCAATCCAACTGATCTGGGAAGGTGAATAACGGCTTAATGATGTTCTCTGTAAGATTAATTAGTCGAGGCATATCACAAGAGGAAGATGAGATCCTACAGTGTAGTAGTCCTGGTAGACTCCATAAGACTGCACCACTCCGAAAGTAGCAAAGGCCGTCAGAGCCCTGGAAAGGAGTCAGATCAGATGTAAAGAGATGTACTCCAAACATACCCTCCAACTACCGTTAGCCACCCCTGCAGGCCCCCTTCTTGGAATTCATCTACAGGACTTGGCGGTGATTGAATCCCCTTCTCGCTGCCATGGCCCGTTGAAAGGCCCTCATTGCTGTGGGATGAGGAGGACAACCCACATGACGAACTGTCATTCAGTGTAGTGGAGGCATGCATGGGTAGAAAGAAAGGGCGGATTTATGCTTCGAACCTCGGTCATATTCAAGCGTTCTGAGGTCGTGGTGTTCCCATGTTTCGAAGAGTCGAAGACCCTCAGAACAGATCTGTCACTTGCCAATCAAGTCTTCTCCTTCCCACATACGCACCCCCAAAGACCAATCGAAGCAAGTGGCCGGGGAAAATCACTTACATAATTGACACGGGTCGAGGTGTAGCGAAGGCTTCTTTGGAGTTCTGGTCTTCGTTTAGAAGGGTCTTTGCCTTCTTCTCCGTATGTTGGAGAAACGTGCTGATGAGCCTCTGCGTCATGAAGTTCGCCACTTCATATGTACAAACCTGAAGCTTATAGTTGGGATTCTAGAAGGCTACCAAGGCACTAAGCAGAACGAGAAGTACCCCTGGTTGCCCACTCGTTGAGGAGAGAAGCAAGCCAGGGTCCGCTAAAACGTCCGCGAGGCGTCAGGTAACTGAGTGCCGACATCATCACATCCTCGAACAAGCTTCGATGGTCGGAAAGTTCAAGCAGCAGCAAATGGCGGTGTTGCCCGGCGGCGGCCACAAGTAATGCATAGAAACGCTTGATGCAAGGCGAAACCTGTCAAGGAGTAAAGAGTGTGTTTCCTCGGACTCCTGTTTGTCAAGGAGCCGCAAAAAGGGCGCCAGCTGGTCAAGACCCCATGTGCATGAGGTTTCTGACATTCAGTTGCAATGGATTTCGAAGCCAAAACCTGCGCGATTCGGAATCCGGGGTGTGATCAAGCACGTTGAGGGTTACGAGACGTGACTGAAGATAAGGAATGCTTCCTGTTTTCAGAAGATATTGTGAGAGGCAGGGAGATGTTTTTCGGAGAAAACTCGCGAGAGAGGAACGATGGGTGCTTCTGGTGGATGTTGGTGCCGGGCGGCAATCTGGAAGTTGCCGAAACTTAGAGGCCTTATCGGACTCTAATGCTGAGCTTCGAAAGGCCTCTATCATTGACTCTCTTTGAAGCCTTGTTCTACCTGGCGTCCTGAACCTGTTGTTTCTTCGGTGGCGTTGCTATTCCAGAAATAACACTGGCTGGGTTCCCCTGTCTTACCCTGCTTCGTCGGCTTTGCTCGTGAGTAACCTCACTATGAGCAGCCAGGGGAACCCGGACCTTTTGCCTGGAAGGAAGCATTCAATTGCTAATGGAATACTCAAGTGAACCAGCTACTCAAGCTTGGTTCGTATGGAAGCTCTCTCAAAACGGCTCGGTGCAAATGGCCGCCGAATCTAGCGGACAGCTGAGCACTATCCAGGTGTTGCCCAGGTGCTTTTCACCAAGGTTAGCATCACGCAGTCATAAGATTTACGCTCTGGTTGCTATTTTTGACATCGTGAGGAACCCTCTATCCCCTTCTTGCCCTGTCGTTCTCGAACCTCGAAAGGGTAACGCTTGGCACTTTGCTACCCTCGTGTATGAGGTTCCGCCCCCGAATCCGAGCTGATTTTCTCAAACCAGCTTCCAGCCGTTCGGTAGAGGATCACCGATTTTATCTTCTCCTCTTGGATCTTCTGTATCCCAGTTCAGAAGAGCCCAATGTCTGGACGAGATCCCACATAGCTTCTAAAAATGGCAGGGTGGCCACTACTTAAGTGGAGTGCATCCTGGTGCTTTCGTTCAGCAAACCACAGCCATGGACAACCAACTCTACCTGCACCCACTTTTCCAATGTCATCCGGAACTCATGTCTCGCGATGAACGCGTCTCTCTATCCTATCAGCGTGCGCGACTCTTGATGCAAACCTATCGTGAGGCTCCTCCTCCTCTTTTCGTTTGATTCTTAAGTTGAGGGACGTCATCCAGGTCTTAGCGCACAAGACGTACAGCACTGCTCCCCGAAGTATTGGTCGATGATGAACGACCCCATCGTCTCATTGGATATCGCAATGTTCACTATCCTGGCAGCCCACGTCGGCCTCACCATCGGCACGCTTTCGAGGCATCTAAAACGAAGACCGGACTTCCAGCCCCTAGTGGATCGTCTCCTCAAATTCGACACCGTGGGCATCTACCTGCTCACAGAACGCGGACATGGTCTCGACTCCTTCAACATTGAAACGACTGCCACCAAAACAAGTGACGGGTTTATCTTGAATACCCCTCGCGAAGAAGCAGCGAAGTAAGTGTAAAAGCCTTTTCGGTCAGGACCCCACTCACAGTTCCTCCTCGTAAAAGGTTTATGCCTGCGTCTACCCCCCTCTTTGGCATTCCCAAAGTTGCCCTAGTTATGGCACGCTTAATCGTTGATGGCGAAGACCGAGGCTGTCGATTCTTCGTTGTACCCATCTGCGACTCCAAAGAGATGTACCGAGGCGTATATTCGACCCGCTTACCCCCGAGGAGCGGCACTGGCCCGCTCGACTTCTCGATTACGACCTTCGAGCATGTTCACCTCCCGCCGACAGCTATGGTCGCATCTGACATCTTTGATTACGCCCGCCCATCTCGGCCGCTCGAAACATGGTGGGACGAGGTTTGGCGTATCCAACTTGGAACTTTGGCTGTACCGGCACCTTGGATTTCCGCCATGAAGTCCGTAGCCTTCATCGGAGGTCGATATTCCATGCATCGGAGTATTCTTGGGAAATCGGACCAACCTACGCCCATTATCGCATTCAGAACCCAACAGTGGCCCGTTGCCCAATGCACGGCGGTGGCCATGATCATGGAGAACTGGTATCCCCTTGTGGTACAGTCTGCCATGAGCCAACGCGACCCTCGTATTCGCCACGCACTCTCCGTCATTGCAAAGACCACCATTTGTCGGCATTTCCAGCGGTGTATTCCCGAAATGGCTGAGAGATGTGGAGCACAAGGTACCTTTGATCAGAATTATATGGCTCGAATTGAGGTGAGTCTCAACTTTCCGATCGCGTGTCCGGCGAAGTCTAATGACATTGTGCTTAGAACGACGGCAAAGGCGTTATCATTGCCGAGGGCGATGTCCTCACACTTTGCATCCGCCTGTTTTCGGAACTAGTGCAAGGTCGTTACGCGCTGCCATTACCCGACCCCTCGGAATCTGCATTGGCGCAGCATACGCATTCTGTTCTGGACGAGAATGTCGCTCTTTACAAGCATTTTGGCTCTGACCATCGAAGTGCGGAGTTCAACTCACTCATCCTTCCTCAGTCACAGCTCGCCATCGAGTCAATAGGCCACGCTATGGCGTACTCCGCCGCGGTCGAAGCAGGTCTTCCTCAAGCTATTCTTGACGTCTACGAATGTGCAATTATTCGTCAGGACCCTGCATGGTACTCCGAGTCGCTCGGCATCACCAGGATGCAGCAGCGCATCCGGGAAGATCAGGCAGTCACTTCCTTCATGCGACGACTTCCAGACTACCTTTCAGATCTCAAAATCGAAAACTACGTCCAAGCTCCAATTGTCGAAGACAGCACTTGGAAGTCATACGTATCTCTGTTGCCCCAGTACTCAGGGAACGCTCTTCCTGCCGAGGAGACAATATTCCACTTTCAGGCTATGCTTTAAAACTCTTCCTCTAGACTCCATCCATTTTGCATTGCTTCTGGAACCTGTCGCATATCATCTTCATGACCCAAATGTATTTCTCTGCATTATGCCTGTTGTTTTACAAGGATCAATATAGACGCTTAGAATCTCTACACCTGCATATCTGAGAACTCCCTGCTACTCCTGCATTCACTCTCGCACACCTAGATGGCGAAATTTCGGTTTCCAGAACCTCCAAGCCTGCCCATTAGAAGGTGGACGAGACTTCATTTAAAAGCCCCAAATAGCTTCGTGATCGCCATCTTCCCTGGCAGCCGTCATCACTGGTTCGACCACCTATCAGTGCTTCTCAGCGAACAACGAGTGAACAACAGACTACTCGACATCTGGATTACTCTCATTCAGCCCACATGTTAGGGCTAGGCAGTCGGAATTCTGGTGGACTGATGGTAGGTTGCAGCGCGGAAAATGTCATCATAGAAAGTGCGACGGTTGAAAGGCTTGCTGAGCACTGAGCCTGTTTCGCAGTAGTCTCACTGTTTTGACGACTTTTCACTCCGTTTCTCCCATACCATTGACGAGTTTTCAATCCCGTTTTCTCCCATTCATGTCACGCGTGAATACATCCACTCCTTCTACAAATAAATGTGAATTTCTTGGTAAGTTTGGCCGGGTATTATTCACGCACCCCATGCCCGCCCGAAAGAGGAGGACTCCACTCTGACCAGCAGGAAGTTGGACGACCTCCAGAGAACGCCATCATCTGTCATTTCCCCAGAATCAACTGTTTCGGTTGAGAGGGTTCTAGAAGACGATCCGGCAAGCCTTGTCGGCAAGATCTTATGACTGCCCGAAACAGCATGGCAATTGGAGTGTAAGAGTTATGGGCTCTGACGCGTTCAGTCGCGTGGACTAGAGTTCCGTCCAGGTTGTCACATGCGTCATTTCAGTCAAGCGGCATATTCCTGCATACCCAGTGCTGAAGAACAAGAGTTGTCGGACAGCTCGCAATGGGCTGGAGTGAGTGACCTGCAGTAATCCTCGGGAGATTACCTGCAAGCTAACGACTTCTGAGCGGAATTGCCGCTCGAGCGCGAAAGAAGAGGCCGGATTCTTGACCCACTTGTGGCTACAGGTCGATCGATACAGTAGGACCCACGGAGTTTCCTCTGGGGATGAAGCGGTAGGAACGGTCGGGCACGGAAACAATGGTCAGTTGCGCTCGTAAGACCTCCACTGTAAATTCCATTCAAAAAGCTTCGAGGAACCCTGATCAGATTGAAAACGTCCCACGAAACGGTAACGATGTAGGATCAAACCTAAAAGATTAACTAGTCTTCTGTGTAGCGTCTTCTGTCAAGGAAGAGAAGAAATCCCTGACGTCTGCTTCGTTCACCACTTTCCCTTGGTCTGCGAAGGGTTGCAAGAACGATTTAAGCCCATCCCTGAGGTAATAGGTGGATTTGATTGCGGTCAGAGGTCGGCGAGAACATGATCAAAATCGAGTTAACCCACCTCATTTTGTTAAAGGCCTCGATCCCATCTATTGCTCTGTCTCGAGGGAGTCGAGATAGGGCACGCATACCCAGTTCTTCGAGAGAGAGCCCTGGGTGGGACCAGTTGAGTCATCCTCGAACCTTAGCATCTATTCTTGATGGTATAACGTACCTGAGTCGGGATCTTCAGGCGGTTCATATGTTTCCTCCTCCTCCACGAGGAACCGATTATTATCCAAAGAACCTCGACACTAATAATTCCGCCAGGCCAATTCAGTCGTGGAATAGTGGAAGACGAATGGGGGCTCACATCTTCGCACCGGCACCATCTGTCCCTAAATCCGTCTGTTAAAAATAAGTCGCCTGCCCCATGTCCATGACCGTCGTCATGCTGTTGCTGGAAGATCTGAGCGGCGATCGGGTTGGGAATTGGGGCGAGACAGGGTGGGATTGCAGAATTGACCGACTCGGAAGGCTTTCGAGGTCGCTTTTGCTCGCGTGCGTCCTCGCTATTTAGTTCTTCATCTAGCTTACGTTTAAGCCCCACTGAGCTTCCTGCAGCGACATCATCTGCGTCAATGTCCACCTTAGCTTC
This sequence comes from Coprinopsis sp. MPI-PUGE-AT-0042, assembly GCA_020736565.1. Lineage (NCBI taxonomy): Eukaryota > Fungi > Basidiomycota > Agaricomycetes > Agaricales > Psathyrellaceae > Coprinopsis > Coprinopsis sp. MPI-PUGE-AT-0042. The sequence goes on along the minus strand of JAHBOF010000041.1, from coordinate 441,802 downwards.
TTTGTGCTCCTCATTCCCTGACGTACAGTCTCCGATGCGTCGCCATTCAGAGCTAGGTGAGTCTCGAACGATCATGATTGCCCCCGGGGTCCCGGCGTACTTCATGAGGATGGGTATCTTTCTGACACAATGCCCACAAACGAAGCTATCGTAGTCAGATGCTCGAACCAGCGGTGGTGGCAGACCAGAGAAGGAGGCCTCCGAGTCGGCGTCATCGTCCTCGTGGCTCTCTCCAGGTGCATCTCCAGATGCATGTGTAGAGACGGGGGCTGTGGCGCTCCCTTCATGATGAGCATCTGGGCTTGGTGTGGGCGCTCGAGAACTCGGTCTCTCCCGGAGATTGCAACAGGACTCATGGAACCAGTCCTTAGGATGGTGAGGTGAGTGTATAGACCTTTGCAGAGCGTGCGACGCAAGACCCACCTCACAGGCAAGACATTGGATCATGGCTTCCCTCTCTTTCTGGGCGTCGTATGTCCGATGACACCTGCAGAATAACCCACGGAAATTCTGACCATACTGGTTGCGCTCATTAGCCGGATGGCCGGTAAGCTCAAGGGAGCATTTATGGGCTATCGCTGTTGTACAACAGTCACACCGGAAGTCTCGCTTCGGAAAGCTGGCGGAAAGTCCGTACTTTAGCTCTCATTGGGAGCCGGCTTTCAATCAGCTTCTTACAGTTCAATTTGTTCATGGTCAGTGTGGCAAGCAATAGAGCACGCAGAGCATATGCCTCGTTGCTCTGGACACGTTTGACAGAGATAAACGGCCTGTCTTGACTTATGGTAAGATGAATGACTGGTACACCTGGGCGATCACGAACCTCAGATATCCCAGAGGATACGTGCAATGTGCAAACTGATGAGGAAGGGCAAGCCCTGCTTCACGAACTAGATCGTCTTGATTTTCGATGAATTCTCTAAGTGTGGATTCAGCCATGAGTTCTCGGTGAGATGAGGGTTGAGCAGAAGAATGCCAGGCACGGTCACCGCGATGGCATGTTGGATGACTAACCTTGTGATCCGGGGCTGCCGAATAAGCGCCCAAGAGTTGGCCGTCCTCGGACCGTCACCTGCCGGCATCATGGTGACGCTGCGTTTGGTTTACATTTGTCTTTCACCTTCTTTCTCTCGTCTCAGGTGAGTCGCATCTGGGCGCCAGCACCTTGATATTGATATCAAAGACCATCCTTGGGGCTGTCTCGGGATCCTCATTCCGTTTCGGAATCTCAACGGAATCAGCCAATACAGGGATCCATCTGCTCTTATATCTGGGACATCTTGAGCCTTTGTTGGACGCACTCGAATCACCCATTGTGCTTCAGCGTCAGGACAATCAGCTACCATGTCGGAAAAAGTGAAGAAAGGGCCTGATCCTATCTTGTTGACTCTGTTCGCCAACCGCTTCATGAGCGTTGCAGAGGCAATGGGTCGGTCCTTACAGCAGACTTCGATCAGTACCAATATCAAGGAGCGTCTTGACTTCTCGTGCGCTCTCTTCGCTCCGGATGGAGACCTTGTCGCCAATGCTCCATTCATACCAATTCATCTGGGTTCTATGAGCTTGTGAGTAAACCTCTACGCCTTGTCGGCTTTCGGCTTTGGTTCGCAACTAAGGCTTCGTCCAAGCGCGGTTAAACACCAGATGAAGCTTCATGGAAAAACACTAAAGGAGGGGGATGTATTGATGACGAATTCCCCGCATTCTGGAGGCTCGTAAGTATTCCTACCTCCCCACAAGCATCACCAATCACATCCATGGAAAGTACATTGAATTGACGATCCCTCCAGACATTTACCCGACATCACGCTGATTACCCCTGTCTTCGATACCCAAACCAAAAAGATCATCTTCTTCACCGCGTCAAGAGGACACCATGCGGACATCGGCGGTATCTTGCCTGGTTCAATGCCTCCAACATCCGTGAGCATCTTCGAAGAGGGAGCCAACATCGAGAGCTTCAAAATCGTGGATGGAGGGGTTTTCAACTCTAAGGAACTCTACGTTCACATGGTTGACAAGCCTGCCCAGTATCCTGGAAGCTCTGGCTGCAGGAACATACGTGACGTCGAAAGCGACTTGAAAGCAGTAGGTTTCCTTACAACATCATACTCGAAGGCTGCTTCCTGATCCCCGTGCTTTTGACAAGCAAATCGCTGCCAACCACAAGGGCATTCAGCTCATTCATGCCAGTGAGTCGGCTTACTCACATTGATTGTCCGGCAACTCTAAATTTAACTTGGCTCTTAGTCGTGGAAGATTATGGGCTCGAAACCGTTCAGGAATATATGTACCACATCCGAGCTAATGCCGAGATGTCAGTCCGCAACCTGTTACGCGATGTGGCCAAACGGGCTGGAACGAACATCCTTTCTGCAATCGACTACCTGGACGACGGCTCGCCGGTGGGTGGGGTATATCCCTGGGTTCTCACAAACTCTAATAATTCGATCGCCAGATTCAACTTCATGTCGAGATCAACGAACAAGAGGGCTCAGCTGTTCTTGACTTCGAAGGCACTGGCTGCGAGCTAAGAGGCAATCTCAACGCCCCTATATCTGTGGTCCACTCAGCGGTCATTTATTGCATGAGATCGATGCTTGACATGGACATCCCGTTGAATGCGGGCTGCCTGGTTCCCCTGACTGGTACGCGTTTACCTTTAAATTTAAGCTCAAGGCACTTCTCAACAGTGTTGTACTCGTTCAGTGAAGATCCCAAAGAAGACACTCCTATCCCCATCGCGCACCGCAGCCGTCTGCGGCGGCAATGTCCTGACTTCCCAGCGTATCGTAGACGTGGTTCTTAAAGCATTCCATGCAGCTGCAGCGAGCCAAGGATGCACAAAGTGAGTCCTTCTTTTCACACTTCGCGAAATCTTGCTCAAGGTTCCCATTCAAATGATGCAAATGAATGTTCTCGACTTAGTAACTTGACGTTTGGTGCTGGTGGAAAGGATAAGGACGGGAACAATATTACGGGGTGGGGCTACTACGAAGTAAGTCCCAGGAACGGAAGAAGCTCTACTCCTGGTTCCTTCCGGGCTTCCTATTCCGACCTTTTCCTCAGCTTACTTGGCCTGTTCTTCCTATCTAGACCATCGCTGGTGGCTCAGGAGCCGGTCCAGGCTGGCACGGGACCGACGGTGTGCACACCCATATCACCAATACTCGAATTGGAGACGTCGAGATTCTTGAACGCAGATACCCAGTCATGGTCCATCAATTCGGCCTGCGTAGTGGATCTGCCGGGGTCGGTAAATGGCACGGGGGTGAAGGAGTTGTCCGAGAAATCGAGTTTCTGGAACCTCTCCAGGTTTCGATTTTGTCAGAGGTAAGCCTTTGTCCCGTGCACGTCTCCCGCTTGGTCTTCCAATCTTCGCGCAAACTCCCCTTTTGCTTATCGCTCTTGTTTACACCTCCCACACATTTACACCTATCTTTTTGGGATGGGAGTCTTCTGTTGAAAAGTTCTGATGGTTAATATCTCTGCTTCCCTCGTTGTTTCCTTGCAGAGACGCACACGTCAACCCTATGGATTGGAAGGTGGCGGCCCAGGTGCTTTCGGTCGCAATACCTGGATTAAGACCTGTCGCGAAGAAGACGGGGACGTAGATCCTGAGAGCGGGCAGACGATTCGAGAGATCAATATTGGAGGCAAGGCCACCATTTGGATGGGTGCTGGCGACAAACTTCGGATTGAAACACCAGGCGGTGGTGCATGGGGTGCGTCAGAAGGAAGCAAGAAGACTGATAGGGAGCATGTCATTGCCTGGGAACCTCGAGGTTCGGTCGCAGAGAGAGCTGCCGCGCAAGCAGCCTTTTGAATTGGCTCAGAAATACCCCTTGTAATCAGAATATACAAAACCCCTTCTTTCCCTGTATATTAAAGAAGTAGCCTCAAGTTGTCCGTGCTTCGCCTTGGAACCCTCCTTCTATATGACATCTGTACAAAAACGCGTCTGGTGTCTAGGCCACGATTGGCATCCCTTCGCTCTATCATCAATCTGGGGTTCAAAGCAACTTCGCAAAGAGAAAAAAAGGAAGACTTCGCTTCGCGCGGAGAATTTACTCGTTGTCTATACCATACACTTTCTCGGCAACCAAAGACTGTTCCGTCGCTCGTGTCAATATACCTGGAACAAGACACGAGACGAGGCGGGATGTCAAGTGAAATTAAAGGGATCTGCGCATGCGTACATTGGAAATGCGGAGGGTAGAGGGGGTAAAGTGAACCGGTTCGGTCTCGGAAGTCCTGAGCTGCTTTCCCTGGATTTTCCCGAGAACTTGTGAAGCTGTGAATGAGAGGAGAAACTTTGTTCTTTGACCTCCCGCATGAATATCTCCCTGGGCTATTAGTATACTATAGGGCACGGCCGATATCAGCGCCATGATGTCAGTACATGCGGTTCGATTGGCTCGCACTGTGGGTCTTGTCAACGAAAAGGGACAGAAAGTGACGAGGATTGGGATGATGGATCGACTTTGATTGTATCCGTCAAAGACTGACCGCAACAAAAGTGTATCATGAAAAAGTCCTGCCAAAGAGCGTAGGTTAAGAAAAAGGTACCAGAGTTCCTGGCGCGAAGCCAAGAATGCTAGCGAAATTAAGGGGCAAGAGAGAGTTAAGCTCAAGAAGAGAAGCTAGATCAGAAGCAAAGAAACAAGGGTGAAAAAAAAGAAGAGAAAAGAACGGAAAAGAGCACGAGAAAAAAAGCGGTTTGAACACCGGCAATCTTCTTCCAACAGAATCCGCAACAAACTCAATCCCACTCGTCGTCGTCGTCATCTTCATCATCGTCACTATCCCCAAGTCTCTTATTCCGTTCCATCAGGGCAGCAGCCAAAGCACTGGTCAAGTCACCACCGCCGCCTGCTGCTGCTGCTGCACCAGCTCCGATGGCGGCTCCGGCTGCAGCACCGCCTGCTACAGCTGCCGCTGAAGAAGACGCCGGAGCTGGAGAAGAGGGAGAAGACGCGTGGTCGTTGGGCTCGGTCTTGCGAAGGACGTGCACGCCTTTGCCTTGAATTTCGGCGAGGAGGTTGCCTCGACCGGGTTGAGGTGGTGGCAAGCCTGCAAGAGCGCCTCCTCCTCCTCCAGCTGGCGGAGGTGGAGGCGGGGGAGGAGGTGCACCACCACTTGCTCCTGGAGGGGGCGGAGGGGGTGGTGGCGGCGGCGGAGGTGGCCCTCCACCCATGCTTGGGGGCGGGGGCGGCGGTGGTGGAGGAGGGGGAGGGGGAGCAAAGCCTTGCTGTTCTTCCGCTGCCGGGGCAGCAGGACGCGAAGGCGGAGGAGGGCGAGCAGCAGGTGGTGCAGTAGGTCGCCTGGAAGGTGGTGGCGGAGGGTGGGCCCCAGAACCGTTCGGACGGCTGGGAGGTGGGGGTGGAGCAGCTGATTCTGGTCTCCGAGGGGGAGCAGGAGGGGGGGCAGGGGTGCTGGCGGATGGTCTTGCAGGTGGGGGAGGCTTAGCTGAGACGGGGCGCGAAGGAGGGGGAGGGGGACGTGCAGGCGAGGATGTTTCCTGTGCAGCACGCGGAGGTGGAGGTGGTCGTCCATTTGCCCGAGGAGCAGGCGTTGACTGCGTCTGCTCTGACGAGACCGACGAAACGCTGCCGCTTGGCATATGTGAAGCCCTCCTCGGAGCAGGAGGCGGAGGGGGTTTACTTCGTCTGGATGCAGGAGCAGGTGGAGGTGGTGGCTTGCTCCCCGGTTTCTGATTCTTTTGTTCTTCTCGAACAAACTTCTTGATAAACTCCATCTCTCGCTCGATGACTTCCTTCCCTACTCCTTGGCTTTCGAGGTTAGTTAGGAGTTGGGTCCATGAGGAATCGACACCACGCGACGTGAAGCCCGAGTCTGCATCGTATCCCATGTGTGCGACGTGGATGAAGGAGCCGGTCTTAGGCCCTGAGATCATGGACTTGTCTATCTTTCCCTTCACGGATTTAGATTTCTTTTTCTTCTCTGGCTTTGCTTTCGCTACGGAGTTGCATCAGTCTGAGTTCATACATGGCTAGTAAAGCATTTTACCAGGTTTACCATCCTTCTTGGCCTTGACCTTCTTCCACAAATCCCTTGCTTCCAGCTCATTGGCAAAGACAAATCCTATCTGGCATTGCTGAAGAGTTTCGTTTCAGCACCGACACGGCCCACTAAGCAAAGGGAACCACATACATCTCCAGAAAATGAGTGGAAGAAGGCTCTGTCGGTATTATATTCCATGCCCGGGTAGAGTTCGTGTTCCCAGATAATGCCTCGGGTACCCTCGAGGTCCACCATCTTGAACCACAGAAGCCCCTTGGAGTCCTTGACGAAAGCTAGAGCGCCTTGCAAGCCAGCGTAGCCCCATTTATCAGGATCTGGGTATGCATAGTAAATCCGAGCAAGGGTGGCATAGAAGATCTGGTTTCGCGACTTTGGAATCGCAGACTTGACCCTATCCTTCTCCTCTGTATTCAGAGTAGACTGAGAAGGCATTTCAAAGACCTAAGAAGGTTGAGAGCCTTATAAATGTGGTTGGAGAGTATAAAGGAAAGGTATAGCCGTTTGCGCAGCAGGAACGAGGGGAAAGGGCCACAGCAATTTCACAATAACGTCGAGAAAGTTGTCCAACCGCTGCGCCGTCATCGGCTTGTGCAAGTTGCCCGCGGTTTGATTTCTCACGATGCTCTTCCGCATTTGGGGCCGATGACAGGGGCGAGCCTACTTGGACAGGCTTGGAATGGCTGCGTTGTGGTCTTGGATTGTCCTTGGTTCTGGTCGCAGTGGCTGCTAGAATATCACGCAGCAGCTCCGTGACGATTCAGTTGAAATGGCACACACGGATCGCAGCACCCAGCGGGACCCTGGGTAGGCGAATGACTACTACTGATACATGATTGCGGAATATGGCTCTGAAGACCACTACTGTACAAGGATGAAACTAACTTGCTGGTACTGACATTCCAGTTACTCTTTGACTCTCTCTTACTTTGCACTCGTCTCGTCTGCTTTTCTCTTCCTTTGAAAGGGATTTGGTAGACCGAACTGGCAACTCTTCAGGCTTTACCAAGGGAGCTTCACGATCCTGTCATAGATTCATCAGTGAATAATAGGCTGTTGAAGGGGATGGATAACATACCGAGAGACTCATACCCCTCCTCCTCGTTCGTCTGCCACGTTCAACTTCTTCGACCTGTGCACCTTCTCGTTCAGGTCTCTCCTGGTGGTTAAACCGCAGACCGTTCTTCGCCTCCCCATCGAGATGCAACTTCAACTCCTCGTTCACCTCTTGCTTGCTGATGCTGTCCGACGGCATCCTTGTTGTCAACTCGGCCTCTGCTGTTGCTCGGTGACGGCGACGATTATTCTGGTTGTTTTGGCGGTGTGTCACGGAGGGTAGATGGTGTGGGTGCGAGAAAGGGTTGCAGTCTCCTGGATGGGCAGGATCTGCAAAGTCATGCTCAAAAGCTAAAGGATTTAAAGCGGACCAAGGGATCATGGTTAAAGCTTAAAACAATACACTGAGTTCAAAGCCTATAAGAGGTGGAGTGAAGCTGGGACGTTGTCTCAGGTTGCTAAGACTCTTGCAAGAAGGTCTTTTGTCTCTGTCTGTAGCCTAATCCTTTGTCCGATTCAGAACGACTGACCAGAGCCTCATCCTGAGAGTTGGGGTCCCCACGATGGAAAATAAGCGTCTGTATACACTTCTACTCCTTCGCTCCCATCGCATTAATGGGGTAGTGGTAACCTGGGTCGTTGCCATCTCGAGTGAAAGCTCGACCCGCCGGGGGTTCGATTCCCTCTTAATGCATGAAACTGTGGGCGATTTGCCTTTTTCACCCAACTATCCTACGAACCAAGGCATCGACTGCCTCTGTGGTCAGCATCACCCGTTCCAGAGGGAATGACAGCCGAGAACTTCTGTAACGAACAACAGCCGGCTGGTAAACACAGGGAAAATCTCTCGGTACAGCTCTAAATAGCATTCGCGTTTTAAGGGTGAATGCACGAATAAGTGGAGTTCTCTATCACTTAACCGCTAACTAAAGCATATACATCCTCACCGAACCTGGACTATCAGTCCCCTAATTCAGGTTTCACCACGTCCCGAAAGGAATCGTGACCGCGAACTGATGCTACGGTCTCTGGGATGCCACCGAAGCTGATCCGTCCAGAAAGTCCATCTCATTGAAGTTTGCATAAGAATAGAACAAAATTAGGTGTAGAATTTGCGGTTCTCGTTGATTCCGAAACAAATCCTTTCGGATCTCTGGAAGCATCTGCAGACGGACAGCAAAGTTAGTATGGCGTCCACGCAGAGCGCAAGTACACTTACCCTGTCTTCAAGCAAGCGCAAGCGCTCATCGAGGGTGTTGTCAACTGTTATCCGTCTAGAGCCGTCGATAAGCTTTACACCACCAGCACTATGCCACCGTGTTAGCCGATCTACGTCATCACAGACGATTGGTGGAACGTACAGGTCATCGCTAAGGCTTGCATCAACCTGGAACGAGATATCCTTGCCGCTGAGATCCTTGTACGCAGAAACTGCCTGCTCTCCAGCTTCCTGTGCAACGGACTTGTCCTGCTTTCGGCAATAGACCGTCACCTCTGCTTCCATGATAGCAAGGAACCCTTGCAAGATGACGTCTTGCATGAACTTGGTGTACCGATCCGAGTCTTGGGAGAGGGAAGAGACAGAGTTTCGGGTGATATGGAAGAGGTCTTGGACGTGCTCTTCTCTGCGGTGTAGGAGGCGTAGTCGGGCTTTGTTGGTCAGATTAGATTGGGCACTACATGGTACAAAGTTAGGAGACGAGAATCAGGGAACTGAGAAACGACGTACATCTTTTGCGAGATTTCGGCTTGCTTTCGCTTCTTCTCAAACTGAGCATCAAAGGCTTGCTGTTCTTGCTTGACGAGCCTAGGCCTGATCGCAGCCAAACACAAACGGACTATGGCGTCAGAGGCGACCCGATGTGCTATGGTCCTCGTAACTCGACTTGCCTTCTCGATAGCAAACTCCTCATCGGCCTTGACGCGGATTTCAGCGAGCCTTCTCCTGTGCCTCCTGTTTGATGAACAAGACCTATACGCCAAAGACCACCCATTGCGGATAACCGTGGTCAGTGTGTGGGTGCATAGGAGACCGTAGATGGTATCGCACCATCTTGTTCATCTCGTTGACAACCTCATCGTCGTTGAGGGCGCGGTTTGCCATGTCAATATAGTGCTCGTGAATAGGACGTGAGGAGGATGAGGAGATGCAGAGATTGCGGGAGTGGTTGCAATGGAACGAAAGCACAGTCGTCCAAACGCATCGGAGAGCGTGGGAAGTATTTGATGCCGTCACTACTTCCGCAATCGTTCTACCATATTTTCTGCAATCGACATACTGGCTCTCCTTTCACAATTTGGTCTTCAGGAAAGCGGTACGTGATGCACATATAGCTGGTTTAGCTCTTGAATCCATTATCTATCGGGTTTAGAAACTTAATTTGAACGGCGAGAACTCAATTCGAACTCCTGTCAAGCTAAAGCAGTCTGCTGGTGCTAGGCAGGATGGGCTGGACGAACTGACCGGCAACGACTTCTCCAATACTCGTTGCTCGAAACTCATAGCTGGACTCTGCTTCTCTCGCTCAGGCCTCTATCGGGGCAAGATTATGTTCTGGAAGGCAGCCGCTCTTTGGAGACCAGTCCGCTCATCCTGGTACTCTCCCTCCCTCTTCTACCTCTGGCTGACCCGTTTATACTTCAATGGTCTGCAGCTATCCTTTGAGTCACGCCCCTCTCTTACAATGCGGCTTCTTCGTGGTCTCTTACCGGCAGGACCAGCCTCACTGAGGGCACAGCTGAACCCTCTCATCAGCAGAGTGGCGTTCCCTGGACCTGATTATGGTACTGCATCCCTATATACTTCACTTTTAATCGAATCGCTTCATCTTTTCAGAAGCTTCTTACAAGAGTGGGTATTGGATTCCTGACTTGAATTCTGCTTATCGGTCTGCCCTTGTCAGTTAGCGCCCGAACTTCTATCTCTGCAAGCCTGCGTCTACGCCGATTCCCCACTGTACTCTGACACGAGGGCCCTGCCTCTCTGCACAGATGTATGACCACAGTTAACCGTCTCACCGCATGCTGTCATACTACTCTCACTGCCTCAGTGCCTGTCACCACTGCTTGCGTCCTGTGCCACACTGTGCACCGCTTGCTCTCTTTGACAAGCGAGCCTTGATTTACGTACACTCGGAAGCACCCACTCTCCCTTACCGTTGCCCTCAAGTCCTGGGCCAACAAGCACGAGTCTAGAGACGCGAAGTGGTCTAATGCACCCCTCATATGCGTCTGGGTACAGAAGTCGTGGACATTGCCGGCGGAGACGGTAAGTGGGCTCTGTGTGTACACACTCAATTGACTGACACTATCTAATTAAAGCTTATTTACGTGATAGACTTCAAAGTCGATCCTGATTGCGCCGCATTATTCAAAACCCATCTACAGCACTTCCCAACCCCCCGAAACCACTTGAATCCTTTCACAATACACTGTTAATGTGGCCAGGACCTGTAGCCTCCATGACGCACCTGGTTACCGCGCTGATGGCGGCCGCAAAGCCACTCGTTTTCTGCCTTTTTTGGTATTTCTGAACTGCACTTCACAGCCCAGGTCCAGGTTCCTTTGTCTCTTGTCGCCATCAGCCTCGTGGCCCTCCCATAAAAGCCTTTAATGGCTATTTTCCAAGAAAACAGGTCTCTACCAATCCATCAATGCCGCCTAATGGAGTGGACACCTTAGAGGGTAATAAATCTCAACCAATCCACCAGTTTTTTGAAGTGAATATAAGCTGGACGTTCTGGCCATGGTGGGTCCACTACTTTCCTGTGTCTTTACACCAACAAGCGCCCCTTCCTCCTTCCCAAAGTGACCCTCCCGCCTCCCGCACCTTTCAGAACATCCCCAAGTCTCAAACCATCCGCCTCTCACAATCACCTTCCCTTTTCGGGACACACCTGAGCCATGCCCGCTATTCGCACCGAGAGACAATTGTCACCCGAAGTTGGAACAAACACGTTCAAACTTTCAAAGCCTTCTTCGAACCAGAACAACAAAAAGCGTTCAGCACCCGCGCCCAAGGTCAGTGGTACCTTGTTCTTCGTCTTGATGCTCGTTGCTCATCCCTACCTTTAGAACATCAAATGCTCTGACTGCGATGAGCACTTCAGTCGTGGAGATACAGCAGCGTCGTCCACTGGGTCCGCCACCACAGCGGTGAACCGTACGTCACGCGCCACTCTCTCTTTACGCAGCTCTCACTAACTGATCTCTTACAGTGCTCCCTACGAGTGTGAGTTCTGCGCTAAGCCTTTTTGGCAAAAATCCAACATGGCCACCCACCTTCGCAGCCAACAGTAAGTCTAGAGTCAAGTCTCTTTCTTCGAGCAATCGCTAACTGGCTTTTCGTCTTGTAGCACTGGCGAAGTACGTCCTTGCAAGAACAAGAAATTCGGCTGCACCTACGTCAACGCCGACCCCTGCCTTGCTCTCTCGCCACTTCCACGGCACCAGCAGTCGCGGACCCTGCCCGTTCGGCAAGGGCGTCGCCGGGGTGAACTGGGCCGACTATGAGCACTTGGCCACCGCCAGCAAGAAGCCTGCGTACTCCAGGAGCTCGTCGCAGACCACCTCGGAAGCCCCTTCGCCGTCTTCCGATGACTGCAGTGACTTTGAAGCTGCAGTCGACAACATGGCTACCTACTACGAGTCTCCTTCATCGCCCAGGTCCTCCTCCGCTTCCCCCGCTCTGCCCTACTTGACCCAGTACCAAGACCTCACCCTCCCAGAGGTAGACAACGGAGCCTCCTTGTACAAGGATGGAGTGGCTCTCTCCAACTGGATGGCCCCCCAGCTTCCCACCGACACTGCCTTCTCCGCCCTCCAGTGGTACCCCGAGGCACCGCATTACGTGCACGAAGCCCCTCAACAGCAAGACCGGTCATTCCAGCCCACCACTGAGGCTGATGAAGCCTTCTTTGCATCCCTGCAATGGTCGCTCGACGTCGCCGAACCCGCTCCTGCCACTTTCCAACAGGAACAGTGGCCTATTCAGGCTGCAGCCGAGGCCAAGGAATTCAATCCTCTCGACAGCACCACCTGGGGACTTTCAACCTCCTGGGAAGAGTTCTGCCTGGAGAACGGCATCTCTGCCTCTACCTTTAACAATGCGGCCTTTTCCCCTGAGATGCTTGCGCATTTCGAGGCTACGCTTTCCCTCTGTGGACCCGCAAGCCAACCCTCTCCTCTCGCCTACGCTTCCTCGTAGCGCCGCTGCCTTAACGGCAACAGTTTTATTAGAAATACCCTCACCCACCATACATTTTTTATCATTTCATACCATTTAAACGGATCCATCCATCCTCTCTTCTTCTCCACGCATTACTATCTTTATTCATTCGCATTATTATCTCGCATTGTAACATTAGACGACGACGACCATTTCACGGACTATTCACATTCTTATCTTACACTTCTACTATACCGACGCGGTTTGCCCTTGAGAACCATAAAGGTCCAAGGTTTTGTTGTATACCTTATCATTTGGATTTCTCTTAGACATTTAGTGTACAACGGGTTTCATAGCACATTCGGGTGTTACCTTCTTTGAATCGATTCGAGTTTCGAGCTTTTCAAATCACTCAATTGAGCGGAAAAAAAAAAAGAAAAGAGTGGAAGGCCAGAATGACCTTAACGACTATCGCAAGGAGATGTGTAGAGATGCTCTCATCTGGACAGGCCTTGGATTGTTTGTAACGCTCAGTAATGAAAGTTTGCAGGCATCATATTTGATTATTAGCAGACAATAGAGTAGCATTAGTAGACGAGGTCTTCACTACGAGGTCGACAAGGAAGAGGCATGGTTGGACCACCTAGTCAATCATAATGACATCAGGCCCGTCGTCCACCTTCTCATCCGCAGCATCCAAAACGACAAATCCGTCCTCTTCCAGTCTCCTCTTCTTGCTCGGACTGGCTTGGTCCTCTGCTTTCCGTTTCTTGCCAGCCTCGACCTCGGTCTCGTACCTTGGCTTCCTGGGCGTAGGCGCGAGGTCGATAACGCCATCGTCCCTTTCAATGGGCAGAATGCCACCATTGGCTTTCTTGGGTGTCTCGGGAGCAGGAGCTGGAGGCTTCGGCCTCTTCGTGGTCTTGGGAAGGGGCGAAGGAAGAATGAATGGTGGCCCATTTTCAGGATGGTTCGCACTGGGTAAAGCATTAATAATAAACCCTCTGCGGACGTCTGAGTGACACTTACGGTAAAAGTGCAATACCGAGAGAAATCGTCGACTCATCCCCCTCCTCATCCGCAATATGTAGGAACTTGCCTCTCGTAACACTCAAACTCTCGAGAGTACGGTCAAAGTTATCCTCCCAATCGGGATCACTGAGCATTCGCTTGTCCTCGAATACGCTGACCTCCCGCGTGCTGTCCTCGCCTAGAACGCCCTTGACAACGTCGCCAAGCGTGGTACGTGCTGGATCGCAGAGGAGCAGTGCGTAAGTGTCGCGGCAGATACCACATTGGGGATTGGGAGGGCTGAGAGTGCTGATGCTTAGAGGCACAGCTGGCTTGAACTGGAGGTGGACGTTTCGAAGCTTGCCATACGACTTTCGAAGCAAGTGCAATGCTTGGAGAACAATAAGACCAGAGACAATGGCATTGGTAGTTGCGATCGCCGGTATGATGTTGCCCGCCATTTCTGTATTAAGGAGGCTTGGTCAGAGACCGATGTTTATCAAGAGCAAGTAACGGACCTTTGACCTCCCAGCGTGTCTTGGTTTCAATTCCGTACGCAGTTGACCGAAGGTTGGACGCAGCTACGACAAAGTCCAGCGTGTCGTCGTCATCCTTGTCGAAGGAGATGGTTTCCTCTCCTCTCCTCAGGCGCTCTGCGAGGCGGTTCGTGCTGTCTATGAACATTTCCAGATTATCCTTCAGGGTGAGGGTCTTCTGGTCTTTCAGAGCAGGGGCAGCCGATCCGTTCGCCTTGGGTGCACTCGCAATCTTGCTGCTGCTTGCTACGGCATTACCGTTGGCCGCTGGAGGGGCAGAAGCCTCAACGTTGGGCTTCTTGGCGATGAATCGCTCGCTCATGATCCCGTCGTGGTCCAGTGGGGTTGGAGGAGACCTTGACTTCCACATGTCCGACATGATGAGAAGGTTGCGGATGTCGGCATCGAACACCTTGTATGAAAAGGTTAGAGTGAGACCGGGGCGAGAGACTATTGGACGTACCTTTTGGAACACCATTTTGGCAGCATCACTACTATTCGGGGAGCGTAAAGCATCTCGCACAGCTTTGAATGCTGTCGCCTCCTTTCGAAGGGCGGCAATTTCCTGGGCTATATCCTCGTGAGACACAGCCAAAGGGAAATGCGATAATGCTCACCATTTTCACCCTGTTTTTCTGCATCATCTAGCTCTCCAGACGCATCCTCGTCTTCGCCAAACAGTTGGCTGTGGTGGCCTCCATGAGCACATCCAGACGATTGAAGTTGACCGACACTCACCCCATCAGATAGGATTTGCTCCAAACGATGCAATGGATAGGCTGGCTCGGGGTCGAACGAATGGTGCATACAGGGAAGCTTTTGGGCGTTGGCTTGGGTATGCAATCGAAGCATTCTGTGACATCCTTGGATACGGAGACGTTAGGAGGGCTCTCCTGGTATAGAATATGGTACTCACCTTGAGCAATGGTTGGACCTGGCCAAGGTAACCAGCTGTCCCTGATTCGACTAATGACACACCGGCTGCCATACACATCCGGTTAACGTGTCTACGGGCGTCTAAAAGACCTCAGCACAAGTGCGAAGAAACAGGGAAGCAGCCAGCATACCTAGGTTGTCCAGAGCGTTCAGGACGATGTCGAATTGCTGGTACCAGGGGATGTCGTACTGAGGTTCCTTGATGTTGTCGTGGATTGGCAGAATTTTCACGTTTGGGTTAAAAGCAGCCGCAGTCTGGGCTGCAACCTATTGAAAATGGCAAAGCATACTCAAAGTCATTAAGGGAATAAATTGAGCAAAACTTGGTAACGAACCATGGCTTTGCTCTGCTTCACATCCTTCTTCTTGAACAAGAATTGCCGGTTGAGATTGGACAAGGTCAATTGTGTCCAAGTCGAGCAAGGTAACCTTGCCAAAGCCCGTCAATACAATGTTTTTCACTATAATATGGCCTGTAAGTATCTGAAAATGTCATAGTCGTGCCAATGACTTACGAAGTTCACAGCCAATGCCGCCGGCGCCAACAAGCAAGACGTGCGTGTTTCCAATCTGCGAGTATAGCTCCTCTCCAAGGATGGCTTTAGCGTGATTTCCTCTAGCCTTCGCTGTAGACATGTTGGCCACGGTTTACTGAAGTCCTGGGGCTCGTCGTCGATGTCGATAACGACGGTGGGATGGTGAAGAGAACGTCGAACGCGCTGTCACCACTGCCGGCTACCCACGTGACGCGGCGAGCCCAATTTGGGTCGCGAACCGACGCGACGCGCAAGAAATAGGGGCATTTACTCGAGAATTGGCCTGCCTCTGAGAGGTACTATGAGAGGCAGCGCGCCTTTTAGCTAGCCAATATGTTCTAGTAAATACCACTCAACGAGGCTAATACCTGACTTCTGAGGTATTCCTGAGGTTCTGGAACTTGGGTGGCTGACTGTGAGCGGCAGACCCATCGGGTAAAACCAGGAGGGGAGACTGAACGTCGAGCTCTTACCCATTCTGTCTTCGTGCTCCCGGAATGTCTAAATTCTTTCCACTCTTTTATCTAATCCTCACTCTCCTTTGAAAGCGTCAGCTCAGATATCCAAGCCAGTCCTCGCTCATTTCATCGTCGGAAACTCATACCCCTACACGTACGATACTTGGCTCCGAGGTCAGATCCCATGCTCTGTGGCGATTCTCCCAACTAAATAATCTGGTATAGATGTGAACCTTGCAGCGTCTCATGGATTTGATGGCTTCGCGCTCAACGTCGGGCGTGACGATTGGCAGAATGCTCGAGTAGCCGACGCCTTCCAAGCCGCTCGAGACGCCGGATTCAAGCTCGCCCTTTCCTTCGACATGACCTCCTTCGCATGCGAAAGTCTATCCGACGCCGACCCTATTCGCGCTTACATCAATGAGTATCACGCCCATGACGCTCAGCTTACCGTCAACGACAAGCCTCTCGTCCTCACGTTTGGTGGCCAGGTCTGTCAGTTCGGACAATCCACCGTCGACCAAGGCTGGTCAGCCGCGCTGAAGCAAGAAGATCTTCCTCCGGTACACTTCATGCCCGCATTTTTTATCGATCCCAGCACTCTTGATAGCATGCCTTCTCTCGATGGTGCCTTCAGTGTAAGAGGTACCGATTCGACGCGACGCGATTCTAATATATATTTAGTGGGACTCGGCTTGGCCTATGGGGAACTACGACATCAGCAACGACTACGACGTCCAACACCTAGCTCACCTCGGAGGACGTACCTACATGGCCGGTGTTTCTCCCTGGTTCTTCACGGTATGTCTTCTCTTGAGATATCTTCTGGGGATGCTAAAAGCTGTTAAAGCATTACGGCCCTGATTCGTACAACAAGAACCTGATCTATCGCTCAGACAACTGGCTACTGGCGGAACGCTGGGAGATGCTGATCAAGAGCCGAGACAGGATCGACATGGTTCAAGTGATCTCATGGAACGATTATGGCGAGTCGCATTACATGGGTCCAATCGAAGGGGACCAGCCACTGTCGGAGAGTTGGACGAACGGTTTTGACCACCAAGGTCAGTCGTCATATACGACGTTCTCGTGGGCCCACATCTGATACGCGATTCCACCGTAGCTTGGCTTTACCTTCAAGAATATTACATAGCCGCGTACAAGACCGGCCAATACCCATTCATTCCCCGAGACAGGATCTTTCTCTGGGGTCGCTTGTACCCTGCTCTGGCGGACGCGCCAAACGACTCAGTCGGAAAGCCGTTAAACTACCGCTTCGTAAGTCACTCCCTTCATAATTGAGAGGTCCTTTGTATCGCTGACGGTGTGGCACGTATAGACAGAGGACTTTGTCTGGGCTGTGGTTCTACTCAGCTCCGACGCTCAGTTCACTCTTTCCTGTGGTGACAGTAACATTCGTATGAGCCTACCGGGTGGCTTATCCAAAGTCCGCCTACACCTCGACACCGATTGTCATGTCCGAGCCGTTGTCACAAGAAACAGTCGTACGGTATTGGATTTCTCTCCAGAAGGCTATGCTTTTCAGAAGGCACCTCCATCGTACAACTTCAACGCGTTCGCTACCATGTCACCCTGGTCCTGACGTCTTCAAATGCTCTGTATAGTTTGCTTCATGTTCTAAATGCCAATATCGTCTCTCAGCATATGCTCTACCACTTCTGCCACGACTCGGAGACAACGCCACTTCGCTTCGTCGGACCGCTTGAGCATTATCATAGTCTCCCGTAGTCAGCCTGCCGATGTGGCTCGGCCCGGTCACTGCGTTCAAAGGTTCACCCCGCATTATCAAGAGAAGGAACGAGAAGGGTGGGAAAGGCCGGTTAGCTTGTAGAGGCTGAATGAAGAGGGCAAGCTGTAGTCAAATATTTCCCCAACTCGCTCAAAGCTCGATGTTTCGTGAGGGAAAATCATACAGTGAAGCGACAACACTGAATGTCAGAAATCAGAACGAACGATTTGATTAGGTCATGGAGTACACGATATACGAATACGAATCAGTCTCGATGGATTATAGGACCAGACGATTGTAATACCATTTGATTCAATTGTAAGTTGAAGGTGAAGTATCCGAGCCCTCTTCAGCGTCCTGGTACGACTCAGAGCTATCAGAGTCGGAGGCATCCTCATCCGCATTGTCCAATGGGGACAGTTGACTGATCTTTGAAGGGCTCACCATGTCAGACCTTCGGGACTCAAAGTCTCGCAAGAGTCCAACAATGGCGCTGTGCCCGTTGGCTTGCGCCGCTGACATAGCGGTGTGTCCATCTTTAATGCTCTTGATAGTGGTATCGACGCCGGGTATCTCGAGAAGCATGCAAACAACGGCTTCGTGGCCCTGTTTGGCTGCTATCTTGATTGATGTATCCCTACCGTTATCAAACGCATTGACATCGAAGGCACCAGTGGTGAGAAGCAATTCGACAATGGCTGTGTGGCCGCAGAATGCGGCCAGGAGAAGTGCTGTTGACCCATGGTCATCAGCCAGGTTGACATGAGCTCCAAAACACGCAAGGAGGAGCTCGACGATGCCTTTATGACCCTGAAGCGCAGCCCACATGAGCGGGGATCGTCCAAGGTTGTCGACTAGATTGACCAGAATCTGGGGACATGCTAGGAGGAGCACGACAACGCCTTCGCGACCCTGACGAGCAGCCCACATGAGTGCAGTATCCCCTGCGTTGGTGACGAGGTTGACCTGAATCTCTGGATGTGCCAGGAGCTGTTCGACAACATCCCTGTGGCCCTGATGAGCAGCCTGCATGAGTGCCGACCACCCACTGTTGTTGACGAGGTTGACCTGGATCTTTGGACGTTCCAGGAGCTGCGCGACGACACCTTTGCGGCCATGATGAGCAGCCTGCATGAGTGCCGACCACCCATTGTTGTTGACGAGGTCAACCTGAATCTCTGGATGTGCTAGGAGCTGTGCGACAACACCTTCGTAGCCCTGATGAGCAGCCCACATGAGTGCGGAATACCCGTTGCTGGTGACTAGATTGACCTGGATCCTGGGATGTGCTAGGAGCCGTTTGACGACACCTTCGTAGCCCTGATGAGCAGCCCAAATGAGTGCGGAATATTTGTCGCCGGTGACTAGGTTGACCTGAACCTCTGGATGGTACTAGGAGCAGTGCGACAACACCTTCGTAGCCCTGACGAGCAGCCCAAATGAGTGCCGACCACCCATTGTTGATGACCAGGTTGACCTGAATTTCGGGATGTGCCATGAGACATGCGATGTTGCCTCTATGGCCCTGATGAGCAGCCCAAATGAGTGCCGACCACCTATTGTTGTTGACCAGGTTGATCTGGGTCCCGGGATACGCGAGGAGAAGCGCGACTATGTCTTCGTGGCCGAGATATGCGGCTCGCATGAGGGCGGACCATCCTTGAGCATCTGACCGGTTGACCTGGATCTCCGACATCGCAAGGAGTTGCACAACAAGATCGATATGGCCAGACTCAGAGGCCATTATCAAAGGTGACTGTTGGTATATATGGGTTGTCACATTTGGATTATGCATGGCAGTGTCCTGGATGAGCGCCAAGGGGTAGGTGGTAGAGGCCAATAAGATGAAGTGGGGTGAGAATGTCAAAGAGGGTGAGCAGTGGGATCAGGACCGGTGAGAGCTGGGAAGGCATGGCTTTGGCTAACGAACTGTGCAATTTGGCACCTGGTTTCATTTACATCTAATCCTGCGCGAGCATGGAAGGCCCAAGCTTCGGACGCAGTAGGCAAGTAAGAGGGTCATTCTTCAAAGCAATTTCGAATTCTTGCCATGAGCTGATTGTCGTATTCTGGAAACCGCACCCAGTGAGATGAGTCATGCAGACAACGGCGAGGAGGGAATGAGGATGGGGAAATGATTCAATGAGAAGTCCTTCCAGCATGTCTTTGGCCGTGTAGTCTGTGGGGCAGTGGATAAGGATTTGCGTCAGAGGATTGTTGGGTGACTTACGAACAAGACGAATGAGCCTACTCTCTTCCTCGATGGTGATTAAGCCTCGACACAGAGACATGAGGGTGGCCCCAGGGACAAGGCGGCCGGTCTCAAATTTATGTGTCTCCGAGGAGATGGCAACGGCACGCTCCAGTTCTTCTACTGTCATCGACCTTGCCGCATACAGCACCCAAACCAAGACGACCTTTGCGAGGGAGGCGTGCCTGTGACTCTGGCTGGATATTCTGGCCCAGGTTTGGCGATAGACATCCTCGATCCTGGAGGGAAACACCTTCAGGGCATCCATCACATCTTGAGTGCTGAGACAGTCTTGCAGTGCATCCAGCTGAAGTGCAGCGTGCAGAAACCTGATAAAACGTTTGTTCAGCTCTACTCGAGATCTAGTATTGGGAGCTTCTTACATGCCCCCGCAATTTTGCTTGATAGTGGAGACAATTTCTTCCTTCAGCCATCCCCCTGCTCGCTGGATCAGATCCTGCAGATCAGCATTTTCGGCCAATCCTTTCGCAATGTGGAGATCAATGTCACTGTCCTGGGCGGTCATGACAAGGGTATGCGCGTCCGGAAAATTGGCTTCCACAGTTTTCAGTGGCCGTGATGTTATGAAGAGCTTAACATCCAGCGAGGCAAGCGTCTTTACCAGCGCCAGCTGAATCTTGGTCGGGGCTTCGTCAAGTGCATCGAGGACGCAGAATGTGACCAACATGCCGTCGGCCAGTTCTCGAAGGAGTCCCAGCAACTGGGCTTCCGTTGGCTCCGAAGCTTCCCGGAGATGTTGCTCATAGGTTTGTTCGACGAGGGCACGGCACTCGGGGTGTCGCTCGAGTATTTGCTTTACAAGAATCTCCAGGACATGGCGAACCGTCATTTGTGAGCTGTCGCCGTAGCGGAAGTAGACGTAACAAACGCAGATGGCAGCTTCTGACGTTTTGCGGAGGGCTTCTATATGCTCAATGATGAGAGATCTGAGCAGAAACTTCAGCAAGGTTATGCACAAACGGAGGACCCACTCACGCAAGAAGTGTCTTGCCAGCGCCAGCTACATTGAGACATTAGTGGAGAGATAAGTGGGGATGCAAAGATCACCTACGGATTCCTGAACCCCAAAAGATCTTGATATCACCGTTAGGCTCAAGCCAGAGCCGAAACTCGTCGCCTTTGAGAAGCCACATACCGGTTCCCGGAGTGGCCTTGCTCAACATATCATGATAGATCTTTCGGAAATTGGGTATTGACTGCAAGATCGCCCATATGTCCTTCGAGCGCTCGTAGTGGTAGTGGTTGTTGTGAACTACTACATCACGTCCGGCCACGCTGAGCGTCGAGTTCGCAATCTGAAGATCACGGGTGTTGGGGAACATTGTAGTCGTTCTCTGTGAGAGTGCGTCATGTCCAGCTACTGCAGGCGTATGAAATTGCAATCGAGCACGAGACTGAGATAGATGCCTACACATGCCACTCTGACTTGTGGCTTCAATAGCGGAGTAATCTTGTTTGACCTAGCAGGCTGTTCAGTTACTCGTAGGTCGGCCCGTCACAATGAAAGTACACACATCGCGTATTAGGACACTGGGCCATCGACGAGTACCAAACGAGGTGAAGTTAGGCGGGCAGTGGGTGTGGCGGAAGAGGGACAAGAAGGGCAACTCGAGCTGTGCTGATGGTGGGCGGTCTCACGAACATTCCAATAGTGAAAATCTCAATGGGTAGATCAAAGAGCAACTGGATTTGAAGGGACGTACTTGGATTTAGCGATATTGCTATCAAGGCCAAAAGGATTTGAACCCCATTTGAAAGCTAGTCACTAGTATCACTATCTGACGAGGAAATGTGGGCGAGGGCTACATACCTAAGACTCCAAAATGTAAGCGAGATGCTCTTTAGCCTATTCCTCCAGATTTCGCTTGAAATGAGATAGAAAGTCCTGTAAAGTTTGCGCGCCATTGTAACATTGGTCCTGATAGTCACTAGTGTTCTCTTGTAAGTTGTCCCCTTGTGTCTGCTCCATGGATGTCGTCGCTGGCTGGCAGTGTTAAGCGTTGGCTCGATGTCTTTTGGGTTATGATCCGTAAACATGATCCGTGAAATCCACGGAACAGCCGTTGTTCGATGCTCTCTTCCTCTAACTATCAACATTGCGCACTCAACCCTATTCTGCAGACAACGCAAGGCAAACGATAAAGCGCAGACGCCTTCGCCAAGACTATATCTTCGCGGAGAAAAACTGGCGCTGTATCGCCCACCTGCAATCGGCAATCCTAGTGCCCAAGACGGGATCACTTCTATCATGGCAGCAGCATGGTTCACTGCTCAGGGCAATGCCAGCCCTAATATTTCTATGAAGATAGAATTTCTCAGGCGCTTCCTCTCGGCCTCTATTCCAGCCGATAACGTAGAAACGACTTGCATAGATGTGTCGCTCCGGAATCAAGGGGCCTTCGCGGAGATGGATATCTCTGTCGGTGCTTCACTTTGGGCACCCCTCGATTCCATCCGCCAGTTCTGCCACTTCATGAGACTCATGATCTAGACGCTTTACGGTGTCGTACGCCGAGACTTCTCCAAGGGGTTGTTGGCAGGACCTCAGCCGGTAGTGCTGGAGAACCAGACCGACAGCCTTCCGGGATTCATAATGGAGATGTGCATCACTAAGAGGGGCACAAGGGGTAGGGTTTCATCTATTCCCATCGTATGGCACCAAGTAACCCTTTATTCCTATAGAGAGGACAAGCGTTTGGGAAACTGGGCAATGCAGAACATCCATCGTCAAGCGCGGCCCGACCTCCCTAAAGTTCTCGCCGAATTGCAAACTCTCAATACCTTGAGCTCTCACAGGAATGCTACAATACCGCAATCGATCCTGCCCTCATCTCTTTCAATGTTATTAAGCTGAAAATCATATTTTCCCTTGGCCGTTTCAAAGCGGCCTGGCCATATGCTTTGCCACTCCATTTGTGGCCGCTTGCTTCAACCATGACGAACCACATTGTCCAGGTTTGGCCACATGTGGCCTGCACCTGGCTTTGGATTGTCGCCGTATCCTGCATCTTGATTTTCTCTCCTTGACTCTCAACCACAGCTCCCCCCTGCTACACCCAACATGTCACCAACCCCTCCTGGCGAGAGAGCAACCACCCCGGATCGAACAGGGAATCAAGTGCCGCCTACGTCTACCTCGACACCCACTCGCGAAGGCACCTCCAATGATTCTGAGTCAAAGACGAAGCCAGGGTGAGTAACGTCAGATGTAAAGCATCTACAAACGACTCTAAATTTCCATGGTATACCAGGACCAGAGCCAACCTGAATGCTATGATGGTTGATCTTGAAGACACAGAAGAGGTTTCACTCGTCTTAATGCTCAAGGCACTCCTGAGGCGGATGTACGAGCTGGAGGAGGATGACAAGCTCGACATAAGCACTTCTTGGGACGACGAACAGCAGATCAGAAGAGACCGAATTTGCGAACAGGCTGAGAACTGGGCGATAACCAACCTAAGACATCTACTCACCAGTGCTGTCAACTTCTGCAATGGGGACCAGAGCTTATGCGAAGAAATGAAATCATCGCTAAAAGACGCGTACGTTACGCCCTCGTACTAGCTAAAATCTCCCTGACTGACGGAGCCACCCTAAAATCAGTTTGGAAAAGAATTCCGAGCAAGAGCGTTACACGCCCCTTGTCAAGGCCCTCAACGCGATCCTCCTTAACTTCATTGGCATGACTATTGGGGACTTGGCCCATAGTCCATGCTCCGACGATTTGATTTACATGGCCCATAGTGGTGACACGATCTCATCTTCTCCACTGAGTGCCCACACCGCCGCTGCCACGAAACTCAAACCGGACATCATTGCAACCTCTATCCACCATCTCTGTGGATCCCTAGAGCTTCCCATAGGCTGCAACGCTTTTCGTGACTGTGCCACAATCGTTTCAACATCCTCGTTGGAGGAGGTCGAGCGAAAAAAGACGGCATGGGCAGACCTCTTTCACTGCGGTGAGGTGAAATACAAGAAGAAGGATTTCAAGGTGGCCTTTCCGGCACATTTTGATTCAAAGAGGATCCTAGCACATGGTACGTACCGTCTTAAAACGTCACAACGCTAACCAGCTCAAATGCTCGTAGTCGACTCTTTGGTACCTCCTTCACAAAAGCCCATTAATGGAAACGATGCGGAGCCGTCCCAAGGTTTTCCTAAATTTCCAACGTACGCCCAACACCGCCTGCAAGGGGGTGGTGGCGCTGGCAATAAACGGACTGGAGAGAACGAAGAAAGCGGCTCAAGGAAGAAGCGAAAGACAACGGGGAATGGAAGTACCTCAACAAACCCAACAGTCGGTCAAAGCTACACAGTTACTCCCACCGTACAAATGGCATACTACGGCATGGACCTTCTAAGAGCGAAATGGGACAAGATGCATAGCGTAGTCTTGCATTTCAACGGTACGTAAACGCAGCTTTCATTGCAATGATCTTGTTTTCATTCGGGATGGTCTCCAGATAACAAGATTTCCCTGCGTTGGTACGACCCTCAAGGGTGTATCTTTACGACACCGGTTGATATCGTGTCCCAGCTGCCACTTTTCGTCGCATTGATAGCTCTGTTCCAACGCTTCAACAAACAAATGCATGGCAGTGCGTCTTTCGAACTGAAGGCTGTCATCCAAGGCGAAGAAATCCCGTTCGATATACCCGACACATCAGCTACTCCCTGGCAGCTCAAAGGCAGACATACGGTTACAGCAAGCCCCATTCGCAAGGGTTCTAAGGGAGTGGTGACGGCACCAGCCGCCCATCCGGGTCATAGCATCGGCACTCGAGCGGCCACGAAAGCGGCAGCTGCGGTTCAAGCAAGCAGTCCGCCCGAGAAACTGCGGGATCTCTTCTTCAAACTGACCTGGCGCGAAGAGGTCCGTTCCCCTGAGGGCTATATCATTCAGACCGCCAAGGATCGCGCCAACAGGTATCTACCCCATCCAGAATGGGTTACCGACCACCTTCCCGACGTGAAGTACTACGGAGAATACAGGAGCATGTCAACCAAGCATATTCGACTCGCCCTTGGCATTATTTCTGATGACCACAGGGTTCCTACCATCATGCTCTCGACGAAGTTAGTCACATTCGACGATGTAGACCCGCTGGAGTTCAGCCAACGCTTCTGGGAGATCATTCGGTGTAAGTGTACCTGTTGTTGTACCCTCGTAAAGCGCGACACTCAAACTATGTCATTCAGGCCATCGTTTACTGTGGGCGATCGGAATTGCCCATGGAGATCTTAGCTTCTCCAACTTGATGGTGACAATCGCCAGTGCTCGTTCATTTCGACGCGCGATCCTGAACGACTTTGACCTCGCTAGTATCATGCGCCCGGGTAGACTTTATCCCTTTCAGATCGGGTTTAGACGCACGGGAACGAAGGCGTTCATGGCTCTTGCACTACTGACAAAGGCTGATGGTTCGATCCCTCGCATCTATCGCCATGACCTCGAGTCCATTCTGTGGTGCATGTTGTGGTACGTTTCCCCTCAGGTCGAGTGGTTGGAAGGCCGATTTAGCGATGTTCGCCGAGCCAAGAGGGAGTGGGCACAGGAGGTTGATTCTGATGTTGCGCAAAACGTTCGGACAGAGGTAAAGAAGCTCTGGGAGCCAGTCACGACGGCACTTTATGACTGGGTCCAGGCTGATGGTCAAGCGAAGAGAAATCCTCGAACAGACGAAGCAGTGGATGGACATTATTTCGAGTAAGATCAAGCCACCATCATCGATAGGTTCGGAGTGGATGGCATTCCGTGTTCCAGAGGATAGCATTCGCCCTGAAGACAGCCAGACAAACAACCTGTTTTTCGCTATAGTCTGACTATACTGTACCCAAGCGATGTAGTGACTGTACTTTTGGCAGTTTTAAGGTCGCTAGATCCTGAAATAGAACCGAAACGATAGCATACCACCGCGAAATCTCGAAAGTACCTCCAAATGAAGTTGGAACGCCAGCCACAGTTCCACAGGCCCCGATCAATCTCGCTCACGTGTTGCTTGAGGCCACCGCACGAGGACAAAGGCCACTCATTCTTTGACCTCCACCACCAGCTGCGTCCTGCTATCGCTCCAGCGACCTTCAACTCACGCGCCGTCGATAAAATCGCTCAGTATTGGGGATTTACTTGTAATGCCCCGATCCAAATTCGACAGGGTCGAAACAGACCTCAAAGATGCTCCGACTGTTACCTTCTCGTCCATGATTAAAGCATTAATTGCAAGAGCACGAGACTTATCAACACACCTCTCGGCAAATTCTCAAAATCCTGCACCAACTACAGCCTCAAAGGTCGACGTTCTTGTCGATCAGCACTACGAATTGTTGGCCAAGAGAGCAGTGGACTTTTGCAATCGGGAGTCCTCACATTGTAAGACACTGAGAAGGTCTATACAGGACGCGTAAGTTCCGTCGTTATTACGCTTTTGCTCATGAACTCAACAATTGGCTCGCGGGTTTCAAGGCTCTCTACCACGCAGCAACGTCAGCGAACGGAGCGACTGGTTGGCGGCCTCAACGCCACTCTGATAGCATTTCGGGAAATCACACTAGGAAACCTAAGACCCGCATCAAACTCTGACAGCCTTATCTTCTTTGCCAATGAATGTGAAAGTCCCTCTGCCAAATCCCATGTCGTTGTCGCGGGAGCTAGCTTATCCGCTCTATCAAAGTCAGCGTCCCAAAAGTCCAAGCTCAAAGGCAAAATGTCCCTCACTCGCTGGGTCAACCACATGAAGACGAAGTCATGGGCGCAGCACAATGACATTGGTCATCTGCCGTGGAAGGACATTTATCACTGCTGGACTATCGGGGCTGCCACCAAGGAGGTATCCGTCGAATTCCCTCCGTTCTCTATCACCGAGTTGTTGCAGGAAGGTAAGCCCAAAGTTGTACGTGCACACCAAGTACCTCCACCTCATTATTTCCCTAGCACCAGAGCTTGACCACGTCGTCGACAAGCCCTTGGGGTCGTCAAGAAAACGAAAGCGCACTTCCCATGATGTCTCTTCCACAGCCGCTAAAAAAAGAAAAACTGGAGGCATTTGTCAGCCTGTGGACTCTCTGTTGGACGACACTCTCGACGCATCGTGCGATGGTATTGAACTGCTATGCTCGAGGTGGAATCGCGTCCATAGCATAGGATGTGTCCTCAATGGTTCGTCACAGCTGATCTCTGACTCTTCGCTGTGTACTGAAAGCATACTACTGGCAGATGATCGCTTGAGCCTCCGATGGTACGACGCCCAAGGCTGCATCAAAACTGACTCCATCAGCATCGTCTCCCAACTTCCCCTCGTAGTCATGGCACTGATACTTTTCCAACGCTTTACACCCTCTATGTGGGGAGAAGCATGTCTAGACATTTCTCTCCCTGGGGCAGGAGCACCCGTGACCCTACCAGAGAGTACTCGTACATCGTGGGAGCTAAAAGGGCGCCATGGTGCCTTCGCTACTCCTGTTTTGAGACCAACGTCAAACCAAGATCCCGAAGCCGCTCCTTCCCATGGCTTCAACACTCGCGCTCACGCTCGAGCAAGTGCAGCTTCTGTCACATCTGATCCTCTGAAGCATCTATTCTTCAAATGTTCTTGGCGGAAGGAAGAACACGATAGTGAGGCCTCCGTCATCCGTCTAGCACAGGAACGCGCACAACGATACCTACCTTACCCTGACTACGTGACGCAGCATCTTCCCCAGGTCGAGTCTTCCGAGGACTATGACGAATACTCCACGCGTCACATCCGCGAGTACCTCAACCTTGACACAGCATCGTCGCGCATCCCCTCCGCCATGGTGATGCAAAACCTTCAGCCCTTAGATGACGCCGAACCTTCAGAACTTCGCGGATTGGTGTGGCAGGTCGTTAGATGTGCGTGCGGATATACCTGGCTCTTCACTCCTGTGCTAACATTTCATCCCAGGCCTCTACCTACTCTGGCAGATTGGCATTGCCCATGGAGACTTGAGCTTTTGGAATATCATGACCTCTTGTGACGGCACCAATCGGAAGGGAGTACTGATCGACTTTGATCATGCCGCTGTCATGGAACCTGGCGAAAAGTCACCAGAAGTCGGTCGTGACCGCATTGGAACACGGCCCTTCATCGCTCTAGACATCGGAAAGGATCCATCCAAACGGGTCCCCCGCGTGTTTCGTCACGATCTCGAGTCGACCCTGTGGTGCATGCTCTGGTACTGTCAAACGCAACCTGCATGGCTTGAGGGGTCTTTCCCAGAGATTCGGGGCGCCAAACAGGAATGGGTTCAAGAGGTAGACAGTGACATTGTCCCCGACAACATTCGACCAGGGTCCGAGGGCCTATGGCATCCAGTGACTTCTGCGCTCTATGACTGGACACAGGCGGACTACTCAGCGAGGAAGGAGCCCAAGACTGACCAACAGTGGCTTGAAATCATTCATAACCATCTCCCATGTCCACATGAGCTTGGAACAGACTGGATGTCTCCGATATCCATCCCACGCGGTAAAATACGTCGGCCAAGAGCTGCAAGGAGACAAAGACCTGTATAGATACAAAGCCACGCTGGCTAGTAGTAGCGCGGTAAATAATGAACACAAGCTCTTTTATCGTGTCCTTTATCTTAGAGGGAAGTGTGAGATTTGACTTCCGACTCGGTCACCAGACTCAGAGCCAGGTTGCCCAGCGACTTTGTTGACCTTGTACCACCTTTGCAATTTCTCTCGCCACGACGCGACCTGCTTGCTCACTGGGATGGAGCTCGTCGTACCTGGGGAGAAATCAGGCTTGCACGCCAATGATACGCCCAACAGACTTACCATAGGTAACTATCCCTACCGCTTCCTTCCACCTTTGTGCACTTTGGGGGTTGGTCTGGAGCTTTGATGTCGTAACGCAACTATCCACCACACCATCGACGTTCAATGGAGCGGTTCCGTTGAAATACTTGGCCGGGCTGCTATACATATCGACGAAAAGGGCATGCGAGTCGAAGAGTGCTGGAGATTAGGTGAGTAATGCCCTTGTCCTCATTCCGGGTCGCACGCTCATACCAAGATTAGCTCCCTTCAGGGACGGCGACAGGGCCTGAAGCTTTATTTTTGTCAGTTCGTTGCCCGACAACACCAATTCCTTCATGAAAACGCTCCATTCGGTTGTGTTACGCGCTGCAGTCCAGTACCGATTCGGGTACGAATTTGGTGCATAGAGCGGTATCTTTTCCAACGGAACCACCTACACGATATCAGCCAAACCCCTTCGATCGAGCTGATGAGGTGG
This sequence comes from Coprinopsis sp. MPI-PUGE-AT-0042, assembly GCA_020736565.1. Lineage (NCBI taxonomy): Eukaryota > Fungi > Basidiomycota > Agaricomycetes > Agaricales > Psathyrellaceae > Coprinopsis > Coprinopsis sp. MPI-PUGE-AT-0042. Next base: position 412,775 of record JAHBOF010000041.1, on the reverse strand, counting down.
GAAGCCTACTCACATTCTGGAAAATGAAGTTCCTTGCGCCACTTTTGTAAAGAACTTTTACCCAGTCGACCATACAGTTTGTCACATCCACCAACGAAGCCTTGCTTCCCGTCAGCAAAGCGTTTGCTCCTAGGTCATTCGTTCCAATCCAAAGGAAGTAAACTGTGTCCTGTGGCGGAAGCGTTACTGTCTTGTTTGCTTTTTCCGCAAAGTATACCGGAAGCTGGCTTTCGAAGAGAGGCGGGAAAGGTCGATAGGTGAGGTTATTGGAGCACGTGGCTCCGGCCTTCGCATACGGGTGCAGCTTTACTCCAGCGTACCCAGCTGCATACACCGGCCAAGGTGTTCCACCGTTGGAAGACCAGTCGACACTTGTGAAGCTGTCTCCGAAGGTCACTAGGTTCTTGATCTGCTTGGGGCGAATCCCTGCAGCCGAAGTTCCAGAAGCAGGCAACAGAAGCGCGGAAATGTAAGGGAGACGAGTGACAGGAACCGCATACTGGGCGTTTCTTCACAGAAAGCGACGATTCCCCTCGTCCTTTCATACTTCTCCAAACTTCACAGGGATAAATTTGAACACATGCATCGTATGGCAGCTTTCCCAGTAGCCCTTCGATTTTTGATCCCAGGTGTGTCGCAGGACGATCACGAGCTGTCCTACGGCAGCCTTTGGCCCTACCTTCGACCGCTCATGTTCCCCACACCACGAACATGACCAAATTTACAAAGTCCCGATAACAAACGATACCCGAGAAATTACCGGAATCTCCGCTTCCTACCTGCTCGCCCTTCGCAGTCGGTTCCCTCCCCTCTCCGGACCCTTTGAAGCTCATCCAGACATTGCGGCCATCTTGGAGTGTCTTCGAATTCTACTCTGATAACCGCTATCTCCATCCATGTACAGAAGCACTCCACGAGCTTCTTACGCCCCTCCCCGCCTTTTCCAGCCCGGTGTTCCCTTCGTGCATTCCTGAGCGAACCTCTGCGTAAAAACGCGCCTTGCTCAGTGAACCTGTGAGTCACTCAGAGGATATGCTTTGCCTACTTAACTCGCCAATTACTTGGAGCCTTGCTATTTAGGGCCACTTGAGATGTAATGTTTGGTAGGTCGCTTATTTTCCACATGCAGATCACGTCTGTTCAACATTCCGTCGCTAATGTCAGTCAAGGGCAAGCCGCGCCTCTTCTAGCACCTGTCGTCAGGCTCTACACTTCTTCTACTTCCCGAAACAGCGTCATCATCCCCATCTCAGGGTTCTCCAGCTACCTTCCTTTCAGTTAGGGTTTCCTCTTGATCCCCTTTCATCGCTCGAACGAAGGCCACTACAAGACTCTTCCTCGACGGCAACTAAAGTAGGCTGCAACTTGGGCCTGGCCCATCGAACGACCTTGAGATGGATTCCAAAGTGTACGCCTATCAGCGATTCTCCGAGGACTAATGAAGGGGAACTACCTACCCAACTAGGCTATGCGCCTTGAACGGATATGCAAGCACCCTTCGCAGTCTACACTAATGGACGCGACTGGTCCTACGGATTAGAACCATCTCAGTCTGGACTCAGGACTACAAATAGGCTAAGCGCTTGGGACTCTAAAGAGCTTTCTCTTTCCACTTGGGAGTGCGAAATCGCCGACCGCACCACTGTACCCTTTTTGGGCGTACCTGTTCCTCCGCGCCTTGTCCCTCGATATCTTGTGTGGGGTCAACTGAGGGCGATGTTGGATTTTGTCCACCATTACACTCGCCCCAGCTACTATGAAAACCTCACTTCTCCTCCTCTCTGCAATCTCAGTCCATCTGTCTCTATCACCGCCCAATCCTCCTGTGAAGCAGCACGAACTCTACTACCAGCGACCGAAGAGCACGACCAATACGCTATTCGAAAAGTTTATCCAATCGATAACGTTTTGCAGCAAGGTAGGCGTTCCTTGTATGGTGTGCCTATCCAAGCGGTGGTCTAACGAACGGTCTCCCGAACAAGTCGATGGTGTGGTTGGGCGTCTTGACGGAAACACTGGCGCCAGCAATATTACAATGGAAGCAAAACCGTTCTCTCCAATGGCATCAAGACACATACCTTTGACTCAACTCTACGCAAGGAGCTAGAATGCCATCCAGTCCTAGTGGCAGGCGTCTTCCTTACAGTCCTCGGCGCAGCTCTCCGGATATGGTGGGCCTCATACCCCTTCATTACATATTCATGACCATTGCTGAAACTACCCATTGTGTGGCTCTCTAGGTGCTTCAAGAAGCTCGGGCCGATGTTCACGTTCGAAATCACCATCCGTCCCAAGCACGAGCTCGTCACCTCCGGGCCTTATGCCTGGGTTCGACACCCAAGCTACATGGGCGTCTATCTCACTCTCATCGGTGCAACCCTTGCGCTTGGAGGAGCACCAAACAGTTGGATTGCGTCCAAGGGTGTGTGGACGATCCCAGGTGCGTTACTATCAGCGTTCTGGGTCATCAAGTGCGCGATGGCGTTCCGAGGAACACATGCGAGGCTGAGGACGGAAGATCAGGTGTTGAAGGAGGCGTTTGGCGTAGAATGGGAGGAGTATGCGGCAAGAGTGCCTTGGAAGCTTATCCCTGGCTTGTTTTGATACGCTGAACTACCTCACATCTCTCTCTCTCTTTCGAATTAGTTGTACATTTAAATTTCACTTTTGGCTCGTGTACTTTAGTAGATCTATCTTTCATTTATAGGATCATTACCGTTGGACACTTCTCTTCTTCTCCAAGCCTATGCATGTCGTTCAACCTTGCAGTCAATTCCACTCCAACAACACAAGCTGACTGGACGTATAAACGCGCTCTATGGATTAATGCGCACTCTCGTAACAACCAGTACACTACTCAAAAAGTCCACAAACAAGAGATATTAGCGAATGGTGAATAGCATGCTCTAGTAGCGTCTATATGGGAGCCAATGGGTTCCTTTCCAGAAAATGTTCCCGACAGCACCACAACCAACGAGCCCAAGCTTAGTCTCGGCTCACATCCCTACATGTCGTTCAGGATGATGTCAATCAGAGAACAAGAGTGCCTCGACGTACCGTCCGAAAAGTTTGACCTTGAGCCAATCAGTCGCAACCAACGTCCTGTTACGGAGCGAGAACAACGTGCTGAGGTAGGCGCTTCTCCAGAACAAGTACGTTGCGACACCACCGGTAGCCACCTAAAAAGACGAGGTCAGCTTCGCTCTATCAACGATGCTCGGAGCAAAAAGCAAGAGCATAAAAAGGAAAAACCACCCACGTTGCCGTTCATGAAAGGCAAGTCCGCGATAGCCTTATCAGAGCCAATGTACGCCAACGAACCCTGATGCGAATACTGGAACGCTTTAGGGATTGATCTTGGCCAACTGGGACTGCAGCAACCGAGCCTCCTTCTCCACCTTGGCTTGGTCCATGCCCTCCCCAGCCTGCTCGTACGCACCCGTCGTCTGGGCCGTCTCCAGAAGCTTCAAACGGTCCACCAACGCATCCCTGCGAGCAATCTGATGGAAGACCCGAGCAAGGTAGGCGCCCTGCTGCGAAGCGACCTGTGCGGTGGGTGCGTACGACGTTGCAGTGCAGTCTCCAATCGCAAAGATATCCTCGGAGCCCATGAGCCGGAGATGGTCGTCGACGGTGATACCACGTCTGGCGGTCTGTGTTTCCGGGAACTTGCTCATCAGGTCCATGGTGATCTTGCGGCCACGGTTTCCTGCGGCCCAGATGACGAGACCGCAGGGAACCTCCTTGATGCTCTTGTCGGGCATCTGGAGGACGACGCTGTTTTCTTTGATCTCTTTCACCATGGTCTTGGTGAGGATGTCGATCTTGCTTTCTTTGAAAGTGGATTCGGTGTACTCGATGAGCTGTTTGCTGAACATGGGCAGCACAGAGGGGAGGGCTTCGACGAGGCTGATGCGGATTTTACCGGCTAGTTCGGGGTACCATGCTTTCAGATCGTCCTATGTAGGTGGCGTTAGATGCCTAGATGCAGAAAAGGAGACAGGGTTTTGTACCTCGAGGAAGTCGTGCAGTTCGCCACTCAGTTCGACACCAGTCGGACCACCACCAACGACGACCATGTGTAGCAGCCGGTCAACCTCTTCAGGTGACTGGCCGGGGAACGCAGCCGTCTCGACGCCTGTTGAAAAGGGGAATCAGGAGGCAGGCAAAGAATCAAGTGAAAGGGGGTCCATACAATCCATGAATTGCCGTTGCATCTGGAAAGAAACCATTCAATCGTCATCCTTGTGATAAGGGAAGGAAGGCTACTTACCCGTTCGGCATCTTGCAATTCCTTCATAAACACGGCATGCTCCTTGACTCCAGGAATGTTGAACGTCTGCGTTTCTGCTCCCACGGCGTATACGAGGTAGTCATACTTGAGAGTCTTGTTTCCAGCAGCGGCTTTGATGTCAGAGTTATCTATCCAAGAGCATGATTAGACAAATCGTCCTCGAAGAAAACACAAGGGACATACCAACAAATGTGACAGTCTTGTTGACAGGCTGTATTAATTCGAAGAGAAGACGAAAGAAAATACGTCATAGGGTCAGACGGAGGTGCGACGGAAGTTCTTACATCAACGTCTGTAGCCTCTGCTTCTATGACGGAAACAGAGCGCGCCTTGTGTCGTGTAATATAGCGGGTGGACTGGATAATGGACCGGGCATTCAGAGTGCCGACGGCGACACTAGGGAGTAATGGGGTGAAGAGGAAGAAGTTTTTGGGACTGACAACCACCTGCAGCGAAGCAAAGGAAGGTGAGCGGATATTGTGGCGAGCAAGCAAGCAGGCAAACAGGAATTTCTACGTACAACATTGTAATCCGTGGTGTCCAGGGTTTTGAGCAGACTGGACGCGCCCCATCCGCTTCCAAGGACGACTAGCGTCTTCTTTTCTGGGTCAAAGGGCAGTTGGGCGCCGGGGTGCCTATCGCGCTGAGAAACGAAGTACAAGAGCCCGGCACCACCGAATATTGTGATAAGGGTTGTACGTCCTAGGATTTGGAGGAAGTTACGCCATCTTGACTGGTCCCTGGGTGGAGGTGGGGGAGCTGAGAGAGGCTGCTACACGATGCAACATGCACGTCAGAGAGCATTCCAAAGCCCTTCCTTGATAAGGTACCCACTGGATTGGGCTGTGGGCTGGTCGCATTTGACCTGCTCAGCAAAAGGGACCCCCGTAGGCCGGTTGTGCGCGTGACAGCGCGAGACTGTACCAACGATCTGGCCAATAACACTGAAAGGCTTAAATCAGTCTGGGCCACGATGCTTCGCAGACCTCGTCCTACCTCGACTCCGAGCGGAATGCATGCCTGCCGATGAGCGGTGGGGACGACAACGGCTGAAGCTGTGAAGGCGGTGGTATGTACAGTGCCGGGGTGTGTCGAAACGACACTGGCTGCAAGAATTGACTCAAGGTCAGTGAGAGAGGAGGTGACTGGAGGAATATTTTCAATGTCGCAATTGGCCTCCTCCGGCTCGTGGGAATATTTCAATCATATTGATTTCGGATCGCTAGTGGCGATGCACCGAGCTGCTTCCTCTTTGCTTCCATGTCCCGTTGGTTCCTGGCTTCATAACTCTGCTTTCCAGTTTGATGCAAGACGATTAAAGAGTCTCAATGGCTGCCAGAGATTTCTGTAACACCCTCTCTATGCTGTATATTTCACGATAAGCTGGGTTTTGAAGCGATATCACCCGAGTGGCGTCGAGTACCTTATCGCTGTTCGGTCCTGCACGCCGAGTCGTTTCACGCCGATCTCTTGTTTTGACTTTCTCCGACGTTTCCTCGACCTGCCTATCAGAGCCCATCCATGTGTCTCGGGGGTTCGTGCGCAGTTCGCAGTGATGCAGCAGGGATATGAACACCAAGTCAAGCGCGGCTGAGTATGCTGTATGTCCATCTCCTGATCGAGAGAGGTGCGACGAGGGCGACCAGCGTTTGGGGGTGCTCCCGAATGCAACTGGTCCATGCTCATCTGACATGACTGCTTGTAACGAGGGACCAAGGAACGTGACAAAACCCAATAAAATTTAGGCTGGTGTGCCGCAGTCGTTTTCTTCTTGATCATTCCATCTGACAATCTAGCTCTCCAGGCTGGGTGCCATGTCTGCAGTCAAGGATCACCCAAACCATAACCAGGGGAGGTCATCACCGAGCATGAGATGCTCAAAGCGCCCCGCCTTGAGATGTTTGGCAGAAGTGAACCATGTTGTATCGCACCCTCTGAGGGCATAGCGTTTTCGATACAGACGGGCTCTACATGCTGCTGTCTCTTCTCAGCCAGACCCGAATGATTGGCATAAGCTGTCATCGTTTGGCCATGGTCTCTACTTTCTCCTCCCGAGTCGGAGCGAGGTTCACGGCATCGCCTAGCATTATAAGCCTTGTGACTGAACTTCTCGTGGTTCTGAAGCGCTAGTTTCGTACAAAGAAGGGCTATGTTTCCCTAAACTCGCATCTCTTCACACGTGTGGCTAAACTCTCTTCCTTACCCTATAAATACTAAACCTAGGCAGCAAAACTTAAGGTACTTCGACGCCCCATGGCGATCTCGGTACTTACTTTGCTCTCAGCGCTCATCGTTGGGTGCCATGCAGCGCTCTACCAAAACATCCAGGCTTTGTCAAAGGGACAGAGCTACGACTTTATTATCGTAGGCGGTGGCACGGCAGGCTCGGTACTCGCCAACCGCCTCACCGAGAATCCTCAACACAACGTTCTCGTCCTGGAATCCGGGCCTTCGTACGTCCCTCTTCCCTTCATGCGTCCAGAAGCTTATAATCACCACCCAGAAACGAGGGCGTGATCGACTCCAGTGTACCAGGCCTCAGCCCAAGGCTCTCAAATTCTCGGTATGATTGGAACTTTACGACCACGCCTCAAACGGGGTTGAATCAACGCACTCTCCCGTACGCTCGAGGTCATATCTTGGGCGGGAGCAGCTCAATCAGTGAGCGCCCATCCACTTCTCCTCAGGGAAGAGGGCTTATGTTTCCCCTTAGACGCGATGTTTTGGACCAGGGGCACAGTCGATGACTATGACCGCTGGGCGAGAGTCACAGGCGATTCTGGTTGGTCATGGAAGAGCCTCTTCCCTTACATGCTCAAGGTAAGACCTGACCTATCTCGTTCATCCTCTGCGAAAACGCAAGACTGAGTCCTGTCGATAGATGGAAAAACTCGTCCCTTCAGCAGACAAACATGACACCCGAGGCCAAGTTGACCCCTCTGTGCATGGAACACGAGGACCCATCGCAATCTCACTCTCTGGCCACCCACTCGAGATCGACGAAAGGGTGACACGTGCTACCAAGGAGCTGGGCGGTGATTTCGGTCCTATCTTGGACATGAATTCAGGGAAGCCTATCGGCACCAGTGAGTCCGTGATTGCACATTCTGACAGCATCAACCTGACTTTGCGGGCTTTGCTTTCTAGGCTGGCTGCAGAGCACTGTTGGAGGAGGCGAACGAAGCAGTGCTGCGACATCTTATTTGACGCCAAGCTATTTGAACCGGAAGAACCTGCATGTCGTTGTCAACACCCGCGTGACCCGTGTCCTTACGACCGGTACTCTTCAGAGCGGACGCCCACCAACCTTCAGGACGGTCGAAATGTCAGCCGACACACAAGTGAACGGTATGTTTGCTTGACGCATTGAGTGGCAACCTCTTACTATAGTGCGTTCCCTCACACAGGCCCGCGACTGACATTCACCGCAAAGAAAGAAGTCATCCTATCTAGTGGGTCAGTCGGGACAACCGCATATCCTTCTTCACTCAGGGATAGGACCTCGGGACGAACTGAATGCGTTGGGAATTAATCCACTCGTTCATATCCCTGGCGTGGGCAAGAACCTGACTGACCACCCTTTGACCATGGTCGTCTGGAACGCCAACTCCACGACCACGAACGATGTGTGAGTCTTGCCAACGATCTTGGCCATGCGCAGCGCCCATTTAACACGAATTGTACAGTATAAGAGACCCAGTTGTCGCTGAGAAAGCGTTCGCGGAATGGAACAAGACTCGAACGGGTCCACTTACTACGTTTGGGATCAACCAAGTTAGCTGGTTAAGGATTCCCGACGACGATTCGATCTGGAAAGGGTTTAAGGATCCTGCTGCGGGGAGGAACACTCCTCATATGGAGTTGGCGTTCGATGTGTGTACTGTTTGCTTTCTGACTTGCAGTTATTGACCTCATTTATTGCAAACAGAATAGTGCGGGCCTCACCCCTCTCACTGGGTTCTTTGTCGGAGCAGGACTAGGAATGCCTACACCGCTAGCGAGTGCATATTGAGTACATCCTGCTTGAGAGAGCACGCTCGCTAACCTGTGTGATAGGGGGACAAATAACCCTCCGCTCTTCCAACCCCTTCGACCACCCACTCATCAACCCCAACATCCTCGGCTCCTCCTTTGACGTCTACGCCATGCTTCACGCCCTCCGCGCTGCCCACAAATTCTTCACCACCCAGGCGTTCAAAGGCTACGTGCTCGACTTGGCTGGAGTCTGGACGGAGGAACTGATCCACGACGACGAAGCTGCCATCCGGGTTTTGAGAGAGACGGCGTCGCATGCGTGGCATCCTGTTGGAACGGCTGCCATGTCTCCTTCCAATGCCAAGTGGGGTGTGGCGGATCCTGATTTGAGAGTAAAGGGTGTGGAGGGGTTGAGGATTGTTGATGCTAGTATCATGGTGCGTTTATTTTCTTCCTAGAGATCTCGTTATCTGGAGAGGAGTTGATGATGATTCTTTGAATAGCCTTTCATCCCGGCTGCGCATACTCAGTTCCCAGTCTATGTTATTGCGGAGAGGGCAGCGGATTTGATCAAAGAGAGGTATCGATAGCAGCATCCAGCGACGAGGTGTTGGTCTTTCTGGTGCGGGTTGCTCAAAACGTCGTGAGACAACTGTTGTCGTTATTCATTGGGTTCGTGTGCACATTCAGAGTGATTCCGAGTGAGCAAACCGACATGAACCGTTCAGCAAAAAGCCACAATGACTGAGATAGGTGGCTCGCTGAAATTTTGCGTCTTCTAAATCGCGAGCTGGGAGGATAAGCCAGAGGCTGGAGCGAAAGCGTCGAACCAGGGCGTTGAGCTGTCTCCAGGTATAAGTGTTATAGATTGAGAGTGAAGCCTATGATTCTCTGGCAGATAGAAATATAATTGCCAGTGAAGACGTCGGGCAAGCCATCCCAAACGACAATGCCTGCCGGCGCTTCAGCAGTAATCAAAGAGAGTAAAAAAGCAGGTTTCAGGGTTATAAATCTTATCTCAGAGTGATACCAGAGAGCCTTCAATGTCCCGGAAGTGAAAGGGGGAAAGAAAGAATCTGCATCACTGTCCAGATCAAGCTGTGCGCAGCGCTCTGCTGCTGATGGCGATATCCGCGACTGTACAACTCATTCCGCAACCACCATTTCCTCGACCATCTGCGAGCGCCGGGGCTCTGAACGGTTCTGGTTCCATTTGAGCATAGAGCGCCGAGTTCATCATGTTGAATAGCCCAACAACCTCTGTGTGGACGCGGGCGTCGCCAGTCGAAATCCTGGTCACCCGGGCTTGCGACCCATCGCTTGCAGAGCCTAACTATGCATTGCATCTGGAAGTCGCAGAATATATCAACAACAAGAAGGCAAATACGTGAGTACATTTACATCTTCAGTAGGAAACTTTGGTAGAAGACTAATCCTCCCAAAGCCCACGCGATGCAGCCATGACCATCGCCCGGCTGGGGAATCATCGAAACCCTCATGTGGCAGTTTTGGCGCTTGCTCTGCTGGATACTCTGGTGCAATCATGCGGATACCCATTCCATCTTCAAATATCTACCAAGGAATTTCTCAACGAGCTCGTCCGCCGCTTCCCAGAACGACCCCCTCCCTTCCCCGGTCCAGTTATGTCCAGGATCCTTGACTTGATTCATGGGTGGAAAGAGGGAATCTGCACAGAATCTAGATGGAAGGAAGATTTAGGAAACATTCGGGATATGCATCGACTACTCACGTTCAAAGGATATCGCTTCCGCGAGTACCCTCGCCAACAAGCTTCCGCCTCAGCCGCAGCTGTAAGAACTGCGTTCGTGCCATGTCGTTTTCCTCCAACTGACCGTTGATCTACAGAATCTCAAAACCGCTGAAGAGCTTGAGGAAGAAGATCGTGCAGCTCAATCTGCAAAACTCCAGGAACTCATCCGTCGGGGTACCCCTCGCGACCTGGCTGCTGCCCAGGAGCTGATGAAGAGCTTGGCTGGTGCCAACCCGGATGCAAAACCCGACTACCGTGCCCAATCGTTGACTGAACTAAACAAGCTGGAGCAAAAGGTTATCTTGTTGAATGAGATGCTCGACAACGTCGACCCAAGTCGCGGAGAGAAGTTTGTCGAAGGCGATGCTTACGATGTACGTTTCCCTTTTACCTCCACGAGTTCCACTCTCATTGGCCATACAGCAAGTGTCAGCTATTCTGAAAGCTGCGAGACCCAAGATTCAGAAGTGGATATCCGACGCCCAGACAGAAGATCCCGAATCCCTAGGTAGGTTATGAGCCCAAGCTTTACGCACAGATCCTGATAACAGTGGGCAGACACCTTCCTTCAAATCAACGACCAGATCAACACCGTCATGGCCCGCTACGAGGCGTTCAAGAAAGGCGACTACTCTGTGGCAGCCAACCCCATACCAGCCGAGTCTTCAGGGCCACTCTCCCTTATCGACTTGGACGAGGAGCAAGCCCAGCCTCAAGCTGCATCCTCCACACCCGCCAACGACCTCAGTGGTCTGTTCTCTACCCCTTCCCCTCCCCAGGTCACAAATACCTCTTCAAACATTCCACCAAACCTCTTCAGCCTACTCAACAACCCGAGCAACTTTGCCTCCCCTCAGCCTATGCAACATGGTTCCAATGGCCAGCAAATGTCCGCTTTTGGCGGCTTCAACCCGTCCGTGAGTCCTGCAGGGCAGACCAACACTCCACCAGCCGCAATCCGCTTGGGATCGACCAACTCGTCACCCGCGCCCAACTACTTTGGGAATAACTCCGGACCCAAGGGACCTGTGCCTGCCTTTGGTGGGATGGGGTCACTACAGCAAGCGCCATCTCCCCCTCAGCAGTCCGGGTCGCCCTTCCAGTCGATGCAGCCGCAGATGGTTGGTGGATCACAGATGCAGCCTTCTCCAGCGGCTTCGAGTACCCCTGCTTCGCAGCAGCAGAAGAAGGATCCGTTCGCTGATCTGGCTGGGTTGTTTTGATTTGTTGTATTGACGCATCTGTATCTCATATAGGAATTGTATGCTTGACTTTGTGAGCTTGGTCCTGGCCCTGCGACGCATTCATCCCGTACCCTCTTTGCGCTCCGACTCCGTCTTGCAGTCCAGGCCATGGTACAGGTAACTCAGAGTGGATTGGCCGATCGACTGCATAAAAATCCGTCGTGACTAACTTTAGCGATACGGCCTGGTATTTCCACCGCCGTAGGTTGCTTTTTAACACCTGGTATCCTTCTGTCGCCTAGAAAAGACCATCTTATCTTGGCCCCCACAGCGACGACCAAGGGGCAACTGCTAACCTCTAATTTCTGCATGATTTCCGATGGTATGTGCTCTGGTGTCTTCAGAAAAACACAAACTGATGACGCACAGATCATTGAGCGCTATCACGAAGATGGTGGAGATTTACTCACTTGTGGCACGCGGCTACCGATTCGAGGGATCTTAAACATTGTCCCTGCATGAGCTCTGCACATGGTTATTTGGTCAAAGCGTGGTTGTGCTAATTGTGGCCACACTTGTTAAAGTAAAGTGAACCACTTTGCGCGAGTATGTTTGACCTCTGTTCCTTCTATCTCTCGGCTACTACCTCTTAGGTCGACGCTAGGCAACGAGCCATGGCGTCCGATGCTCTCCGAAGGTATGTTACAACTCGAGGTCTCAGTACATGTACCCCAGAACCACAACCATCACGAGCCACTGCGCCGCCTACCACACAATCAACACCGTACACCATAGGAACAGCAAGCTTTGCCCAGTTCAAAAGAGATGGAAGGTATGTCAGTGTACAGGAATCGAGATGGGCCAGCGGCTCAACCCAACACTAGACGCATTCCGAACATCGAGATTACTGCAGAAGACCTCAAGAACACCCCTTTCGTTCCATTCCCGGTCATGTTGAAAGCCTGGTTAATCAGGATGCATGAACTGAAGGCTTATGACAAGTTCGGAGACGAGATCCATCCAAACCGGGTTGGCACAAACGACACCGAGAACCAGCAGAAAGAGCAAGCGGCGCAGTGGGCGGTATCAACGCTATCAACCTTAGCTGACGAAGCTGTGGCATTTTGCAATGGGAACACTCGCGAAGCACGCAGTTTGAAAAAGCACATCAAGGATATGTGAGTGAGATTGCGGATTCCGCACTTTCTGATCAGGACTGAATCCCAAACAGACTGGTCGCAGACTCAGAGACAGATCGTTACCTTCCTTTGATAAGAGGTCTCAATTCCATCCTTAGCCATTACCACCAAACGGAGGTCAGCGGGATCGCTCATGAAGAAGGGATCGACAACCTGGTTTACATGGTTCAAGACCCCTTGGCAATCGTCTCTGAGCCTTTGACCCCCGGTCTAGAGGCGAGAACGGATCGCAAACCAGACGCAGTCGGCACCAGTGTTCAGCACCTGTGCGACCTGGCGAAGTTTGACGCCAACGATCTCAGGGCTTTCGGGTATTGGGCGGACTACTTCTCAGAAGCGAAGCCCGAAGAATGGCGTGTCATTCGTGAAGGCCAGTCGACGGCATGGCATGACTGCTGGAACTGCGTTGAAGTAAAGTGCACAAGGATCTTCGAAGGTGTTGTGTTCAAAAAGTTCGCGCGGGAGGGCCTGTTGGATACCGGTAAGCACAGTGTCTCTTGTCTCTTCGCTCGCACCTGAATTCCTGAATCGCTATCAAACAGGAGAAGAACATTCCACGACATATTGTGCTTCTATTCCCGCAACTCTTGATCCCATTGAAGAATGCCCTGGGTCACCAACAACATCAGCAACGAAAAGGCAAAGAACTAAGAAGCGAGCATTGGATGGCGACGAAGAGGATTCGAGGAAGCGGCAAAGGACCACTGCGAACGCAGGCAAACGTAAACAAGCCGCCTCGAGAGCTGAGAAAATGCCCAATGTCCGGCACACCGTGACTCCGGATATTCAAGCCGCTTACTATGGCATTGAGATGCTTCGAGCGAAGTGGGATAGGATACATAGCATCGTCTTGCTTCTCCAAGGTGTGTTGTGCGCCTTGTGTGTTTCGGAGTTCCCCACTGATGCTGCAGCATATACAGACGATAGGTTATCCCTCAACTGGTATGACACTCAGGGGTGTGCTAGTACCCATTCGATCAACATTGTAGAGGACTTGCCTCTGCTTGTTATGGCGATGATACTTCTCCAGAGATTTGATCATCGCATGCGAGGAAACGCGGGCATCGAGCTAATGGCAAGCATTGAAGGGGAGTCGGTCCCATTTGAGATAGCAAGTGACTCGCACGTTCCGTGGCAGCTGAAAGGCAGGCGTACGGTTTCTACCGAGTCAGTGCGAAAGCAGGTGCCAGAAGAGGAGCACCCCGTCAGCCGACCCCACAATGGCCAACGCCTAACTCGTGCCAAATCGAAGGTGAAGGGCGCCTCAGACGCTGCTTCCTGCCGACCAATTCGTACAGAGTCCTGGCCCGATATCTTCTTCAAGCACTCCTGGCGCGAGGAGGAGAGGCCACGTGAAGACATCATCATCCGAGAGGCCAGCAAGAGAGCGAGAGCACCCAAAGATGGAGTCGACCCCAAGTGGGTGACGGACCACCTTCCAGAAGTCATCTTCGATCATGAATACGATTTTCTATCCACACGGCACATCCGTAATGCTTTAGGCGTGTCTCATAAAGGGTCCCGGACGCCAACATGGATGCTCTCCAAGAAGCTCTTGCCCTTCGAGGAGGTGACCGCGACCGAGTTTGGTGGATTTATCTGGCAGCTGATTCGCTGTACGTTCTCCTCATACCCTCTGCTCGTCTGTCGCACTTTCTGACAATCCCCAGGTCATTTTCTTCTTTGGAAGTTAGGTATCGCTCATGGAGATATCAGCTTTTGGAACATCATGGTTGTTGTCAGAGATGGTGTCCGCTTTCCTGTCCTAAACGACTTTGACCTCGCCGCGCTGATGGATGCTGGTGCTGCGTCTCCCGAGCAAAGGGGGTACCAGCGCACGGGAACAACAGCTTTCATGCCGCTCACTCTGCTTCTGAAAAGTGATGGAAGTGTGTCGCGCCAGTACCACCACGATCTGGAGTCAATCTTGTGGTGCATGGCTTGGTATCTTGACCCCAAGTTGAACTGGACAAACATGAGGTTCCGCCAGGTGTACACCGACAAGGATGAATGGATCCGTAGTAATGCTGAGTCAAAGCCTCGAGAGGGAATCCGGGAAGGGGCAGAAGGATACTGGAGCCAAGTTACGATGACAATGGCGACGTGGAGCTCTACAATCATGTTCCCCAGTCGCAGTCCTACCACAGCTCGTGGATGGGTTGAACTTGTGCATGCTCACTTTCCCTCTCCTATCGGCATCGAGTGGTCTTCAGTCGAACTAAACTCCTGAAAAATCCGTGTAATCTTGTGAGAGTCTGTGCTTTTGTATAAATCAAAACTTTGCCCATTAAATCAATCACGACTTCGCTAAGGCCACAAGCTGAGGGCAAAGCCAACCTCTGTGACTGATGAGCGACAACACGTACCTCTTGATGGGCCTTCAAATTCAAGTTTACCGGATAAAGTTGGCCAATGTTCATTAATGGACACCGCAAAAGCCCTGGGCCTGCTACTTCAATATTAGAGGCAGGTGGACTTTGGAAAGTGTGGCGGACACGTGACGAGCAGCACTTTTGATCAATGATGGCGGACGCGACGCGTGCGGTGCCACCATTGTCTCTTGTCCGTGAACCACCACTCCGAATTCAAGGCGATCACTGCTCCTCATTCTTCGCAACGACACCAAATACTCGCCTTATAAAAGCTGCTAAGAATGCGTTCTCAGAAGCATTGCCGTCTTGAAGCTGACCTCGAGGAAACTCCAACCGTTCCCTTTTCGGCAATGCTCAAGGCAATAATGCAAAGAGCTCGGGATTTTGAAGGGTCGTTGGACTTAAAACTTGGAGAAACCTCTTCCAGAAGATCTCAAGCGCGATGCCTAGAAAAATCGAGGATATTTGCCGACGAACAGTACCGCACATTCTCCGATAGCGCAAGCCTATTCTGCAACAACGAAACAGGCCACTCAAAGAAACTCAAGGACTCGTTGCATCACGCGTACGCCTCCTGACCGCGATGCAATTACCTAACTAACTATATCTTATATTTAGGCTGTCCCAAGGTGATGAACGCAAACGCGCTGAATATCTGGTTGACGGACTCAATGCCACCCTTCTTGCGCACGAAGGGCGGGCCTTGGGGTATTTTTCACATCAGCGTAGCAACGAAGACCTCATCTTCGTATTGCGTGAAGAAATGAACGAAGAAGAAGAAGGACGGATGTCGATCGCTGGAACGACTTTGCGAAATCTGTACGACCTATGGCCAACGCGGACACAGGAATATGACCTAAAGCGATGGATCGACCGGCTCAGTACCAAGACCTGGAAACGCATCGGTGCCGCCTCACGCCTCACGCCATCCAAGTCTTGGAATATCTGGAACGTACACCTCGCCGATGCTATTGATCATAGAGAATTTCCGGCTTATGCACCCGAGTTACATTCGAAGCATGGTGAGTTCAGTCTATGTGTGGTGGAATCAAATAGCGATCCTGAATTTGCGCACAGGGGCTGGTGGATCTACGACAAGCCAACATCTAGCATCTCAAGATGCCCGCAAACGCAAGCGACAAGACGAATACCTTTTACCTTCCTCCAAAAGGCGAAAGCTAGGCCTCATTCCATGCAGAGATCAAGATCCGAAGGCATCTGCCCTTGCCTCCGCAAGCAGCCATGTTGACCTGCTGTGCTCGAAGTGGAATAGAACCCATTCTATAGGCTTCATTCTAGAGGGTCAGCAGCCACTCATCGTATGGTTGATGTAAAGCTAACCGCTCCCCCATTAGGCAAATGGTTATGCCTGAGATGGTATGATCCCCAAGGCTGCATTTCGACAGAGCCGATTGATATAATCAGTGAACTTCCGCTTCTTGTCATGACGGTTATCCTCCTACAGAGGTTGAGCCCTCGGATGCGAGGGGCTGCGTGGCTCAACATGTCGATCAGTACTGACGGGGGCGATGTCCCCATCACCCTCCCAGATACTGCCCAGAAACCTTGGGAGCTCAAGGGACGCCACGCTGTTTTCTCTTCCCCAATTCCCTTCTCCTCGAGCAAGCGACGGCGACACGAGAAACTTCCCTCGCATGGTCGAAACACCAGGGCAAACGCCCGAGCTGCAGCTGACTCAAAGCCCTCTCTGGACGACCTGTTTCTCAAACTATCATGGCGTATGGAGGGGGATTCGGCCGAGAGCACAACCATTGCCACTGCAAAGGAGCGCGCAGAACACTATCTCCCCAAACCTGAGTATGTTACCAATCACTTGCCTGACGTGAAGCTTCATCAGGACTTTGATGAGTATTCGACACGACACATCCGCGGCTATCTCGATCTCGACACCCAGGCGTCTCGGAAACCGTCCGTAACCGTCATGCGGAAACTACAGCCCATGGAACGGGTAATACCGTCCGACTTCAATCAGGTAATCTGGCAAATTATTCGCTGTGAGTGGTCTTTACAGGAATCTGCTTTGCTCTGCTTTCTCAACCACTTCTAGGTCTATATCTACTCTGGCAAGTTGGAGTCGCCCACGGCGATCTGAGCTTCTGGAATATGATGATCGATCCAACCACGCGCGACGCCATCCTCATCGACTTTGACCACGCTGTGATCATGCAACCTGGCTGCAGAACACCGCCCAACTTGGATCGTGTCGGAACGAGGCCTTTCATTGCCCTCGACTTGGGCAGGACGCCTGAAACTCGTCTTGAGCGTATGTATCATCACGACCTCGAGTCATTACTGTGGTGCATGGTCTGGTATTGCCAGGAGCAGCCCGAATGGACGACGGGGTCATTCAGAGACATTCTAGGTGCTAAATCGGCTTGGATGCGTCTCACCGATTTCTCCACTGTGCCCTCTGATATACGAGAAGGCGCCAGTGGCCTATGGGACCCGATAACTAAGGCCCTGCTTGACTGGATATCTATCGACTTTAGATTTCCCGGGAACCCTGAACCTAAAACGGATCGTGGATGGACGGAAGTCATTCACAAGCAGTTTCCCTGTCCATCTGAGCTCGGGACTGATTGGATGTCTTTCGAGGTCTCGCGAGTGCGTTTGAAAGACAGGCGCAGGGGCACAAGAGACTGAATCGTGACTACGTACCTTAGACACCATTACTTGCAATATAGTTTATATTCAGCTCGGTGCAATCGCGCGGACGTGATTGTTCAAACGCGATTCAGTATTGCGCGTACGTCGGGCTTTCTCACTGCTTTCATGATGATACATCTGTTGCGTAGCCATTGTGCAAGGACCCGAGCCGGACGCCGGTTAAGGATGCCAACACAGGTATCCGCTTGCGCTGACATCAATTCAAGGGCCAAGATGCCAAAAGAGCCTCTCGGAGACAGCCTATTAACCTCTGGAATCTCAGAGTCGATGTTTCGGATAGTTGAAAGCCGTCGTGGCGTTCGACCATGCACCTACGTACAGACCGCTTTGGCGTGAATGTATCTCACTGGTCCTCAAGATTCATACTCTCAAACAATTTGCTTAGATTTTCTGGAAGATTACTGTCAACGGGACTAGCAAAAGCAAGGAGGACACTATAGTCACTGCCGTACTATTTGTGCCTGCTGGGGAGGGACTCTGGCAGTATTCGAAAGCCCGAGATCGTTTTTACTACCTCCTAGTAGCAACATAACTACACATATATCACACGAGGGTTTCACCTTGCCAAAAGTCGGGCGGTAGCCCGCCCGTTCCTCCTACCAGGTGTGAGAAAAGTCAAGGATCCCGATTCCCGACGCATACAGCGTCCGCTGCATGGCGGGAAGTACAGGACAATGCAATAATCACTTAATATACTAAGTATTATTGAGCCAACTTGAGATGACTGTGGGTTTCAAAAGTTTTACTGACTTTACAGGCGAGTTCGCTGCTCTCGAAGGCAAATCCAGATGGGCGCCTCTGACATTCCGAGTCTGTTGATGCGATCATTTTCGCTAGTGATGCTAGTTGTGGTTCCGAGCTCGGACTCTGGAGCTTGCCTCCAACCTCCATCTGGGTTTCTAGGTGCATGCTGAATGCAATTTGCTTCACTCGAATGCGCGACACCTTCGTAACAGCATTGCGATCGGCCTCCGTCTCGGGCTAAAGAACGGACCCCTCTCAAGGCGACCCTTACGCCAGAGCTGGTATAAAAGCCGCGCTTAGAAACGTCCAGCCTCAGCAAGCCATCCTCTGGCGATTCTCCTTCTGCAGTCACATCCGCAACACCTGGAAACTCTCTTTCAACATACCTGGAATGTTTTCCTCACAGTCGAAGAAACTTATTCTCCTCGTCGCCTCTGCGACATGGTTAGTGAACGCTGCTCCTGCTCCTGCCCTGGATCTGGAGTCACACACTGCCGCTGTTGCTGCATGTGATCTGGTTCGGGATAGTCCTGACCTCAGCCCCGCCTTTGCTGGTACGTCTACGTGGGATGCCACCTCGTTTTCGTTCTACTAACTTCCTCTCTCTAGGCACTCTTCAATACGACAACGACATGTCTCACTGGTCTAACGCGAGTAGCTTACCTTCCATGTGCTCCGTGCAGCCAGACAGCCCAGAAGATATTCAGCGACTGGTGAGCTTCACTTTGGCTTCGACGGAAGACAGATAACTGATTCAGATGTGACGTTCAGTTCGAGATCATCAAGGCAACGCGTACACCATGGGCAGTCAAGGGTAAAGGCCACTGCAACAACAACAATATGAGCTCGACGAACGGTCTCCAAATCGCCATGTCCGAGTTCAGTCAAATCGAGTTGTCCGCTAACAAGAAGTCTGTGAAAATAGGAACAGGTCTGGATTGGGGGCAGGTATATACTGCTTTGGAACCTCATGGCCTCGTGGTAGTTGGCGGTCGATCTCCCAGCGTTGGTGAGTCACAAACGCCTTGATTGATACGAATTGGCGCTTATTCTGGGCTTCTAGGTGTTGCTGGCCTGTTACTTAGCAGCGGGTATGCGTGGATCACCAACGAGTACGGATTCGCCATCGACAACATCCTCTCGGCTGGTAAGTCACTAATTTTATGTCAGAAGTTCGTAAAACTAACCGATGCCACAGATATCGTCTTGCCCAACGGTACTTTCACCACCGTCTCTGAGACTCAGGATCCCGAAATCTTCTACGCCCTGCAAGGGGGCACTAACAACTTTGGTATCGTCACCAGCTTCACTCTCAGGACCTTCCCCGTCGGTAAGGTCTGGGGAGGCACCATCCTTTACTCGGCTGATCAGCTCGATGCAATGATCGACGCAACTGTCGAGTACTCTGCCAAGCCCTCGAACCCCAAGGCCACCCTCGCAACTCAGTTCTTTGCGGCAAACGGTACAACGACGGGTGCTGCGAGTAAGTGGCCTGCTTTTATTAGCCAATTCCACAGTTCTAACCATCGCCGTAGTCATGTTCTACAACGGCGAAACCCCTCCTGCAGGTCTGTTCGATTCGTTCATCAATGTTCCAGGTGTCAGCGGTGAGGCCAAGACACACGACACTTTCCTGTCCTTTGTTGCAGCTGGTGAGGTCGATGGTGACTCCAACAACCGGTATGTGGCAGCGCCCTTGTCCATCCAGTCCTCTTCTCATACCCTTTTCCTTTAGTGCCACATGGTACAGTGCACCTGTCCTTACATGGACCCGCGAGATTGTCGAGTTCATTGGCGAGACGGCTGCAGAATACTCCATCAAGGCGGCCCAACAGAGTAAGAGCATCAAACTCGTCACAGGTAATATCGAGCCTTTTGGTCAGCAAGCATACGCTTTCAACCGTGGCTCTGCATGGCCACACGACCCCTCTGCACCCTACAACACCTTCAACGGTCTCTTCATGTGGAGCGATCCTGCTGACGACGAGATCGCGCGCACTCTCACTGAAGAGTACCACAACAAGATCCACGAGAAGGCTGTCTCGCTCGGCGTGTCGAAACGGCAGGGTGAGCCAGAGGTGTACTATCCTCCAAACTACTCGATGGGCATCACTCCCTCGAGCATGATCTATGGACCCAACATGCCATGGTTGCAGGAGGTCAGGAATAGGGTCGACCCTGACAACCTTGTTAGCCTCACTGGCGGCTTCAAAGTCTAAACGTCTCTCTTGGTTTATCTTCCTCTTGGTTCCCCTATCCTTTCGCCATCATCTTTGGGCCCTTTTGACATTTTTTCGACATTTGCTCTCATTAGACCTATCATTATTGTACACAATTAGCACCTATTTCGCTTAGGCGTTGTATTATTTAAAGCTTCTATCAAACGCATTGCTCTCCGTCCATTGGCTCGGCTACGGTAAGCTCGCTTAGGTGCTGCGCACGCCCACCGGAAGTCCGGAAGGTGCATCCTGCCTGCCGCGTTCCGCGTTCATTCCGGTACCATGACCACTCCACCTCTCGATAAGCAGAATCTGGGATGCATATATGGCACCGCACAAGCGAAATGAAGTCCACGTCCTCGAATCATGGCTCCTGAACGACAAGGAGACGACCGCACAACCTCTAGCCCGACTCTAGCCACTTCTACTGGACAGACTTGCCCCAACGGCACGCACAAACCTACTGGCCAACTCGTCTGGCTCATTACAGGCACCTCATCAGGTCTTGGTTTGCGTCTCGTCGCCTCTGTGCTTGCACGAGGGGATCGAGTTATCGCCACTGCTCGTTCCTCTTCCAAATTGCCGACTTTCGACACCATACGCGACGTCTACGAGGAGTTTGTCAACAGGGTCAATGGCGTAGCTGTAACGGTGACGAACCACCCACCTCGTATACCTGACGAATATGCGCAAAACTTGGTCAGGCTTCAACTCGATATCACCTCAGGCGAAGCCTACTTGCGACAGAAGGTATCTGAAGCGGCGTCCCATTGGGGACGGATAGACGTCCTAGTGAACAATGCTGGCCTTTCGTTTCCTGGCCTTTTGGAAGAAGGGGGGTACGTCGATATCTGTTTTTTGCCATGGGCTTTCTTCATTTCTCCTAATCTCCTCTACCACCTTCCTCTTGTACTTCGTTATGCGAACGCACGATTGATGCTGACAATCGGTCTAGGTCATCCATGCTTCGTGCCGTGTTTGAGACGAACTTTTTCTCAACCGTGGATATGACGACAGCCACTCTGCCTTACATTCGGGCATCGAAAGGCTGGATCGTAAATGTGGGCAGCAGGAGCGTCTGGAAAGCTGGTACACCTGTGAGTGAAGCTGTTCGATGCATTTTGATGTTCCAGATCGGCTTGTTTCCTCACCTTGTTACTGACCGCGTCTCATACTCACAGGGCATTGGGCCTTACTTTACTTCCAAGGCAGCCTTACACGCGTATACAACTACACTTGCGATAGAATTGGAGAGCTTCGGCGTGAAAGTAAGGCTTGAAACGACTCGTAGCATAAGCAGAACTCAATTGCCTCTTTCATTCAGGTGGTGTTAGTAGCCCCTGGTGCGATGCGCACAGAGGGAATGTACGGCGGAGGGTGGTTTGGGTGGAAACCCCAAGAGGAGTCCTCTTCCTCAGATGGACCAGATTCCTCGAAGAATAATTCAGTGGTATTGCCGTCCTCTGGGGTAGAGACTACAGCAACCCCATCGTCCGATCAAGACCAATTTAACAGCAGTCCACAGCTCTTAGAAGAGTACACATCACTAAGATCGAAAGCCCAACAACGATACGCATCCATAGGTGGAACAGAACCTGGTGATCCTGCGAAGGCGATGGAGGTGTTGGTAGATTACGTGAGGATGGAGGGGGCTTTTGCGCCAAGAGGTGCGTCCATGCATCTCGTTCATTTTTCCTTTGGACTTGCCATCTCTCTCTTCTTTCTCTATGGTATTCTCATCTGGGTCACGAGTCAGAATTAACACCTTGCTTTATAGGCGAGTCCAATCTGGTGAACATGTCATTGACGCCAACATTGTACAACCCTCCTACCCTTGTCCTTGGTTCACAATCCCTGGCTGATGTAAGGGCCTATTGCGAAGAGCTCTTGGGTGTAGTCAATAGCCTGAATAGATACGGATGTGGCGGAGAGCTAGACCTCGATTAATCTAATTTTTACCTTCTCCTTGTCACCTCCACCCGCCGACGAAAATATGAGAGAGCACTCGGCTAGCAACAACGCATTTAGTGGGTGGTTTAGAAAGCGGTGTGGTATTTAGTCTTGAACGTTGCTCGGGAAGGTGCATTCCAGCTTTGTCCCCAACTTTACTTCAGTTCCATTCACCTTCGAAATATGAACGGACTTCTGAAGCCATTCAACAGCCCCTCGCCTTCCCTCCCTCACGGTTCCCCTGTAATGTCCTCGAAAGCTAGCATTTTATCAGTCGCAAGGTCAATTAATTGGCGAGACACTCATCCCGTGAAGACTTGCACCAATACCGAACGTCAACAATGGATGAAATCGAATGATGAAACTTTGCTGGAAACTTTTGGCACCACAAGACTTCCAAACGGACTCGATGGAATGAACGACTTGATGATTATATGTGGATTACATGGAAAAGAGTTCACGAAAGATGTTATCGATCAGGATACATCGCCGAACTCGAGCGACGAATGTCGCTTTCGAATTCAGATATTTGCCACATACGTGCCTTCGAGAGACTGGATTCTTACTTTCATCACCAAAAAGACCTGCGAACGGAATCAGTAAGTCTTGTAGCTCTGTGTTTCAAAGGAGTGTATATACCTTGGGAGTATTCAGAGAAGGAAGGCTTCCAGCCACAAATGCAGGTGGGCATGAGGGCTACTGGCTGCTCTGCTGTTCACCCTCTACATCCACTACAACACGACGTCGCTTTGGAGCCGGAGTGGTCGCATCATCGACCGGGCCTTGCAAGCCATCCTCATCGTCGCTTATCGGCCGCTTGGCACTCCTCAATACTGAAGATTCAGCTTGTGCGATATTGTCGTCTGCTCCTTCATCATCGAAACTATCAACGTCCATACCGTCACTGCCGGAACCTTCATCTTCGAAGCTTTCACTGCCGGAGACTTCATGGTCAGAGCTTTCACTTCTGGAACCTTCATCGATAGATCCTTCGCTGTCGAAGGCTCCATCGTCAGAACCTTCATCCTCGTAACCTTCGCTGTCAGTGCCTGGGATGTTCTCTAAAGACGAAAAGATGCGCCCATCTTCTGCGCTCCTGGTTGTAGTGTTGATGTGGGGTACAGCTAGCAGGAGATCCACGACGGCGTCATGTCCACCGCATGCAGCCAGCCTGAGTGCCGACCTTCCTTTATTGTCAACTAGGTTGACCTGCATTCCAGGATGGGCGAGGAGGAGTCTAACCGTGCCTTCTTGACCCTCTGCGGCAGCCATCATAAGCGCCGAGTAGCCTTCACTATCAACCAAGTCGACCTGAATCTCGGGATGTGCAAGGAGGAGTTTAACGATGCCTTCATGGCCGTCGGCGGCAGCTGTGAGTGCCGACACCCCGTTATTTTCCACCACGTTGACCTGGATCTCGGGGTGTGCGAGGAGGAGTGTAACGATGCCTTCATGGCCCTTGACGGCAGCCATTATGAGTGCCGACACCCCGTAATTGTCCACCAAGTTGACCTCGATCTCGGGACGTGTGAGGAGGACTGCAACGACACCTTCATGGTCCTTGAGAGCAGCCAGAATGAGCGATGACCGTCTATCATTATCAACTAAGTCGATCTGGATCTCGGGGTGAGCGAGGAGGAGTGCAACGACGCCTTCACGGCCATTGAAAGCAGCCAGCATGAGTGCCGACCTCCCATCAGTGTTAACCAAGTTGACCTGGATCTCGTGGCTTGCGAGAAGGGGTGTGACAACGCCTTCTTGGCCGCTAATAGCAGCCATCATGAGTGCCGAAAACCCTTCCTTATCGACCAAGTTGACCTGGATTTTGTGGTGTGCGAGGAGGAGTGTAACAACAGCTTCATTGCCCATGAAAGCAGCCATCATGAGTGCCGATTTCCCGCTAGTGTTAACCAAGTCAACCTGGATCTCGGGGTGTGCAAGGAGGAGTGCAACGATGCCTTCATGGCCCTTGAGAGAAGCGAGAATGAGTGCCGACACCCCTTGATTGTCCACCAAGTTGACCTCGATCTCGGGGCATGCGAGGAGGAGTGTAGCAACACCTTCATGGCTGTTGGTAGCAGCCAGCATGAGGGCCGACCTCCTGTTAGTGTTGACCAAGTTGACCTGGATGTCGTGGCGAGCGAGGAGGAGTTTGACGATGCCTTCACGGCCCTCGAGGGCAGCCATCATGAGTGCCGACACCCCTTGATTGTTCACCAAGTTGACCTCGATCTCAGAGTGTGCGAGGAGGAGTGTAGCAATGCCTTCATGGCCGTTGATAGCGGCCAGCATGAGTGCAGAATTCATATTAGTGTCCACCAAGTTGAGTTGGATCTCGGGGTGTGCAAGGAGGAGCCTGACGACGCCTTCGTGGCCGTTGAAAGCAGCCAGCATGAGTGCCGACACCCCGTCATTGTTCACCAAATTGACCTCAATCTCGGGGTGTGCGAGGAGGAGTGTAACGACGCCTTGATGGCCCTTGAGAGCAGCCAGCATGAGTGCCGACCTCCCGTCGGTATTAACCAAATTGACCTCGATCTCGTGGCGTGCAAGAAGGGGTGTGACAAGACCTTCATGGCCACTAATAGCAGCCATCATGAGTGCTGAAAACCCCTCCTTATCGACCAAGTTCACCTCGATCTCGGGGTGTGCGAGGAGGAGTATAGCAACACCTTCATGGCTGTTGATAGAAGACAGCATAAGTGCTGAACTCCCATCAGTGTTAACCAAGTTGACCTGGATTCCGTGGCGAGCGAGGAGGAGTGCGACGATGCCTTCACGGCCCTCGAGAGCAGCCAGCATGAGTGCTGACACCCCGAGATTGTCCACCAAGTTGAGCCGGATGTTGGGGCGTGCAAGGAGGAGCCTGACGACGCCTTCATAGCCCTTGAGAGCAGCCAGCATGAGGGCCGACACCCCGTCATTGTCCACCAAGTTGACCTCGATCTCAGAGTGTGCGAGGAGGAGTGTAGCAACGCCTTCACGGTTGTTGATAGCAGCCACCATGAGTGCTGAACTCCTGTTCCTAGTGTCCACCAAGTTGACCTCGATCTCGGGGCGTGCGAGGAGGAGTGTAGCAACACCTTCATGTCCCTTGAGAGCAGCCATCATGAGTGCCGAAACCCCTTCCTTATCGACCAAGTTGACCTCAATCTCGGGGTGTGCGATGAGGAGTGCAACGACAGCTTCACGGCCATAAAGAGCAGCCACCATGAGTGCCGAAATCCCATTAGTGTTAACCAAGTTGACCTGGATCTCGTGGCGAGCGAGGAGGAGTATAACAATGCCTTCATGGCCCTCGGCGGCAGCCATCATGAGTGGCGACATCCCGTGATTGACCACCAAGTTGACCTGGATCTCGGGGCGTGCGAGAAGGAGTGTAACGACGCCTTCATAGCCCTTGAAAGCAGCTAGAACGAGCGCCGACAACCCCTCTTCATCAGACAAGTTGACATGGATCTTGTGGTGTGCAAGGAGGAGCCTGACGGTGCCTTCGTGGCCGTTTGAAGCAGCTACCATGAGTGCTGACCGTCCATACTCGTCAACCAAGTTGACCTGGATCTCGGGATGTGCAAGGAGCAGCACGACGGTCCCTTCTCGGCCATTCCAAGCGGCCACCATGAGTGCTGAACACCCCTCGATATCGACCAAGTTGACATGGATTTCGGGGTGCGCAAGGACGAGCCTAATGACGCCTTCATGGCCATGCCAGGAAGCCAATATCAACGGGGATGCTTGTTGGATCGACGTTGCAACATTCGGGTTGCTAATGTTGCCATTGGGCAGTAAGGTCGTAGGTAGATTGTAAATGGCAAGCATATGCAAGGGGCTGAGAATGTCGAAGAGATTGGAGTAGGTAAAGGTAGGAAAGGCATTGCATCCACGAACGAAGGATGTCGTTTGCCGTCGGGTGTCCTCAACATCAAAGGATTGTCGGGCATGGAAAGCCCAGGCATCAGATGCGTATGTGAGGAGAGGGTCTGCTTGGCGCGCTGCGGCAAATCCTTCTGCTGAGCGGATCTTTGTATTTTGGAAACCACATTCTGTGAGGTGGGACATGCAAACTCTGGCGAGATGGGATTGTGGATCGGGGAATGAGTCGCGGAGTAGTTCCTCGAGTGTGCCCTTGGCAGTGTAATCTACCGCATCTCAAATCAGAAAAGGAGCAACAGGGTATCCCCGTTCACTTACGGACTAGGCGAACGACATTGCTCTCCTCTTCGACATTGACTAGGCCATGGCAGAGAGTCATGAGGGTCGAGCCGGGCGCAAGCCGATCAGGATCAAACTTGCAGGTGGTGGGAGATATTGCTACGGCGCATTCTAGTTCCTGAATTGTCATGGACCTTGCAGCATTCAGAACCCACACCAGTACAGTCTTTGCAAGGAGGACGTGGCTAGATCGCTGCTCGAGGATCCTGCGCCAGGTCTGGCGATAGACATCCTCGATTCTCGAAGGAAACCCTGCGAGGATCTGCCTAACCTCGTGAGCTGTAACACACTCGGAGAGCGCGTCCAATTGGAGCGATGCGTGCAAGAACCTTTAAATAGATCAGCCCGTGGGCAAGTAGAACATTGAACAAGGCTCACATTCCACCACAACTTCTCTTAACCGAAGATATAATCTCGTCTCTGAGGGAACAGCCTACTCTTTCGAGTAATTCTGAGAGGTCCCGACTGCGTGTAATTTCTTGGGCAATATGGAGGTCAAGATCGCCGTCTTGGGCGATAATGGGGAGACAGTGTGCATTGGGAACTCGCACTTGGACATTTCGGGATGTGATGAAGAGGCGGGCATTCAATGAAGCAAGCTTCCGAACGATGTCAACCTGAAGTTTATCGTGTGCTTCGTCCAGTGCGTCGAGGATGTAAAATGTAGCCGGTTTATCCTTTGTAAATCGCAGCAGCAGCAGCAGAAGCTCTGCCTCTGTCGGCTGGGTGTGTTCACGAAAATGTCGTGCGTATACCTCCTCAGCATGCAATACGCACTCGGGATGGCGCTCAACCGTTTGCTTGACAAGGATTTCCAGGATGTTTCGAACAGTGAGTTCGGCCGCATCGCTGTAGCGGAAGTAGACGTAACAGACGCAGATGCTGCCACCTGCAGCGTCGGCACGAGCCTCAAGCTCGTTGATGACAATGGATCTGGAGCAGTCGTTAGCGGGGTTTCGTTGCTGAGGTGCTACACCACTTACGCCATGACAGTCTTTCCCGCACCCGCTGAGATGGGAGGTGAGTGGGAAAGGCGCCAAAGTTAAAAATACAACTCACGCATTCCAGTGCCCCACAGGATCTTGAGGTCGCCGTTGAGATCCAACCAGAGGATGAACTTGTCGGTCTTGAGGAACCAGGCCCCTGTTCCTGGCGTAGCCTTTGACAGAACGTCCAGATGAACCTTCCGAAGGTTACGAACAAGGCGGAGGGCATGCACAATGTTGAGCTTGGGGTTGGAATTGCTATAGAAGTGCTGGATGTTGATGTTTCCCCCCGCGATTATAACATCCCCTCCATGGGTTGTTATGCCCTGGACTGTCTGATTGAAAATGGGAGCTGCGGAAGAGGAAGAGGGTCCTGCTTTGACTAGTCAGGGAGCGTACAATCATCGTCAGTTTCAAATGTCCTACCCAGTGAACCATCGATCGGCGCCTGCAGGGCACAAGCGCTTTGTTCCTCCTATTTGGTGGATGGGTTAAGCAATCAGGAGGGCTCATGAAGACGAGATCGTACTCACCATGTCAAGAAGACTTGGGATGGACGAGCTCATGGTAGAAAGCAACACAAGATGCCTTTACAGCAGAGGGAACCAGGAGTAGGAGCCGTGGTCGTGGTAGCTGTCAGAGCCGAATCGATGCATGTGGGCTGTGCGTTATCTACAGGCGCTCTGGCCACATGTCTCCCACACTCGGACTGACGAATTCGTTTGTGAGCGGTTGGTAAACAAGGTCACTCTCATATGTAGTATGGTTTGAGACGTGCATCAGATTCACTGTCAGTCATAGGAGTCCTCGAATCACGGGCATTCATTCCCGATTAAAAATCCATCCCGATTTGGATTGTTTAGTTCCCGATCTGGCCACAGCCCCTCTCTCGATTTCTCTCAGTTCCAGGCCCCCCGTTAATATTGATATATATGACACCTGCTAGCAGACAGAGTACGAATTCTGCGCGAAAACACGACAAAACGAAAGCGGATCAAAGACGAGAACCAACCTCCGTGTACCACACCAGGTCTTCTGGAAAGACGCTATCAGGAAAGCGCACAGCCTGAGACCGCCTCATCGTGCAGAAAAGCTATATTGAACAGTCCAGCAGTGGCGCTGTTACATTCCTTGGTCGGTGATCTGGTGATCAAAGTACACAGTTCCCCAGTCGCCGGTCACGGTGCGTGCCTCCAGCCCAACTCGTGCCCATTTTCCATCATCGGTTCAACGAATCCACGGAACGTCCATGGCGCCTCGACGCCATCCTTGCCTTGATTCTGTGACCATCTCATCCCATAACCCTCTAACACCCTAACCTCATATACGAGCACCTGGTGTGGTAACCAGTGGAGATTCCTCCATGTTGCTGCATCGATTATTCTCCAAAACAGAGCAACTGCTCTCTCGTTGATGCGAGCGACAGGTCCTGAGGGTGTCCCCCACCAACCATCACTCTGCTTGCGCCTCTTGGTTTCCTCCTCTTCGTCATTTGCCAACGCCACTGGCTGCGATCTATGCGCATGCTTCGTCCATGCTTTCGCCCCTGCAGTTAGGAGGGCCTTGTTGGGAACTTGAAATGCTGCAAGGCATTCTTCGACTGATGGAGGCGTGGATCCCAACGCTGAGCCTACTGTCAACGCTAAGCCCTGCTCAAGGTGCTTGAAGAGCGCTGATGATGGATCCAGGCGATCTTGACTATCATCAATATGTTCCTCCGCAGCCGAGCTTACGCTTCCCTGCACTTTGGATGATGCTAGTGGGTTGTCCTCGCAAGCCGTTGGGACATATCTAGCAACACGGATCCGCAAATCCGTCGCTATAGGAAGTTCTTCCATGCCCCGGCAGACCGGATGCTTAATCGGGCTATCCTGTTTGTCCAGGGGGGCTTCTCGAGCACCATACTGCTGCCCTTTGTTATCCGAGTCCACGAGGGTGTTATCGGCCATTTTGATTTTGGAAGTGGATGCAAGCAGGATCACGGGGTACAGAGGGGAGAAGCAATATCCCAGGACATTGATGCTGCGGAATGTCATTTCGTAAAAGACAAACAGTTGTCGCAAGCTTGGAAGGTCACGGTACCAAGCTTTCAGGCTTCGATGCTGCTTGCTCTATACTTCGACGCCCTGCGATCCCTGCTATGAAATGGAACGCAGAATGGAGGTAACCATCGCCATTCGATGGCCCTGAACGAGCAGAAAGTGTACAGATCCTGAGTTCAAAGTCCAACTCGACTTTGCCCGCCTCGATAGGAGCAATTGAGTTACGTCTCTGTCGGGAATGCGGGGTGGGATAAACCAGGGGTTCTGATCTAATAGTCTCTTGATAACAAGATGCCATGACTGTGCCTCGCCGATAAAACCGATGAATGCTGCCAAGCATCCTGACCTCCCATTTCAGTGACTTGAAAAATGAGTTGCTTGCGGCCTGCCATCCTCCATGATAACAAGGCAAGATAGCGAGTTCTCTGATGGCATTTTCGGTGAGCGCTGAAGCCCCTTGCTCAATGCTGTTTGCTTTCTCTGATAGAATATACGATGATTTCCGACCTACACAGTGCTTCGATATCGAAGACGTGTAAAAAGGGGACGGAATAGTGGCCGCTATTGATCCCGATCAAAAGCACGGCTTTGGCCGACGAACGCCAGCGCGTTCAGCGCGCCTCTTATCTCTGCAACTTGTGGCCCAGTTGGCGTGTCGAATCCTGGAAATCTCCTTTCAGCCCCCAACACCTTGTAAAATGGCTGACCTCTGGCTTTTTTCTCTCCCAAAATCTATGCTCGTATGCAGGCTCAACTTGGTTTTTTGATGCCAACTTTCCATCTCGAAGTCTCGTTCTCCAGGTCGTAACCCATTGACATCGAAGCTGGGAGGCCTTATCAGAGACTTTCAATGGTCTTATCTTAGCTTTTGCCACAATCAATCCAATGGTGGAGATCTCAAAGCACAGGTGACTTGTCGAGAAGCTCTTACGGAATGGGAATAGATATCAGCTTCTTTCTTATCTATCCCAAATTTTGACCTGGGGAAGTCAAGATATATATAGCGCGTTGGAGGTCTTATGGTTTCTTGCCGCCTGGTTTCTTGCCGCCTGCTTCCCCGGAACCGCTGCGAGGTAGCTGCAAGCACACGACTAGGCAATCGACGCATTGCTCTTCAATCCACACTATCATGGCCGATCATGAAACTCTCCTTCCCCAAGGCGCCGGCTATGGTGTCGGTAAGTGATGCACCGTCCTTGTTCAAGGTTGAATACTGACCGCCCTTGATAGTCGTCGGCATTGGTCTCTTCTTCTCAGCGTTCATGCTTGGTTTGACTGCCATTCAAGCACGATACACCTCATTCTCGCCTAAGGACTCGGAAGAGTTCTCTAGTGCCTCAAGGAGTGTGAAACCTGGACTGATTGCTGCGGGTATCGTGTCAGCATGGACGTGGGCAGCTACATTGGTGGGTTCTCTTCGTCTTAACCTTCGAATGCACCGTACTTAACCATGCGCTGCACAGCTGCAAAGTAGTGCGGTGGCCTACAAATTTGGTATCTCTGGTCCTTGGTGGTATGGAGCCGGTGCAACCGTCCAGGTGTTGCTCTTCGCAATGGCAAGTTCTGTCGTTGGCATACTCGTCGTACTTGTTCTAATTTACCTTTACCCAGCTGGCGGCTAAGCTCAAAATGAATGCACCTTACAGCCACACATGGCTGGAGATCGTTGCAGCGCGATGGGGACGTGTTGCTCATCTCGTCTTTATGTTCTTTGGGTGTGTATACCTCCGGCTCTCATTAACGTGCATCACTGACTTCTGGCCATAGTCTTGCCACCTGTCTCATCGTCAGCTCTATGCTTGTCCTCGGTGGCTCAGCAACCGTGACCGATCTAACAGGCATGCACACAATTGCAGTAAGTGTACACCGAGACTGAGCTGTCAGTATCTTGACAGATCTCCTGTGCAGGCCTGCTTCCTCATTCCTCTTGGCGTCTCCATCTATGTCTCCGTTGGTGGAATGCGATCCACGCTGGTCAGCGACTAGTACGTATCCCTCTATTATCCATTAGAAGATGTGTCTTAAACCTGTCCTCCAAGCACTCACACTGTGGTTCTATTCGCCATCATCCTCGTACGCCTTCAGCTTGCTTGAATCTACCAGATATTTAAATCTAGCTACAGACTTTCGTCTTCACCGTCTACGCCTCAAGTGACAAGATCGGCAGTCCCTCAAGAATGCACGAGCTTCTGCACGTCCAGTCTGTCAAGACCCCAATAAAAGGCAACGCTGACGGCTCCTACCTCACAATGCGATCGACCAACGGTCTCGTCTTCGGTGTGATCAACCTCGTCGGCAACTTCGCCACCGTCTTCCAAGATCAAGCTTATTGGCAGCGTGCAATCGCCAGCCGACCATCCACCACTGTCAAGGCCTACTTGCTTGGTGGTGTGGCTTGGTTCGCCATTCCCTTTACTTTTGCCACAACCTTGGGATTGGCAGCGGTTGCTCTTCGTGACGACCCCTCTATGAGACCTTTGTCTCCTGCCGATGTTTCTGCTGGTCTTCCTGCTTCCGCGGCGGCGGCTGCCTTGTTAGGCAAAGGAGGAGCTGCTGCTATTCTCATTTTGCTCTTCTTGGCCGTCACTAGTGAGTCTATATCATGTTCTTCGTTTTAAGGCCATCTCTGATACTCCTCTCCAGGCGCTTGCTCTGCCGAGCTGATTGCAGTTTCGTCGCTGTTCACCTACGATATCTACAAGGCGTACATCAATCCTAACGCTACCGAGAAACAGATCCTTAGGATGGGTCACATTGGCGTCGTTGGTTATGCCATCGTTTGTGGTATTGCGGGTACCATCTTCTACTACATCGGCATCTCCATGGGTTGGCTCTACGTGAGTTCTATCCACTTTTCTTCGTGACAGCTATCAGAATTAACCCATCCACGGTAGACCTTCATGGGTGTTCTCCTTGGCTCTGGTGTCGTTCCTATCGCGCTCTGCATCACTTGGAGCAAAGCCAACAAGTGGGGTTGCATCAGCGGCGCTGTCATTGGCCTCTTCTGCGGTATCGCTGCATGGCTCATCACTACCGCGAAGCTTAACGATGGAGTAATCGATGTTGTTACCACTGGAGGCGACTACGAGATGCTTGCTGGTAACATTGCGTCAATTGGTGTTGCGGGAATCATTGCTGTCGCTGCGTCCCTCATCGTGAGTACTGCGCTCTGGTTGGCCAAGGCAGAACATCGACTGATTACCTATCCAGTGGCCCGATAACTTTGACTGGGCTACCACCCGTGCAATCAACGTTGCCCCTGCTCACCCATCAGAAGAAGAGAAGTCTGATACTGATAGCGAGAAGAAGGGCATCTCTGACGTGACTGCTCGACCAGCCTCTGTCACTGAATCCCGTCAGGACCCCGACGCAGAAGAAGCGGAAGGCCTCGCAAAAGCATTCAAGTTTGCTAGTTACTCCTCTATCGCCCTCTTTGTCGTCCTTGTGCTTGCCATCCCGCTACCACTGTTCTTTTCTCAGCATATCTACACGCCTGGCGGATTCACGGGATGGGTGGCGATCGGCATCGCTTGGATCTTTTTCTCGATTGCCGCGGTTGTGATATATCCTGTGTACGAGTCGCGGGTGGCGGTTGGGCTGATTTTCAAAGGGATCACCAAGGTGCGTTTGAGTCTTCATACATTAGGGGATCACGGTGCTGATACTCTGCCGTAGGATATCTTCAGTCCTGGCAGCGGCAAATATGCCGAGCCTGCAAAAACATCTACGGCGTAATAGCGCTCTGGGTCGGTTCGGTTTCCTCTTTTATCTTCATGGCGGGCTGGTATAGGTGCTTCCTGACCTTCAGTGGGCAATTAACGTCAACGTGATTAATGAATGCCATGATATCTCTCTGTAACAGTACCAGCATTTTGATGTACATATACTCTTTGAAGCATTTAGTTTCTGGTTCAAGACATCTGTAACGAGTATCATAGGTCACACGAGTCTGAGGTTCAAGTTGCTTTGACCTTCTTGGTTGAGCCTCCAGCCCTTGCTGCTGCCCGCAAGCTTCGGGACAGGTCTCCGCCAAGTTGGTAAACGATAACAGCAGGGACGACAATCCACAACCTAGAGGAAAGATGGGTTTCCATCAATGCCACTGTACCCGTAATTCAAAGTTCAGAGGACATACCCATTAAGAACTGCCCAAAGAGCGAGCCTGTCAACAGAGTTATGGCCAATCGCACAGTAGTCGCAGTAGTACTCCTGGGCCCAGTAAAGAATGGTCTTTCCGAGCGTCAAAGCTGCTGCTGTGAATCCGACCAAGGGGGCTGTTGGTTCGCCATTTCGCTGAAGATAGACGTAGTAGAGGTTTCCGACAGTTTCAACGAGGTTCATCAAGGCTGAATGGTTCGCGTCAACGCATTCTAGGGAAAACATTGGGGGGACAGGACCTACATTGAGCGTTGGTGAAACCGTCTCCGCGATTGAATGAAGGCCAACCATAGACCTGTTTGTTGCGTTCGATATCGGCCGTAGGTCGGGATCAGATCGAAAGGTAGGGCTTACATGGTCTACCTGGAATGGCCAACGGAATTCCTTAATGAGATATTATGACAGCCTTTATGACATTAAGCGCGTACCTCTTCCCAGAGTTCGTACGGCTTCCAGAGGAAATGGAGATCACCACCCTGGAGAAGGCAGCATTCCTTCGTTCAACAAACGTATGGGCACATGAGGACGCACTACGTACGGTCATTGACCTGGGCCTTTGAAAGGTGGTAAGAGGTTTGTTAGATTTGTTATGGGCAAGGAGAGAGGGCACACGACGCGCACCTCATAAAGCAGTAGCTTGCATCCCAAAGGATCACGGGCAGGGATGCAACGAACCACAAGGTGATCCAAGAACGCGACGAACTTGATGTTACCGGCATAGTGAGGACGACGGAAGTTCAAGACTGAGCTCAGGAATATCGAGTGTAGCAGCAAGAGAACAAAGTCGTCAGTTATGGGCTGAAATTCGGGAGCTTCATCAAGTTCTCTGTTTCCCAGGTTCCCCACAAATGTAATTTGACTTCCGAGGACCGAGGTGCAGAGATCTCTGACATATCACAATTGTCAAATCGGTTCGTTGCTTAGAGTGCCAAAGACGTCGTTTGAGCGAGTCACCTAGAGCGTAAATAGCCTTTCAGGAGAAAAAGGTAGCTATTTTTTGCTGGAAGTTTGAGACAACGCCAATTTATCACTTCCAGAATACCAGTTATCCAGGTGGGTGGGTAGAGAAATGACTGGCGGGATTCCGCAGAGCGCATCGTGGACTACCTTGGGGCCAATAGGCTCTTGTCCTAACTCTGACAAACAATGACCGTGGGTCCGACTTTGGCCACGCGAGGATCTTGCTCATTAGCATCATCGTCCTCCAAGCGTCTATTTTTCTGTGGCTGTAGAACGGCCTTCTTCAGGTATACCAAGGATCCTCAAGATGGGAGAACTTGTGAACGTCGTCGTGGCTTTCGCTGTAATCATTTTCTTGTTTCGCTGGATAACTTCAGGTGCGTGCAAGATTCTTGGGACGGAATGAAGGTCTCTAAACGTCTATTGTATAGGAAGCGACGGTTCGAATGACCAGAGACAGGCTGCGCTGGGCTTTAGACCCAAGACTGTGTCGCAGCAGATGGTGAGTGTTATGGCTCTTCATTAATCCATACAGCTTTTAATTTGTATTACTTCAGATTAACACAGTGTCGGGCATGTTCCCGGATATACCAGTGTGCGTCCCAGTCCTAAAGGCTGTATTATCCTGTTGTTCGTGCAGGCAAGGCTTACGCAAGACCTTTACAGCCCCAACATCCATTATGATCTCCTGCGAACCGGAAGTGTAGAACAAACCATGAACAAAGTTCTGGAACGGGGATTCTTGGAAGCAGTGCGTATATTGGTCTCCTTGTCATTCTCGGTTAGCAACAGATGGTCTCATGCCATTTGCGAACCTTCCTCGCGCACCCATAGCCACCAGCAGCCTTCCACACACTCTACCCTCAATCCTCGAACGCAAACGCCTCGGGCAGTGCGACCAGTGGGACAGCATCTTCAAAACCAGCAGCCAAACCCGCTTCACTCGTGGAACGATACAAATTGGAAGAACGCGTCAAGACGGGTGAGGTGGTGGATGATTCAAGTATAGGAGGAAAGGCTCAATGGGAAGAGAGCGCTGAGAAGCGGGAGGCGAGCTTGAGGGAGAGAAAGGCACAGATGATTTTGGCTGCGAGACAGTGAGTGGCTTGTAGCTGTATGAAAGGCTAGTTCTAGGATTCTAATGGCTGTTGGTGTTTAGACGGTTCTTGGCCCAGCAGCAGGCGCAGGCTGCAGCTTAGGAGACAACTGTTTGGCGTTTGGAGTTTGGACGGTGTATCTTGCTGCCCAATCTTTACTAATATCATTTAATCCTCCCCTCAAATCGTACCAGGCTTGCTCGTAGACTCGGGCCATACCTTTTCCCTCTCTTTGCCTCAACCTCTTTTGCTAAAGGTTGAAGCTCTTGGTTTTAGGATTTCGTACGGCTCGATAACTCCGGAACTAAACCTTGTCGAACAGGTCGAGCCTGTCCCTGGACGAGCAAAGGTAGCAGAAGTCTGGACTCAGAGCGCCAAGGCCAGCGCCTACGGCTCTTTTGCTTGAATGATTCAGGATGAACGAAGAGTTTCGCGAGGACACCGATTACTCAATCTCTACAGGGCAGCCTCGTTGTGCACTAATTTACTCTACGCCCTCAGCCCACCACAACCGGTCAGTTGCTATAGCTTCGAAGGACATATGGCTGGAAGCAGTTGGCCTACCATTCCGGAGGAGGTGAAGACCTGGTTTGAGAAGGCAAGGCCGATTCAGTCGTCTACTTGACTTTCTCCTTACCCTGTACTGACAGGAACAGTCTTTTTCATATGCGTATCGAGGAGTGCCTGGGAGTATAGGATCGACATTCGGAAAGCTCCAATTTGCCTCCAGGCCATAACAGGGGCTTCGGGAGCTTTATTCGGAGATGGCTCCATGGAGATAACTAGATGGAGCACTGCTTCCGGGTGCTTGCCTGTGCTTGCCTCGAGGTTTGCGCACACTCGTTTTTTAACATTTGTTCTCCACTTATATAACCGGCCATGGCAAATCGTCCCATCGGCCCCGCTTTCCCTCTCTTTCGCTCGCCTCCACGAGGGCTCGCCATCCGCTTCCGCTCTTCTGTTTCAAGCGCCTGCTAGTTCTGCGGCCTGGTAGACCCTGCTGGCTGGGATCTGACCGAGGTGAGTTGACCAGGCATTCCTTAGCGCAGCGGCAGACAACTAAAGTCCCTAGGTTTCTTTCCATCCACTCCAAGCCTCAAACCCTAGAACCAGGAGCCACCTGCACGTCCAAGCAAGTTTTCAACCTCCTGGGCTTTCCTGTCACGGTGGCCTCCGAGGCTCCTAGACCCATCTCCGCCTACCCTTTCACGCATTCTCCGAAATGGCCACAGTCCAGAACGGCCCCGTGCCTGACATCCAGGACCCATCGACCATCTTCCATGCGCAGCTGATCAGGTCCACCACCCTCGTCTGGCGTGTCAGTCTATTCATCTACGCCATCCTCATTGCCTACGCCGTCTTCCGCATCCCGCATCTTGTCGGTCTCTTTGGATCCTCCTCGGAATGGTACACTGGCCATTTCTTGTGGTACAAGGCGCCCAAGAGGCCAAAGGGACGTGTGGGGAGGAATGATTCCAGTAGGACGTTGGTGGGCAGGCACAATTCAACCAAGAGTGCAGTTGGCATGGCCAGGAAGGAGTCCTCGAGGACGGTCGTAAATGAAGATGGCAGCTACGAGACGGAGGCGACGACGACTCGTGGTTACACCCGCCATCCCGAGAAACAACACCGTCGACCTCAGTACCACAAGGAAAGGTCACAGCCCATTGCCGAGGAGATGAAGGCCAAGTTCCCAACACACATCCCCTCAGTCCACCGCCTCCTCCGCCCTGCCCTGACCGTGTCAAGGATTCGGGTCTTCAAAGGCTATTCTATTGCCCAGCTGGTGATGATGGTATTATACTTTGTCATCCTCGTCTCCACCACGTTCTTCCAGTCGAATCCCTTTGTTGACGCAACGAGGCCGGCATGGGTTGCGGTGTCCCAGATGCCATTGTTGTTCGCTTTGGCGCAGAAGAATAACATACTTGGCAGTATCATGGGGTATGGGTATGAGAAGGTAAGATTTCTCATTGTAGAATACAGTATGTGATTATTGACCAAGTTTTGATAGCTCAACTTCCTCCACCGGTTTGCAGCCAAAGTTGTCATTCTCGCTTCCAACATTCACGCGATATACTACTGTGAGTCCCCTTTTGGATACAATCGCTTCTCGAATTCACGGATTCCTCGCAGTCTACAAATGGACCCTGGAAGGTACCTTTATGCCTCAAATGCTTCGAGCCACGAACGCCTGGGGGATGGCCTGCCTCATCTTCCTCGACCTCATCTACCTACTGTCTTCCTCTTTCTTCCGGAACAATTACTACAACCTTTTCCTATGGTCCCATATGATCTGCTTCTCCATCCTCGTTCCCGCGGTTTATCTTCACCAGAAGTCGCTCCTACCCTACGTCCTCACTTGCGCGTTCCTCTACGCTTTCGATCGCGTCGCCCGGATCCTCAAAACACGCATCAAGACGGCGACGATCATCGAGATTCCTCAACTTGACGCCACACATGTCGAGATTCCAAGTCTGAACGCTGGGTGGAGAGCAGGTCAGCATGTTCGTCTACGCATTCTCTCCACCAAGATGGGATGGCTCGGATGGACCGAAATGCACCCATTCACCATTGCCTCCTCAACTTCCTCCCCTGATGCCTGCCTCACCCTTCTCTGCAAGCAATCTGGCGACTGGACCAAAGCCCTTGCGCAGCTCGCCAAGCAGAAGGATTATAGCGTCGACGGACAGGGTCAGGTCAAGGTGATGATTGAGGGGCCGTATGGTGGACCGAGTCGGATGGTGTTTAGCAGTTTCTCTGCGGCGTTGTTGGTGGTTGGAGGAAGTGGTATCACTTTTGGCTTGAGCATGGTTCAGGATTTGGTTGAGAAGGATCTGAGAGGCGAGAGTCGATTAAAGTGGATCGAGCTTGTGTGGTCATGTTCCGATGCAGGTACGCAGCCACTCTCTTTGTCTGACACTCTAGCTGATGGTTTGTGCTCAAATGTAGCCTCTGTCGTACCCCTTGTCCCAATATTTACGGAGCTTGTTGAACAATCAGTGCTCACCCCTCTCAAGATTACAATTCACTATACGAAAGCAATGACCTCTAAACTACCCATCATTCCCCCTCACGTCGACCCAACAGGACCCATTACCCTCCATCCAAACGTCACCCTCGCCCCAGGCCGACCCAGACTTGGCAAAGCACTAGACCTCGCCATCGCACGCGCTGCCTCCCTCGAAAGTGCAGATGCAGTCGGCATCGGAGAGACATCAAAGGACGCTGGAGGGATCAAGGGCGTCGCGGTCGGTGTTTGTGGCCCGAAAGGGTTCGGAGATGAGATTGTGAGAGCTGTGAATGGGATTGACAGTGCGAGGAGGGAGCAGGTTGGCGGTGTGGAGGTGCATGAGGAGGAGTTTGGTTGGTAGTCTCCCGGACGCTCTCGATCAGCGCACTTCTTTGGCATCTCTTAATCCCCCCTCTCCCTCTCATTGCACGAGGGCATCATTGCATTGTACACTTACGAATGGCATCGGACTATCATGAATCAAGCACTCAATACGGCCTTTTTGTATTTTTACGCTCTTTATGACACAATTCACTCACTCTCTGGATTATCCCCTGGTATCTATATTTATGGGCTTAAATGGTTGGAACTTGGGTTATCTATTGTCTTGTAGAGTAGACTCACCCTTTAGCTGCGCTAGTTACGCTGGTTGTACCTGGGCTATTAGACTCCCTTGCGCTGACAATCAAAACCCTTATGTCAATATTTAAACCCCAGTCAATGGGGAATAGTTATTTGGGTAATGTCAAGCGAGAAGAATAATCACGTTCGAAAACGCGCGAGCAGAGTCTCGGGTCATGACAGCATAGGGTGGGGAAAATGGCATATATTAACGTGCTTTGGAACGGTCCTTTCGTCGTATCTTGTGTCGAGGAACTTGAAATGTCATCCAATCATCACCTAAGCGAGGAGGGCAGTCAAAGTGACTGTTGATGATTTCTAGCCATTCTCGATCGTTCTGCGGGGGCTGCAGGGACATGTAGTCCGCCGTCATCCACGCGGTTGTTGCATCGACGATAGGCTTCCACAAGGCCTCCGAGCCTTTCCGAATGCCCGTCGGGAGGGTGGAGGAGTCCATACGATAGAACCAGGTATTTTTCTGGCCGCATACCTCTAGATAGGTGCCCTCAAGCCACTTCGGTTGCTCTTGACAGTACCACACCATACACCATAGCACAGATTCGAGATCATGACGGAAGAGACGCTGGATAGGTTGCTCGGCCTTGTACCCCATGGTCATCGCGATGAAGGGTCGAGTCCCAACACGCTCGGTGTCGGGAAGTGCTGGAGTCAGACTGCCGGGTTCCATAATAGTGGCATGATCGAAATCGATAAGAACGGCTGTACGGGTGGCGTCGCTGGCGCCGGTGTGCATCATGTTCCAGAAACTCAAGTCCTGGTGAGCGACACCAATTCCCCACAGCAGTCGAAGACCTAAAGTGGCAGGAAGTCAGTACTCACGCAAGGGAGTGGTCGGAGCGTCTCACATCGAATGATCTGCCAGATGTAATCTTGAAAGTCTTCAGGATCTAGAGTGTCGAGTTGTTGAAGCTTTCTCATCACCATGATTGAAGGGACTCGGGAACCAACAGTCTCAAGCCCGAGAGATTCCCTAATATGTCGCGTAGAAAGTTCGTCGTGCTCTTCGTGCATAACGACCTCCGGGAGATGGTCAATGACATGATCAGGGTTGGGAATATAATGCTTCGCGCGTTCTTTCGCCACAGCTATCACCAAAGCCTCGCTAAGGCGTCGTTCGTCGCGCCACGAGAGTTTGAAGAAAAGATCAGCCAGGGAGCTCGCTTCCGCCTCTACCTTTGCCCGGGAACGTGTCGTTCGAGCGCTTGTTTTCATCGATACCTGCGGGTAAGAGCCTCTAGGAACAGGTGTTCCAAAGACACCGTGACGGCCCTTCAACTGCCAATGTGGGCGAGCTCGTACGTCAAACGGCATTGACCGCGAGCCGAGTGGTACAGCCAGGTCAAGAGATGCTGACCCCCGCATCCGCGGACTAAAACGCTGGAAGAGTACGACTGTCGCTACAAGAAGCGGAAGTTGTGCGATTATGTCGATCGGCTCTGTAGCTATGCAGCCTTGCGCATCATACCACCTGAGGCTCAAGAAATTATCTGGCCAAGGGATGTCGTCAGCTGGTCATGAATGGAGGTGGACTGAAGCTAAACGAGGCCCACCTTGCAAGACAAGACTGAAGCTATGAGTGCGATCCCACCGAGAGCATAGCATTTGGAGGCCGTTGCAGGCTGATTCGTACTGGACTTCTGACTCAAGGTCCACTGCATCGCTCGCTCTGTCGGTCTTTCGTCGTTTAGGTGAGGGCGAAACGCTCTGATCGCTGCGGTGCTTGCGCTTCCCAGCAGCTGGCGTCGAGGCAGGTGACAAAGAGTCGCTCCCGCTATGAGACATGACGGCCGCTGTAGGGCGATGAGACGAGCCACGGGTCAAGTAGTCAGAGGGGAGCTGACCTTGTCTGAGCGTATCAGGCGCCGCAAAGCTTGGAAATTCAACCAATGCAAGTGATTCAGTGCTGGTAACGTCCCAGGAGTTCCAGATGTTCTCCCATGGGAGGTGACAAGTTGGGTTTCTTAGCTTCCAGGTCTTTGTCTCGAGTGTCTTGGTCCATTGCTCCAACGACTTCCGACGATAAGGGCGTGAGAGGTGTGCAAGGCTCTGCAACGTTGTCCCTGCAATTAAAAGACCGTCTCCACCCGTTGCGGCTTTACATTTGTTCACCACAAAGATTAGATCATGTTGGCATGGCGTGTGGGGTAAGTCTCCTAACTGTTTCCCGGAGTATGCTAACAAGACAGCGTTGAGCCCTTTGACGATACTCTCGAGTCGCTGGTGCAAGTTGGGTTCAAGAAGCCTTTTATCCAAGACGGTCAGCCAACATGATCCATAAATGCCTGCTTCGAGGACGTACCCATTGTTAAAAGCCTCCTTTACTTGAACGGCATGCGGTGTCGTTCCGTTACAAAATTGAACCGCATTCTCCTGAATAGTACGCATATTTCGTTCAGCATGTCCTTTGAACTCATGAAGGGTCTGCACTTTGTGCTTCCTTTGCCCACAAGGAGGCTCTGGCAAGTTCATTTGCCCAAGGCTTGCGAGTCTCATCAGCCAGGCCTTGAGCATTGTTGGGAATGCGACTGTAGGGACATCCGCTAAGTCATCCTCGAGATTGTCGAGTCTGGAGCTGTCCATAGCCAAAGAATTTTGTAATGGGGTGGGGGAATGAGTTGAAACGCGACAACGCGAATGACCATAAAGGTCGCGTTGTTTGTCTTGCTTTAGCCCTAAGAGCCTTGATCCGGCTAAGTCGGACCTTTGTGTTGAGAGCGAGCATTCTAGTGCCTGGACACGTTAGTGGTAAGGTTTATCAGTGTGTATGGTTTTTTTTGATCTCACGTGACCTTCCCATCATTTGATCAATCAAGCGCGAAATTTGGCCCCAGTCGTACATGTTGTGGTTAAGATCTCCATCCCTCGCACGAGAGGGACCTCGTCAGAGGGACTGGTGTAAAAGAATATAATTTTGGCTTGCACCGCGAAACGATCAAGGCCGTTGATCGCATTCCATATATGTCGCGTCCAGAAATTGCCTTATTAGGATTTGGCAGGCACCTCGGGCGCTTCGCGTCTTCCTTTAGCGTTTCGTTCAAATAGTGCCTGGACATGTTAGTGGTATGTATCTCGCTGCTCAAAAACTCTCACTTTCCCACCTGAGCACACCTGGGCGACCACATGTTTATGGCATACGAAGGTCACCAAGACATTCGTGTCCAGGCGTGCCCGGAGGGCCATGATATAATAAGGTAGTTCCGATTCACGATTCACTATGTCATGTGACATGGGCATTTGGCGCGCCTGAAATCTTTCTACCCTATAGCCACCTGAAAATCGGCCATTAGGGCCCTCTTAGAGCTATAAATTAAAAGAAAATGTGTCTATCCAGGAGACCCTGCAGTTGGATTGGCGAGAAAGCGACCAAATGGCAACGAAGTAGCAAGAGTAGAGCCTTGAATCTTGAACATAAGTTTGAGCCAATATCGAGACATGGAATAATTCCTCCGCTAATCCAGCCGCAGGGTCCTTTTCATAAGCTCAAATACACGTGAATGGTACATTAAAGAGAGCCCTACTGGCCGATTTGCAGGTGGCTATAGGGTAGAGAGATTTCAGGCGCGCCAAATGCCCATGTCACATGACATAGTGAATCGTGAATCGGAACTACCTTAAGTATGAGCTCCAGGGTGTGCTGCGAGCCATTTTCCCGTTTATTTCATCAGGGGAACATTTACTTGACACATTTCATTTGAAAATGTAGAAAATACACTTATTTACAAGCATTCGAGGTGTCTCCCTCTCGGATGTCGCCCGACGCGATCTCGAAGTCGGCCCATTTACTTCCGATCTTCTTATCCTCCCCAAAATCATCGAGAATCATGCCTAACCACTCCCCATTAGGCTTGGGGTCCTTCATAGTCTGTTGCGCGATCCCCCAATTGAAAGCTAGAGTGACAATTGGCATCCACAAGTCGGTAGTTCCACTACGGAGCTCGACTTTGTTCGGCGTCCCTGCCCTCCGGCTGTCCCGCGCCCATTTCTGACGAGCGAAGGCGACTGCATCGTATGATCCGTGGTGCCATTCATGATGCTCTTGAACATACCATGTCATAGTCCACACGATGGATTCTAGATCGTGTACGTAGAGACGAGGAATGGTGCCATTAGCGTTGTCCATGAGGTCTTGAGCCAAGAATGCTTTCGTATGGTTGCGCTGGAACCCCTTTGGAGACGGTGAGAGGCTCATAGGCACCATAATGTTGGCTTGATCATAGTCATTGACAATCGCACATTGCGCACCGTTATCCGACGTCTTCACCAACAGGTTGGCAAAGGTGATGTCCCCATGCGCAATACCAAGCTTCCACATCAGGGAGTGGCCTTGCGTAAGAAGTGAGTACGTGGTTTCTCAAGGAACAGGGGAGAAGACCCACAGCGAATGACCTGCCAGATGACGAAGCGAAACTGCGAGGCTTGAACCTCACTGAAAGACTGGTAT
Source organism: Coprinopsis sp. MPI-PUGE-AT-0042 (assembly GCA_020736565.1). Classification (NCBI taxonomy): domain Eukaryota; kingdom Fungi; phylum Basidiomycota; class Agaricomycetes; order Agaricales; family Psathyrellaceae; genus Coprinopsis; species Coprinopsis sp. MPI-PUGE-AT-0042. Next base: position 368,828 of record JAHBOF010000041.1, on the reverse strand, counting down.
TTTCTGGAGAGCATCAGGGTAGGGATTCGACTTTCCTTGCACTCAAGACCCAAGCCAGTGCGTATGTGCTTTGTGGACAAGGTCTCGTATTCAAGGTAGACCTTGACGTCTGGAAGATAGTCAGTGACCCATTCAGGGGATGTACCCTCCTTGTTGAGATAATGTCGTGCTCGCTCCCTGGCTGTGGCGATCACGACGCCCTCAGGGTCACGGGTCTCCTCCCTCCATGAGAACTTAAAAAAGACGTCTTTTAATGACTGAAGCTTCGAGCCGATCGCCGTGTGTGCTTCTGAAGATATACCCTTCTCAGGATAGTGGCCATGAGAAGTGGCGGCACCAGCCGGCTTCGACACTCCTGTTCCCCGACGGACAGGCGCCGCTGCGGTCGTGTGAGTACCCCTCAACTGCCATGGGGCATGGGCATTGTGGGGGATATCAAATGCTGTCTCTCCAGTACTGAGAGATACGCTCGTCTCGATGCAAGCGATTCCACGCATGCGGTGGTCGAACCTTTGGAAGACCGTCAACATGACGACTAACAGGGGTAGCTGAGAGACAATGTCGATCCGCTCCGTGGTGATGCAGCCTTCAGGGTCATACCACTTGAAGGACAAGAGGTTGTCTGATTCAGACAGGTTAGTGAGAACGAAGCGGTCTTTGAATGGAGTTGAATACCTTGGAGAAGCAGAACCATGCTATGGAGCTTATCCCATCGCGATCGCAACATCTCGATGCCATAGTATGCGCTTTGGACTTCCGGTGAGACTGTGACTTTGGCCTTCTGTGGCACCTTCCTGCCGGTGCTATCTGCCTTCCCCTTCCCCGACGTTCCTTTCCCCCGCTTCCTGGATGCTTCATCATTGGCGTTCGACCAGTCGAAGGGTCTAGGACGTTTGCCTGTGCCAAGAATGGTGGGAGCTGAGTCTGCTTGCTTTGGAAGAGTTGGACGCTCCTCCGAGTCGGCGGTTGGATGCGCCTTGCCCTCCGACCCATTGATTTCTGAGACCAGAGTTGCAGCTAGAAGAAAAAGCAACTGGTCGGATACAGATCGGAATGCGGACCCGTTTCGAGACTCACCATGGCCTAGGACACCCATCACCGTGTAATAAGGGAACCCAACCTCCACACATTTTTCGCATTTAAGCTCCCAAACGTTCCAGCAGTCCTTCCATGTTGACTTCTTGTGGCGTCTGATTTCGCTCCAAATCTCCGCATTGGCTTGAAAGTCTTCAACCCAGTAGGAGAGGGGTTTTGATGTACCACCCTTAATCCCGGACAATGCGGCAATATGAGCAAGGCTGGTTCCAATGACATCAGGCTTTCTCCAGGTAGAGTTGGCACCGGCATCGGGAGTTAAAGGCTTCGAGCTAATGTATGCGGTGTCTTGTACCATGTAGATGAGATCGTCAGAGCCTGGCGTATGCTCAGCAGTGCCGATCTTAGCACCACAGAAGTGCGAAAGAACGCTATTTATACCATTCACGAGGGGCTCGTAGCGCTCGCGCTCGGTCTTCTGCGCAAGCCTGTTTCCAAGGTGAGCGCTAAAAAAGACCCAGATAATAAATGATTAGCTTACATATGCTTGATGTGCTTCTTGAAGCCCATACTCGCATTATTGGTACCATTGCAAAATGCCACGCCTTCGCCCAGAAATATATCGAAGGCCTCTCTTGCAACAACGGCAGACATCTCATGGACGTCCTGCTTTTTCTTCTTTCTGTCGTCCTCCGTGAGGTCCTGCACGTCAATTTTCGTATACTCTCGGATTTCATATTCCCTCCGAAGTAGGGTCTCGATCATTGCGGGGAAGGGTACAGGCACAGTTGTTACGAGATCTTCTTCAGTAGGACCAATGTGTCCAATCACACTAAGAAGGAATAAAGGACAGCTCTGCATATCTGGGACAAATGTGCTCACGTTCCGTCTAGCTTCTCTTTCGAAGCACCCATAGTGCCTTTGCTATGAGGTGTCGACATGACTTTGCTCGAAGAAGAGCCACTTGCTATTATCTGATGCTCGGGGGTACATTCGCGCTTGGACTCCTTGGGCTTGCGGGTTCGGACGATGGGCGCCATATCGGGCCTTCGAGAAGGGGTAGGTTCAAAGGATGAGGTTCAACCTAACCATGGAGCTTATAAGATTTTGCCACACACAAACATAGTCATACAAGTTGGACAATGCTCGGGCGTGCGCGCAGAATTGTGGCCAGGCCACAATCCACGTGGTGGCTCCCGCTCGGCGACGTTCATTTCGCTAGGCCCGACAGCGTTAAACGCTTGAATTTAGAAAAGGGTAGAAACACGAGAGTTAGAATGACTGCTAGCGTGTCATATTTGTGAAGCCGGCAAGAGGTGATCGAGCAGGCTGTTGGGCGCTTAAGTCCCGTCCGTCCACTCATCATCCATTGATCGGCGTCAAATCGTACCGCTTCCCCAAAGACTCCCTAAGGCTCCCACGCTCTAAAAAACTATCCTTTAAGATTTGTTGAGAGAAAAACATTCGGGTAACCTTCCCATTCCTTTCCAGGATATTTAGCATTGACCTAGTGACGTGCAATCGCCCATTCATGAGTACTCAAGCGCCAAAGTGCGTCTGAAAGTTATGGAGGTGGGTTCAAATTCCGAGTTACTGGTCTAAACAGAATCTTTGATGACGCTCGAGCCCTGATGGGGCCTCTTCATGTTATGAGCAATCCAAAATATGTAACTTTTCGCGTCCGCTTAGCGCCCGACAGGGTGATGGTGTCATGCGTGAGAAAGGCGGGAAGGGCTTGGCATTTATTAACCGGGCAGCGGGCGGTCGCCAATCTCTTCTCGGCTGACTTGCAGTCTTGTACCCTGCGGTCCCTGCCTGTTGAGACTCACGTGGCCTCACTTCTACCCTCACCTCTGTGAAGTTTACGTTTGACCAGAGACCACTGATTCTGTGCTGTACTTAAAACGGTCGCGACGACCGCGACAAAAGCATGTGCTTTTACCGTCTAGGCGCGATCCAAGTAGAGTAGCCAGGGTACTCCCGTGCTGCCCGTAATTCTCGCCAACACCTTCTGAGTGCCTAACATATTCCGATCTCGTAGGGTTGCCTATGCACCTCTCCTCTGTATCTCGGGGGACTGAAGCCGTCTTGTTGATTTGAAGTACATACCTTCTTGATCTCGTCTCAGCCTTTCCATCTCTTGACTACAATCAGGGTCACTTTACGTGCTACCCGATCTACGGCGAGCTGTCGATCTTGGTGGACCTTAATCTTAGTCGCCTCTTATAGAGAACGAACGAATCTGCTCATAAGATTCAGATCCCAGGCCATCTTCTTGCTTGATATTTTTGGCCTACGTAACCACTCACATCCTCTCCCTACTATGATATTGAAATGGAACCAAGACTCGCTGATCCCCTGTATCTAGCCCCTCGATAGTACTGGCGTGTCAGAGGACAAAAAAAAAACTCGAGATATTCGCGGAACGCGCATTGAGGACCCGGAAATGCGCAAGCGATGGTTCTTCACTGCTTCTTCCGACCTTGAAGGCCTATCAATATGTCTCCTCGCCTCCAAGCCCACCTGAAGGTTATAAAAAAAGTCCTGATATGCCCCCATTGACAGGCTATAAGAATCGGGTTCCTGAAAACAATTATCGCCCGTCCAGATGCCTGTCGTCGAACCGAGGGCATCATTTTCTTTAGACTAGACGTACGGTGCGGACCCAGTTAAGTTGTGTTCATTCACGTCGGTATTCATACCCTTTGCAGGCGCAGCGTTGATTGGCGTCGTGGTTAATGCTGTGTATGTTCTGTCTCTCAGGAAGAAAGCGCATGAAGCTAATTGCCCCTAGACTATACGGTGCAACGTCGTCCCAGGTGGGGTGCTCAGGCTTCGCAAGGGTCTAGTGCTGCTAAGACTATGGCCTTGACAGACGTATAGATATTACCATAACTACCCCAAGGACAAGTGGTGAAACAAGTCGATTGTGAGCGATTCCCCTCGAAACCCTTTATGTAAAAGACAATTCACTATAACTTGAACCTGCCGCCTCAAGGTCGGAACGCTATGGTGATCCCCGTTCCCAGTCCATTGTTCAACCCCGCAGTAATTAATTAGTGGTCCCAGGATAATCGACACTTTACACCCTGCTTTGGTACGGGCTTGCCCTAGGACTAGAGCATAACTGACCGTTTGGTAGTGACCCAGGCCATGTACTACTACCTGATCTCGAACTATGCGAGGCCATGGGTTCTCCTGAAGGCTTCATGGTATGACTATTTTTGTAATTTCACAGATTATGTTTTTGAGAGAACTTGCAGGACGATCCTAGTGCGTGTTACGCAGTGGCTCTTCACTGCTCGAGAATCCGACTCATAGTACGCGGGTACCAGATCAGCGTTCTTATAAATGTCTGTTTTCTCATGTTCATTCCACTCAAATTTGCCTGACTTTTACTTCCAGAGGTTGATTGCCCTCATTGCACAGAGCTACTTCACCTATGTCTCGTTCAAACTTATGTGCGAGATACAACATACCGCCCCGTCTCACCCTCTCTTCAGTCTGTCCCCGACGATTCAGGTGGTGGATTGCTTGCATAATTGTAAGTGGGACCACGTACTTTTTTGGTTAGAGAAAGGCGCTGACGTCGCCGTGCTCTTCTTTTTAGGGCAGCCTTGTCGTTGCTCATTTTGGGCTGGGAACTAGTATGTATAAACACCTCCATCGTCCGCCTATCGTTCATCTTCATCATCGCAGCCTTTGCTGTCTTGTGGTCGGTTTGACGCAGCTTTACTAGTGGGCATGGCTGAGAATAGTCAACTGCAGCTTCGTCTGGGGTCGTGATTATGCTCGGATACCAGAGATGAACGTAAGGAGCGCATTTCAGCCTACCCGTTACTCTCTTCCAGACTCGTCGCTGATGGGTCCTTGAAACCATTAGAAATACGCTGCAAAACCCGCGGCTACATATAACCGGAGTCATCGCAGAGTTTATGATCACGGCGTGTTTATGCATCTTTCTGAAAATGCGAGAGACAAAGTTTAGGGGGTGCGTCTGTAGGGTGCTACTTTGATCGGGTTACTTGCCCTCATACTTCACAACCAGCACCCGGAGTATCATTAGCCTACTAACCTTTTACGCGATTAACCGATGCCTACTCACTTCGTAGGTTCTGGCGCTCTGTCAGTGACCTGTGATGTGTGACTTAGACTCGTTTGTACAGCGCCTTTGCCACAATCGAGGTCGTCTTGGTGAGCATTTCGCCATTACATCGCAATATGCTCCTGATAAGGTTTAGCAAGATGGAAAGCAAACCGGGAGCGTTTTACTACATGGCCGTCGACCTTATCATTGGAAAGCGTAAGCACGCGCTCTCCCTCTTCTTTTATGGCTTACCATAGCGCCCCCTGTAGTCTTTGTCAAATTCCCGGTTAAGGGCGTCGTCTGGGACCTCACGAAGGCTGTTAAGCCATCCCGGCGAAGGGCTGAGACTGCGACCTTGGTCGTCGCGGGCAAAGGAACTACGGAGTTACATGAGGCGTCTATCTAGGGGACCGAGTCTCACGGTCACACTGCAAGGGCGCTAAAACCCCTATTCTGACAGTCTTTGTAGCAAGTGCCCTGGCGACACTCAACGCAAGACCGGTTGACCCTGTTATCAGTACTCCCCAAAACAGGGAACCGGTTACGCCATAAGTGCTGAATCTAGGTTTGTCCTCCTTTCTGCCATGTCTGAATACGCTGAAGCCGACACACACAGACTAACGTGGGTAGCCGAGCCTAACGTGTATCAATCGAGTGTCCCACGCGACCATGACGAGTATCTCAAGAAAGAAGCTCCCTCCCCCTTCTCACTGCTGAGAAGGCCTCCTCCCACTATAATCAACAATTCATGAGGAATGGTCCATAGGATAGAATAGAGTTTAATTTGAGCCCTTGGTGTCTTTGAGAGAAGCCAAGGCATCTGGATGAGAAACTGATCGAGGCTGGTTGGGTATTCGGAGTAGTGCATATATAGCACCCTTGTTGCACCCGTATATTCCTACCCAAACAATACTGCAAGGTGTTGCAGGATATCAGGACAGGGTCGACAAGCCCAAAACAAAGTAACTCTAAGCCTCCCTGCTGCTCTATGCATTTTCGTGCCTTTGGCCAATTCACCTGACGGCCTTAACCAGTGGCCGATAATGGATCCCATCCGAGGTTATCTCACTTCACGTTTTTATACCAAATTAAATATATTTAATTATACCGATATAAACTTCGCTGCAAATTGACTTTATTCAATATGCTAACTGAGCCCTAGTAGGGCCTCATGCTAGGAACAAAGGAAAGATCGTTTCGCTCTCCAGCTTTGAATTAGCGCCCAAGAATGATGGGGATGATGTCATGCGTGAGAAAGGCGGGGAAGGGCTTGGCATTCGGGTTCAGTGCATCATGGCGGGTTGCTGACCTTCACCAGGTCATTACCATCCCTCTTCTCTTGTCGACTGCGCCTAGTTCAGTTGGCGCTCATATACTAATAGCCGTATCGGATCCTTGCGCTCTCGTTTGAGTGCGTTGCTACGACATACCCACAGATCTTTCAGGCTCATCACTGCGGTCAACAACGCCGCAGCCAGCGGCGCGCTCACTGGCTCCTGGTTAGAACCCATTCGGTCAGCTGGGCTTTGAACGTCTGCGCAGTCGTGTTCATATAAAGTCTCACAGACGATATACACATAACAGCACCTGAGATCCAACTCGAGGAATACCAATAATGTCGCTAGCAAAGCTTACCTCGATCTCAACCAAAACGCTCTCTCTCCTCCTGGAGCGCCAACGAGTACAAACGCTTCCTTCCTTCAACAACACACCTTCCTCGCCTCTACAAGATACGACAGCAACAACAACGAGCAATTCATTACACCTACCACAGATCAAGAAGAACCTTGATCAGTTGCGGAATGGGATTGAAGCTATGAGGGAGAAGGAGGGCGAGTCGGAGGCGGTTGGGTTGTTGAGCAATCAGTATGAGCGGATGAGAGGGATGTTGGGGAATGAGGCGGGTAGTGTGCCCAGGTGAGTGAGGAGCTTTCCTTCAATCATCCGAGGAGAAGGCGAGGTGGCTAATGAGATGTGTTGGTTGGTTGGTAGTCTACGACCGAGTGCATCGGACTCAATATCCTCGTCCTCTTCTGCGGCACCTCAGGCTGCACCGCGGTCACCTCTACCGTCGATTGGACTGTCGGGGAGTGGGAGCGTCTCGAAACAAGCTGCTGTCTTGCTCGGCTCATCCACGTCTTCACATACCCGAGAAGGCTCCAACGGTGTCTTTGCACCGTACAAAGACGACCCTTCACGGTCCTCCCCTCCTGCCTCCGCTCCCTCGTCTGCATCTCACCACCACTCAACCTCCCATGGGGTATCGTCATCGTCACAGGAAGCAGAAGACGAAGACCCAAACCACCTCCTCCAGTCTCAACGATACATGATGGAAGAACAAGACCAAAGACTAGACCAACTCTCACATTCCGTGAACCGACAGCACCATCTCTCGATACAGATCAATGATGAGCTGGATGTGCATCATGGGTTGCTAGAAGAGTTGGATGTGGGGATTGATAGAACCTCTGCGAGGTTGGGATCGGCGAGGCGGAGGTTGGACAAGGTTGCAAAAGGGATCAAGGAGAATAGTGAGTGTCCTTTGCTTGGTTATTTTGTTGGCCGTGAGCTGATGAGAGTGAATAGGCTCGGTATTTATGATTGGCGTTTTGATTTTCGTGTTGTTGGTGCTTATCATCGTCCTGAAGACATGAGAGCCTGGGGTATTTGGTTTACGTTTGCTTGTGTGGGTCGTATACATATCTATAATGACAACCTATTCCCTTGCAAGTCAAGACCCTTTTGTGTTCGTTCGTCTTGGTTTCTATCTCTGGATTCATACGCAATGTTTCATAGGACAATCTCTTTCTACTAGCACAACATTATCCAACGTCTAGTAAGGGGAATATAACTATCGTCTCTGGCTCTTCATCATCCAAGATCGAATAAGTCCTAAAGCCTAACCTCCAACTCCCTAGCCTCCCTCAACGCCTGCGGAACCTTCAACCCACCCCCCACAACACCCACCTCCCCGCGACTCGTTCCAGCCGGCACACCCAACATCGTCCAAACAACCCTCCCCACCACACTCATCCCATCATTCCTCAAATCCGCCTTGCGCAACGCATCCTCTGCGCGATCTTTGGGTATAACACCCGACGCCATCCGCTCTTCGATGAGCGGGGGTGACGACGCCTTCGTGCCATTCGGGGTGGCCTTGGACGGTGAGGATTTGGACTGTGGATAAGAGTGGGACGTTTAGGTTGGGTGTGAGAGGTGTGCGGTCGGATGTGGGGGAGGGAGTGCGTGCGGTTGGTGTTACCGGTTTCGTGGTATCTTTGTTGTTGGTGGAAAGAGGGAGGGGAGGAGAAGAGGAGGGGAGGAAGCGGACCATTCCTTGGTTTGGGGAACGGAGGGTCGAGCCGAGGAGGTGGAAGGAGGGTGGGAGGCCTTCTGCGGGTACGTGGTCTCTGTGCATTTCTTCAATGTTCTGTTTGAGGTCGCGTTAGCGGTCGTTCTCTACAAGTATGATGATAATGACGAGGGGAGGGGACTTACGATTGACTCGACACCGAACACCTCCTTGCCGAGCTCGGTGAGCGTGATGGGTGTGGGCCCGACTTCCCAACCTTCAGTGTTGGACACGCATTTGCCGCCTAGAGCGCGAGCGATGATTTGGTGTCCAAAGCAGATGCCTAATTGACGAGGAGTGTTAGTGAGTCTTGCTCGTGATCATAGTATTAACGATTAACGCCAGATTGGGAGCACGGCGATCTAAAATGAATGGGAAGAATGGGCAAGGCGATCTGGATTGATTGAATGGAGGAATGAATGAAGAACAATGAGCAAGGTTGAGGCTCGGCGCGTGGGGTCAGTGCGGTTAAACCTTGTATAATTAAGAATAGAAGCAGGATGTGGACGTGGATGTGAAGATCGAGGGAGGGGATGTGACGGGCGTAAGTGGATGGTCTGGTGACGCAAGAGATCCACGAGGGTTGGTGATGCTGATAAGCTTTACAGCGCCCAAGTGGATGTCATGGAGGAACGAGGAATGCCTCACCGGCCATGCGTGCTGCGCATGTACGAGAAGAAGAAAGGGAGGTTGCGATACAGAAACAAGGGCAAGGGAAGAACAAGCGCGTGGACGATAGAAGCAAGCCAGGAAAGAAGAAGAAAGGATAGATAGATAGATCATACATACCAATTAACTTGATATGAGGCTTGTTGTCAGCCACATGCTTGACGAAAGCGACGAGGTTGTTGATCCATTCGAGCTCGTGGTAGGCCGTTGCAGCTGTATAGCGTACGGGCGCCGTCGTTTCAATGGATTTGGCGAGGAGAGATGGAGATAGGCAAATGCAATGTGCATGTTGTGTATAACCGTCAGCTCAATTCAATTCATCGAAATGTGCGAAGGTCGCAAACAATATAGGGAGAAAGGCAAGGAAGAAGGCAGGAGACAATATAGGGAGAAAAGCCAGGAAGGAGGGAGGAGATAAGATAGGAAGAAAGACAAGGAAAAAAGCAGGAAACAAGGCAAGATAGATAGGAAGAAAGGTGCACGCACGAGAACCTGTGATGAGGATCGCATCGAGGCTATCAAGCTTGGCCTCATCCGGGAGTTCTTGTCGCTCAAACACATTGTAAGCGTCTAAAGTGAACTGCCAATTAGGAGCCTCGTTTGAGCTTTCATTAAGCTTGTTGTTGTTGCCAGGGTTGCTGCCAGTCGTATGATAACCCAGAGAGTTTCTGAGGAAGCGGTTGTAAATGTCAATGTAATCTCCGTTCTGCGCGTGTGTTTTTCCGGTCGTTTTGCCGCAGATGAGGACGGCGAGGGATTTGTGGTTGTGAGTGGACACTGGCATCGTTGAGTAGGTTGTGGTGGTCGATATGGGGAGAGTTGGTTTCCCCAGATCGCAATAAAGGGTGCTGTTATAAATAGCCGAACAGTGGGTTATTGGCTGACAATGACATATTGGAGATGCGGTCCGGTCAAGTGGGGGTCTGACAAAAGCGATAGGGATGCCGAGCTGGTCGTTCCCGAGTCATTAGTTATACGATGAAAGGACCTGGTACAACCATATTGATTGGGTTATAGTGATTCAACCAATAGCTACCAGTTGGTCGGGCTTTCCTCGTATGCAAAGACATCAGCGAATAGGGGTGCACTTCGGAGTTTGTAATTCATTTTCGCTTCTCGCATCATTTCTCCATCCGCGACTGGGCAACTTCTTTTGGCATCATCGTCTCGTTTCAGGAACACACATACATACCCATCCTTTTCACCACCACCTCGACACGTTTCCTATTGGTTTGTACACTCACTCTACCACGTTTTTCTAATCGATATCTGACAAAGGTTATCAGTTTTTGGTCGTTGGGACCGTCGAGGGTGCCTTTTTTTACCCCCCAAGGCACCGGAACCCTCTCCCTGGGACAGACTGCTTGCTCCACTTAAAAAACTAGTCGACGTCCAATTTTGTCTTCCAGCCTAACGTCACTCTGCTTCGGGCTCTCACCATGCAAAACCATAGAGGAGTACCAGGCGACCACCGCGACCGCCAGCCATACGGCGGAGGAACAGGAGCAGGAGATGCAGGGACCGACCCCAAGCTTTTCGTAGCCACGACCCTAGCGGCCCTGGTCTTGGCTGGGTCAGCTTACATCTGGAAGTCGGGCACGATCCCGATGCTCAGGAGCAGGACTGGGGAGATCTTTCGAAAAGAGACCGGGAATGGCATCGGCGACCAGTCTATGCCCGTTGACGCAGGTCCGTCGCGTTCGACTTCTTCTTCGTCTCGCATGGACAAGAACAACAACAATGTGGACGCTGGGGATTCCCGGACATCTGGACCCGTCGGCCAGGCCAGTCCGAAGAAACGACGTGCAAGTCAAGTGAAGCAGCAGCAGCATGAAAGGGAGGCCGCAGCGGACAACAGACACGACGCAGAGGATTCAACGGCCGTTGGTGGCTCGCTTGGCAGGGCCTCCCGACCGAAAGAGAGACGGCGGAGAGGAAAAGACCCTACAAAGGAACTCGTCAAGAGTGGAAAGTTGAATACCACCAAGATATCCAACAACACGACGAGTAAACCCAAGTCGCCATCTCCTTCCTCTTCTCGTGGGCAGGATACGACGACACCACGCCTCCAGAGACGCTCCACGACGAGATCCCGCTCGCCCAGCCACACCCTCAGGGATCCCATGTCGGCATCCTTGCAACGTTCCTCTCGCTCGAGATCACGTTCCCGACTAGGAGGAGCGCCTTCTGGGCATGAGGAGGACCAAGACCCCGTGTTTTCCTTTGACGCTCTCACCACAACCGCCAATCGCGATGGGACTGCCTCGACTTCGTCTGCGTCATCTACCGCAGCAACAGAAGCGACGACGTTCTCTACTACGTCTACTGCTCCTTCCTCCACTGGAGACCACCTTGACAGGCCTAGGAGTGATTCCGACGGGACACCCAAGCCTGAATCCATACCACGTAGGGCATCATCGACTCGAGGAAGCGCCAAGAACGATGACGATGACGACGACCCGAGCTGGGACTGGGACGGAGCGGGTGGTGGTGGTCAATTCAATAATAATACATCACCCGCTTCAAAGTCGACATCAACCGACGTTCCGACGAGATTTCAGCCGTCGAGAGGTACACCCGGAACTGGTCAGAAGGTATCTTCATCCGAGGTTCAGTCGGCCAACTTTTCACCGCCTAATTTTGCCTCGATTGTTTCACCCGAGGACAAGACATCATTGTCTGCTTCCGCGTTATCTTCCTCCTCTTCCGTTCAAGGAATTCCGAAATCAACAACGTCACCGAGAACCGACGAACAGGAGGATGAAGTTTCTTTCCCCACGCTCAATAATCCGGGGACTTCTGCCTCATCATCATTGTCGCTCGTATCCCCTTCCCCTGCTCCTGGTGCCGGAAGGAATTCGGTATCGCCGTCAGTGTCAAGACCCCAATCCCGGGCCTCCTCGTCCTCGACAACTTCGTCCTCCAAGAGCAAGCCAAAGAACTCGCGTGCGATTTCTGGGTTGACTTCGCTTTCGAATAGGCAACAACAACAGCAACAGAGTGGTGGAACGATGTCTATGCCGTCGACGAGTCAACGACGTGTTCCAACGCCTCTGGATGCGTCCATAGGAGGTGTTGGGAGACCAGCCACACCTAGCTCGTCTTCTCTGTCTTCGTCGACGCATCCGCCGCCTTCACCTTCCTCGCCGTACCACCATCATAACACACATTCTCCGTCGGCGTCTACTTCAGCGTCAGGGAACAGCAGCAGTAACGTTGCGGTATCGGCGCAGACGCAGTTGGCGTCGTTGAGAGGCGCGTTGGAAGCTGCTAGACTGAGAGAGGAGAAGAGTCGGAGTGAGTTGGACAAGGCTACGCGAGATGTGGATGCTTTGAGGTGGGAGAATGCGGTTTCGAGGAGGCGAGAGGCAGAGGTGAGTGCTACCTTCCTTCTTTTGCTCGCCCATCGGAGCGATGTAGAATGGTACTGATTGGATTTATAGTTGCAGACACAGTTACAGCAAGCTATGCTTCAGATGCAGGGGTATGCAACGTACATCGCTGCTATGAACCAGCAAGCGCAGGTTGTGCAAGGACAGGGACAAGGACAGCCAAACTTTCATTTGCAGTTGCCTCCTGTGTCTCATCAGCCCGCGATTTCGCCTCCTGCACCAGCAGAGATTGTGACTGTCGAAGATGGAGATGACGAGGGTGCTCAACAGACGATCGAGGAGAAGGTGGAATCGAGCTCTAGGCCCGAAGAGGATCGACAGGCGGACGGTGAAAACGCAGCTGGAGGGTCGAACAACGAACCCTTGCCGAGTAGTGGTGAAGGAACGTCAATCGAACGAAACGATGATACCCATGCCGAAGAACCCATCTCAACACATTCTCCAAACGTGATAGCCGATACTGCTGCGCCCTCACCAACACCACCTTTCCCACCCATACGGCCACCCGCAACGACGCCTCAAACGATCCTGCCGTTCGCTCCTCAACCCATCCATGGGACATTTCCTGGGACAGCCATCCCCCTGGCTCTCCACTCGCCCTTTTTGCTTCCTCATCACCCTGGGACACCGAATCCTCAGAGTCCGCTCGTGAGCAGTGGCCCGCACTCTCCTTTTGCTTTTCCTCCGCCTCATCACCACCCCCTTGGCCAGCAGCAGCAACCTCACCCACATTATCCGTTCATGGCTCTAGGCCTCAGTGGTGGACCTGGACACATGCAACCGATGCAGAGCCCCATTCTCCATCCTCATCCGGGAGGCCATCCAGGGATGATGATGATGTCCCCACATCTAGGAGGCGCGTTCAATGGCCTACCACCGCCTTCACCGTTTGCAGGCCCTGGATCACCTACAACGTCGAGTTTCAGACCGATGACACCCGCCACGCACGGTGCGATTCCGTCGAATATGGGGATTGGGATGGCGAATGGCGGAGGTCTTCAACATCATGCTTCGCCATTGTGGATGAATGGCTTCATGTCGTCTTCGTCGAATGCAAATGGTGGCCCGGCGAGCTCGTCAGCGTTGTCAATGTCGCCGAAGAGTGGGCCGTCTAGTCCATTACCGCCGTATTTGCAGGGAGAGCGAGGACGGAAGGGATGGCAGAGTGTGCAGACGAGGAGTAGGCCGAGCTCAATGGTTGGTGGTGTCAAAGGCGAGGGTGAACTAGATGAACTAGAGAGTGTCCCACAAGAAGGGAATGGACGGGGAGATGTGAATGATAATGTCCTTGGTGACGAAGATGACGATGAAGGAGGAGGCTTGAACCCGCTCTTGGCAGACGCGATTTTGAAACGCCCGAGTAGCATTCGGATGAACTCGAAGAGAAGCACCTCCAATTTCGCAAGGGATGGTCTTGTTGGGAGTGTCAGTATGCCTGGCATCGCGAATGGTGGTGGTGCACGACCCACCGCGTCGCCTTCTCTGCCGCACGGGTTTGGTAACGAAGAAGCGAACCACCGGGAGCAGCAGCCTTCTCCACGGGAGACGCACGAGCAAGACGAGGTGGTGGAAGAGTTTACGTTTCCCTCACTTTCTGAGCTTGGGAATGTGGCGAGGGAGAAGAGGGTTGGGACGCCCGCTCTGGCCAGTGGAGAGAAGAGTTCGAGTTCGAGGCCGAGGTCGGCGCTTGCCATGTCGTCGTTCACTGGAGAGGGGAACACAAAGACGACGAGTGAAGAGGAACATCATATACCTTAGTTGTGATAGTGTATAATTTTCGGTTTTGTTTCGACGACGACGCCAAGTTGTTTTTTAATGTTCTCTGTGAGGGAGGAATGGAGTTGTAAGTTATCTAGTCCCCTCTTTGTTTTAGTTCCATGATATCCGTCCTTGTTGTATATAACAACACTCTTCTCTTCCTTCGCTACTTCAGTCAACTTTTGGGATCTAGCGTGTGCGCCCTAGCTCAGTGCTTGGTTAATCCACCGAGGATAGCTTCTTGTGCTCTCCTCTTGAGGCATCAGCCCAGCGTTTGGTCTGCATTTCACCCGTATTTCACCCTTCTTGCAGATGGTCAGTAAAGTATCCCACGCTCCTGATCGCCCCGTTCCATACATTCCTCTGCGAGTCGCGGCCACCACTTGCCACCACGAACCGCCTGTCATCGATGTCACCGCGCTTTGAGAAGGAACATTCCACCAATCTTGAATTCACGATATTGGTGCACCGAGCGCACAGCCCTAGGTTCATTCACTAGCCTATCTATCAGCGCAGGACCATGTGACCAGGCGGCGCTTTCCTCCACGGGATCTAAGAGGAGAAACCAAGCCAGACCAAGACACCCAGGTGGTGTGGCCCGCTTTACTTTGAAGGATCATCCTGGCAGTTCTTTCTAACCAGTCGTCGGTGCGACGAGGCGGTCTCAGGCTGTGCGCTTCATCTCCCTAAGCGCTGGATCATAGTCATGTGGCACACAGCACCGCTCGTGAATATATAGAGCCTTGCACACCCCACGTGTATCGATTTGGCTCTAACAGCTACTACGACCACGACCACTACTGGCTCCCTTTGCTGTAAAGGCCTCTTGTGTTGTTTTCTACTATGAGCTCATCCATCCCGAGGCATCTCGCCATGGTGAGTGCGGTTTTGGTCTGGTTAGCCCTGCTTGTTTAGCTCATCCACCACGTAGGAGGATCAGAGCGCCCATGCCTTGCAGGCGCCTGCCGATGGCTCGCTGGGTAAGATAGTGCAATACCGACGATAGTTACATGATCACTAAGCGTTCGAAGCTGGACCCTCTACCTCCTCTGCAGTGGCCACTTTGATTCAAAACCCCCAGGGCGTGACAACACACGATGGGGATGTTATCCTTGCAGGGGGAAACGTCAACACTCAAAAAAACTATATTGCCGAGCAGAGGAACTACTACAACATTGCTGAGCCCAAGCTTAACATTGTATCTGCTCTTCGTCTTGTTCGTAACCTACGAAAGGTTCATCTGGGCGTGCTGTCGAAGGCGACGCCAGGAACGGGGGTATGGTTCCTCAAGACTGGCAAGTTCATCCTTTGGTTGGATCCCAACGGTGATCTCAAGATCTTGTGGGGCACTGGAATTCGTGAGTTGTATTTCTAACCTTGGCGCCTTTCCCACTCACCATACATCTCAGCGGGCGCGGGGAAGACTGTCATGGCGTAAGTGGTGTAGCACCTCAGCAACGAAACCCTGCTAACGACCGCTCCAGATCCATTGTCATTAACGAGCTTGAAGCTCGTGCAGCCGCTGCAGAGGGCAGCATATGTGTCTGCTATGTCTACTTCCGTTACAGTGACGCCGCTGAACTCACTGTTCGGAATGTCTTGGAAATCCTCGTCAAGCAAACCGTCGAGCGCCATCCCGACTGCGCATCGCTTGCCGAGAAGGCTTACGCGCGACACATCCGTGAGGACACCCAGCCAACAGAGGCAGACCTTCTGCAGCTGCTGCAGTGGTTCACAAGGGATAAATCAGCTACGTTCTACATCATTGACGCACTAGATGAAGCACTCGACAGGCTTCAGGTCGACATCGTTCTGAAACTTGCTTCATTGAATGCCCGCCTCTTCATCACATCCCGGCCACTAAAAGCTGTTGAAGCTCGCGCTCCCAATGCCCACTACTTTCCCATTATCGCCCAAGATGGCGATCTTGGCCTCCACATTGCCGAAGAGATTTCGCGGAGTCGGGACCTATCGGATTTGTTGGAAAGAGTGGGCTCGTCCCTCAGAGACGAGATTATATCTTCGGTCAAGAGAAAATGTGGTGGAATGTAAGCCTTGTTTGCTGTTCTTACTTGCTTCTTGGCTGATCTGTTTACAGGTTCTTGCATGCATCGCTCCAGTTGGAAGCACTTTGCGAGTGCGTTACAACTCATGAGGTTAGGCAGACCCTTGAATCCTTCCCCTCAAGAATCGAGGATGCCTATCGACAGACCTGGCGCAGGATCCTGGAGCAGAAATCTAGCCATGTCCTCCTTGCGAAGGCTGTTCTGGTGTGGGTTTTAAATGCTTCAAGGTCTATGACGATTGAGGAACTGGAATGCGCCGTGGCAACATCTCCTGATACCTTCAAGTTTGAACGCGATCGGCTTGCGCCCGGCAGCACCCTCATAGCCCTTTGCTGCGGTTTAGTTAATGTCGAAGAGGAGAGTAAGGTGGTTCGCCTTGTCCGTGAGTGAATTGAGATACTCTATGATTGCTACCATTCTGATCCGAGACGCGGTAGATTACACTGCCAAGGGCACTCTGGAGGGACTACTCTATGACTCGTTCCCCCATCCACATTCCCATCTTGCTATGATTTGCATGAACCACCTTGCAGAATGCGGCTGTCAGAATACATCGATATGCTCAAAAGAGGAATTCACCACAGCCCGCCAAGCAGACCCTCTCCTCGCCTATGCATCTGATGCCTGGGCCTTCCATGCCAGGCAATCCTTCAATTTTGAAGAAATCCGACAGCAAATCACAAACTTCGTTCGTGAATGCAATGCCTTTCCTGCCTTTACCCATCCCAATCTCCTTACGCACTTCGACATTCTCAGTCCATTCCATATGCTTGCCATTTACAATCTATCTACAACCTCACCTCCCAATGACAACACTAGCAACCCAAATATTGCGACCCAGTACCGCCAAGCACCCCCTTTGGTACTAGCCTCGTGGCATGGCAATGAAGGTGTTGTCAGGCTTGTCCTTGCGCATCCCGAGATCCAGGTCAACTTGGTTGACGCGTATGAGTGGTCGGCGCTCATGATGGCTGCTTTCTACGGCCATGAAGGCATTGCCAAGCACCTACTTGCACACCCCGAGATCCAGGTCAACTTGGTCAATGACTACAGGTCATCTGCACTCACACTGGCGGCTCAGAACGGTCATGAAGACATCGTCGTGCTGCTCCTTGCACGTCCCGAGACCCAGATAAACATGGTCACTGACGATGGGTGGTCGGCACTAATGCTGGCTGCACACAACGGCCACAAAGGCATCGTCACGCTGCTCCTTGCACGTCCGGAAATCCAAATCAACTCGGTTAGCAACAGTGGGAGGTCGGCACTCATACAGGCTGCTCAGAGCGGCCACGAAGGCATTGTCACGCTCCTCCTTGCACGTCCCGATATCCAGGTCAACTTGGTTGAGAGCAATGGGTGGTCGGCACTCATGCTGGCTGCACAGAACGGCCACAAAGGCATCGTCACACTGCTCCTTGCACGTCCCGATATCCAGGTCAACTTGGTTAGCAATAGTGGGAGGTCGGCACTCATACAGGCTGCTCAGAGCGGCCACCAAGGCATTGTCACACTCCTCCTTGCACGTCCCAATGTCCAGGTCAACTTGGTTAGCAATAGTGGGAGGTCGGCACTCATGCAGGCTGTTCAGAGCGGCCACGAAGGCATCGTCATGCTGCTCCTTGCACGTCCGGAGATTCAAATCAACTCGGTTAGCAACAGTGGGAGGTCGGCACTCATACAGGCTGCTCAGCGCGGCCACCAAGGCATTGTCACGCTCCTCCTTGCACGTCCCAATGTCCAGGTCAACTTGGTTAGCAATAGTGGGAGGTCGGCACTCATGCAGGCTGCTCAGGATGGCCATGAAGGCGTCGTCACGCTCCTTCTTGCGCGTCCCGATATCCAGGTCAACTTAGTCACCAACAATGGGTTTTCGGCACTCATGCTGGCTGCTCATAACGGCCACGAAGGTGTCATCACGCCCCTCCTTGCACATCCCGAGGTCCAGGTCAACTTGGTTAGAAACAATGGGTTTTCGGCACTCATGTTGGCTGCTCATGACGGCCACGAAGGCGTCGTCACGCTGCTCCTTGCACGTCCGGAGATCCAAATCAACTTGGTTAGCAACATTGGGAGGTCGGCACTCATGCAGGCTGCTCAGAACGGCCACGAAGGCATCGTCACGCTCCTCCTTGCACGTCCCGATATCCAGGTCAACTTGGTTGACAGCGACGGGTGGTCGGCCCTCATGGTGGCTGCTCAGAATGGCCACAAAGGCATCGTCACGCTGTTCCTTGCACGTCCGGAGATCCAAATCAACTCGGTTAGCAATAGTGGGAGGTCAGCACTCATGCAGGCTGCTCAGAACGGCCATGAAGGCATTGTCACGTTACTCCTTGCACGTCCCGAGATCCAGGTCAACCTTACTGACCATACAGGACAGTCGTCACTGCGGCTGGCCACAGACAGAGGACACGACGCTGTTGTGGATCTGCTACTGGTTGTACTGCACATCAACGCTACAACCAGTGCCCCAGGCCATGGGCACACCTCTTCGTCTTTGGAGAAGCCTGTGGGCAAGGTCGGAGGCGTTGACAACAATGCCTTATACGATGAAGCTTCCTGCGGTAAAGCTGTGGACGCTGGCGGGGCGAACGAAGAAGGTGCAGATAATGAAGGTGCAAACAACAATAAAGTACAAGGTGGACCCTCGACATCGATAAGGATTGCTGAACAGCCCAGAGATGACGAGGAGGATGGCTCGCAAGACTCCATCGATGGCATTGCCCCGCCAGATCCTCTCGAAAGCGACGTTGTGTTGCAGTGGATGCAGAGGCTCCGCAGCAGACCAATCGGTAACCCTTCAACCCTCAGACCTGTCCGTCTTGGTGACTGGAGGCCCTCCTTCCCCGACAAATCCAAAGGTATTTATATTCTACACCAGGTGTTTCAACTACGAGACTTAGTAGCTCCACACGCAGATTTGGCCTCACGATGAAAGCGACAATCTAGTCTCTTGAAGGTACTCATGTGGCGAATGTTTTGCGCGTCATTGTTCGTTGGGGTCTGCAGTGTATCTTTATCGATAACGTCTTGTGAACCTTTTGTCAATACTATTGTGAATTTGTCCATTCCATAGATCTCGTCCTTCTGGAGGTTTTACGGTGTTGAACGTTAGCCGTCGAGATCCATCACTTGGATTCATTCATTGATGACGTTCGGTATTGGCGCTGGTCTCTACTAGGGGTGACCATAGTACCGATTAATTTACCCTGGAGCCTGGCGTGATAGATGCGAATCGCAGGGGGAAGACCGCCTGATGAGTACAGTGAATTCACATATCAGGCCGTTTCCCTGGTTCTGATGCTCGAGTCGCCTTCAGCTGCGCACCACCCCCTACCCGCAACGGGGAACAGAGACGATACGATGTGGAGGCCTACTTACATGTAGTTTGAACATAAATAATAAAGTGATCTTCATTTGGTGAGACTCGAGCCGAGACCTGAGGTGAAATAGGAGGCTCGGACAAGACGCAACGTCAAGCGTACCTTCCCGGCTAGACAATGCATGTTAGTGACCCCTGCATAACCTAGGAGAAGGTAGGGCTTATTTTACTCCGTCACGGGCGTACAGGTTCGGGTATACAATATGTTTCTTGTGCCCTCTCAATCGATGGGAGGTACATGGGATCGTAACCTAGGTCACGGCCTTGGAAGACTACCTCTCCGCCTCTGGCTCCAGGATTCATTTACCAAAGACGGCCCCTCGATGATGACACGGTACACTATGACGAGGGGCTGGGTATGATAGGCCCTGAATGGCGGATAGATATCTTTGTACTCATTTACCTTTGAAGGCACCCAAGGTCCCAAGGTCCGGTTTCAAGTTCGAGTTCTACGCTCCAAAGAGGATGGATCTCTCGCCTCGTGGATATGTAAAGCGTCACCCTCTTCTTAGCAGATTGTAGCCCCCAGTATTTCCTAAAGAGTTTTGTGTCCCAGCCTGGACATAATGAATTCCCTACTCTACGGTGCAAGCCCCTGAAGGATGATTGGCGCGTCGAGGCGCGTGGGAGTCTTTATGTCTGTGATCCTCGTCGTATCCTTTTCCATCAAGCCTATTGACTGTCACCACAGCCGCCAATCGCGATACTGCCTCTGACCTTCTTTGCTTTGTCTACCACATTGAAGGAGGCCTCTGCTACATCTACGTCTACCGCTCCTGGAGACCACCTCCGCAGACCCAGAAGCGATTCTCCGGGACCCAAGGCAGATACCACCACACATGGGACATCAATGCATCATCATCCGTCATGCAGGTTGAGGAAGGGCCAAGGACGGTAATGCTGGTGGTGACCCAAGCTGGGCTGGGACAGAGCGGGTGGTCAGTTCAATAATACATCATCCACCTCGACCGATGTTCTGACGAGATTTCAACCGTCGACAGGTACACCCAAAAACAGCCTTCGTCCAAGATTCATTCTTCCACCTTCCGCTGCTGCCCAAATCTATTTCAGCCGAGGGCAAGGCAGCGTCGTCGTCTTCATCCGCACCAACTTCAGCCAAAGCCTTTAGGATCCCGAAATCAACAATGTCACCAAGAACCGACAACTGTTACGAGCAGGATGAAGTTTCTTGCAGCACACTCAATAATCCGGGGGGTCCTTCTTTCTCATCGCTCATATCCCCTGCGCCTGGGCCCGGAATGGATTTAGTCTCGCTATCACTATCAAGTCCCCGATCCCGCAGCCCAATCCCGAGCCTCTTCGTCCTCCACAGCATCGTCATCCAAAGGCAAAGCAAGGAACTCGCCTGCGATCTCTGGGTTGACATCGCTCTCAACGAGGAGCCAACAACAGCTGCAGAGCGGTGGTGGACTGACGCCCATGCCATCTACTAGTCAGCGACGGGTTCCAACGCCCTTGGATGTGTCCATAGGGAGACTAGCTACTCCAGGCTCGTCTCCTCCATCATCGTCGGCGCATCCACCGTCTTCACCTTCTTTGCCATACCACCATCCTAATACCCATTCCCCTTCGCCATCCTCGGGAAACAGCAACGGCAAGAATGGTGTGGCGGTATCACTGCAGACACAGTTGGCGTCACCGAGGAATGCGTTGGAGGCCAATAGGTTGAGACAGGAGAAAAGCCGGAGCGAGTCGGGCAAGGTTATGCGAGATGTGGATGAGTCGAGGTGGGAGAATGCGGTTTCGACATGGCGGGAAGCAGAGGTAAGCTTGCGTTCTCTCTTGCCAGTCACGGTGAAACAGAATGATACTGATGAGTACTATTTTATTTTGTATGTACAGTTGCAGACACCGTTATGCGCCAGATGCAAGGTTCGCGACCTTGTATCGGTGCTATGAACCAGCAGGCGCAGGGCGTAGCTGTCCAGGGTCAAGGGCAGGGACCCCGAATTTGCATGAGCAACTGGCTCCTGCGTCTCTCCCGTCAGCGATTCACCTCCTGCACCGGCGGCGATTGCTACCTTTGACGATGCGGAGGAAGAGGCTTCGCAACAGCCGGCTGAGGAGAAGGTGGAACCGAGCTCCGGGGCTGAAGAAGATCGACAGGCGGCGGTACTGGAAGGTCGAATGACGAGCCTTCGTTGAGTAGTGGCGAAGTGAAGCTTCCAGAGCGACCCGATGATAACCCCGCCGAATAATCCAGTTCAGTACCTTCCACAAAGGCGATGGAGGGTACTACTTCACCTTCATCGGCAGCACACATACCGCCCTCCGACTGCCCACAACCACCCCCCAAACGATCTCCTCAGCCCCTCCATGGGACATCTCCCAGTACAGACACCCCCATGGCTCCCCACCCTCCCTTTCTGCGTCCTGGGACACCGAATTCTCACAGTGCACTGATGAGCAGCGGCATGCAATCCACGCCTGCCTTTCCGTCACCCCCATCATCCCCTCGGCCAACAACAGATTATTCATTCATGGCTGTAGGTCTCAGTGGTGGTGGACCAGGTCACATGCAACTGTTGCAGAGTCCCGTTCTGCACCTTCATCCGGGTGGCCATCCAGTGACGATGATGTTGCCACATCTGAGAGGAGGGTTCAATGGTTGACCACCACCACCACAACCCACCATCGCCCTTTGCAGGCCCTGGATCGTCTACAACGTCGGGTTTTAGACCAATGACGCCCGCCACGCACAGTGCTATTCCGAATACGGGGATTGGGATGGCGAACCGGGGGGGGGGGGACTTCAGCATCATGCTTCGCCGTTGTGAATGAATGGATTCATGTCGTCTTCGTCGAATGCAAATGGTGTTGGGCCAGCAAGCTCGTTGGCGCTGTCGATGTCGCCGAAGAGTGGACCGTCTAGCCCGTTACCGCCGTCCTTCTAGACAGAGAGGACGAAAGGGGTGGCAGAGTGCTCAGACGAGGAGTAGACCCAGCACGATGGTCGGTGGGGGTGAATTCGATGAAGTGGAGAGGGCTCTGCAGGAAGGGAGTGAGAGGGGAGATGCCGAGGGTAATGTCCTTGATGATGAGGACGAGGAAGGAGGAGGCCTAAACCCGCTTTTGGCAGATGCGATTTTGAAACGATCAAGTAGCATTCGGATGAACTCGAAGAGGAGCACGTCGAATTTGGCGGGGCCTTTCATTCCTCAGGAATCAAGGGGGCGTGCAGGACACCAAGATTGTGGCGTACCTGCGGATAGCGTCGTTGGTCTTCTTAGGGGTGTCAGCATGCCTGGCATGGCGAATGGCGGTGGTGCATGATCTACCGTGTCGCCTTCTCTTCCACATGGGTTCGGGAACGAAGACTCAAACCACCAGGAGCAGCTGCCTTTCCCTCGAGAGAAGCACTATCGAGACGAGGTGGAGGAAGAGTTTACGTTTCCCTCGCTTTCAGAGCTTGGAAGTGTGGCGAGGGCGAAGAGGGTTCCGACGCCTGCTCTAGCCGACGGAGAGAAGAACTCGAGTTCGATGCCGAGGTTGGTGTTTGCCATGTCGTCGTTGGTGGCTGGAGAAGGGAGCGCGAAGACGACGAACGAAGAGGAACACCATATACCTAGTTGCGATTGTGTACAATTTTCGGTTTGGTATTTGTTAATGTTCTCCGCCGAGAGGTTTTTAGTAGCTATAAGTTATCTAATCCCTTCTTTGCTTTGGTTCGATGATGCCCGTCTTTGTTGTATATAACAGCACTCTTTCCTCGCCATCCCAACAAACCTTCGCGAAAGTTAGCGTGTGTCGCCAACCTGGCAGCGTCTTCAGGTGTACTTCTCAATCTTAATTGTCGGATTTGGATCCACGCTGTTGCCTTTCCCCCTCACACCATGCGTTCAGATTGAGTAAAGCAGATGTCTTTGAGGGTGCTCGAGTATTCGCAGACTGCTCAGGATGATCGATGATCTGACAGCCAGTGACAGGGCGGCGCGTTCCTGTACGGAATCTGAGAGGCTAGGCAATGACATCCTGATAGTGTGCTTTCTTTAATCTTCCTAGCCCAATTATTTCTAACCGGTGGTCTGTACAACAAGGCAGTCTCAGGCTGTGCGCTTTATCTCCCTTAGCGCTGGGTGGAGATTGTGGCCCAAAGCGCCGCTCGAGTATATCAATTCGGCTCTGGCAGCTACCACGACCACTTCTGGGCGCTACTGGTTTCCTCTGCTGCAAAGGTCTCTCGTTCGCTTCCCATAAGCTTATGTCCAAGTCCTCTCAACATCGACATGGTGTGTACACCCTTGCCAGGATGAGCCCCGATTATTTGACCGAGTTACCAAATAGGAGGATCAGCCTGGTGATGGGTGGGTGCCGGAGCCTACTGATAGCCCTCTGGGTAAGATGTTTTAGCATTGACGATGGTAATATAATCACTGACTAGTTAAAGCTGGACCCTCTGCAGCTCCCACTTTCAACCAGACAGTCCAGGGTGTGACGAATCATGGTGGTGATGTTATGATTGCGGGGGGAAACATCAACATCCAGCACTTCTATAGCAATTCCAACCCCAAGCTCAACATTTTACATGCCCTTCGCCTTGTTCGTAACCTACGGAAGGTCCATCTGGACGTCCTGTCAAAGGCTACGCCAGGAACGGGGGTCTGGTTCCTCAAGACCGACAAGTTCATCCTCTGGTTGGATCTCAACGGCGACCTCAAGATCCTGTGGGGCACTGGAATCCGTGAGTTGTATTTCTGAACTTGACGCCCTCTCTACTCACCTCCCATCTCAGCGGGTGCGGGAAAGACTGTCATGGCGTAAGTGGTGTAGTACCTCAGCAACAAAACCCTGCTAACGACTGCTCCAGATCCATTGTCATTAACGAGCTTGAGGCTCGTGCCGCTGCAGCAAGTGGCAGCGTCTGTGTCTGCTACGTCTACTTTCGCTACAGCGACGCTGCTGAGGTTACTATTCGAAATATCTTGGAAATTCTTGTCAAGCAAACAGTTGAGCGCCATCCCGACTGCGCATCACTTGCTGAGGAGGCTTACGCTCGACACCTCCATGAGGACACCCAGCCGACAGAGATAGAGCTTCTGCTACTGCTGCAGCGGTTCACGGAGAACAAATCGGCTACGTTTTACATCCTTGACGCACTGGACGAAGCACCCGACAGACTGCAGGTCGACATCATTCTGAAACTTGCTTCATTGAATGCCCGCCTCTTCATCACATCTCGGCCACTAAAAGCTGTTGAAGCACGAGCCCCCAACGCACACTGCTTTCCCATTATCGCTCAAGACAGTGACCTTGACCTCCATATCGCCCGGGAAATTGCCCGCAGTCGTGGCCTGTCGGATTTGCTGGAAAGAATTGGCCCGTCCCTCAGAGACGAGATCATATCATCGGTTAAGGGCAAGTGTGGTGGAATGTGAGCCGTGGTTGTTGTTCTTACCCTCCCTGGAGCTAATGTGTTAAAGGTTTCTGCATGCATCGCTCCAGTTGGATGCACTGTGCGAGTGCGTTACAGTTCATGAAGTCAGGCAGACCCTTGAAGGGTTTCCTTTGAGAATTGAAGATGTCTATCGCCAGACCTGGTATCGGATTTTGGAGCAGAAGCCTGGCCATGTCCTCCTTGCGAAGGCCATGCTGGTGTGGGTTCTAAACGCTTCGAGGTCCATGACGACTGAGGAGCTAGAACATGCCGTGGCAACATCTCCCAATACCTACAAATTTGAACCCGAACGGCTTGCGCCCGGCACAACCCTCATGGCTATCTGCCGCGGGCTGGTAGCCGTTGAAGAGGAGAGTAGGCTTGTTCGACTACTCCGTAAGTGGGTGCCACACTCCGTTGTTGCACTCTCTCATTTGCGACGCGCTAGATTACACTGCCAAGGGCACTCTGGAGAGCCTGCTCTGTGAATCCTTCCCCCATCCACACTCCCATCTTGCTATGGTTTGCATGACCCACCTCGTTGAATGTGGTTTTCAGAATACACTTATCCGCTCAGAAGAGGAATTCACCGCAACCCGCCAAGCAGACCCCCTCCTCGCCTTTGCGTCTGACGCCTGGGCTTTTCATGCCCAACAATCCCTTGATGTCGAGGACACCCGACCTCGAATTACAGCCTTTGTTCGTGCATGCAGTGCCTTTCCTGCCTTTACCCATCCCAATCTCCTCACACTATTCGACATTCTCAGTCCCCTGCACATGCTTGCAATGTACAATCTACCTCTGGACTTGTTGGCCCATGACCACAGCAACCCAAATGTTGAGACGTCAATCTTCCGAGCATCTCCTTTAATGCTAGCCTCCTGGCATGGCCATGAAGGCACCGTCAGGCTCCTCCTTGCCCGTTCCGATATCCAGGTCAACTTGGTTGACAATGCAGGGTGGTCGGCGCTCATGAATTCCGCTAGCAGAGGTCATAAAGGCACCCTCGCGCTTTTCCTTGCACGTCCCGAGGTCAAGGTCAACTTGGTTGACACCATAGGAAGGTCAGCCCTCAGGCTAGTCTCATACGATGGCCGTGAAGACATCACCAGGCTCTTACTTGCACATCCCGAGATTGATGTCAACTTGGTTGACAACGAAGGCTGCTCGGGACTCATCATTGCCGCTCGGAGGGGTCATGAAGGCGTTGTCAGGCTCCTACTTGCACACCCCGAGATCAATGCCAGCTTGCTTGACAACGACGGGTGGTCGGCGTTCATGAACGCTGCCAGCTATGGCCATGAAGGCACTATGGCACTCCTTATTGCACGTTCAAAGACCAACGTCAATTTAGTCGACAACACAGGAAGGTCGGCTCTCAGGCTGGCTGCATACGATGGCTATGAAGGCGCCGCTAAGCTCCTGCTCGCACGCCCCGAGATCGATGTCAACTTGGCCGACAATGAAGGCTGCTCGCCACTTATAGTCGCCGCTCGGAGAGGCTACGAAGGTGTTGTCAGGCTCTTGCTTGCACACTCCGAGATTGATGTCAACGGAGTCGACAGCGAAGGGTGGTCAGCGCTCATGAACGCTGCCAGCTATGGCTGTGAGGGCACCATGGCGCTCCTGCTTGCACGGTCAGGGATCAACGTCAACTTAGTCGACAGCAAAGGAAGATCGGCTCTCAGGCTGGCCGCTTATGATGGCCATGAAGGTGCCGCCAGCCTCCTCCTCGTACGCCCCGAGATCGATATCAGCTTGGTCGACGACGAAGGATGCTCTGCGCTCATTATTGCTGCTCGGAGGGGCCATGAAGGTGTTGTCGGGCTCTTGCTTGCACGCTCCGATATTGAGGTCACTCTGGCCGACAGCGAAGGGTGGTCAGCACTCATGAACGCTGCCAGCTATGGCTGTGAAGGCACCATGGCGCTCCTCTTTGCACAGTCAGAGATCAACATCAACTTAGTCGACAACAAAGGAAGATCGGCTCTCAGGCTGGCCGCTTACGATGGTCATGAAGGTGCCGTCAGGCTCCTCCTCGCACATCCTGGGGTTGATGTCAACCTGGCCGACAATGAAGGATGCTCTTCGCTCATCATTGCTGCTCGGAGGGGTCATGAAGAAGTCGTCAGGCTCCTTCTTGCACGCTCCGACATTGAGGTCACCCTAGTTGACAACGATGGGTGGTCGGCGCTCATGAACGCCGCCAGCTATGGCTGTGAAGGCACCATGGTGCTCCTGCTTGCACGGTCAGAGATCAACATCAACTTGGTCAGCAACACAGGGAAATCGGCAACCATCTTGGCCGCGTGCGATGGCCACGAAGGCGCCGTCAGGCTCCTCCTTGCACGTCCCGAGGCAGATGTCAACTTGGCCGACAACGAAGGATGCTCTGCGCTCATGATCGCCGCTCGCAAGGGCTATGAAGGTGTTGTCAGGCTCCTGCTTTTACACCCCGAGATCAATGTCAGTTTGCTCGACAATGACGGGTGGTCGGCGTTCATGAACGCTGCCAGCTGTGGCTGTGAAGGCACTATGGGACTCCTCCTTGCATGGTCAAAGACCAACATTAACTTAGTCGACAACAAAGGAAGATCAGCTCTCAGGCTGGCCGCTTACGATGGCCACGAAAGTGCCATCAGGCTCCTCCTTGCACATTCCGAGGTCGATGTCAACTCGGTTGACAATGAAGGATGCTCGTCGCTCATGATCGCTGCTCGGAGAGGCCATGAAGGCGCTGTCAGGGCTATTCTTGCACATCCCGATATCGAAGTCAATCTGCTTGACAACGATGGGTGGTCGGCGCTCATGAACGCCGCTAGCTGTGGCTGTGAAGGCACCATGTCCCTCCTTCTTGCACGGCCAGAGATCGAAGTCAACTTGGTCGATAACACGGGAAGAACAGCTCTCAGGCTGGCCGCGTACGATGGCCATGAAGGCGCAATTAAGCTCCTCCTTACACACTCCGAGATCGATATCCAGTTGGTTGACAACGAAGGATGCTCTGCGCTCATGATCGCCACTCGGAATGGCCATGAAGGTGCTGTCGGGACCCTCCTTGCATACTCCGATGCCCAGGTCAATGTTGTGGATGGCGCAGGAAGGTTGGCCGCACACAGTGGAGATGATGGATTGCCTCTGGCTGTACCGCATGTTGACCCTGTGACTAGCAGGAGTGCGGAGGGTGGTTACAGTGGTGCGGATGGCGAGGCTGCAGAGTCGCTCAACAAAGGCGCAGACTCGTACGACGAAGCTCCAGACGGCAGTCGCGTGCAAGGTGAATCTTCGGGATCAAATGGTGCTAAGGGACCGAGAAGCAATGAGGCACACAGGCAAAGCTCTGTCGATGATATGGCAGCGCCTGTTCCCCAAAGCGATGTCGTGTTGCAATGGGCACAGAGGCTCCATACCACACCGATTGGTAGGGCGTCGGCCCTCAGGCCTGTCTGGCTTGGTGACTGGAAGCCTGCCTTACCCAAAGAACCCAGAGGTATGTATATTCCACACTACATGTCCGAGATAAAAGGCTCACTCGCTCCATTTGCAGATTCAGGTGGATGATAATGGCGGCAACCCAGTCTCTCTCAAAGGCAAATGTTTCGAACCTTTGGGCCCTAGGCTGTCATTCGTCGTCAGAAGTCGGTAGCGTATCTTTATCGATAGTATCATTTATGAAATTTCTGGTTCATGTGGTACATCATTGGTTGTCGTCCGTTGCTCTATCGAGTCCTCTCAGAAGTCTTACGGTGCCAACTAATAGCAGTCAAGGCTCATCAACGTTTGGTATTGGTACGAGTTTTCACTGGAGATGACTGGTAGTGGGCTAACCACGCGTACGCAGCACGTTCAGTATTATCAATAGCATCTCAAGGCTACAGAGAGCTGATGAATCACTCTCAGTAAAAACGAAAGTCAGATAGTTTTGAAATATATCAGCCAAGTCAGAGGAGAGTCAGAGGAACATCAAGCCCTAGTCAAATCGGCCGCGGAAGGAATAGCTTATGATCACAACTTGATCCTCGATCAAAAGGGTCGAACTCAAGACAGCTAAAAGTCGAACAGAAGTCGAATATCATACGCACCGGAATTGTAACTGACTTTTGGACTTAGAGCTTTTTTCATGTCCAAGTTAGCACGTGATCGACTTGATGGCCGCTGCCCGTGCCAGCACTTCGCGTCAGTCGCTCTTTCTCTCCCTCCCCCTGCCTCTCTCTCTTTCTCCTTCGTCTCCTCCCTTTGTCCTTCTTCCCCCTCTTGTCCTTCTCCCCCCTTTGCATTCTTCGGCATCTCTCGCAAGGTGAATGTGAAGGCTCTGGTATGTTTTGTTTCTTCGTTGACTTTGGAGCTTGCTAATGTGATTGTCTAAGATGCCCCGGGCCCCTCGCCCCTTTGCGCGCTTCCAACATCAGACTAGGGTGTAGAACGACACACCATCTTTCAGCCATAAGTAAATGCAGGAGATGATTGGGTAGCCTTGACGAGAAATGCTATCGGCGCAGTGCAACTTCCACATCGACCCGGAAGACAGTCTTCAGCAATTGGCACAATTGGCTCAAATCGTTCGTCTCGTTTGAAAAAGCATGGTGTTGCACTAACTCGAACCCATTCCACAGGGGCAGAGCACTGAATCGCGCTCTTCACCAAACAGCTTTGATGAATTATGCCAGTTATGTTACTCCCGTTCAATAGTGTAGAGTTCTGTCGACGTGTATTGTATACTGTCTGAGAAATATACATGATTTGCCATTTGACTACCCGTAAGAGTCAACCGAAAGTCAAACCGAACCCATTCCGCGAATCCCGCCTCGGTGGGTTTTGCACGTTGATGTGATTACGGATGTTCGCCTTATGTTTGACTTGGATCTGACTTTAGCGAAAGAATTTAGTCGAAAATAACGACAAAAAGGCAAACAGGTTCGGCCTTCGACGTTTCTCCGACTTTCATCTGAATTTCGTTTTTACTGAGAATCACTCTTGTGAGCGGTTCATTGCTAGGCCTATGAATGAGATACAGGGGAACCACAAGGGGGAGCCGAGGGGAAACCCGTTTAATGAGCTTGAATGCCTTCAGAGCTCCCGTCTTCAAAGCGCGCGCTTATTTAATTCGTGTGTGCAAGCCCCTGAAGAGCGTG
Organism: Coprinopsis sp. MPI-PUGE-AT-0042; assembly: GCA_020736565.1. Classification (NCBI taxonomy): domain Eukaryota; kingdom Fungi; phylum Basidiomycota; class Agaricomycetes; order Agaricales; family Psathyrellaceae; genus Coprinopsis; species Coprinopsis sp. MPI-PUGE-AT-0042. The sequence continues at coordinate 338,557 of JAHBOF010000041.1, read as the reverse complement.
AGAATCTGGGACTCTGGGCGACAACATCAAAGCTCCTGCTCTTCAGAGTCTTTCTTCCTCGTCCTCAATCATCTCTCACCGCTCTGGCCTCAAGGAAGGCGCTATCGAATCAGCTTCTCCTCACATACCCCCTGGGCAAGGACCACTATTAGTATTTGGACCGACACACACCCCGTCGCCAGCACATGCAACCCTTCTTTGACACTCTTGCGTCCAGCTCTGAAAGTCGATACAGCACCTCGTCGTACCAACCGTCTTCCACCAACGCACATAAATCCAATGCCTCCAATCGCAAGTCGCGCTTCAGCTCTGCAGGCTTCCCTATGCCTCCACCCCCTGCAGCGTCGATACTCGTAGCCTGCACTGGGCTACTGGCGAAAGCCTTACACAGCGTTATCATACCCAATTCGGTGAATGGGAGAGTTCGAGCAACGGGGATTGATATGGATGGTTTTTGGCTGTCGGACGACGACGATAGGCAAGAAGAAGCAGACGAGGGCACAGATGGGTCTTCCTCGTGCTCATATCCCCATCCCCTGCTCCTCCCTGGAGGACATTTGGTTTTAACATCGGAAGCAAGAGTACAATCGTGAGTCTTTTTGTAGTCTACAACATAGTGCTCCTCTGAAGGCGAATCATAGAACTCTCGTGCAATCTCCGGGATGGCCTCGACTTCGACGAGGAACCAACAGCAGCAGCAACCGGTTACCCGCCTTGACGAAGCAACGTCGCATTCCAGCGCCTCTCGATCCATCCGCAGGGGGAAGATCCAGCAACTCCCGGCTCAGCTTCCCTACCTTATCCGCCCGTTGGCGCCTTCTCCCTCTCGCCATATCATCATACTGTCTACTCCCGTTCACCAGCAGTAGCCGCGGTGTCGGCGCGGACGTAGCCAAATTCGACAAGGTCTGCGATAGAAACTGGTTCGGCGAGAGAGGAAAAGCGCTGGAGTTAGCCGGGCAAGGCCAATGTGGATGTGGATGCGTTAAGTTGGGAGTACAAGGCTTCGAGGAGATGGGATGCAGAGGTAAGCCCTACTTTGTCTTGCCAATCAAAGTGATATAGAAATGGTACTGACGACTTCTTTTGCCTTTTGCCTTGGATGTGTAGTTGCCGACACAGCTACAGAAAGTGGCACTCTAAACTCAAGGATACGCGACGTATATCGCTGCTATGGACCCGTGGACACAAATTTCTATCCGCAGTTCTCTCCCGCGTTTTGTCCGCTGGCAATGTCGCCTCCAACGCCAAAGGATATCGCCCTTGTTGATACAAGAGGGTATCCAGCAGCAGGCGGAGGACAAGAGTTCTACGACCGAAGAGTACAATAATGAAGCTCGAGAGCCAGAGGCTGAAGACGCTGTCGAAGACGAACCGGCGCCGAGCATATTGGCGAAGGAAAGTCAAGTGACGAATTCCACGACGCCCTCGCCAAACCTTCGAGTCCATCACCTCCCCAAGACGCAATATACGCTGCTCCTTCGCTGTCATCCCCACCACATGTACCGCCGCTTCGACCACCGACGACACCAGAACGATGCTGCCTTTTACCCACCACAGGACCTCTCCTGGCATAGACGCTCCCCTGGCTCTCCATTCACCCATTCTGCTCTCTCATCGTCCTGGGACATCAAATCCCCGTAACCCGCTTGTGAACGGTGGTCCACCTTCTCCGTTTGCCTTTCCTTCGCCTCATCACCATCCCATGGGCGAACACCAACAGCAGCAAGACTCATTCATGGCTCTAGGCCTCAATGGTGGACCTGGACACATGCAGTTGTTGCAGAGTTCCGTTCTCCACCCCGGGAGGGCGGTGAGGAGGACGACTCAAGGGCTTCCCGCCATCGACACCCTTTGCCGACCCTCGATTAACTACAACATCGAGTTTCAAACCGACGACGCCTGCCACACACGATGCGACTCTGTCGAACATCGAGATCGAGATGGCGAATGGGGGAGGTCTGCAGCATCATGCGTCACCGTTGTGGATTAACCGATTCCCGTCTTTGAATGGCGGCGCTACTGGGCTAACAAGCCCATCAACGTCCTCCGGGTTGACAATGTGGCCTACGAGTGGGCCGTCCAGTCCGCTACTGCCGTACTTGCAGGATGAACGAGGGAAAAGGGGGTGGCAGAACGCACAGCAGAGGAGTAGGCCGACCTCGATGGTTGGGGTGTCCTAGGGTGACGGTGGCTTAGACGGACCAGAGGGCATTGCGCAGGAAGGGAGCGGAAGAGGAGAGGTTGGGGAGGATGTCCTTGACCGCAACGATGAACAGGGCTCAGCCCACTGTTAGCACAGCGTTGGTGTTGGTCTTGTTGGGAGTGTCGGTATCCCTGGGATGGCCGGTGGTAGTGGTGTATCGCCTACCTCATCTCCGTCTCTGCCACATGGGCTCGGGAATGGCGATTCAACCCACCAGGAACCTTCCGAGCAACAGGAAGCGGCGCGACATGCGGAACACGAGTCTACGTTGCCTTTGCCTTTGGAGCTCAGGACCGTGGCGAAGGAGAAGAGCGCTGGGACACCTGCTCAGGCCAATGGAGAGAAGAGCTCAAGTTCGAAGCCGAAGTCGGTTCTTTCGATGTCGTTGGTAGGTGGAGGCGGAAACGCGCCCAAAGATGAATGAAGATCAGAGATTTGGTTTGGAACCAGGTGTCTACGCCTTTTATTACTGTTCTCTGAGGACGAGTTTTAGTGACTCTGTGGTTTTACTTCCATAATGTTCCGCTTGTTGTCTATACCACCGTTTTTCTCTATTTCTTGCCATACCGAACCAATTTCACGACTTAGCGCGTCTGTTCTAGGTTAGCCCTTGATCTCGACTGGCTTATGGCAGAACAGGCTCGCGATGCTGAGTACTTGCTTTGGGCAAGACAGCCCATAGGAGCGCGCTGGCCGTAATATCCGTGAAAGCGGTGCAATATCAGGCTTAGAGTGTAAATGTTAGGCTTAGCGATCCAAGAACTAGCGCATTCATTGTCGGCTTTCGTACGAGAGCGTCCTAATGCATGGCGAAACGAGAGAATACATCTCGTGGTGTGGAACATGGAGACGGGAGGGTAGGGACGCCTCAAAGCGCTCGATTGGAGAGGTTGAGGCCCGCTCTGAGGCAGGCCACGCCAGTATAGTAGCGTCATTGTCGTTTTAGACGGACCAAAGAGGTGAAGCGAGAGGAAATATGCGCAACGCGGCCGAGAACGACGATGAAGGTGTAGACCGACAGAAGTACCCGTGCTATAATCTGCAAGCTGATGACCACAGTACAGAAACGTTTAAACATTTAAATCCGCAACATCATCTTTCTCTCCTCTCGAGGCATCAACTTAGCGGTGGTCTTCACTTTCTCCCTGATTGCCTGAGCCTTCTGGGAATTAGGTCGCCTCGGCAGACCTTGGGCTTATTCGCGTTCAACTTCATTTCTCATCGGCCTCCACGTTGGCTGGTTGAATATACATCTCCCTTATCGCTGTCGCTTTTCCAGAGTATATACATGGCTGGACCATGCGTGGCGGATCGAGTGGAGAAACTGTCCTTGGGAGTGCTATCTGGTATCCACAGAGGGACAGGGGCTAAGAAGTGTCCCACGCCCCTGATTTCAGTTTGAGCTGCATCACGACTACCAGCTACAACTCACACCCGCATGTTCTTGATGCTATCCTCCCATCTCCCACAGCACTCTGAGAAAGGATGCTTTACCAATCTGCATCCATAGACTGATTCATGGTCTACCCTACCAGCAGGCACGACAATTTGGCATGGCTGCTGAGAGGACCCAAACGTTTGTCTTCCGGGCCAAGATCATTCTTCCTTCGGTCCCTCGCCATGTAAAACAATAGAGGACCAGGCGACCACCGGCACCAGCAACCATAGAGAGGAGGAGAGGGAGCAGGAGATGCAGGGACCCCCAAGCTTTTCGTAGCCACGACACTAGCAGCCCTGGTCTTGGCTGGGTCAGCTTACATCTGGAAGTTGGGCACGATCCCGATGCTCAGGAGCAGGACTGGAGAGATCTTTCGAAAAGAGAACAGTGATAGCATCGGCGGCCAGTCTATGCCCGTTGGCGATGGTCCATCGCGTTCACCTTCTTTGTCTCCCAGGGACAAGAACAACAACAATGTGGACGCTGGGGATTCCCGGACATCTGGACCCGTCGGCCAGGCCAGTTCGAAGAAATGACATGCAAGTTAGTTGAAGCAGCAACTGCAGCATGGAACGGAGGATGCAGCAGACAACAGATTCGATGCAGGGGGTGCGACGGCTGTTGGTGGCTCACTTGGCAGGGCTTCCCGACCAACAGAGAGACGGTGGAGAGGGAAGGACTCTACAAAGGAACCCTTCAAGAGTGGAAAGTTGAATACCACCAAGGCTTCCAGCACGACGCGTAAACCCAAGTCGCTGTCTCCCTCTTCCTCTTCTCGCGGACAACAAGCCTCGACGACACCGCGCCTTCAGAGACGTACGGCAACAAGGAGTACTTCAAGATCCCGCTCGCCCAGCCGCACCCTGGATCCCATCTCGGCATCCTTGCAACCTTCCTCTCGCTCGAGGTCACGCTCTCCACTAGGGACGAGACGACGAGGAGCGTCTTCTGGACACGACGAGGACGTGGAGGAGGGTCACCGAGACCCCGTGTTTACCTTCGACTCTCTCACTACAACCTCCAATCGCGATTATACTACCTCGACCTCGTCTGCGTCATCGACCGCAGCAACAGAGGCGACGACATTCTCTACTACGTCTACCGCTCCTTCGTAGACTGGAGACCACCTTGGTAGGCCCAGGAGTGATTCCGATGGGACACCCAAGCCAGAATCATCATCATCGACAACAACACGGAGGGCATCATCGACTCCAGGAAGCGCCAAGAACAACGATGACGACCGGAGCTGGGACCTGGACAGCGCGGGCGGTAGTGGTCAATTCAATAATACATCACCCGCCTCAAAAGCGACATCAACCAACGTTCCGACTAGATTTCAGCCGTCGAGAGGTGCAACCGCAACTGTTCAGAAGGTATCTTCATCCGAGGTTCAGTCAGCCAACCTTCCGTCGCTGGTTCCTCCAGCTTTTGCCTCAGCCGAGGGCAAGGCATCATCATCATGAGCATTGTCTGCTTCCGCGTTATCTTCCTCTTCCACTCAAGGAATCCCGAAATCAACAACATCACCGAGAACCAACGAACCGGAGGATAAAGTTTCTTTCCCCACACTCAATAATCCCCGCCCTTCTGCGGGGTCTTCCTCGTCACTCATATCGCCTGCCCCTGCACCCGGAAGGAATTCGGCTTCGCCGTCAGTGTCGAGACCCCAATCCCGGGCCTCAACGTCCTCGACAACCTCGTCCTCCAAAAGCAAGCCAAAGAACTCGCGTGCGATTTCTGGGTTGACTTCGCTTTCAAATAGGCAGCAGCAACAGTAGAGTGGCAGTGGAACGACGACGTCTATGCAGTCGACGAGTCAACGGAGGGTTCCAACGCCTTTGGATGCATCTATAGGACGGGTGGGGAGACCAGCTACGCCGAGCTCGTCTTCTCTGTCTTCGTCGACGCACCCGCCGCCTTCACCTTCCTCGCCGTACCATCACCATTTTCCGTCAGCGTCTACGTCTACACCGGGGAGCACCAATAATGTTGCGGTCTCGGCCCAGACGCAGTTGGCGTCGCTGAGAGGCGCGTTGGAAGCTGTTAGACTGAGAGAGGAGAAGAGTCGGAGTGCGTTGGATAAGGTTACGCGGGATGTAGATGTGTTGAGATGGGAGAATGCGGTTTCGAGGAGGCGAGAGGCGGAGGTGAGTGCTACCTTCCTTCTTTTGCTCGCCCATCAGAGCGATGTAGAATGGTACTGATTTGATTTATAGTTGCAGACACAGCTACAGCAAGCTATGCTCCAGGTGCAAGGGTATGCGACGTATGTCGCTGCGATGAACCAGCAGGAGCAAGTTGCAGCGCAAGGAAAGGGACAAGGACAGCCAAACTGTCATTTGCAGTTGCCTCCTGCGTCTCATGCGCCGGCGATTTCGCTTCCTGCACCAGCAGAGATTGTTATTGTCGAAGATGGAGACGAGGGTGCTCAACAGCCAATCGAAGAGAACGTGGCATTGAGCTCTAGACCCGAAGAGGATCGACAGGCGGACGGTGAACACGCTGCTGGGTCGAATGACGAATCATTGCCGACTAGTGGTGAAGGAACGTCAATTGAGCGAAACGATGATAACCCCGCCGAACAACCCATCTCAACACATTCTCCAAACGCAATAGACGATACTGATGTGCCCTCACCAACACCACCCTTCCCACCCATACGGCCACCCACAACGACTCCCCAAACAATTCTCCCTTTCGCTCTTCAGCCCCTCCATGGGACATTTCCGGGGACAGGCATCCCCATGGCTTTGCACTCTCCCTTTGTGCTTCCCTATCACCCAGGGACACCGAATCCTCAAAGTCCGCTCGTGAACAGTGGACCGCATTCTCCATTCGCCTTTCCTGCGCCTCATCATCACCCTCTCGGCCATCAACAACAACAGCAACCTCACCCACCTTACCCGTTCATGGCCCTAGGCCTCAGTGGTGGACCTGGACACATGCAGCCGCTGCAGAGTCCTATTCTGCATCCTCATCCAGGTGGTCATCCCGGGATGATGATGATGTCCCCACATCTAGGAGGAGGCGGGTTCAACGGTCTACCACCACCTTCACCCTTCGCAGGCCCTGGATCACCTACAACCTCGAGTTTCAGACCGATGACGCCCGCCACGCACGGTGCGATCCCGTCGAATATGGGGATTGGAATGGCGAATGGGGGAGGACTTCAACATCATGCCTCGCCATTGTGGATGAACGGCTTCATGTCGGCTTCGTCGAATGCAAATGGTGGCCCGGCGAACTCGTCAGCGTTGTCGATGTCGCCAAAGAGTGGGCCGTCTAGTCCATACCGCCGTATTTGCAGGGAGAGCGAGGACGGAAGGGGTGGCAGAGCGTACAGACGAGGAGTAGGCCGAGTTCGATGGTCGGTGGCGTCAAAGGCGAGGGTTAACTAGACGAACTAGAGAGTATTCCGCAGGAAGGGAGTGGGAGGGGAGATGTTGAGGATAATGTCCTTGGGGACGAAGATGATGATGAAGGAGGCCTCAACCCACTTTTGGCAGACGCGATTTTGAAGCTCCCGAGTAGCATTCGGATGAACTCGAAGAGGAGCACCTCGAATTTCGCGAGGGATAGCGTCGGTGGACTTGCTGGGAGTGCTAGTATGCCTGGGATTGCCAATGGTGGTGCACGACCGACCGCGTCGCCTTCTCTGCCGCAAGGGTTTGGTAACGAGGAGGCGAACCACCGGGAGCACCAGCCTTCTCCACAGGAGACGCACGAGCAAGACGAGGTGGTGGAAGAGTTTACGTTCCCCTCGCTTTCTGAGCTTGGGAATGTTGCGAGGGAGAAGAGGGTTGGGACGCCTGCTCTGGGCAATGGAGAGAAGAATTCGAGTTCGAGGCCGAGGTCGGCGCTTGCCATGTCGTTGTTGGTGGCTGGAGAAGGGAGCACAAAGACGACGAGTGAAGAGGAACACCATGTACCTTGTTGCGATAGTGTATAATTTTCGGTTTGGTTTGGTTTCGACGACGACGCAAAGTTGTTTTTTAATGTTTCTCTGAGGAGTTCAGTTATCTAGTTCCTTCTTTGCCTCAGTTCCATGATATTCGTCCTTGTTGTACATAACAACGCCCTTCTCTTTCTTTGCCACTTCAGTTGGCTTTTGGGACCGAGCATGTGCACCCTACCTCAGTCCTTGGTTAATCCACCGAGAATAGCTTCTTCTGCTCTCCTCTTGAGCCATCAGCCCAGCGTTTGGTCTGCATTTCATCGGTATTTTACCCTGCTTGCAGGTTCAATTTTAGTTGAAGAGAGGTCAGTAAAGCGTCCCACGCTCCTGATCGTCCCGTTCCATGAATTCCTCTGTGAGTCACGGCTACCACTTACCACCACAACCCGCCTGATATTGGTTCCATCATTTATCTCACCACGCTTTGAGAAGGAACATTCCACCAATCTTGAATTCACAATATTGGTGCACCGAGCGCACAGCCCTAGGTTCATTCACTGGCTTATCTATCAGCGAGCAGGACGATGCGACAGGCCGGCGCTTTCTTCCACGGGATCTGACCAATACACCCTGGTGGTTTGCCCTGCTTTGCTTTGAGGTATCATCCTGGCAGTCCTTTCTAACCAGTCGTCGGTGCGACGAGGAGGCGGTCGCAGACTGTCCGCTTCATCTCCCTGAGCGCTAGATCATGGTCCTGTGGCACACAGCACCGCTCATGAATATACAGAGCCTTGCACACCCCACGTGTATCGATTTGGCTCTCACAGCTACTATAACCACGACCACTACCGGCTCCCTTTACTGTAAAGCCCTCTTGTGTTGTCTTCTACTATGAGCTCGTCCATCCCGAGGCATCTCGCCATGGTGAGTGCAGTTTTGGTCCAGTTAGCCCTACTTGTTTAGCTCATCCACCACGTAGGAGAATCGGAGCGCCCATGCCTTGCAGGCGCCTGTCGATGGCTCTCTGGGTAAGATGATACAATACTGACGATGGTGATCACTAACTAACCGAAGCTGGACCCTCTACCTCCTCTGCAGTGGCCACTTTGATTCAAAACCCCCAAGGCGTGACGACCCACGATGGGGATGTTATTCTTGCAGGGGGAAGCGTCAACACCCACAAAAGCTACTTCTATAACGTTGCTGAGCAGAAAGTCTACTACAATAACATCGCTGAGCCCAAGCTCAACATTGTAACTGCCCTCCGCCTTGTTCGTAACCTGCGAAAGGTTCATCTGGACGTTCTGGCGAAGGCGACACCAGGAACGGGGATCTGGTTCCTCAAGACCGACAAGTTCATCCTTTGGTTGGACCCTAACGGCGATCTCAAGATCATGTGGGGCACTGGAATCCGTGAGTTTGTATCTGACTTTGGCACCCTCATTGCTCATCTCTCATTTCAGCGGGCGCAGGAAAGACCGTCATGGCGTAAGTACTTTACATCAGCAGCAATTGGAGAGCCATACTAACCGGCTGCCTCAGCTCCATTGTCATCAACGAGCTTGAAGCTCGTGCCGCCGCTGCAGGTGGCAGTATCTGCGTCTGCTACGTCTACTTCCGCTACAGCGATGCCGCTGAACTCACCGTTCGAAACGTGTTGGAAATCCTCGTCAAGCAAACGGTTGAGCGCCATCCCGAGTGCGCATCGCATGCTGAGGAGGTTTACGCACGACATTTTCATGAAGACACCCAGCCGACAGAGGCAGACCTTTGCAGCTGCTGCAATGGTTCACAAGGCATAAATCAGCTACCTTCTATGTCCTTGATGCGGTAGATGAAGCAGCCGATAGGCTTCAGGTCGACATCGTTCTGAAATTGGCTTCGCTGAACGTCCACCTCTTCATCACATCTCGGCCATTGAAAGCTGTTGAAGCTCGCGCTCCCAATGCGCACTGCTTTACCATTATCGCCCAAGATGGTGATCTTGATCTCCATATTGCCAAAGAGATTTTGCGCAGTCGGGACCTGTCGGATTTGTTGGAAAGAGTGGGCTCGTCCCTCAGAGGTGAGATTATATCTTCAGTCAAGAGAAAATGTGGTGGAATGTAAGCCTTGTTTGTTATTCTAACTTGCTTCTTGGCTGATCTGTATACAGGTTCTTGCATGCATCACTCCAGTTGGAAGCACTTTGCAAGTGTGTTACAACTCATGAGGTTAGGCAGACCCTTGAAGGGTTTCCCTCGAGAATTGAGGATGCCTATTGCCAGACCTGGCACAGGATCCTGGCGCAGAAATCTAGCCATGTGCTCCTTGCAAAAGCTGTTCTGGTGTGGGTTTTAAATGCTTCAAGGTCCATGACACTTGAGGAACTGGAATGCGCCGTGGCAACATCTCCTGATACCTTCAAGTTTGAACATGATCGGCTTGCGCCTGGCAGCACCCTCATATCGCTTTGCCACGGTTTGGTTAATGTCGAAGAGGAGAGCAATGTCGTTCGCCTTGTCCGTAAGTAAATTCAGATACTCTGTTGCTACTTTTCTAATTGACGCGGCAGATTACACTGCGAAGGGCACACTGGGGGAACTGCTCCGCGACTCATTCCCCGTTGCACAATCCCATCTCGCCAGGGTTTGCATGTCCCACCTCGCAGAATGTGGTTTCCAGAATACCGCAATACACTCAGAGGATGAGTTCGTTGCAGCCCGCCAGGCAGACCCTCTCCTTGCCTATGCGTCTGATGCCTGGGCTTTCCATGCCAGGCAATCCTCGGATGTTGAGGACACCCGACAGGAAATCGAAATCTTTGTTCGTGAATGTAATGCATTTCCTGCCTTTACCCATCCCAATCTCCTCAAGCTCTTCGACATTCTTAATCCTCTCCATTTGCTTGCCATTTACACTCTACCTACGACCTTATTGACCCAAGACCACATTAACAACGCGAATATTGCAACACAGGTCCACCGAGCATCACCCTTGCTCTTGGCCTCCTGCCATGGCCATGAAGGCACAGTCAGAACCTTCCTTGCACATCCCGAGATCCAGGTCAACTGGGTCAACATCAATGGGTGGTCGGCACTCATGCTCGCTGCTGTGAACGGCCACAAAGGCGTCATCACGCTCCTCCTTACACGCCCCGAGATCCAGGTCAACTTGGTCGACAGCAATGGGTGGTCAGCACTCATGGTGGCTGCTGAGAACGGCCACGAAGGCGTCATCACGCTCCTCCTTGCATGTCCCGAGATCCAGGTCAACTTGGTCAACAACAGTGGGCCTTCGGCACTCATGGTAGCTGCTCAGAACGGCCACGAAGGTGTGGTCATACTCCTCCTTGCACGTCCCGAGATCCAGGTCAATTTGGTCAGCAACAGTGGGTGGTCGGCACTCACGCTGGCTGCTCACAACGGCCATAAAGGTGTTCTCACACTCCTCCTTGCACGTCCCGAGGTCCAGGTCAACTTGATCAACGGCAATGGGGGGTCAGCACTCATGGTGGCTGCTCAGAACGGCCACGAAGGCGTTGTCTCGCTCCTCCTTGCACATCCCGAGATCCGCGTCAACCTTAGTGACAATATCGGAAGGTCGGCGCTGCGGCTGGCCACAGACAAAGGTCACGACGCCGTTGTGGATCTGCTGCTGGCTGTGCCGCACATCAATGCTACAACCAGGGCCCCAGACGATGGGCACACCTCTTCGTCTTTGGAGTGGCCTGTGGGCAACGTCACAGGCGTTGACGGAGTAGGTCCCGAGAATGACAATTCTGATGATGAAGGTTCCGGCAGTGGACCCTCCGGCGATGAGGGTGTCGGTAGTGAGAGCTCTAACGACGAAGACTCTGGCAGTGACGGCCTTGATACTGAGGATGCAGAAGATGAACATCCGGACGACAATCGCGCACAAACTGAATCTTCAGCGTCGAGGAGGAGCGCCAAGCGGGCAAGAAGCAATGAGCCTGAGGATGGCTTGCAAGGCGCCGTCGATGACATGGCTGCGCCTGCCTCTAAGCGACCTCGTGCTGCAGAGGATGCTTAGGATCCACATTGGTAAGGCGTCAAGCCTCAGCCATCATGCCTGCGTTTCCTGGTGGTTGGAGGCCTCCCTTCTCCGAATAATTACAAGGTATCTACTCCTCGCAATATGCTGGAGCTACCAGACTTACTGATTCCGCTCGGTGGTGAAAGCCACAATCTAGTCTCTATTGAGGTACACTTGTGGCAAATCTTTCAGCACGAGGGCGTCATTTGTCATTGGATTTCGGCGGTTTATCTTCATCGATAACATCTTTTGTGAACCTTTTATCTATATAATCGTAATTTGTTCTTTGTATCGATTCCCCCTGAAGTATAATGGTGTCGAATGGTAGCCGTCAAGATCGATCACTCGGATTCATTCATTGTTGACGTTCAGTATTGGTGCCGGTTTTTACTAGGGACTGCCATAGTATCGATTAACTGTATGACTCACCAGATACTAGCTTTGGCGGACGTGGTACACGGGGACCGCGAGGAGGACAACCGCGTACTGAGATGGCTCCATAGATCCGGTCGTTTCGCTGGCTCTGACACTCGATTCGCCTTCAGCTACACACCATTCCCTAACGAAGTGGGGAGTAGAGACGATGTGATGAAAAGCCTACATGTACTTTGAAGATGGGGGAAGAAGGTGATTTGCATTCGGTCACACCTAAGCCCAGAAACTCGGGCAAGACCCAATTGTACTTTCCCGACAATACAAGGTGTGTTAGTGACACCTGCATGACGTAGAAGAAGTTAGATTGTATGTAAATCCATCATGAGCATATAGAGTTAGGTATACAATGTTTAATGTGTCGTGCACCCCCTTCCGTTGGATCGGAGGTAAATGAGGTTCAAACATATGTGACAGCCGTCTTCCGCGGGGTAGACGATCTCTGTGCCTCTGAATCGGGCACTCCGCTGCCGTAAATGTTGCATCCACAATGATGCAATACACTGGCATCGGGACAAGAAGTGGTTTGGCCATGGGCATTCGTAGATGTCATCGCATGGTTTACCTTTAAAGGTACCCAAGTTCGAGCTCTGCGTGCCGAGGAGAATGGATCTCTCGCATCATGAAGGCACCGCCATCTTTTCAGTTTGTAGATGGAAGCCCCCAATTTCCTAGAGCGCTTCATGTCCCGCAAAGCAAGCCTGCGCATAACCTATTCCCAGCGACCACACACAAGCCCCTGAAGAATGATTGACGCGTCGAAGCACGTGGGAGTCTTTGATCCTCATCGGTAACGTCATCCTTTGTCCAAGCGCCCACTCCTCTCTTTCGCCCACTGCAACTGCTTCTCATCGAAGATTCAGTCTTGATCTATCCTTGCCCTTATCCTTTTCTCATTAACACACCCTCTCCCAGAGGAATTTTGTCTTCATTTGGACCGTAAACCGCTGAGCGTGTTTGCAGGGCGGCTTCAAGTTGTGTCCAGCTCCAAAGCTCGGTACTCGTTTCCTAGCACTTCTTCAGGCCAGCAACTGCATATGGGCACCAACGTGAGCTACGCGTCTCCTACTCCTTGCCATTCCAGCCGTCTTCTCCAACTCGACTAAATCCAGCACTTCCAGTGCGAACTCGCGCTGCGCCTAGCAGACTTCCTGATTCCTTCACCGCTTCAGCGTCCATACTCTGAGCCTACACCCAGATATTGACAAATGCTTCTCTTATTATCGTCGTACGCAATTCGGAGACGCGATGCAGTGAATGGGAGCTGAGAGGGGTGATTTCTGGTTGGGGACGATGATGATAAGGAAGAGGAAGGGGGATAAGAAGAAGAGGACGCGGATGGGCCCATGATGGCTCTTCTCCCTGCTCATATCCTTACACCTTGCTCCCACTGGAGTATATCTGCTTTCAACATTCATTGCAAGGCTACAACCGTGAGTCTCTTCGTATTCTGCAGCACCGTCCTCTAAAATCAAACCATAGAGCCCTCGTGCAATCTCCGTCTTGACCTCGCTTTCAACGAAGAACCAATAACGACAGTAGGGTGGTGGAACCTCGTCTATGGTCCTGGCGAAGCAACCTCGTACTCCAAAACCTTTGGATGCACGCCTAACGGAAGAGACCCGGCAACTCCAAGAAAAGCTTCCCTTTCTTTGACTTATCCAGCCTTTTCGACTTGCCGTCATAATCTCCACTCTCGTTTAGCAACAGTAACTGTGGTGTCGGCGCAAACGCCGTTGAGGATGCGACGGAGGCTGCTCAGTTGGAGAGAAGGAGAAGAGAGGGAGTGAGCTGGACAAGGCCGCTGGAGATGCGGACGCGTGGAGGTGGGAGAGTGTGTCTCTTAGGAGGCGGGAATCAGAGGTAACCCCACTTTTTTCTTGCTAATCATAGCGATATAGAAGTGGTACTGACGACTTCTTTCTTCTTTGACTTCAGATGTGCCATCGCAGACACAGTTGCGGCAAGTGATACTCCAGATGCAAGGATCCCCAGCTTGTATGAGCGAGTGGGCACATGTCAAGGGCGGCCAAATCTCCCTTGCAATTTCCTCCTGCACCAGCGGAGTCGATAATGGGGGGAAGAGACTGCGCTTCAGCAGATTGAGGGCTCGATAGGAACCAGTCCCATGACCAAAGAGATCGACAACCGGATGATGAAGACACTGTTGGAGAAGCCGAACGACGAATTGGCGCCAAGACGTGGCAAAGAACAGTTTACAGACGAATACCATGATACCCTTGGCGGACCCTTCAGTTCATCATCCCAAGGCGCAATCGACGCTGCTGCTTTGCTGTCATCTTCACCGCCTACCGCCTCTTCGACCACCGACGACAACACCTCAAACGATGCTCCGTTTTATCCCTCAGCCCCTCCACGAGACCTTTCCTGGCATGGTATCCCCATGGCTCTGCACTCTCTTTCGGCTATCTCGTCGCCCTGGGACATCAAATTGGCCCATATCCTCCGCTTTCCTCTCCTTTGCCCCATCACCATCCCATGGGCAAACAGCAGCAGCAAGACCACCCACATTACTCGTTCACGGCTCTTGGCCTCAGCGGTAGACCTGGACGCACGCAACTCTCGCAGAGTCTCGTTCTCTACCCTCATCCGGGAGGATGGCGATGTTGCCGCATAAGGAGGAGGGCTCACGGTCTTCCACCATCGTGGCTCTGCAGGCCCTGAATCACTTACAGCATCTTGTTTAGACGGATGACGCCCACCACGCACGGTGCTATTCCGTCAAATATGTGGATTGGGATGGCGAATGGTGGAGGATTCCAGCATCATGCGGTGCCGTTGTCGATAAATGGTTTTGTGTCTTCGTCGAGTGCCGGCGGTGCTGGGGTGGCAAGCTCATCAGCGTTGTTGATGCTCCCGAGAAGTGGTCCATCTAGTCCGCTATCGCCGTATTTGCAGAGTGAAAGGGGAAAAGGGCTGGCAGGATGCACAGCACAGGACTAGGCCGAAATCGATGGTTGGGGCATCCAAGGACGAGGGTGGCCTAGACGAACTAGAGGGCATTGCGCAGGAAGGGTGTGGAAGAGGAGAGGGTGAGGATAACGTCTTCAACCACGACAATGACGATAAAGGAGGAGACCTCAACCCGCTGTTAGCCAATGTTGTTGTTGGCTTGCTGGGAGTGTCAGTATCCCTGGCATGCCCAACGATGGTGATGCACGGCCTAACGCGTCTCCTGCTCTGCCACGCGGGCTCGGAAACGACCATTCAACACACCAAGAACCTTCAGAGCTACAGGAAGCGCGGCGTGAGGAAGTCGAAGTCGAAGAGGAGTCTACGTTGCCTTTGCCTTCGGAGCTTGGGATTGTGGCAAAGGAGAAGAGGGTTAGGACACCTGCTCAGGCCAATGGAGAGAAGAATTTGAGTTCGAGGCCCAGGTCAGCGCTTGCCCTGTCGTCGATATCTGCTGGAGGAGGAAGCGCAAAGACGAGTGAAGAGGAACCTTGGTTGCGGTAATGAATAATTTCTGTTTTGTTTGTTTCGGTGTTGCGGTGTTTCTCAATAGGGACGGTCAGACCTGGGAATCGACGTCGATTCGGAGGTCGATTCGAGGGTCGATTTGATCAAAATCGACCTCGCGCCAAAGCGACTAAATAGTCGCTTTGGGACCTCAAAACGGCTGTTTCGATTCAACAGCTACCTGTTCTTTTGTGTTCTCCCTGTACAAGGGCTCAAACCATGATATTTGGGCTCTTCTAAAGCCTGACTCCCAACTGACCTGCTTTTGCTGCCCGGTACCCGCAAAATTCCTGCTGAGCCACGGCTGAGTGCACAAACTAAGCAAAATATAAGGTAGGTATAAAAGGAACTCCTGGAGAGTTGGAATCGGCAACACATATCCGGACTTCTACGCAAGTAGCTGTACAGTACAATTGAAGCTGAGGTGAGTACAGTTGCTAGTGGATTTCTTCGCAAAATCGAAGCGGAAATCGACACAGAAATCGACTCTCACAGCGGGTCGGTCAGAGTGAGATTCGATTTGAGGTTGATTCAGGTCAAGAATCGGCGACCAAATCGACCCTCGAATCGACCTCCGAATCGACGTCGATTCCCAGGTCTGACCGGGGGCTCTCAGTAGTTATCGATTATCTAGGCATTCTTTGTTTTAGTTCGATGAGGTCCGCCTTTCTGTATACAACACCGCCTTTCTGTTCCTTCACCACTTTGCGGAATCAAAGGTCCTTGATCCCGACCAGTGGTTTATGGCAGAGAAACCGTGCGATGTTTGTGACGGCCGCTTAAGCAGAGATGACCATGGACTGTAGCATTTTGCGGTGGATAGGTCGTCGAACTTGTGCTATAGATAGCCTGGGCCCTGCATCCTGCATCCTCGTCCTTGGATTACTTGGATTCAAGCACCTTCACTGATCTTCCTTTTGTCCTTCGACCCTCCGACCATCTCGTCTCCCTTTCCTTCTGCTACGCTTGCTTTTCCCGGCTATCTCTTTCATAAATCTTTACTCTTCTGCTCGCCGTTTATGTTTATTTTGGGACCCTCTATAACGGTCCGTGTCCGTGCGCTATGTCCGAGATAGTTGAACTGTTTCTCCTTATGAAACGTGACACATGTGACTGGCGGCTTGATTTGGGGGTAACGGAGAACCTGTAAAACGGTAGATTCAAGGACTATGGAAGCACAGCTCGTTATGAAGGATACCTGAAGCTTGAATCGTTTATCTAGGCGAGCGATCAATGGGATTTCAATGACAGTGCCAGTTTGTGACTTACCAGTCCCAGCTGAACGAGAAGCTAACGGAGACAGAAGGAGCAATAGGGGGAATCTCGATCGCGAATTCACCCTGAGTTGTACCGTCCACCACAATCGGCCCTTGACCAGAGCGTGTGTTAACTGTAATCTTGTTAGCTCCCGCCTTGAGCGAACTCCAATCGTTGAAGCCTAGTTTCCCTCTAATGTCCTTGGTCGACCCGAAAAGGAGGAGTGCAGCGGGCGACCGGAACGAGAATTTAGCGTGGTGTCCATCTTCGGTGTTAAGCTCAACATTGACAGTCAAACCATCGGGCCATATTTTGCCGCTGAAGCTGGTTCCGTTGGCCCAGTTCAGGTCAATGTCGGTCGCGGCGGCACCAGACAAAGCCGCGACGTGAGCAGGCGCGGGCTGGGTGACGAGAGCAAGGATACCCTCGGAGCCGCCAAGGGCCTCGAGATCCCGGACAAAAGTAACGAGATGGACGAGTTGCTCATAGGTAGCATCGTCCCAGCCCCTGGCGAGACAGTGAGGTCAGTGGACGGAGGTAAAGGGGAAATATTGGCCTACTCAGGGCGGGGAATATCGACTTGAGTGGTAGACATGGTAGATGAGTTGCAAGTAGTAAGGCGCTTTCAAGGGGATAGTAGAAGTTTGCTGATAAAACCAGGTCAGTTGTGTCGAGGCTTTATAGGTTTGGGATTCGCTTACATATCTCGGAGCATGCATGTGCCTGTCACGCTATGCATTTGCATCCGCTGCAATAAAAGACTTACTTTCTAGAAAATCCAAGAGTCAGCGGGTGTGAGCCGCATCTTAGTTTGATACGGCGTACTTGAGAGTTTAACGCCTGATAAGGAATATGTATGGCATGCTGTCGGGAATGCCTTAACGCCGGGAATTACAAGTTCTAGACTCTAAGGTGAGATCTGAGGTATTGGTGCAACGCACAATTCTGAAGACAAGGGAGGGAGAAACACCTCGCTCGAATGCATACCTGTATGCAAAAGGTCCACGTTCCCCTCATTGAAAGAGTATCCATCAACACATGCGCAGGCTCTTCTGCCTTGCTCAGATACACAGTACACCGTATAGTGAGATTATCCGACTGCGTAAACACCTCTCGGGAGGCTACAACTTCCTTCTGATGCGCACTGTGGAAGATTTCCAGACCCTCTACCTGCGATGCAGTTCAAGGGGATAGCCTCATGGCGTGACAATCGAGTGAAATGGCAAGGGGGGAATATAGAAGTTAAATCAGAGGTGAAATCAGAAAGGGACTGTATTATAAGATTGTGTCGCCCGCAAGCGCTGACATTTTGCGCGACATAGCTGATGGAAGTATCCATTCTGATTACCCGAATGGTCATCCCCGAGTCGGCCACCTTCGTAGCATCTGGCGCTAAGCCTTGACAGAACCCACTTCGTGATCTTTCTAGCGCACACCCTTGACGTTCTCTCTATGGAAAGATTTGACGCTCGTCAGATCCGTGCACACAGTGGGCGCCAAACTGTCGATGGCATTGACGGATGAACGACGTATCTCCCGAACCTGACGGGGAGGGTTGATTTTAGTGCTCACCATCCAGATAGCCCCTTGATTCGTTCTGCTTCCCTGTCAAACGTCAAACTCTTGCATTTTTGTGATACCGCGGCCGTGAGACTTCACCGAGCATCCCTGATGTTAAGATAAGGGCATATGCCAGCTTAGAATAAGTATATGATACCACAACAGTACGGCGAGCGTCGAGTACGATGGAAGTAGCAACTCTTCAACTTGACGCTGATCGATTTTAAGTCTCTCTTCTGCAAAAAACGGTCGATTGACGGAACACACGACTTTCAGGCGGAGCAACCCTACGACGCTGGGCAAACGCTATGACGTCACGGGCGCTTAATTTATGATGTGTCTCACCACCGAAATGATGGCCCATAGAAGCCAGCGCTACTCACATCAGGCACTTGTCTGCAATAGTCTCCTCTTTGATTTCACTGTATACCGTGGCATTGACCAGAACTGATCAAACAGGCATGCCAAAAGTGGGATAAGCGACGTAATATCTAGGACAATAGTTTCCCACGACTTATGCAAGAAAATGATATTTGTACCCCATTGAAGGGCACAGCGGGAAGAAGAGAAAAGTAAAAATCTGCGGAGCCTCTCAAGTCTGAACGATCCCGGCATGCATGTGAATCAGAGGGCTCCGACCTCACTGACCCCCCGCAAGTTTTCATAGCGTGATGCTTCTACACGCTGAGCTAAATGGCTGTCCCAAGACGCAATCTCCACCGACTGCACGGCCTCTTTGACCGCCGACGACAATACCTCAAAAATGCTACTTCGTGCCCTCGACAGGACCTCTCCTGGCATAGGCATTCCCCTGGCTCTCCAATCACTCATCCTGCTCTCCCATCACCCCGGGACATCGAATCCCTATTACCCGCTTGTGGTTGTCTTTCCACCTTCTCCACTTGCCTTTGCTATCCTCTGCCCCTTCATCATCTTACGGGCTAACAAGAACCACAGCAAGACCACCCACATCACTCGTTCATGGCTCTAGATATCAATGGTCGACCTGGACAGATGCAACCGTTGCAGTATCCCATTTCCCACTCTCACTAGCACCTGGGTGGTAAGACAGGGAGGGAGAGGAGGAGGAGGATGTCGCCGCATCTAAGAGGAGGGTTGAACAGCCTATTGACTTCACCATTCGGAGCAGGCACCGGCACCGACTTTCAGCACGATGACGCTCCGGCGAGAACTATGGTCTTCCGCCAAATATGGAATGGTGAGAATCCAGTATCGCCCGGTGGTAAACCAAGGATGAACGGTTTTGGGTCGTCGAATGGTGTTGCGCTGGCCTCGTTGTTAGCTTCTTTCAAGTTGTCGATATTTGCTTACGAGTGGGTCGTCCAGTCATTTGGCACCCAATCTGCAAATTGAAAAAGGAGTAATGGGTGTAAGAGCCATAGAAGAAGAACTGGTCAAGACCGGCACTTTCTAGATCCAATGGAGCAAGGAGGGATGCGAAACGAGCGCTTGACTTCTTGGTGACGTCACGGGCGCTTAACCGCACGTCCAATTGCTTCTGGCTGTACCGCATCTTGACACCGCAAATAGCAGCTCAGAAGGTGGGTAAAATGGTGCAGACTCGGATCATGAGGCTCTAGACAACACTTGTGCGCAAAGTGAATCCGCAGGATCAAGGAGTACTAAGGGACCGAGAGGCAGTGGGACGAATAGGCAAAGCTCCGTTGATGCTATGGCAGTGCGTATTTCCCAAAGCGACGTCGTGTTGCAGTGGGCGGAGAGGCTCCACACCACACCTATTGACAAAGCATCGGCTCTCAGGCCTGTCTGTCTTGGTGAATGGAGGCCTGCCTTACCCAAAAAAACCCAGAGGTATATATATTCTACGCCACATGTCCAAGAGAAAAGGCTCACCGGCTCTATTTGCAGATCTGGACGGGTGATAATGGTAGCAATCCGGCCTCTCTCGAAAGCAAAGGTTTCGAACTTTTGAGCTCTATAATTCGTCGTCGGAAGTCGGCGGTATATCTTCGTCAATAGTATCATTTGTGAAGTTTCCGGTTAATGTAGTTCATCATTGGTCGTCATCAATTTGCTCTATCGAGTCCTCTCGGAAGTCTTACGGTGTCAACTAGTAGCAATTAAGATTCACCCGGCAGTTGGTATTGGTACGAGTTTTCACTGGATATGACTGGTAGTGAACTAACCACAAGGGGAAGCTGAGGAGAAGACCGTTTGATGAGGTTGAATGACTTTAGAGCTCCAGTCTCCCTAAAACAAGTGCGCTTTTGAATATTTGTGTTCGCAAGCCCCTGCAATGAATGATCGAAGAGCGTGAGAGCCGTTGATCATCTAGGCGACTCCATCAGAGTTCCTGGTCTTCAAAGTCTGTCCTCCTCGTCAAGAATGAGAATCCACTCCAACATCTCTCACCGCCCTATGCCCAAGGAAGGCTCTATCAAATGAACCTCTCCTCACATACGCCCTGGGAAGGACGACCAGCATTTGGACCGACACGCCCCGTCACCAGCACATGCAACCCTTCTTTGATACTCTTGCGTCCGGCCCCAAAAGTCAATACAGCACCTCGTCCATTCAACAAATGTCGGGGTTGACGACAGTGTCTCCTAGCGTTGCTGCAGACTAGCAGCTTCACATGAACACCAACGCGGGTTCCGCGCTCCCTCCTCGTCCCTGCTCCTCGTCACTCTAGCCGTCTTTCACCAACTCCAATAGGAAATCACGCTTCAGCCCACTGGACTTCCCTCTACCTCCGCCCCTGCAGCGTCGATACTCGGAGCCTCCAATAGGCTACTGGCGAAAGCCTTGCGCAGCGTCATCGTACGCGATCCGAAGACGCGGTTCGGTAAATGGGAGCGGCCGAGCAACGGGGATTGAGAGGGATGATTTTTGGCTGTCGGACGACGATGATAGGCAAGAAGGACGGGTGAAGAAGCAGATGAGGACGCAGATGGGCTCCTAATGCTGCTTTTTCGCTGCTCAGGATGTAGAGGTAAGCCCTACTTTTCTTGCCAGTCAAAGCGATATAGAAATGGTACTGACGACCTCCTTTTGCCTTTTGCCCTGTATGTACAGTTGCCGACACAGCTACAGCAAGTGACATCCCAGACGCAAGGAATCGCGACGTTTATCGCTGCTATGAACGACCAGACACGGGTCGCAGCGGCATGAGGACGAGGGCAACCGAGTTTCACTCTACAGTTGGCTCCTGCACCGGCGGGGATTGTCCGTATCGATAATGAGCAGGAACAGACTGCGCATCAGCGGGTTGAGGACTCGACAGGATCTGGTTCCAGGACCGAAGAGATCGACAGACAGATGGCGAAGACGCTGTTGGAGGGTCAGACGACGAACCGGCGCCGAGAAGTGGCAAAGGAAAGTCTACGGACGAATGTCTTGATACTCTTGCCAAACCTTCCAGCCAAGACGCAATCAACGCTGCTCCTTTGCGGTCATCTCCACCGCCTGTACCACCTCTTCGACCACCGACGACGACACCCCAAATGGTGCTGCCTTTTGCCCTTCGCATGAACCATTCCCCTGGCTCTCCGTTCAACCTTTCTACTCTTTCATCACCACGGGAAATCGAATCCCCGTCACCCGCTTGCGAACGGCGGTCCACCTTCTCCGTTTGCCTTTCCTTTCCCTCATCACCATCCCGTGGGCGAACAACAACAGCAGCAAGACTCGTTCATGGCTCTAGGCCTCAAAGGTGGACCTGGGCACATGCAGTTGTTGCAGAGTTCCGTTCTCCACCCCGGGAGGGCGGTGAGGAGGACGACTCAACGGCCTCCAGCCATCGACACCCTTTGCCAGCCCTCGATTAACTACAACATCGAGTTTCAAACCGACAACGCCTGCCACACACGATGCGACTTCGTCGAATATCGAGATCGAGATGGCGAATGGGGGAGGTCTGCAGCATCGTGCATCGCCGTTGCGGATGAAACCGATTCCCGTCTTTGAATGGCGGCGCTGCTGGGCTAATAAGCTCATCAACGTCCTCCGGGTTGACAATGTGGCCTACGAATGGGCCGTCCAGTCCGCTACTGCCGTACTTGCAGGATGAACGAGGGAAAAGGGGGTGGCAGAGCGCACAGCAGAGGAGTAGGCCGAAATCGATGGTTGGGGTATCCTCAGGCGGGGGTGGCTTAGACGAAGTAGAGGGCATTGCGCAGGAAGGGACCGGAAGAGAGGTTGAGGATGAAGTCCTTGACCGCGACGATGAAGGAGGGGTTCTCGACCCACTGTTAGCACAGTGTTTGTGTCGGTCTTGCTGGGAGCGCCAGTAGCTCTGGGGCTACCGCGTCTCCTTCTCTACCCCATAGATTCAAGAACGGCGATTCAACCCGCCAGGAACCTTCAGAGCAACAGGAAGCGCGGCATGTGGAAGACGAATCGACGTTCCTTTGCTTTTTGGGCTTGGGACTGTGGCGAAGGAGAAGAGGGTTGGGACACCTGCTCAGGCCAATGGAGAAAAGCGCTCAAGTTCGAAGCCAAAGTCGGTTCTTTCGATGTTGTTGGTAGGTGGAGTTGGACACGCGCACAAGGACGAATGAAGATAAGGTGCCTACACCTTTGATTACAAGAGGAGTTTTAGCGGCTTTGGTTTTACTTCCATAACGTTCCACTTGTTGTCTATACCACCGTTTTTCTCTGTCTCTTGCCGTACCGAACCAATTTCACAACTTAGCGCGTGTATTCTAGGTCAGCCCTTGGTCTCGACTGGCTAATGGCAAAACAGTCTAAGCTTAAGGCTCGCGATGCTGAGTACTAGCTTTGGGCAAGACAACCCGTAGGAACACACTGGCCATAATATCCGTGAAAGCGTGCAATATCAGGCCTTTTTAGGCTTAGCGACCCAAGAACTGAAATTCATTGTCGTACGAGAGCGTCTTAATGCATGGCGAAACGAGAGAATACATCTCATGCACATGGGTGTGGGACATGGAGACGGGAGGGACACCCAAAAGCACTCGATTGGAGAGGTTGGGGCTGGCTCTGAGGCAGGCCACGCCAGTGTAGCAGCACTGTTATATTTTTAGACGGACCAAAGAGGTGAAGCGAGAGGGAATATACGCAACCCAGTTGAGAAAGTCAATGAAGGTGGCCAGTGCACCTCATAGTCACGTAGACCGACAGAGGTATTAGCAGTGTTATGATCTGCAAGCTGATGACCATAGTACATAAGCGTTCAAACGTTTCAATCCTCAACGCTATCTTTCTCTGCTCTCGAGGCATCAACTCAGCGGTGGCCTTCACTTTCTCCCTGATTCCCTGAGCTTGCTGGGAATTAGGTCGCCTCGACAGACCTTGGGCTTATTCGAGTTAAACATTATTTCTAATCGGCCTCTCTGTTGGCTGGCTAAATATACCTCTCCCTTCTCGCTGAAGTTTTTGTCTATAGTATCTACACGGCTGGCCCAGACGTTCCAGATCCAGTAGAGAAACTGTAATTGAGGAGCTATCTAGTAAGAGGGACAGGGGCTAAGAAGTGTCCCACGCCCCTAATTTTCATTTGTCCTGCATCAGTCACCGACCAGACCTACCAGCTACAACCCACACTCGCATGTTCTTGATGCTATTTTCTCCTCTCTCACAGCACTTTGAGAAAGGATACTTTACCAATCTGAATCTACAATACTGAGCCTGCAGCCATAGACTGATTCATGGTCTACCCTACCAGTAGGCACGACAATTTGGCATCGCTGCTGAGAGGACCCAAACGTTTGTCTTCCGGGCTAACATCCCTCTTCCTTCGGGCTCTCACCATGTAAAATGATAGAGGACCAGGCGACCACCGGCACCAGCAACCGTAGAGAGGAGGAGAGGGAGCAGGAGATGCAGGGACCCCCAAGCTTTTCGTAGCCACGACACTAGCAGCCCTGGTCTTGGCTGGGTCAGCTTACATCTGGAAGTCGGGCACGATCCCGATGCTCAGGAGCAGGACCAGAGGGATCTTTCGAAAAGACAACAGTGTCTATGCCCGTTGACGCAGGTCCGTCGCGTTCGCGTTCTTCCTCGTCTCGCATGGGCAAGAACTACATGGACGCTGGGGATCCCCGGACACCTGGTCCCGTCGGCCAGGCCAGTTCGAAGAAACGACGTGCAAGCCAGGTGAAGCAGCAGCAGCAACACGAAGAGGAGGGTACAGGGGATGCCAGACACGATGTAGAGGATGCAACGGCTGTTGGTGGTTCCCTTGGCAGGGCTTCCCGACCGAAAGAGAGACGGAGAAGAGGAAAGGACCCAACAAAGGAATTCGTCAAGAGTGGAAAGTTGAACACCACCAAGACATCCAACACGACGAGTAACCCCAAGTCACCATCTCCTTCCTCTTCTCGTGGCCAGGATACGACGACACCACGCCTCCAGAGACGTTCCATGACGAGATCCCGCTCGCCCAGCCGCACCCTCGGGGATCCCATGTCGGCATTGTTACAACGTTCCTCTCGCTCGAGATCACGTTCCCGACTAGGAGGAGCGTTTTCTGGGCATGAGGAGGACCCCGTGTTTTCCTTTGACACACTCATCACAACCGCCAATCGCGATGGTACTGCCTCGACTTCGTCTGCGTCATCTACCGCAGCGACGGAGGCGACGACGTTCTCTACTACGTCTACAGCACCTTTGTCCACTGGAGACCACCCCGACAGGCCCAGGAGTGATTCCGACGGGACACCCAAGCCTGAATCCATACCACGTAGGGCATCATCGACTCGAGGAAGCGCCAAGAACGATGACGATGACGACGACCCGACCCGAGCTGGGACTGGGACGGAGAGGGTGGTGGTCAATTCAATAATACATCACCCGCCTCAAAGCCGACACCAACCGACGTTCCGACCAGATTTCAGCCGTCGAGAGGTACACCCGGAACTGGTCAGAAGGGCTCATCATCCGAGGTTCAGTCGGCCAACCTTTCACCGCCTAATTTTGCCTCGATTGTTTCACCCGAGGACAAGACATCATTGTCTGCTTCCGTGTTATCTTCCTCCTCTTCCGTTTAAGGAATTCCGAAATCAACAACGTCACCGAGAACCGACGAACAGGAGGATGAAGTTTCTTTCCCCACACTCAATAATCCGGGGACTTTTTCCTCATCATCATCGCTCGTATCCCCCTCCCCTGCTCCTTGTGCCGGAAGGAATTCGGTTTCGCCGTCAGTGTCAAGACCCCAATCCCGAGCCTCGTCGTCCTCGACAACTTCGTCCTGCAAGAGCAAGCCAAAGAACTCGCGTGCGATTTCTGGGTTGACTTCGCTTTCGAATAGGCAACAACAACAGCAACAGAGTAGTGGAACGATGTCTATGCCGTCGACGAGTCAACGACGTGTTCCAACGCCTCTGGATGCGTCCATAGGAGGTATTGGGAGACCAGCCACACCTAGCTCGTCTTCTCTGTCTTCGTCGACGAATCGCCGCCTTCACCTTCTTCTCCCTACCATCACCATCCCCCGTCAGCGTCTACGTCTGCTTCGGGGAACAGCAGCAGTAATGTTGCAGTATCGGCGCAAACGCAGCTGGCCTCGCTGAGAGGCGTGTTGGAAGCTGCTAGACTGAGAGAGGAGAAGAGTCGGAGTGAGTTGGACAAGGTTACGCGGGATGTGGATGCGTTGAGGTGGGAGAATGCGGTTTCGAGAAGGCGAGAGGCGGAGGTAAGTTTACCTTCTTTCTTTCTTATCCTTTACGAGGGATGATACTGACGGACTTTGAATGTACAGTTACAGACGCACTTACAGCAAGCTATGCTTCAGATGCAAGGTTACACGACATATATCGCTGCTATGAACCAGCAAGCGCAGGTTGTGCAAGGACAGGGACAAGGACAGCCAAACTTTCATCTGCAGTTGCCTCCTGTGTCTCATCAGCCCGCGATTTCGCCTCCTGCACCAGCAGAGATTGTTACTGTCGAAGATGGAGACGAGGAGGGTGCTCAACAGCCGATCGAGGAGAACGGGGCATTGAGCTCTAGACCCGAAGAGGATCGACAGGCGGACGGTGAAAACGCTGCTGGGTCGAACGAAGAATCATTGCCGAGTAGTGGCGAAGGAACGTCTATGGGGCGAAACTATGATACCCCTGCCGAACCACCCATCTCAACACATTCTCCAAACGCAATAGACGATACTGCTGCACCACCTGTACCACCCCCTGACCACCCACAACGACGCCTCAAACGATTCTCCCATTCGCTCCTCAACCCCTCCACGGGACATTTCCTGGTACAGGCATCCCCATGGCTCTTCACTCTCCCTTTTTACTTCCTCATCATCCTGGGACACCGAACCCTCAGAGCCCGCTCGTGAGCAGTGGTCCGCATTCTCCGTTTGCCTTTCCTTCGCCCCATCATCATCCCCTCGGCCATCAGCAGCAACAGCAACCTCATCCCCATTACCTTTTCATGGCACTAGGTTTGAGTGGTGGACCTGGACACATGCAACCGATGCAGAGCCCCATTCTCCATCCTCATCCGGGAGGCCATCCAGGGATGATGATGATGTCCCCACATCTAGGAGGCGGGTTCAACGGTCTCCCACCACCTTCACCGTTCGCAGGCCCTGCATCACCTACAACGTCGAGTTTTAGACCGATGACGCCTGCAACGCACGGTGCGATTCCGTCGAATATGGGGATTGGGATCGCGAATGGTGGAGGACTGCAACATCATGCTTCGCCATTGTGGATGAATGGCTTCATATCTTCTTCATCGAATGCAAATGGTGGTGCAGCTGGCCCGGCGAGCTCGTCATCGTTGTCAATGTCGCCGAAAGTGGGCCGTCCAGTCCTCTACCTCCTTATCTGCAGGGTGAGAGAGGGAGGAAGGGGTGGCAGAGCGTACAGACGAGGAGTAGGCCGAGTTCGATGGTCGGTGGCGTCAAAGGCGAGGGTGAACTAGACGAACTAGAGAGTATTCCGCAGGAAGGGAGTGGGAGGGGAGATGTTGAGGATAATGTCCTTGGGGACGAAGATAATGATGAAGGAGGCCTCAACCCACTTTTGGCAGACGCGATTTTGAAGCTCCCGAGTAGCATTCGGATGAACTCGAAGAGAAGCACCTCCAATTTCGCAAGGGATGGTCTTGTTGGGAGTGCCAGCATGCCTGGGATGGCGAATGGTGGTGGTGCACGACCCACCGCGTCGCCTTCTCTGCCACATGGGTTCGGGAACGAAGAGGCGAACCACCAGGAGCAGCAACCTTCTCCCCAAGAAAGGCATGGTCAAGACGAGGTGGTGGAAGAGTTTACGTTTCCCTCGCTTTCTGAGCTTGGGAATGTGGCGAGGGAGAAGAGAGTCGGGACGCCTGCTCTAGCCAATGGAGAGAAGAATTCGAGTTCGAGGCCGAGGTCGGCGCTTGCCATGTCATCGTTGGTGGCTGGAGAAGGGAGCGCAAAGACGACGAGTGAAGAGGAACACCATATACCTTAGTTGCGATAGTGTATAATTTTGTTTTGTTTTTGTTTCGACGACGACACCAAGTTGTTTCTTAATGTTTCTCTGAGGAGGAGTTCTAGTAGTTATAAGTTATCTAGTCCCTTCTTTGTTTTAGTTTCACGATATCCGTCCTTGTTGTACATAACAACCCCCTTCTCTTTCTTTGCCACTTCAGTTGGCTTTTGGGACCTAGCATGTGCGCCCTAGCTCAGTCCTTAGTTAATCCACCGAGGTTAGCTTCATCTGCTCTCCTCTCGAGACATCAGCCAATCTGCTTCCTGTGATTGCCTGGACTCCTTAGTACTATGTATCTGTGTCAGCACAGGGTCCCACGCTCCTGATCGTCTCGTCCGTTCCGCATGTTCCAAGCATGTTCCTCTGTGAGTAGCGAGCACCACTGCAAGCAAGAGGCGTCAGATCCTCCGATCTACCGCCCAATCCCACGGCACACCCCTCCCCCCTCCCCCAAAATGGGGCTATCTACATGAAAGTTCCGATGATTGGATCATGAACGGCAAGTCGACGGCAGTGCTGGGTCTGCGCATTGTTGCTGCGTTTATGAAGCACAAAACCTCTTTCTCGCAATCCAAGCACATCCTATTAGTAGCCTGAAGGTTGCCAGCGCAGCTAGTCAGTCTTGGGCACCCTCAAAGTCCATGCAGGTGAAGCAAGACCCGCATTCATGTCGGCGAAAGGCCAGTAGTGTAACAATCTACGCCCCCGTCAGGGAGTTGAAGTGCAACAGACCATCAGCGACCTTTATCCTCTATCGATTGGCCCTCCCAGTATCGATAGAGACGAGTGGTTATTTTCGCATTTGAGGTTTGTAGCACTCAGCAGATGGTTAAGTGCGAGTTGCGCTGTGTTATATTGGGTCAAAGAGATTGAGTTGAATTTACATTGCACCAAACACAGCTGACTACAGCTTTCTCGCTTCTAAATGTATGAACTGCTGCGTTGGGGGATGAGGGAGAGGTCTCGCAGTCGTGCTCATGCTGGGTAGTCGACGCGATCCGAGTGATGATCAGCGTCCACTGACCACTCCGGTTGACCAACAGTTCGGACAAACTAGCACGAGATCTAGCTGGCAATTCTGGCGATTTGCCGCCTCTTGCACCACTGGCAGTTACCAGCAACACCGACCTATCACCAATGCTTGATCAATGCCACCCTTTTATCTCTCATCGCGATTTGAGGAGGGACACTTCACAATCTTGTAACACGATTTTGATGCATCGAGCCCACACCCCTAGACTCATTCATTGGCCTATCTATCAGCGAGGAGGACAATCTGACCGGGCGGTAGTTTCTTCAAATCTGAGAGGAGACCCCAAGCTAGGCCATGACACCCAGGTGGTCTGGCCTGCTTTACTCTCTAAAGAATCATCCTGGTCTATTCCTTTCTAACCGGCTGTCGGTACAACGGTGACGAGGCGGCCTCAGGCCTCAGGATGTGCGCTTCATCTCCCTTAGCGCTAGATCATGGTCATGTGGGCCCACAGCACCGCTCGTGAATATATAGAGCCTTGCACACCCACGTGTATCGATCTGACTCTGACAGCGACTACGACCACGACCACTGGCTCCCTTTGCTGTAAAGGCCTCTTGTGTTACTTTCTACGATGAGCTCGTCCATCCCGAGGCATCCCTCCATGGTGACTGCAGTTTTGGTCTGTTTAGCCCTGATTGTCTGGCTGACCCACCACATAGGAAGATCAGAGTGTTCATGCCATGCGGGCGCCTACCGACGGCTCTCTGGGTACGAAGTTTCAACACTGACGATGTCCATACGATTACTGAGCCTCTTCCTCCTCTGAAGCCGCCACTTTGACCCAGAATGCCCTGGGCGTGACAACCTACGATGGGGATGTTATGCTTGCGGGGGGGAACGTCAGCATCCAGAAACACTACTACCACAACAGTTTTGGGCCCCAACTGAACATTTTATCCGCTCTCCGCCTTGTTCGTAACCTACGGAAGGTTCATCTGGATCTCCTATCAAAGGCAACGCCAGGAACAGTGGTCTGGTTTCTCAAGACCGACAAGTTCATCCTTTGGTTGGATCCCAACGGTGATCTGAAGATCTTGTGGGGCACTGGAATCCGTGGGTTGTACTTCTAACCTTGATGCCTTTCCGACTCACCTCCCATCTCAGCGGGCGCGGGGAAGACTGTCATGGCGTAAGTGGTGGAACCCTGAGTAACGAAATCATATTCACAACTGCCCCAGATCCATTGTCATCAATGACCTTGAGGTTCGTGCAGCGGCTGCAGAGGGCAGCATATGTGTCTGCTATGTCTACTTCCGTTACGGTGATGCCGCTGAACTCACTGTTCAGAATGTCTTGGAAATCCTCGTCAAGCAAACGGTCGAGCGCCATCCCGACTGCGCATCGCTTGCCGAGAAGGCTTACGCGCGACACATCCGTGAGGACACCCAGCCAACAGAGGCAGACCTTCTGCAGCTGCTGCAAAAGTTTACAAGGGATAAATCAGCTACGTTCTACATCCTTGATGCACTAGACGAAGCACCCGACAGGCTTCAGGTCGACATCGTTCTGAAACTTGCTTCATTGAATGCCCGCCTCTTCATCACATCCCGGCCACTGAAAGCTGTTGAAGCTCGCGCTCCCAATGCCCACTGCTTTCCCATTATCGCCCAAGACGGCGATCTTGACCTCCATATTGCCAAAGAGATTTCCGGCAGTCGGGACCTGTCTGATTTGTTGGAAAGAGTGGGCTCGTCCCTGAGAGACGAGATTATATCTTCGGTCAAGAGAAAATGTGGTGGAATGTAAGCCTTGTTTGCTGTTCTTGCTTCTTGGCTGATCTGTTTACAGGTTCTTGCATGCATCGCTCCAGTTGGAAGCACTTTGCAAGTGCGTTACAACTCGTGAGGTTAGGCAGACCCTTCAATCCTTCCCCTCAAGAATCGAGGATGCCTATCGACAGACCTGGCGCAGGATCCTGGAGCAGAAATCTAGCCATGTCCTCCTTGCGAAGGCTGTTCTGGTGTGGGTTTTAAATGCTTCAAGGTCTATGACGATTGAGGAACTGGAATGCGCCGTGGCAACGTCTCCTGATACCTTCCAGTTTGAACGCGATCGGCTTGCGCCCAGCAGCACCCTCATAGCCCTTTGCTGCGGTTTAGTTAATGTCGAAGAGGAGGGCAAGGTCGTTCGCCTCGTCCGTAAGTGAACTGAGATACTCTGTTGCTACTTTTCTGATTTGAGATGCGGTAGATTACACCGCCAAGAGCACACTGGCGGAACTGCTCCGCGACTCATTCCCCTATCCACAATCTCATCTCGCCAGAGTTTGCATGTCCCATCTCACAGAATGTGGTTTCCAAGATACAAAGATCCGCTCATCAGAAGGATTCGCCGCAGCGCGCCAAGCAGACCCTCTCCTCACGTACGCATCCGATGCCTGGGCTTTCCACGCCCGACAATCCTTCGATGCTGAGGACACCCGACGGCAAACCACATCTTTCGTTCGTGGATGCAATGCCTTTCCTACCTTTACCTCTCCACACCATCTCAACAGCTTCGACATTCTCAGCCCCTTGCATATGCTTGCCATTTACAATCTATCTACGACCTTACTGCCCAATGGCAACATCAGCGACCCGAATATTGCAACGTCGATACGACAGGCATCCCCTTTAATGCTGGCTTGCTGGCATGGCCATGAAGGCGTCGTCACGCTCCTCCTTGCACGTCCCGAGATCCAGGTCAACTTGGTGGACAATAACGGGGGGTCGGCACTCATGTGGGCTGCTCGCAATGGCCACGAAAGCGTCGTCACGCTCCTCCTTGCACGCAGCGAGATCCAGGTCAACTCGGTCAGCAACAGTGGGTGGTCGGCACTCATGGTGGCTGCTGCAAATGGCCACGAAAGTGTCGTCACGCTCCTCCTTGCACGCACCGAGATCCAGGTCAACTCGGTCAGCAACAGTGGGTGGTCGGCACTCATGCTGGCTGCTCAGAACGGCCACGAAAGCGTCGTCACGCTCCTCCTTGCACGTCACGAGATCCAGGTCAACTCGGTCAGCAACAATGGGAGGTCGGCACTCATGCTGGCTGCTCAGAACGGCCACGAAAGCGTCGTCACGCTCCTCCTTGCACGCAGCGAGATCCAGGTCAACTCGGTCAGCAACAGTGGGTGGTCGGCACTCATGCTGGCTGCTCAGAACGGCCACAAAGGCATTGTCACGCTCCTCCTTGCACGTCACGAGATCCAGGTCAACCTGGTAGACAACAATGGGTGGTCTGCACTCATGCTGGCTGCTCAGAACGGCCACGAAAGCGTCGTCACACTCCTCCTTGCACGCAGCGATATCCGGGTCAACTTGGTTACCACCATTGGGGTGTCGGCACTTATACTGGCTGCTGCAAACGGCCACAAAGGCGTCGCCACGCTCCTCCTTGCACGTCACAAGATCCAGGTCAACCTGGTAGACAACAATGGGTGGTCTGCACTCATGCAGGCTGCTCAGAACGGCCATGAAGGCGTCGTCACGCTGCTCCTGGCACGCACCGATATCCAGGTCAACTTCGTGGACAAGGATGGGTGGTCAGCGATCATGGTGGCTGCTGCAAATGGCCACGAAAGCGTCGTCACGCTCCTCCTTGCACGCACCGAGCTCCAGGTCAACTCGGTCAGCAACAGTGGGTGGTCGGCACTCATGCTGGCTGCTCAGAACGGCCACGAATGCGTCGTCACGCCGCTCCTTGCACATCCCGAAATCCAAATTAACCTAGTCGGTAACACTGGTAGGTCTGCACTCATGCAGGCTGCTCAGAACGGCCACGAAAGCATCGTCACATTGCTCCTCGCACGTCCCGAGATCCAGACCAACTTGGTTGACAACAATGGGTGGTCGGCACTCATGCTGGCTGCTCAGGACGGCCACGAAGGCATTGTCATGCTGCTCCTTGTACGTACCGAGATCCAGGTCAACCTTACTGACCATACAGGAAGGTCGGCGCTGCGGCTAGCCACAGACAGAGGACACGACGCTGTTGTGGATCTGCTACTGGTTGTATCGCACATCAACGCTACAACCAGTGCCCCAGACGATGTGCATACCTCTTCGTCTTTGGAGAGGCCTGTGGGCAACCTCGGAGGCGTTGACAACAATGCCTCATACGATGAAGCTTCCGGCGGTAAAGCTGTGGATGCTGGCGGGGCCAACGAAGAAGGTGCAGATAATGAAGGTGAAAACGACAATAATGTACAAGGTGGACCCTCGACGTCGATAAGGAGTGCTGAGTGGCCCAGAGGTGACGAGGAGGATGGCTTGCAAGACTCCATCGATGATACTGCTGCGCCAGATCCTCGTGAAAGCGACGTCGTGTTGCAGTGGATGCAGAGGCTCCGCAGCAAGCCAATCGGTAACCCTTCAGCCCTCAGACCTGTCCGTCTTGGTGACTGGAGGCCCTCCTTCCCCGACCAATCCAAAGGTATGTATATTCTACATGGGGTGTTCCAACTACAAGACTTACTAGCTCCACACGCAGATTTGGGCTAACGATGAAAGTGACAATCTAGTCTCTTAAGATACTCATGTGGCAAATCTTTTGCACGACATCGTTCTTTGCAGATCTGCAGTATATTTTTATAAATAACGTCTTGTGAATCCTTTTTGAACCCTTTGTCGATATTTGTTCATTCCATACTATAGAGTCCTGGAAGTTTTACGGTGTCGAACGTTAGCCGTCTAGATCCATTGGTCGGATTCATTCATTGACGGTGTTCGGTATTGGTGCTGGTTTTTACTAAAGGGTCACCATGGCACCGATCAATTGACCTTGCAACTCACCAGATACTAGCTTTCGAGGGCATGATACATGCGAACCGCGGGGGGAAGACCGCCTGATGAGTTATGACGGATTCACAGATCTGGTGGTTTCTTGGTTCTGATGCTCGATTCGCCTTCAGCTGCGCGCACCCCCTACCCGCAACGGGGAACAGAGACGATTCGATGAGGAGGGCTTCTTACATGTAATTTGAACATAGATGAATAACGTGATCTTCAGTCGGTGAGGCTCGTGCCGAGACCTGAGGTGAAATGCGAGGCTCGGACAAGACGCAACGTCAAGCATACCTTCCCGGCTAAATAATGCATGTAGGTGACCCCTGCATAACCTAGGAGAAGGTAGAGGGTATTTTAATCCGGCATGAGCGTACAAATTCGAGTATACAATATGTTTCTTGCACCCTCTCAATCGATGGGAGGTACATGGGATTGTAACATACGACACGGCCTTGGAAGACTACCTCTCCGCATCTGGCTCAAGGATTCACCTACCAAAGACGGCTCCTCGATGATGACACGGTACACTATGACGAGGGGCTGGGTATGATAGGCCCTGAATGGCGGATAGATATCTTTGTACTCATTTACCTTTGAGGGCACCCAAGGTCCCAAGGTCCGGCTTCAAGTTCGAGTTCTACGTGCCAAAGAGGATGGATCTCTCGCCTCGTGGATATGTAAAGCGCCATCCTCTTCTTAGCAAATCGTAGCCCCCTGCATTTCCTAAAGAGTTTCGTGTCCCAGCCTGGACATAATGTATTCCCGACTCCACCGTGCAAGCCCCTGAAGAATGATTGGCGCGTCAAGGCGCGTGGGAGTCTTTATGTCTTTGATCCTCGTCACATCCTTTTCCATCAGCGTCTTTCCTCCCTAATTGACTCTCACCACAGCCGCCAATTGTGATACTGCCTCTGACCTTCTCTGCCTCGTCTACTGCAGCGAAGGAGGCCTCTGCTACATTTACGTCTACCGCTCGTGGAGACCACCTCCGCAGACCCAGAAGCGATTCTCCTTGGACCCAAGGCAGATACCACCACACATGGGACATCATCATCCGTCATGCAGGTTGAGGAAGGGTCAAGGACGGCGGTGACCCAAGCCGGGCTCGAACAAAGCGGGTGGTCAGTTCAATAATGCTTCATCCTCCTCGACCAACGTTCTGACGAGATTTCAACCGTCGAAAGGTACACCCAGAAAGAGCCTTCGTCCAAGATTCATTCGTCCACCTTCCACTGCTGCCCAAATATATTTCAGCCGAGGGCAAGGCAGCGTCGTCATCTTCATCCGCACCAACTTCAGCCGAAGCCTATAGGATCCCGAAATCAACAATATCACCAAGAACCGACAAACTGTCACGAACAGGATGAAGTTTCTTGCACCACACTCAATAACCCGGGGGTTGCTTCCTTTTCATCGTTCGTATCCCCTGCGCCTGGCCCTGGAATGAATTCAGTACTTGAGGTTTGGGCCTTGGCACAAGCGCCAGGCAAACACGAGTCCAGCACTTCAATTTTTCTGTACCTGGTATTATGGAAAACCGGGTTTATTGATTTATATGATACGACCAATGATGACGGGTGTCTATCTACTCGGAGACATCATCCTCCACCACAAACCAACCACAAACCAATGCCTTATCTAACGCTGCAACTTGCAGAATGGCTCATCAATATTTGTTGGGCTATGGAGAAAAGTGTGAGCTTGAATGGCCATGAATCGACCGAGCGGTACTACCATACCAACGTCAACAAAATCCGACCTAGGATAATGTCAACGTCAACTATGTGCACATACCTAGTACATTCCTTTCAAACATGACAGGATACTCTGGAGTTTGAATGCCATTATTCAGATGCTTGCTGGTCGAAATACCAGCATGATTGGACAATAGTTGAAAACGGACACTTAACTCAATATTCACATGTCTCAATTCCAAATCATAAACAGGGCATTGCGATGCCAGACCTCGGCCATGGGCTTGAGATTTAAACGGTGGAATTTTTGGTTACTGAAGCACACATGTGCAGAGTTTCAGGACGCACAGACAAGAATTGACAAAATCGCACTTACCAGGCATCCTCCCTTTACCCAACCACAATTCCAACATCTAGCCGCCCAGAACTCGTGGCAGCGACAATGACTGCAGTCCTTTTTCAAATGGGATCAAAGTTTCAGATCTCCGAGGCATATTGCATAGAAAGCCCTGTAAAAGTTACTTAGTTAATCGAGCGAGATTTGACTGAGATCTACTTACATTCTCCTACAGTACAGGCTCCTCCAAAAGAGACGGGCTGATAGCAAGTGTAGTGAGAGATATAGAGAGCTATTGCAGTGTGTTAGTATTATAAACGAGCTCTATACATACAATAGAATGTTATAGTTATCATGATTAATAGTTGGATGAATGGTGCATAGCTGGCTGCAGGTGGAGAGGTGGAAGGCACTATTCAAGCCTGGGGGATTGCAACGCGCATAGCGCATGCAGATCGCAAGCGCTGGGCACGAAGCTTTGGGAGCGGGTAGACGCCAACCAAAGAAACTGATATGTCAACTCGTTCAGCGAAAGATGCAACTTTGACTTCGGAACGACGAAATGAATTCCCTTTCGCCTGCAACTTCCCTGGGTTGATGGTTGGGGCGTTGTTCCTTTTGCACTGACCGGGTCTGGCAAGCGCAGGGGATGAGACTTTCTATACATATAGTGTAAAGGAAGGTGAGTATATGGCGACTTATTGAGCCCCAATGTTCCGAAATTTCGAAGTAAGTGACTTACCTGCAACTAATCCACGCCTGATCATGGCGCTTGATTTCCGCATCCCTACTTTCCTAACGTTCATTAATTTCCGTGGACTGCCACTAGTCACTCTCAGTAAAAAGGCTATGTCGCATCTTTGTCATTATTTAGTCCGAACAAAGTCACGTCATTGTCGAGGGTGACCAAACGCAGTATTTGGGGATGAGAAAGTGACATACTTTCAGACCTTTTAGTCACTTGGTAGTCGCCTACATCCCGAAGAAATGGCACATTAATACATCCGCTAGTAGTCGCATCCAGGTCTTCACGTCTGATCGTTATCCGCCAATTAAAGCACGTAGTAGACTAGTAGTCGTGGTCAAGTCATCATATTATTAAAGTCAAGCTATTACAATGCATTTTATCTACAATATATTGCCCCCTCCCTCTTCCTATTGGCCATGCGGCCCATGCACTCCTCCTCCTCGTCGCCAAAGAAAGGTAGCTTGAGCCTTGAGACTGCGGTTGGCGGCCGTAGTATCCTCGACACACTGAAGGGCTTCGAGAGGTGTCGGTGCTGCCGGGGCTGAAATGAGCGTCCTCAGCCAACGAGTTATCACGAGAGTTTTTGAAAGAAATTTTGCGTACCTTTGACACTCCCAGCTGTTGTACGCATGAACGAGTAAGCCACGCGAACACGAAACATATCTGACAACTTACCTGTTGGTTGGATGGACGACGCAACGTGCTGAGCTTCGCTGGCGGAAGCCTTGCATCTTCGAGTGCTGGACGTGTGGCCGCTGTTGAGCATGAAATGGTGACAGCGTTCTGGTGGGGTGGTGGTGGTGGCCTGAGTGTTGGACTCGGACGCGGCGGGCTTACACTGCTGGCGTCGGAGTTTTCCGATGCTTGATGTCGTGCCATGACCAAACACTTTCGGACTTAGAGAAAAGAACGAAAAGATGGAACTGCATGGCGTTTGGAAGAGGATTTTTTTTACTAGTGTATCTGGATGCGTCTGGCGGTCTCGGTCCTTTCGGGATGTTAATCGACAACCTTTATTATAAATTATGAAGAATCTGCTACTTAAAGAGGATAGGAAGCGTGTTTACTCGGGCGTATGAGAAAGTACCGACTCAGAAAGCGGTGGTGACCAAAGAGCAACGTGGGCTTGGCTTAGACTTGACTTCCCCATTTCCATCAATCCACGGAAAGGAGGTGGGCTCAGACTCGATGCCAAGTGCGCGCAAAGGGTGACCAGGTCCGATCAGGTGGTGACCGCCAGGGACTTTGTGGTGACGACATGGCGACCAAGGTGACCAGGCCTTTTTACTGAGAGTCACTTCCGGTGCCCATCATGGCACCTGATTGCCACGCACATCCGCGCCATCTACATAAGCTCTTCCATTATACCCGCCTTCTTCCACCTTCCATTTCCAGGGTCTCTCATTTTTTGGCTCAACTCTCCTCCATCCTCCCTCTGTCTGAATCCATTGTCGCTAATACTTACTATTACTACTGGTCCCCTAGGATGTTGGTGTTCGATGGCGAGAGAATGAAGCTCACGCTGGTTGTCGAAGTTGGAATCGGAGATGATGTCATCCATCATCGGAAGATGGGCACTGGGGGAAATGTAATTACATCACCAATTGCCCAAAACGCTAATAGTGCCAGATAGAGGCCTGAGAAGCAACCAACGCGCTTCTGTAGTTGTAAATACATGCACACAAAGGGCGAGGATTGGTCTGAAATGCCACTCAGAGAGCATTTGCAGAGAGCACCACTGACGGAAAGGACGGGCTTCTTGTCAATTAATCAAAGAAGCGCCCGCGGATCGACCTTGCTTGGACCTTGCGCTTTTGACTCCGCATTCTCTCGCAACCATATCCGATCAAAGACCAAACAAAAACCATCGTGATGGCTGATTGTGGTCTGAATTCTGAGGGGAGGTGAGAACGATTCCTAACGGACTCGTAATCACTGTCACTATCACGACCCCAATCCCGCAGTCCAATCCCGAGCCCCCTCGTCCTCTACAACATTGTCATCCAAAGGCAAAGCACAGAGCTCGCCTGCGATCTCTGGGTTGGCCTCACCCTCAACGAGGAGTTAACATCAACGACAGAGCGGTGGTAGAGCTACATGCCGTCTACAACGAAGCGTTCCAACGTCCTTGGATGCGTCCATAGCGAGACCAGCTACTCCGAGCCCTTCTTCTCCATCTTCACCGACGCATCCCGGGTCTTCACCTTCTTCGCTACACCACCATCATTATAATACCCAGTCTCGTTCGCCGTCCTCAGGAAACGGCAACAGTAAGAATGGCGTGGCAGTATTAGCGCAGACGTAGTTGCCTTCACCGAGGGATGGGTTAGAAGCTGATAGGTTGAGAGAGAAGAGAAGTGTCGGAGTGAGTTAGACAAGGTTACGCGAGATGTGGATGCGACGAGGTGGGAGAATGCGGTTTCGAGACGGCGGGAAGCATAGGTGAGTTTGCGTTCTCTCTTTCCAGTCACGGTGATACAGAATGAGCCTGACGAGTACTATTTTGTTTTGTATGTACGCAGTTGCAGACACCGTTATGCGCTAGATGCAAGATTATGCGACTTGTATCTGTGCTATGAAACCAGCAGGCACAGGTCGTAGCTGCGCAGGGACAAGGGCAGGGACCCGAATTTGCATGAGCAGCTGGCTCCTGCATCTCTCCCGTCAGCGATTCGCCTCCTGCACCGGCGGCGATTGCTACCTTTGACGATGCGGAGGAAGAGGCTGCGCAACAG
The DNA here is from genome assembly GCA_020736565.1 of Coprinopsis sp. MPI-PUGE-AT-0042. Lineage (NCBI taxonomy): Eukaryota > Fungi > Basidiomycota > Agaricomycetes > Agaricales > Psathyrellaceae > Coprinopsis > Coprinopsis sp. MPI-PUGE-AT-0042. The sequence continues at coordinate 299,507 of JAHBOF010000041.1, read as the reverse complement.
CCGGCCGAGGAGTAGGTGGAACCGAGCTCCGGGTCTGAAGGAGATCGACAGGCGGATGGTGAAGACGGTACTGGAAGGTCGAATGACGAGCCTTCGTTGAGTAGTGGCGAAGTGAAGCTTCCAGAGCAACCCGATGATAACCCCGCCGAATAATCCAGTTCAGTACCTTCCACAAACACGATAGAGGGTACTACTTCACCTTCATCGGCAGCACACATACCGCCCTCAGACTGCCCATAACCACCCCCAAACCATCTCCTCAGCCCCTCCATGGGACATCTCCCAGTACAGACACCCCCATGGCTCCCCACCCTCCCTTTCTGCGTCCTGGGACACCGAATTCTCACAGTGCACTGATGAGCAGCGGCATGCAATCTACGCCTGCCTTTCCGTCACCTCATCATCCCCTCGGCCAACAACAGATTATTCATTCATGGCTGTAGGTCTCAGTGGTGGTGGACCAGGTCACATGCAACTGTTGCAGAGTCCTGTTCTGCACCCTCATCCGGGTGGCCATCCAGTGACGATGATGTCGCCACATCTGGGAGGACTCGGAGGGTTCAATGGTTTACCACCACCACCACCACCACCGTTTCCCTTTGCAGGCCCTAGATCGTCTACAATGTCGAGTTTTAGACGATGACGCCTGCCATGGACAGTGCTATTCCGAATACGGGGATTGGGATGGTGAACGGGGGAGGACTTCAGCATCATGCTTCACCGTTGTGAATGAAGGGCTTCATGTCATCTTCGTCAAATGCAAGTGGTGCTGGGCCAGCAAGCTCGTTGGCGCTGTCAATGTCGCCGAAGAGTGGACCGTCTAGCCCGTTACCGCCGTCCTTCCAGACAGAGAGGACTAAAGGGGTGGCAGAGTGCTCAGACGAGGAGTAGACCCAGCGCGATGGTCGGTGGGGGTGAATTCGATGAAGTGGAGAGGGCTCTGCAGGAAGGGAGTGAGAGGGGAGATGGCGAAGATAATGTCCTCGATGATGAGGACGAGGAAGGAGGAGGCCTAAACCCGCTTTTGGCAGATGCGATTTTGAAACGACCAAGTAGCATTCGGATGAACTCGAAGAGGAGCACGTCGAATTTGGCGGGGGATAACGTCGTTGGTCTTCTTAGGAGTGTCAGCATGCCTGGCATGGCGAATGGCGGTGGTGCGTGATCTACCGTGTCGCCTTCTCTTCCACATGGGTTTGGGAACGAACACTCAAACCACCAGGAGCAGCTGCCTTTCCCTCGAGAGAAGCACTATCGAGACGATGTGGAGGAAGAGTTTACGTTTCCCTCGCTTTCAGAGCTTGGAAATGTGGGGAGGGAGAAGAGGGTTCCGACGCCTGCTCTAGCCGACGGAGAGAAGAACTCGAGTTCGATGCCGAGGTTGGTGTTTGCCATGTCGTCGTTGGTGGCTGGAGAAGGGAGCGCGAAGACGACGAACGAAGAGGAACACCATCTACCTAGTTGCGATTGTGTACAATTTTCGGTTTGGTATTTGTTAATGTTCTCCGCCGAGAGGTTTTTAGTAGTTATAAGTTATCTAATCCCTTCTTTGCTTTGGCTCGATGATGCCCGTCTTTGTTGTATATAACAGCAGTCTTTCCTCGCCATCCCAACAAACCTTCGCGAAAGTTAGCATGTGTTGCCAACCTGGCAGCGTCTTCAGGTGTACTTCTCAATCTTAATCGTCGGATTTGGATCCACGCTGTTGCCTTTTCCCCTCACCCCACGCGTTCAGATTGAGTAAAGCATATGTCTTTGAGGGTGCTCGAGTATTCGCAGACTGAGCACTTGAGGATTGGGCCTCAGAGGTATCCTACGCCCTCCTTCTGCTCGCTGATTCTGTGAGTCGCGACCACCACCTTGCCAGGAACCGCCTGACATAGATGTCACCCTTTTATCTCTTTACAGCTTTGAGAAAGAACACTTCACCAAAAAAATTATTCACATCTTTGGTCCAGAGAGTCCACGATAGACTCTTTCACGTAGCTACTTACCAACAATCCTACAGGACGTGGGTCTCCTCTACGGGATCTGAAAGGACAGCACCTCATTCAGAGAGTGCGGTCTACTTTACTTGAAGAGATCAAAGGGTCACCATATTCCAGTCTTTTCTAACGAGTCGTCGGTACAACGAGGCGGTCTCAAGCTGTTGCGCTTCACCTCTAGTAGCGCTGGATCAGGGTCATAGGGACCAGAGCACCGCTCATGTGTATATATAGCCTTGTACACCCCACGTGCTTCGATTTGGCTCTGATAGCTACCACGACTACAGGCACTACTGGTTTCCCCTCAAAGGTCTCATGTGTCGCTTCCTATGAGTTCATCCATCCCGAGGCATCTTGCGATTGTGAGCAGTCTCGCTTTTACGAGCCCCAGATGTTTGACTGATTTACCGCACAGGAGGGTCAAACTAGTGGTCAGTGGGTGCAGGCGCCCACCAATGGCCCTGTGGGTAGGTAGCTTTGGCATTGGCAATGTAATACAATCACTGACTAGTCAAAGTTGGCCCTTCTGCAGCTCCCACTTTCATTCAGACAGTCCAGGGTGTAACAACACATGGTGGGGATGTTCTGATTGCGGGGGGAAACATCAACATCCAGAACTACTACAACAGTTCCGAGCCCAAGCTGAACATTGTATCTGCTCTCCGCCTTGTTCGTAACCTACGGAAGATTCATCTGGACGTCCTGTCGAAGGCGACCCCAGGAACGGGGGTATGGTTCCTCAAGACCGACGAGTTCATCCTTTGGTTGGATCTCAATGGCAATCTCAAGATCTTGTGGGGCACTGGAATCCGTAAGTTGTTCTCTGACCTTGACGCCCTCCCTAATGACATCCCATTCCAGCGGGCGCGGGAAAGACTGTCATGGCGTAAGTGGTGTAATCCTGAGTAACGAAACCCCATTAATGACTACTCCAGATCCATTGTCATCAATGAGCTTGAGGCTCGTGCGGCTGCTGCAGGGGGCAGCATCTGTGTCTGCTATGTCTACTTCCGCTACAGCGATGCCGCCGATCTGACTGTCCGCAACATCTTGGAAATACTCGTAAAGCAAACGATTGAGCGCCATCCCGAATGCGCATTACTTGCTGAGGAGGCCTACGCACGACACATCCATGAAAACACCCAGCCGACAGAGGCAGAGCTGCTGCAGCTGCTGCAGCGGTTCACAGAGGCAAAGTTTGCTACGTTTTACATCCTTGATGCACTGGACGAAGCACCCGACAGACTTCAGGTCGATATCGTTTTGAAACTTGCTTCGTTGAATGTCCGCCTCTTCATCACATCCCGGCCGCTGAAGGCCGTTCAAGCTCGTGCTCCCAACGCACACTGCTTCCCAATTATCGCTCAAGAGGGCGATCTCGACCTCCATATTGCCCAGGAAATTGCTTGCAGTCGGGACCTGTCGGATTTGCTGGAAAGAATAGGCCCGTCCCTTAGAGAAGAGATTATATCTTCGGTTAAGAGCAAGTGTGGTGGAATGTAAGCAGTGTTCGCTATTCTCCCTTTCCATGTGGCTGATCTGTTCACAGGTTCTTGCATGCATCTCTCCAGTTGGATGCGCTGTGCCAGTGCGTTACCGCTCACGAAGTCAGGCAGACCCTCGATGGGTTTCCCTTGAGAATTGAGGATGTCTATAGTCAGACCTGGTATCGTATCTTGGAGCAGAAGCCTGGCCATGTGCTCCTTACAAAGGCTGTGTTGGTGTGGGTTTTGTATGCTGCGAGGTCCATGACGATGGATGAACTCGAACGCGCCGTGGCAACGTCTCCCAATACCTACAAGTTTGAACCCGTTCGGCTTGCGCCTGGCACAACCCTCATGGCTCTCTGCCGCGGGCTAGTAGCCGTTGAAGAGGAGAGTAGGCTCATTCGCCTAGTCCGTAAGTGGATACCACACTGTTGTTACTTTCTCTGATTTGAGCCATGGCAGATTACACCGCCAAGGGCACTCTGGAGGGACTACTCCATGAATCTTTCCCCAGTCCCCATTCCCATCTTGCTACAGTTTGCATGACCCACCTCGTGGAATGTGGTTTCCAGAACACATTGATCCGCTCAGAAGAGGAATTCACCGCAGCCCGCCAAGCAGACCCTCTCCTCACCTTCGCGTCTGACGCCTGGGCTTTCCATGCTCAACAATCCTTCGACGTTGAGGACGCCCAACGGCAAACCACAGCCTTTGTTCGTGGTTGCAATGCCTTTCCTGCCTTTACCCATCCCGATCTCCTCACACTCTTCGACGTTCTTAGTCCCCTTCACATGCTTGCAATGTACAATCTACCTATGGACTTGTTGGCCCATGACCACAGCAACCCGAATGTTGCGACACCGATCTGCCGAGCATCCCCATTGATGCTAGCCTCCTGGCATGGCCACGAAGGCGCTGTCAGGCACCTCCTCGCCCATCCCGATATCCAGGTCAACTTGGTTGATAGTGCAGGGTGGTCGGCGCTCATGAATTCCGCTAGCAGAGGTCATAAAGGCACTCTCGCGCTTTTCCTTGCACGTCCCGAGGTCAAGGTCAACTTGGTTGACACCATAGGAAGGTCGGCTCTTAGGCTGGTCTCATACGATGGCCGTGAAGATATCACCAGGCTCTTACTTGCACGTCCCGAGATTGATGTCAACTTGGTCGACAACGAAGGCTGCTCGTCACTCATCATCGCCACTCGGAGGGGTCATGAAGGTGTTGTCAGCCTCCTCCTTGCACGACCCGAGATTAATGTCAACTTGGTCGACAACGAAGGATGCTCTGCACTCATGATTGCTCCTCGCCTTGGCCACCATGGCGCTGCCAGGCTCCTCCTCGCACATCCCAACACCAGGGTCGATCTGCTTGACAAAGACGGGTGGTCGGCACTCATGAACGCCGCCAGCTATGGCTGCGAAGGCACAGTAGCACTGCTCCTTGCACGTTCCGAGGTCCCAGTCAACTTGGTTGACAGAAAAGGAAGGACAGCTCTCAGGTTGGCCGCATACGATGGCCATGAAGGCGCCATCAGGCTCCTCCTTGCACATCCCGAGACCGATGCCAACTTGGTTGATAACGAAGGGCGCTCTGCACTCATCGTCGCTGCTTGGAGGGGCCACGAAGGGGTCGTTAGGCTTCTCCTTGCACGACCCGAGATTGATGTCAACTTGGTCGACAACGAAGGATGCTCTGCACTCATGATTGCCCCTCGCCTTGGCCACCATGGCGCTGCCAGGCTCCTCCTCGCACATCCCAATATCAGGGTCGATCTGCTTGACAAGGACGGGTGGTCGGCACTCATGAACGCTGCCAGCTATGGCTGCGAAGGCACTGTAGCACTCCTTCTTTCACGTCCCGAGGTCCCAGTTAACCTGGTTGACAAAAAGGGAAGGTCAGCTCTCAGGTTGGCTGCATACGATGGCCATGAAGGCGCCACAAGGCTCCTCCTTGCACATTCCGAGGTCGATGTCAACTTGGTTGACAACGAAGGATGCTCGTCGCTCATGATCGCCGCTCGGAGAGGCCATGAAGGCGTCGTTAGGCTCCTCCTTGCACGACCCGAGATTGATGTCAACTTGGTCGACAATGAAGGATGCTCCGCACTCATGATTGCCCCTCGCCTTGGCCACCATGGCGCTGCCAGGCTCCTCCTCGCACACCCCGAGATCAATGTCAGTTTGCTCGACAATGACGGGTGGTCGGCGTTCATGAGCGCTGCCAGCTGTGGCTGTGAAGTCACTATGGGACTCCTCCTTGCACGGTCAAAGACCAACATTAACTTAGTCGACAACAAAGGAAGATCGGCTCTCAGGCTGGCCGCTTACGATGGCCATGAAGGTGCCATCAGGCTCCTCCTTGCACATTCCGAGGTCGATGTCAACTTGGTTGACAATGAAGGATGCTCGTCGCTCATGATTGCTGCTCGGAGAGGCCATGAGGGCGTTGTTAGGGCATAGAACTCTCGTGCAATCTCCGGGATGGCCTCGACTTCGACGAGGAACCAACAGCAGCAGCGACCGGTGACCCGCCTTGACAAAGCAACGTCGCATTCCAGCGCCTCTCGATCCATCCGCAGGGGGAAGATCCAGCAACTCCCGGCTCAGCTTCCCTACCTTATCCGCCCGTTGGCGCCTTCTCTTCGCCATATCATGATATTGTCTACTCCCGTTCAGCAGCAGTAGCCGCGGTGTCGGCGCGGATGTAGTCAAATTCGACGAGGTGTGCGATAGAAACTGGTCAGTCGAGAGGGGAAAAGCCCTGGAGTTAGCTGGGCAAGGCCAATGTGGATATGGATGCGTTAAGTTGGGAGTACAAGGCTTCGAGGAGATGGGATGCAGAGGTAAGCCCTACTTTGTCTTGCCAATCAAAGCGATATGGAAATGGTACTGACGACTTCTTTTGCCTTTTGCCTTGGATGTGTAGTTGCCGACACAGCTACAGAAAGTGGCACTCTAAACTCAAGGATACGCGACGTGTATTGCTGCTATGAACGAGGAGACGCGGGTCGCAGTGCCACGAGTACAAAGGGAACCGAGTTTCACTCTGCCGTTGGCTCCTGCACCGGCGAGGATTCTTCATAGCGATAATGAGGAGGAAGAGACTGCGCATCAGTGGGTTGAGGACTCGACAGGATCCAGTTACAGGACCGAAGAGATCGACAGGCAGATGGTGAAGACAATGTTGGAGGGTCAAACGACGAACCAGCGCCGAGAAGTGGCAAAGGAAGGTCTACGGACAAATGTCTTGATGCTCTTGCCGAACCTTCCAGCCAAGACGCAATCGATGCTACTCCTTTGCGGTCATCTTCACCACCTGCACCACTTCTTTGACCACCAACAACGACGTCTCAAATGGTGCTGCCCTTCGCCCTTCGCATGATCCATTCCCCTGGCTCTCCGTTCAACCGTTCTACTCTTTCATCACCCCGGGACATCGAATCCCCGTCACCCGCTTGTGAACGGCGGTCCACCTTCTCCGTTTACCTTTCCTTCGCCTCATCACCATCCCATGGGCGAACACCAACAGCAGCAAGACTCGTTCATGGCTCTAGGCCTCAATGGTGGGCCTGGACACATGCAGCTGTTGCAGAGTTCAGTTTTCCACCCCGGGAGGGCGGTGATGGTGCCACATCAGGAGGACGGCTCAACGGCCTCCCACCATCGACACCCTTGTCGGCCCTCGATTAACTACAACATCGAGTTTCAAACCGACGACGCCTGCCAGACACGATGCGACTTCGTCGGACATCGAGATCGAGATGGCGAATGGGGGAGGTCTGCAGCATCATGCGGCGCCGTTGCGGATGAAACCAATTCATGTCTTTGAATGGCGCAGTGCTGCAAGTCCGACAAGCTCATCAGTGTCCCCCAAGTTGCTACGAGTGGGCCGTCCACTCCCTTGCCGCCGTACTTGCAGAATGAAAGAGGGAAAAAGGGGTGGCAGAACGCACAGCAGAGGAGTAGGCTGACCTCGATGGTTGGGGTGTCCTAGGGCGAGGGTGGCTTAGACGGACTAGAGGGCATTGCGCAGGAAGGGAGTGGAAGAGGAGAGGTTGGGGAGGATGTCCTTGACCACACCGATGAACGAGGCTCAGCCCACTGTTAGCACAGTGTTGGTGTTGGTCTGTTGGGAGTGTCGGTATCCCTGGATGGCCGACGGTGGTGGTGTACCGCCTACCCCGTCTCCTTCTCTGCTACATAGGTTCGGGAATGGCGATTCAACCACCAGGAACCTTCAGAGCAACAAGAAGCGCGGCATGTGGAAGACGAATCTACGTTGCCTTTGCTTTTTGGGCTTGGAACTGTGGCGAAAGAGAAGAGGGTTGGGACGCCTGCCCAGACCAATGGAGAGAAGAGCTCAAGTTTGAGGCCGAAGTCGGCCCTTTCGATGTCGTTGGTGCCTGGAGGCAGAAACGCGCGCGAAGACGAATGAAGATCAGAGTTTCGGTTTTGTAATCGTGTATATACCGTTCTCTGAGGAGGAGTTTTAGCGACTCTGTGGTTGTACTTCCATAATATTCCGCTTGTTGTCCATAGCACCACTTTTCTCTGTTTCTTGCTTTACCGATCCAATTACGCAACTTAGCGCATGTATACTAGGTCAGCCCTTGGCGGCAGAACAGGCTCGCGATGCTGAGTGCTAGCATTTGGTAGGACAACCCATAGGAACTCGCTGGCCATAATATTCGTGAAAGCGGTGAAATATCAGGCTTTGAGTGTAAATGTTAGGCTTAGCGACCCAAGAACTGGAATTCATTGTGGACTTTCGTACGAGAGCGTCTTAATGCATGGCGAAACGAGAGAATACATCTCATGGGTGTGGGACATGTACATGGAGACGGGAGGGACACCCAAAAGCGCTCGATTGGAGAGGTTGAGGCCGGCTCTGAGGCAGGCCACGCCAGTATAGCAGCGCCGTTATAGTTTGAGACGGACCAAAGAGGTGAAGTGAGTGGGAATATCCGCAACGCGGTTGAGAAAGACAATGAAGGTGGCCGGTGCACCACATAAACCGACGAGTCAGAAGTAGCCGTGTAATGGTCTGCAAGCTGATGACCACAGTACATAAACGTTTAAGCCTTTCAATCCGCAATGTTACCTTTCTCTCCTCTCGAGGCATCAACTCAGCGGTGGTCTTCACTTTCTCCTTGATTGCCTGAGCTTTCTGGGAATCAGGTCGCCTCGACAGACCTTGGGCTTATTCGAGTTGAACTTTTTTTCTCATTGGCCTCCCCGCTGGCTGGTTGAATATACCTCTCCTTCTCGCTGTCGTTTTTTCCCAGAGTATATACATGGCTGGACCATGCGTGGCGGATCGAGTGGAGAAACTGTCCTTGAGAGTGCTATCTAGCATCCACAGAGGGACAGGGGCTAAGAAGTGTCCCACGCCCCTGATTTCAGTTTGGGCTGCGTCATGACCAGAGCTACCAGCTACAACCCACACTCGCATGTTGTTGATGCTATCCTCCCATCTCCCACAGCACTCTGAGAAAGGATGCTTTACCAATCTGCATCCATAGACTGATTCATGGTCTACCCTACAAGCAGGCACGACAATTTGGCATGGCTGCTGAGAGGACCCAAACGTTTGTCTTCCGGGCTACCATCCCTCTTCCCTCGGGCTCTCACCATGCAAAACGATAGAGGACGAGGCGACAACCACAACTGCCAACCATACGGAGGAGGAGGAGATGCAGGGACAGACCCCAAGCTTTTCGTGGCCACGACCCTAGCAGCCCTAGTCTTGGTTGGGTCAACCTATATATGGAGGTCGGGCACGATACCGATGCTCAGGAGCAGGACTGGAGAGATCTTTCGAAAAGAGAACAGTGATAGCATCGGCGGCCAGTCTATGCCCGTTGACGCAGGTCCGTCGCGCTCGCCTTCTTCCTCGTCTCGCATGGGCAAGAACTACATGGACGCTAGGGATCCCCGGACATCTGGACCCGTTGGCCAGGCCAGTCCGAAGAAACGACGGGCAAGGCAGGTGAAGCAGCAGCAGCAACACGAAAGGGAGGGTACAGGGGATGCCAGACACGATGCAGAGGATGCAGCGACTGTTGGTGGCTCACTTGGCAAGGCTTCCCGACCAAAGGAGAGACGGTGGAGAGGGAAGGACTCTACAAAGGAACCCTTCAAGAGTAGAAAGTTGAATACCACCAAGGCTTCCAGCACGACGCGTAAACCCAAGTCGCTGTCTCCCTCTTCCTCTTCTCGCGGACAACAAGCCTCGACGACACCGCGCCTTCAGAGACGTACGGCAACAAGGAGTGCTTCAAGATCCCGTTCGCCCGCCGCTCCCTGGATCCCATCTCGGCATCCTTGGAGCCTTCCTCTCGCTCGAGGTCACGCTCTCCACTAGGGACGAGACGACGACGAGCGTCTTCTGGACACGACGAGGACGTGGAGGAGGGTCACCGAGACCCCATGTTTACCTTCGACTCACTACAACCTCCAATCGCGATTATACTACCTCGACCTCGTCTGCGTCATCGACCGCAGCAACAGAGGCGACGACATTCTCTACTACGTCTACCGCTCCTTCGTAGACTGGAGACCACCTTGGTAGGCCCAGGAATGATTTCGATGGGACACCCAAGCCAGAATCATCACCATCGACAACAACACGGAGGGCATCATCGACTCCAGGAAGCGCCAAGAACAACGATGACGACCCGAGCTGGGACCTGGACAGCGCGGTTGGTGGTGGTCAATTCAATAATACATCACTCGCCCCAAAATCGACTAGATTTCAGCCGTCGAGAGGTACACCCGGAAGTGGTCAGAAGGTATCTTCATCCGAGGTTCAGTCGGCCAACCTTTCACCGCCTAATTTTGCCTCGATTGTTTCACCCGAGGGCAAGACATCACCGGCACCCTCATCAGCATTGTCTGCTTCCGCGTTATCTTCCTCTTCCGCTCAAGGAATTCCGAAATCAACAACGTCACCGAGAACCGACGAACAGGAGGATGAAGTTTCTTTCCCCACACTCAATAATCCGCGTCCTTCTGCGGGGTCTTCCTCATCGCTCGTATCCCTTTCCCCTGTACCTGGTGCCGGAAGGAATTCGGTTTCGCCGTCAGTGTCAAGACCCCAATCCCGAGCCTCGTCGTCCTCGACAACTTCGTCCTCCAAGAGCAAGCCAAAGAACTCGCATGCGATTTCTGGGTTGACGTCGCTTTCGAATAGGCACAGCAGATTAGTGGGACGACGACGACGACGACGACGACGGGTATACCCTCTACGAGTCAACGAAGGGTTCCAACGCCTTTGGATGCGTCCATAGGAGGGGTGTGGAGACCAGCCACGCCGAGCTCGTCTTCTCTCTCTTCAACACACCCACCGCCTTCACCTTCTTCGCCCTACCATCACCATTTTCCGTCAGCGTCGACGTCTACCTCGGGGAACACCAATAATGTTGCGGTATCGGCGCAGACGCAGTTGGCGTCGCTGAGAGGCGCGTTGGAGGCTGCTAGACTGAGAGAGGAGAAGAGTCGGAGTGAGTTGGATAAGGTTACGCGAGATGTGGATGCGTTGAGGTGGGAGAATGCGGTTTCGAGGAGGCGAGAGGCAGAGGTGAGCATTGCTTTCTTTTTTATCCTCCTTGCCGGATTTCAAGCACGATACTGACGGATGAATGAATTTCTAGTTGCAGACATAATTACAGCAAGTAATGCTTCAGATGCAGGGCTATGTGTCGTATATCGCTGCTATGAATCAGCAGGCGCCGGCGCAAGGACAGGGACAAGGGCAGCCAAACTTTCATCTGCAGTTGCCTCCTGTGTCTCATCAGCCCGCGATTCGCCTCCTGCACCAGCAGAGATTGTGACTGTCGAGGATGGAGATGACGAGGGTGCTCAACAGACGATCGAGGAGAAGGTGGAATCGAGCTCTAGGCCCGAAGAGGATCGACAGGCGGACGGTGAAAACGCAGCTGGAGGGTCGAACAACGAACCCTTGCCGAGTAGTGGTGAAGGGACGTCTATAGGGCGAAACTATGATACCCCTGCCGAACCACCCATCTCAACACATTCTCCAAACGCAATAGATGATACTGATGTGCCTTCATCAGTACAACCTATACCACCCCTTCGACCACCCACAACGACGCCTCAAACGATCCTACCGTTCGCTCCTCAGCCCCTCCATAGGACATTTCCCGGGACAGGCATCCCCGTGGCTTTGCACTCTCCCTTTTTGCTTCCCCATCACCCAGGGACACCGAATCCTCAGAGTCCGCTCGTGAGCAGTGGACCGCATTCTCCATTCGCCTTTCCTTCTCCTCATCACCATCCTCTTGGCCATCAACAGCAGCAACAACCTCACCCACATTACCCATTCATGGCTCTAGGCCTCAGTGGTGGCGGACCTGGGCACATGCAGCCGTTGCAGAGTCCTATCCTGCATCCTCATCTAGGAGGTCATCCAGGAACGACGATGATGTCCCCACATCTAGGAGGCGGGTTCAATGGCCTACCAACGCCTTCACCGTTTGCAGGCCCTGGATCACCTACAACGTCGAGTTTCAGACCGATGACACCCGCCACGCACGGTGCGATTCCGTCGAACATGGGCATTGGGATGTCGAATGGGGGGTGGACTGCAGCATCACGCTTCACCGCTTTGGATGAACGGCTTTATGTCTTCGTCGAATGCAAGCGGTGCTGCTGGGCCGGCAAGTTCCGAGGCGTCAGCGCTATCGATGTCGCCGAAGAGTGGGCCGTCTAGTCCTTTACCACCTTACTTGCAGAGTGAGAGAGGGAGGAAGGGATGGCAGAGTGCACAGACGAGGAGCAGGCCTAGCTCGATGGTTGGTGGTATGAAAGGAGAGGGCGAACTAGACGAATAAGAGAGTATTCCGCAAGAAGGGAATGGGAGGGGAAATGTTGAGGATAATGCCCTTGGGGACGAAGATGATGATGAAGGAGGCCTCAACCCACTTTTGGCAGACGCGATTTTGAAGCGCCCGAGTAGCATTCGGATGAACTCGAAGAGGAGCACCTCCAATTTCGCAAGGGATGGCCTTGTTGGGAGTCTCAGCATTCATGGGATGGTGAATGGTGGTGGTGCACGACCCACCGCGTCGCCTCTCTACCACATGGGTTTGGCAACGAAGAAGCGAACCACCGGGAGCAGCAGCCTTCTCCACGGGAGACGCACGAGCAAGATGAGGTGGTGGAAGAGTTTACGTTCCCCTCGCTTTCTGAGCTGGGGAATGTGGCGAGGGAGAAGAGGGTTGGGACGCCTGCCCTAGCCAATGGAGAGAAGAATTCGAGTTCGAGGCCAAGGTCGGCGCTTGCCATGTCGTCGATAGCAGCTGGAGGAGGGAACGCAAAGACGACGAGTGAAGAGGAACACCATATACCTTAGTTGCGATAGTGTATAATTTTGGTCTGGTTTGGTTTCGACGACAACACGAGGTTGTTTCTTAATGTTCTCTGAGGAGAGGTTTCTATTAGTTATAAGTTATCTAGTCCCTTCATTGTTTTAGTTTCACGATATCCGTCCTTGTTGTACATGACAACGCCCATCTCTTTCTTTGCCACTTCAGTTGGCTTTTGGGACCTAGCATGTGCGCCCTAGCTCAGTCCTTGATCAATCCACCGAGAATAGATTCTTCTGCTCTCCTCTTGAGCCGTCAGCCCAGCGTTTGGTCTGCATTTCACCCGTATTTCACCCTGCTTGCAAGTTGAATTTTAGTTGAAGAGAGCCTGTCAGTAAAGCGTCTCACGCTCCTGATCGCCCCGTTCCATACATTCCTCAGGCCGCGAGTCGCGGCCACCGCTTACCAGTAACCACTAGGAACCGCCTGTCGTCGATGTCACCCTTTATCTCACCGCGCTTTGAGAAGGAACATTCCACCAATCTTGAACTCACGATATTGGTGCACCGAGCGCACAGCCCTAGGTTCATTTACTAGCCTATCTATCAGCGAGCAGGACAATGTGACCGGGCGGCGCTTTCTTCCACGGAATCGAATCTGAGCCAGATCACGACACCCACCTGCTTTACTCTAAAGGATAACCCTGACAGTCCTTTCTAACCGGTCGTCGGTACGACGAGGCGGTCTTAGGTTGTGCGCTTCATCTCTCTTAGCGCTGGATCATGGTCATGTGGTCCACAGTGCCGCTCGTGAATATATAGAGCCCACGTGCATCGGTTTGGCTCTGACAGTTACCGCGACCACGGCGACTGCTGGCTCCCTCTGCTGTAAAGGTTTTCTTGTGCTGGTTCGGCTATTAACTCGTCCATCGCAAGTCATCTCGACATGGTGAGTACAATTTCGGTCTGGTTACCTGGTCGTTGGGCTCATCCACCACATAGGAGCATCAGAGCGCTCGTGCACTGCAAACGCCTATCGATGGCTCTCTAGGTAGGAGGTTTGAGAACTGACGATGGCTACATGATCGCTGACTCTTCGAAGCTGGACCCTCTGCTTTCTCTGCAGCCGCCACTTTGATTCAAAACCCCCAAGGCGTGACGACCTACGATGGGGATGTTATCCTTGCGGGGGGAAGCGTCAACACTCAGAAAAGCTACTTCCATCACATTGCCGAGCAGAAAAACTACTACTACAACATCGCCGAGCCCAAGCTCAACATTGTGACTGCCCTGCGCCTTGTTCGTAACCTGCGAACGATTCATCTGGACGTTCTGTCGAAGGCGACCCCAGGAACAGGGGTCTGGTTTCTCAAGACCGACAAGTTCATCCTTTGGTTGGATCCCAACGGTGATCTGAAGATCTTGTGGGGCACTGGAATCCGTGAGTTGTATTTCTGACCTTGACGCCCTTCCTACTCACCTCCCATCTCAGCGGGCGCGGGAAAGACTGTCATGGCGTAAGTGGTGTAGCACCTCAGCAACAAAACCCTACTAACGACTGCTCCAGATCCATTGTAATCAATGGCCTTGAGGCTCGTGCAGCCGCTGCAGAGGGCAGCATATGTGTCTGCTATGTCTACTTCCGTTACAGCGATGCCGCTGATCTAACCGTCCGCAACATCTTGGAAATCCTCGTCAAGCAAACGGTTGAGCGCCATCCCGAATGCGCACCACTTGCTGAGGAGGCTTACGCTCGACACCTTCATGAAAACACCCAGCCAACAGAGGCAGACCTTCTGCAGTTGTTGCAACAGTTCACAAGGGACAAAGCAGCTACGTTCTATATCCTTGATGCACTAGATGAAGCAGCCGATAGGCTTCAGGTCGACATCGTTCTGAAACTTGCTTCATTGAATGCCCGCCTCTTCATCACATCCCGGCCACTGAAAGCCGTTGAAGCTCGCGCTCCCAATGCCCACTGCTTTCCCATTATCGCCCAAGACGGCGATCTCGATCTCCATATTGCCAAAGAGATTTCGCGCAGTCGGGACCTGTCGGATTTGTTGGAAAGAGTGGGCCCGTCCCTCAGAGAGGAGATTACATCTTCGGTCAAGGGAAAATGTGGGGGAATGTAAGCATGGTTTGCTGTTCCAACTTGCTTCTTGGCTGATCTGTTTACAGGTTCTTGCATGCATCGCTCCAGTTGGAAGCACTTTGCGAGTGTGTTACAACTCATGAGGTTAGGCAGACCCTTGAATCCTTCCCCTCAAGAATCGAGGATGCCTATCGCCAGACCTGGCAGAGGATCCTGGAGCAGAAATCTAGCCATGTCCTCCTTGCGAAGGCCGTGCTGGTGTGGGTTCTCAATGCTGCAAGGCCGATGATGATTGAGGAACTAGAATGCGCCGTGGCAACATCGCCTAATACCTACAAGTTTGAACCTGATAGGCTTGCACCCGGCAGCACCCTCATTGCCCTTTGCCACGGTTTAGTTGATGTCGAGGAGGAGAGCAACGTCGTTCGCCTTGTCCGTAAGTAAATTCAGATACTCTGTTGCTACTTTTCTAAGTGACACGGTAGATTACACTGCGAAGGGCACATTGGAGGAACTGCTCCGAGACTCATTCCCCGATCCACAATCCCATCTCGCCAGGGTTTGCATGTCCCACCTCGCGGAATGTGGTTTCCAGAATACCACAATACACTCAGAGGATGAGTTCATTGCAGCCCGCCAGGCAGACCCTCTCCTCGCGTATGCGTCTGATGCCTGGGCTTTCCATGCCAGGAAGTCCTTTGATGTTGAGGACACCCAACGGCAAATTGCGAGCTTCGTTCGCGAATGCAATGCCTTTCCTGCCTTTACCAATCCCAACCTTCTCATGCTCTTCGACATTCTTAGCCCCCTGCACATGGTTGCAATTTACAATCTACCTACGACCTTGTTGACCCAAGACCACATTAACAACCCAAATGTTGAAACACAGGTTAGGCAAGCATCTCCTTTGAGCTTAGCCTCCTGGCATGGTCATGAAGGCATGGTCACACTCCTCCTTGCACATCACGAGATGCAGGTCAACTTGGTTGACAGAGATGGGTGGTCAGCACTCACGCTGGCTGCTGGGAGTGGCCAGGAAG
This sequence comes from Coprinopsis sp. MPI-PUGE-AT-0042, assembly GCA_020736565.1. NCBI lineage: Eukaryota > Fungi > Basidiomycota > Agaricomycetes > Agaricales > Psathyrellaceae > Coprinopsis > Coprinopsis sp. MPI-PUGE-AT-0042. The sequence goes on along the minus strand of JAHBOF010000041.1, from coordinate 283,576 downwards.
GCGTTGTCACGCTGCTCCTTGCCCGTCCCGAGATCCAGGTCAACTTGGTCACCAATCGTGGAGCCTCGCCACTCATCATGGCTGCCCAGAACGGCCATCGAGGCATCGTCGCACTGCTCCTTGCACGTCCCGAGATCGAGGTCAACTTGGTCACCGACAATGGGTATTCAGCACTCACGCTGGCTGCTGCGAACGGCCAGGAAGGCGTCGTCACGCTGCTCCTTGCACATCCCGAGATCCAGGTCAACTTGGTCACCGACAATGGGCATTCGGGACTCATGCTGGCTGCTGAGCAGGGCCAGGAAGGCGTTGTCACGCTGCTCCTTGCACATCCCGAGATCCAGGTCAACTTGGTTGCCAACAATGCAGCCTCGGCACTCATGCTGGCTGCTCTTAACAGCCACAAAGGTGTTGTCGCACTGCTCCTTGCACATCCCGAGATCCAGGTCAACTTGGTTGACAGAGATGGGTGGTCAGCACTCACGCTGGCTGCTGGGAGCGGCCGGGAAGGCATCGTCACACTGCTCCTTGCCCGTCCCGAGATCCAGGTCAACCTGGTCACCAACCATGGAGCCTCGCCACTCATCATGGCTGCCCGATACGGCCATGGAGGCATCGTCGCACTGCTCCTTGCATGTCCCGAGATCCAGGTCAACTTGGTTGACAGAGATGGGTGGTCAGCACTCACGCTGGCTGCTGGGAACGGCCGGGAAGGCGTCGTCACACTGCTCCTTGCCCGTCCCGAGATCCAGGTCAACCTGGTCACCAACCATGGAGCCTCGCCACTCATCATGGCTGCCCAGAATGGCCATGGAGGCGTCGTCACACTGCTCCTTGCACGTCCCGAGATCGAGGTCAACTTGGTCACCAACAATGGGTATTCAGCACTCACGCTGGCTGCTGCGAACGGCCAGGAAGGCGTCGTCACGCTGCTCCTTGCACATCCCGATATCCAGGTCAACTTGGTCACCGACAATGGGTATTCGGCACTCTCGCTGGCTGCTGAGCAGGGCCACGAAGGCGTCGTCACACTGCTCCTTGCACATCCCGAGATCCAGGTCAACTTGGTTGACAACCGTGGAACCTCGGCACTCATCATGGCTGCCCGATACGGCCATGGAGGCATCGTCGCACTGCTCCTTGCACGTCCCGAGATCCAGGTCAACTTGGCTGACAGAGATGGGTGGTCAGCACTCACGCTGGCTGCTGGGAACGGCCGGGAAGGCGTCGTCACACTGCTCCTTGCCCGTCCCGAGATCCAGGTCAACCTGGTCACCAACCATGGAGCCTCGCCACTCATCATGGCTGCCCAGAATGGCCATGGAGGCGTCGTCACACTGCTCCTTGCACATCCCGAGATCGAGGTCAACTTGGTCACCGACAATGGGTATTCGGCACTCACGCTGGCTGCTGAGCAGGGCCAGGAAGGCGTCGTCACACTGCTCCTTGCACATTCCGAGATCCAGGTCAACTTGGTTGACAACCATGGAACCTCGGCACTCATCGTGGCTGCCCGATACGGCCATGGAGGCATCGTCGCACTGCTCCTTGCACATCCCGAGATCCAGGTCAACTTGGTCACCGACAATGGGCATTCGGGACTCATGCTGGCTGCTGAGCAGGGCCAGGAAGGCGTTGTCACGCTGCTCCTTGCACATCCCGAGATCCAGGTCAACTTGGTTGACAGAGATGGGTGGTCAGCACTCACGCTGGCTGCTGGGAGCGGCCGGGAAGGCATCGTCACACTGCTCCTTGCCCGTCCCGAGATCCAGGTCAACCTGGTCACCAACCATGGAGCCTCGCCACTCATCATGGCTGCCCAGAATGGCCATGGAGGCGTCGTCACACTGCTCCTTGCACATCCCGAGATCCAGGTCAACTTGGTCACCGACAATGGGTATTCGGCACTCACGCTGGCTGCCGAGAACGGCCAGGAAGGCGTCGTCACACTCCTCCTTGCACGTCACGAGATCCAGGTCAACTTAGTTGACAGAGATGGGTGGTCAGCACTCACGCTGGCTGCTGAGCACGGCCAGGAAGGCGTCGTCACGCTGCTCCTTGCACATCCCGATATCCAGGTCAACTTGGTTGACAACCATGGAGCCTCGCCACTCATCATGGCTGCCCAGAACGGCCATGGAGGCATCATCGCACTGCTCCTTGCACGTCCCGAGATCCAGGTCAACTTGGTCACCGACAATGGGTATTCGGCACTCACGCTGGCTGCTGAAAACGGCCGGGAAAGCGTCGTCACGCTGCTCCTTGCACATCCCGAGATCCAGGTCAACTTGGTTGCCAACAATGCAGCCTCGGCACTCATCATGGCTGCTCTTAACAGCCACGAAGGTGTTGTCGCACTGCTCCTTGCACATCCCGAGATCCAGGTCAACTTGGTCACCAACCATGGAGCCTCGCCACTCATCATGGCTGCCCAGGACGGCCATGGAGGCATCGTCACGCTGCTCCTTGCACATCCCGAGATCCAGGTCAACTTGGTCACTGACAATGGGTATTCGGCACTCTCGCTGGCTGCTGGGCACAGCCAGGAAGGCATTGTCACGCTGCTCCTTGCACATCCCGAGATCCAGGTCAACTTGGTTGACAAGCATGGAGCCTCGCCACTCATGCTGGCTGCCCAGAACGGCCATGGAGGCATTGTCGCACGGCTCCTTGCACGTCCCGAGATCCAGGTCAACTTGGTTGACAGCGAAGGGTGGTCAGCACTCATGAATGCTGCTAGCAATGGCCACGAAGGCTGCACAAAGCTCCTCCTTTCTCATCACGATATCCAAATCAATGTTGTTGACAACACGGGAAGGTGGGCTCTCACGCTCGCCACAGACAATGGATATAATGCCATTGCTGGACTGCTTCTCGCAGTACCGCGCATTGACACCTTGACCAGCAGTGCGGAAGGTGGCTATTGTGGTGCAGACGATGGAGGTGTAGACTCGGTCGACGAAGGCATAGACTCGGACAATGGAGGTCCAGACATCGCTCGCGCGCAAGGTGGATCTTCAGGATCAAGGAGTGTTCAGGGACCGAGAGGTAATGAGGCGCACAGGCAAAGCTCTATCGATGATGTGGCAGCGCCTGTTCCCCAAAGCGACGTTGTGCTGCAGTGGGCGCAGAGGCTCCACACCACACCTATTGGTAGGGCGTCAGCCCTCAGGCCTGTTTGGCTTGGTGACTGGAAGCCTGCCTTGCACCAAGAACCCAGAGGTATCTATATTCCACGCCGCATATCAGAGATAAAAGACTCACTGGCTCCAATTGCAGATCTGGACGGGTGATAATGGTAGCAACCCGGTCTCAGGTTTCGAACCTTTGAGCTCTAGACCGTCATTCATCGTCGGAAGTCGGCAGTGTATCTTCATCAATATTATCGTTTGTGAAATTTCTCGTTAATGTACATCATTGGTCGTCAATTTGCTCTATCGAGTCCTCTCAGAAGTCGTACGGTGCCAACTAGTAGCAGTCGTGATTCATCAACATTTGCTATTGGTACGAGTCTTGACTGGAGATGACTTGTAGTCGACCCACCTTGCGTACGCAGCATGTTCAGTAGCATCAATAGCATCTCAAGGCGACACTTAAAGAGCTGATGAATCACTCTTGAGAGCAGATCGCTGCTAGGCTGGAGAATGTGATATTTGGAACCATAAGGGGAAGCTGAGGGGAAGACTGTTTAGTCAAGTTTAATGCCTTCAGAGCTCCCGTCCTTGTAAAGCAAGCGCGCGCTCATTTAATTTGTGCGCGAAAGCCCCTGAAGAGCGTGAGAGTGGCGACAACATCAAAGTTCCTGCTCTTTAGAGTCTTTCTTCCTCGTCAAGAATGCGAATCCACTCAAACGTCCCTCACCGTTCTAGCCTCAAGGAACGCGCTATCAAAACAGCTTCTCCTCACACGCGCCCTGGGGAAGGGCAACGAGTATCTGGACCGTGGACCGACACACCACGTCATCAGCCCATACAGCCCCTTCTTTGATACTGTTGCGTCCGGCTTTGAAAGTCGATACAGCACCTCGTCCCTTCAACAAATGTCGGCGTTGACGACAGTGTTTCCTAGCATTGCTGCAGGTTAGCAACTTCGCATGAGCGCCAACGCAACGCAGGTTCTGCACTGTTTTCTCCTCGTCGTACCAGCCGTCTTCCACCAACGCACATGAACCCAATACCTCCAATAGGAAGCTTCAGCTCAGCAGACTTCCCTATGCCTCCACCCCTGCGGCTTCGATACTCGGAGCCTGCACGAAAGGTTTTCGCAGAGTCGTCGTACCTGGTTTGAAGACGCGGTATGGCGAATGGGAGGAGACGAATCACGGGGGGATTGAGAGGAGTAATCTCGGCTGCTGGGATGATGAAGAGGAAAAGGAAGGGGAGAAGGAGAAGAGGACGCAGATGGGCTCCTGACAGTCCTTCCTCGTCGCTCATATCCTAGTTACCTCCCTGGCACTGGAGGAAATGTGGCTTCACCGCCCGGTGCCAAAACTACGATCGCAAGTTCTTCGTATCCTGCAACCTCGTCCTCCAAAGGCAAAGCAGAGGGCTCTCGTGAAATCTCTGGGTTGACCTCGTTTCCGACGAGGAACCAACGGCAACAGCAGGGTGGTGGAACCGCCTCTATGGCCTTGTCGAAACGACCTCGCGGCCCAGCACCTCTGGAAGCATCTCTAGGGGGGAGACCAGGCAACTTCAAGCTCTGCTTGCCTGTCTTCGACTCGTCCAGCCACCGGCACCTTTACCCTCTTCGCCATACCATCATAATGCCTACTCCCGTTCGGCGATAGTAGCTGCAGTCTCAGCGCAAACGCAGTTGGCTTTGCCAAGGGATGCGACAGAAGCTGCTCAGCTCAGAGAGAGGAGAAACGCCCGAGTAAGCTGGATAAGGCCACTATGGATGCGGATGCGTCAAGTTGGGAGTACAAGGCTTCGCGGAGACGGGATGCAGAGGTAAGCCCAATTTTTGCTTGCTAGTCAGAGTGATGTAGAAATGGTACTGACGGACTTCTTTGATGTACAGTTGCCGACACTGCTACAGCAAGCGACCCTCCAGACGCAAGGATACGCGACGTATATCGCTACTATGAACGAGCAGACACGGGTCCCAAAGGCACGAGGACAAGGGCAACCGAATTTTACTCTGTCGTTGGCTCCTGCACCGGCGGGGATTGTTCGTGTCGATAATGGGGAGGAAGAGACTGCGCATCGGCGGGTTGAGGACTCGACAGGACTCTCCAGTTCCAGGACTGAAGAGGTCGACAGGCAGATTGCGACGACGTTGCTGGGGGGCCAAACGACGAACCGGTGCCGAGAAGTGGCAAAGGAATGTCTGCGGACGAATGCCTTGATACTCTTGCCAAACCTTCCAGCCAAGACACAATCGACGCTACTCCTTTCTTCACCGCCTGTACGGCCTCTTCGACCACCGACGATTACACCCCAAATGGTGCTGCCTTTTGCCCTCCACGGGACTATGCCTAGCACAGGCACCTCCACGGTTCTCCGTTCACCCTTTCTGCTCTATCATCATTCTGGGAGACCAAATTCCCGGAATCTGCTTGTGAACGGTGGTCCATACCCTCGTTTGCCTTTCCTTCGCCTCTTCGTCATCCCATGGGCGAACGACAGCAGCAGCAAGATCACGCACACCACTTGCTCATGGCTCGAGGCCTCAGTGGCGGGCCTGGACAGATGCAACCGTTGCAGAGTCTCATTTTCCACTCTCACCAGCACCCGGGTGGTCCTCCAGGGGGGAGGAGGATGTCGCCGCATCTAAGAGGAGGGCTCAACGGTCTGTTGCCTTCACCATTCACAGCAGTCTCTGGATCACCTACAATATCGAGTTTCTGACTGGTGTCGCCTGCCACGCATAGTACAATGTGGAGATCGGGATGGCGAACGGTGGAGGATCTCAGCATCATGCGTGGATGAACCAAGGACAAGTCGTCGAATGGCGTTGCGCCACTCTTGTCATCAGCGTCGTCCGAGGTGACGATGTCGCCTGCGGGTAGACTGCCCGGTCCTTTGCCGCCGTAATACTCAGAATGAGAGAAAGAGGAAGGGATGGAAGCATGCGCGCGCAACTGAGAAGCAGAGTGAGGCCGTTGGCTGGTGGGATGCAGGGCGACGGCGAGCTGACTACGAGTTGTTTCACTACCTGAAATTGCCTAGCGACCCTAGCGCCACTTGTTTTGCCATTTGATATCTGTCTCTTTGTTCATAAGAAATTCTACTCTGCTATCCTCATTTACTTTTGTCAAGACTCTCGCTCCTCCTCTTGCCCCGAAGGCGGTTTTTGCGAAGCGCCATGTCGAGAGCTTTATATATAGTGGCTTGCCATAAAAAGCTTCAGGCGGTGGCTTTACCAGATTTTCGACTGAGGAATACAACAGCATCGCCGTCAATATTAATGAAGATATGGGATTGCTCAATAGCGCTTTGTATAGGCAGGTAGACAGAGTTGTAGTACGTCAACTAGCTTTGGATCGATCTTTCCGGCGGATTCTACTTCGAGGAATTTCAAACGACATCCAGTCCTTGCCTAAGGCAGGAGGGCAGCTAAAACGGCGGTTATTGATCTCAAGCCAACCTCTGTCGTTGCTTGGTGGCTCTGGTAGATAGTCGGCTTGAATCCACGAAATTATGGCATTGAGAACGGGTTTCCATAAGCTTTCTGCGCCTTTTCGAATGTTCGGTGGTACGGTCCTGTCATGTCGATGATTCAGATACCAACTGTGTTTCTTACCGCACATCTGTCCGAACGAGCCTTGGAGCCACTTCGGTTGCTCCTGACAGTACCACAACATGCACCACAGAACCGATTCAAGATCGTGGCGAAATTCGCGTTGAAATGGGACTTCACGGACTTCGTTGCCCATTTCCATCGCAATGAAAGGCAGAGTTCCGGCGAGTTCAAGAGATGAAGTCGGCGGTGTCCTACTCCCGGGCTGCATGATCATGGCGTGGTCAAAATCGATTAAGATGCCACTGAGACGGTTGCCGTTGCGCGCATGCATCATATTCCAGAAGCTGAGGTCTCCGTGAGCGATTCCAATCTGCCAAAGAAGACGTAGGCCTGTGAATGTTGCATCAGCACCTCTGTAGAGCCTCGGGCGGAGGGTGACTTACATCGAATTATCTCCCATATGAATACTTTGAACTTTGCTGGCTCAAGAATATCCAGATGCAGGAGCTTGTTCATTACCATCAGTCACGGTGTTCGGGACCCCGTTGTTTCCAAGCTGAGCGATTGACGAATATATCTTGTTGAGAAGATATCGTACTCCTCAGTCACTTTCACGTCGGGTAGGTGTTTCGTCACCTGGTCAGGATTGGGGAGGTAATGGGCTGCGCGTTCCTTTGCTGCAGATATGATGTCAGCCTCAGAGTTCCTGCGCTCGTCTCTCCAACAGAGCTTGAAATACAGGTCGTCCAGAAAAGCTTGAGCGGAATCATCCAGGTCTGTAGAGGCACGCGAGCGTGTCCGACAGCTCTGAGATCCCTCACGAAGCCGCTGGGCAGTACCTTTCGGAACAGGGGTTGCCAAAACTGTATGACGGCCTTTCAGCTGCCACTGCGGGCGAGCATCCACTGGAACCTCAAAGGGAACCAGAATTCCGTCAGCGGATAGAGAAAGATCCAGATCAGCTCGCCCGTGCATCTCGAGATGGAAGCGTTGGAACAGTGCGAGAGCCATGACCAGCGGTGGTAGCTGAGTGATGACGTCGATCGCCTCTGCCTCGATGCACCCTTGGGAATCATACCACTTCAGGCCGAAAGAGTTGTCTGCAAGTCCAGAAAATGAGCATGTGAAACGAAGAGACCAGATGTGCTTTCTACCTTGTAATATCATATTGAAGCTATGAAGACGATCCCACGAAGAGCAGAGGATCTGGAGTCCATTGCAAGCAGAGTTGTACTGGATTGCTGCATCCAGTTCAACTGCATGGGCGTTTGCATCCATCTTAGGTCGTTTTGGGGACGGGCTGACGCTATCATCATGAGCTACCTTCCGCTTGCGGGACGGAGGTGACAGTGAGGGCGAAGGCGAAGACGTCGATTTAGGCGCAGGGTTTACTGGAAAAGTAGATAAAAGATGGTTATTTTGGAGGCATACTGCAACGCTCACCTTGGCCCATGACCGTTGTTGAGGAGAATGTAGGGAACTCGACTAGAATGACACGACCAACGCTAGTAACATCCAAGCAGTGCCACACATCGTGCCACGGGAGCCGACAGACGTCGTTTGTCCGTTTCCACGCCTTGGTGGACAGCCTTTTGACCCAGGGCTTCAAGCCTGTCCGAGAGACGCCTTTATACGCTGGTGAAACGCGCCGGAGGGTCTCCACAGTGGTACCTGCGATGTTCAGCACCTTTCCTCCTGTTGCACAATGACTTTCGTTAGGAACGTAGACGAGGTCGCTCCTTCCAGGCATATGGGGCAAGTCCCCCAGCTTCTTTCCGCTGAAGGCCAGTAAGGTGGCATTGACTCCATTGACAATATGTTCGGTGCGCATTCTTAAATCCTTTTGAGAAAATCTAGAGGAAAATTGATCAGAATAAGCATAACTACAGACTCGATCACGAACAGGCTGAATGGTACCTAGGCGTTTATCTCTCACACAGAAATAACTATGCCGTAAATGTAAGAGGTATTAATATCTCAAGATTCCGATATATGATATTTTTAGATCGTCTCATCGCCAGTTGCAGCCCCAATGGCTCAACGAAATCAATAGTGATGACTGCCACTGGCGGGCGGCTCCCTGCCCGACTGAATTGTCGAGGGTTGTCAAACACGTACACTTCAACTAGGATAAATCAATATTTCTTATATTTCTACAGACGGCCAGTGAAGGCTGAACTAGCTAGCAGGACTGTCAAATAAGCAGATTCTGGGCTACAAAATGGCTGTAAGCGCTTGGGCTGTCGATTGTACGAACACCTGGAGTAATTCCTCTTGGAACATTTCTTTGCGGTAGGATTCACGTATGTCTATTATATCCCCCCCAAGCTCTGGCAGACTCCCACCACTAGTGGGAAAGGAACGGATGTTATTACATGGCCTCAATAGAGTGTTCCGATAGCCATGCGTGCACCCTCGGGTGTACAATACTATCCCGAGCCACTTCGGCACCCGTAACCTACTGAAACACATCGGACGACGAGCGATTCGGAACTCTTTACTGTCGTGATCGTCCAAAAGTCAAAATATACTTCCCTTACATGTTAACTCTAACATCCGACCTCGATCGCGTTGACGTCCACCTTTTTGACCTGAAAGCTAGGTCCAATTGTAACACGTATCGCGACAAATACAAAGCTACAGAATCATGCACTTGCAGCCCAGTCTGCCTTCACAAGGTCGGCAGCTCTCTCAGCAATCGCATACACGGGTGCTTGAGTATGGGCAGTAGGAATGTGAGGCTGAAGGCCGCAAGTATCAGTATCAAATTGACCTCTCGAAGAGCCGATTCCACTTACTATGATTGAAGCATCGACGATTCGAAGACCAGAGACCTTCTTGACCTTGAGGTCTGGGTTAACAACACCGTACGAGGCGTCTTCTGGGGTCATCATAGCCGTGCTGATTGGGTGATACGCATTTCCAGCGAGATTTCTGATTGCTTGGTCAACCTGCTCATCGCTTGTTGCTTCACCTAGTGGCCCAGTGGGGACAAGCCCCCAATCGGCCCATGCATCAGCGGTGAAAAGTCCTTTCATGTCTGCCACACCCTGGCGCAGTGCACGAATGTCGAATTCCGTGGTGATTAGACCAAGGTCGATAAGAGGCGAGCCGAGAGGGTTACTAGCATTCAGTGTCATGCTTCCACCTGCGTTCTAAGGTGAGCAGGTGAAGTAACTTTTAGAGAAGGGATTGCTTACGAGACGTAGGAGTGAGGAGAATCAGACCGGTGTTAATGGTTGGGCCCGATAGAGGGTACGCGCCTCCAACGCTGTAGGGCATGATCTCTAAGTGTGGCGAGTTACTCCCAGCTGAGGGATCATCGTATTCTGCCCAGAATGGCCATGTATCCGGCAAGCGATGCCAGGTGTATAGGTTGATGAAAAAGTTTGTCAAGGGTCCGGTCCTGTCGAGCTGCCATTGTTCCAGAATCTCTTGTTGGTACGTCTCGTTGTTCTGGCTGAGAGGATCAAATATCGATATGTGTAAGAATTTAGAAAGAGCAAGGGCAGGCCGCTTACACATTGACCACGTCTCGCCCGGTTACGTTCCATTGCATGCTCACCAGAGGGTGATCGGTGAGATTCTTCCCGACACTTGGAAGGTCCACAGTAGGTTGGATCCCCAAGCCCTCTAACTCTGTAGCATTTCCGATCCCAGAAAGCAAGAGAAGTTGAGGCGTCCCGTAGGCACCTCCGGAAAGGATGACCTCCTTGGTAGCTGTGACGTTAACGGATGTCGCTGTACAGCACGGTGAGCAAAGTCCGACAAACCAGATATATATGTACCCACTTGAGTTGTTATGATTGAACACGACCGTTCGAAAAGCAGGGAGGTCTGTTTCCTCCGAGTCTTGAACGACAGTCTCGAGCAACTTTGTTGCCCGATGGTTGACCACAACATGAAGGTTGGCTCGAGAAGCGTAGTTGGATGCGAGATATGCATAGGCAGAGCTGCTCCTTGTTCCATTCCCAATCGTCATTGGCTGCCATGCTACATTGCAGTGTCAGCAATGAACAAAGGACGCTAAAGATGGTACATTACCAACGCCCAAAGGAACACCATCGTTCACATCTTGATCGTACACAAACCCGACTTCTTCAGCCGCTTCACGGAGTGGCTGGCTCATCGCCTGAGGATATCCTGGGAGGCTGACGCCTACGATACCCTCAGTCGAGTGGAACTGTGGGTCAAATTGGGCGGTGATGTTGTGGTTATCGGCAGGCGGGGACCATTTCTCGCTCTGTTATTGCCGTCAAACGTCGTTTGCATCACAGACCGAGAAACCGTACCTTGAGAAAGTAAGGTAGGATGTTATCCCAAGACCATCCTTCATCTCCTGTCAAGTCCGCCCATCGATTGTAGTCGTCCGAGGAGCCTCTTGTGTAAATCATTCCGTCTATACAAAATGAGCTTCGAAGAATGTGACGAAGAAAGGAAAACTGACTGATCGAGCTGCTACCACCGAGCGCGTGGCCTCTCACCACTGGGTCAATTCGATTGTTCAGGCCAACTTGGGGAACTGTCTTGTAGGCCCAGTCGTATTGGGTGCCGAACAGCTTTGTCACATATGCTGGGACCATCATATCGAGAACACCATCACCACTTCCCAATCCATTAGAAACGACTGCAATGTGATAGATATAAATGAAAGGACTTACTTGGGCCCAGCTTCGATGAGCAAGATATTGTGCGAAGGGTTCTCCGAAAGCCTGTTTGCCATGGCGCATCCCGCCGTGCCGCCTAACCGCAAGGCTCGGTCAGTGGCTGTTCCAGAGAACATTCAGAACTTGACGTACCCCCAACTATGACAAAGTCATACTCTGTTGCGGGTAAAGCTTTGAAGTCCTCGACGATCACTGCTCCCGACAGGGCAGGGAGCAGGAGGAGGGGAGCGAGTTTGAGCGTGAAAGACGGCCTCATGACAACAGAGGGCGATGAGGGCGATAGAGACAATATGGCTTCACTTGTGGCCTTTATACCTCTGGCTTGTCCGACGTTGATCGTCCCATGTCAAAGGCTTCTCCACTTTACGCTATCGTGCTCGCCATTGCTTGGAAGTTGAGATGGGGCCTGCCGGTTTGGGTCGCCTCGATGATCCAACCACCCGCTGCATACCAGAATGCATGGAGGAATGTAATGGGCGTCAATGCTGTCATGCTAGCATCAGATCCGCTTCAGAAGGGTTGAAAACCCTTCTTCGGAGAAAGTGAAGACAATTGAGGTGTGTTTCAGTATAGGCAGAAAGACCGAGCAAGCCCTGTAAAAATTACCATATGAAGCAAAAGAAAGACAAGGAGAGGCATACCAGTATCAGAAATATCCCTGATGAGCACGGGGGCCGCGAACGTTTTCTCGCGTTTACCAAACTTTGAACGCATTGGCCACGAGGGTTGCTAACCTAGAGTTCAGGTCCACGTCTTATCTGCTACAACAGCCGACATTCCTGCGTCACAGGTTCACCTGAGTGGCGGATGCATGTGGATTTGTGAGTGAACTATTCTGATACCAGTGGAGCTAATAATAATCACCTGGGCAGCCTCGACAGTTGTGTGCTAAGATTAGCATCGCTTGAAGGCACGTCCTACTTTGGCAATGTGTGGCTGACGAGAAGCTGATTAGACTGAGCCGAGCACGGAGCTGAACACGGAGGTAAGCGTCGGTGCTTTGAAGGCGATACTTTTAGGTCAGACTTGCCTTCGATTCGTAGCGATTTCTGATTATATCGCTCTGCCGGCGATTGAACATCTCGTTTGGGCGCATGAGGTCATGGCATCCAAACGTAAGTTCCCTTCCAAAGTAGCTCGGCGAGACGCGTATCAACGCCTGGCGGGTTCGGGGAACAATGGATGGGCGGTCGCGTCCAAGACACTGGATGAAATCCAGTGACACCTGATGACCTAGCCCCAAGCCTTGGCCTACCGATGAGCTAAACCTCACAGAATCACTAGTGCTTGCACTTGCGTGACGCGCTGTATGACCAGGCCATCTAAAAATTGTGCCGCGGTCAGACGAGTGTCCTTGGTCACTGAAGCGCAAACTGACATGGAGGTTGGAGACAAGGCCAAGAGGTCCGAAGTCGGAGCTCCCTTTCAGATCCGTTCACTTTCGGTGATCGCATCAGCATGCTTGGGCGCCTAAGCCTTACATAGCTTGAGCGCCGAGCGAGACCACCTGACGAGAGGTGGTCTGGCTGTCAGACCCACAGTTCGGTGGCTTCAGATACCTCTCCCGTTTAGCACACGCGTACAGGATGTGTTTAAGCAGCTCTAGTTTCGCATCAACAGCGGCAGGGAGGCTGCAGCGGAGATCATTGTCTCCTAGCACACGGCCTGAGGATAATAGACTTTCAGGTCTAAAAACATGCTGAACACAAATTTTGAGCACTGATCCTGTTGGCCTCTTCATGCGCACACAAACCTCACTCAAGCTGCTCTTTGTCGGCCCCTAACCACACGATGGCCCTTGGAGATCTGTTTGCGACATTACCTATACCATCTTTAGTCTGCACTTTCATGGATTTGATGGTATTGGGGGCTCGGGAGAAGAGCGGCAGGTATGCTTCTAGTGCTTCTGGGGATCGTTTCGATTTTTGTTCTTCTTTCCTTTTGAGTGTACCCAAGCTACTGGGCCGGCTTCGGGATCTTCGTGCCAAGGGAGGACACAGGTCAATTTATCGAATCAGATACACAAAAGCACAGTCTTTTTGGAGAGTAACAGAGCATACCGCATCTGTTCGTATAAAAGCTCTCGCAGCGCCTCGAGGCGCTCCGCGCCCCAGATAGCAAGCGCGCGCTCTTGTACCTGGCCGCCATATACAAGCCCCTGAAGAATGATCAGCGGTCCTTGCAGCGCGTGGGAATCTTTGATTTAGCCTTCCCATTCCTATTTTCGTAACGTCATGAGCGATATCATTCCTCCTTTCAAAACGCCCACACTCTTTTCTTTTATCTGTTCGATATCCTCATTCCACATCTGCTCACCAGTTCATAGACAAGGATGACCATATAAACTCGAGCTCATGTGCTTGCAAGAACAACCTGATAGGCTTCAAGTGTTCATCCAGCGCCAAGGTTAACGGGCCATCTATTAAAAGCGCTAAGAAAAGACTAGTTCGGGTGTCATTCCCCATGGCAACAGGGTGAAATTCTAGGTTAGTTTTGGTAAAAGCTAGGCCATCTGACCAGAAAAGATGCAACGGTATGTATGAGCGTCTGTCTAACCGCACCCTTGGTCCCGAAAGGACCACGCGTACCCAAAAACGCCTGGAAGCACTTGCTCAATCATACTCTACCTCAGCCTTATACTTATCCTCATCCTTATTGTTGACTTTTGCTTCTTTCGCCCAAACTTTCAACTTCTTCCAGTTCTTTCCACACGCCCTGCTAGTCAGGGAAGCCGGGCTTTAATCTTAAATTTCGGACCGTGGGCACACGGCTTGTCACCCGCACACAACCACAAACCGCTCTTTGATAGAGATACTTTAGGGAGCGAGTTGTTGCGGGTTTCATCTCAAGGTTGTCTATCTATTTATTCTGTCGTCGCATCCCGCGGCACCGAAGCTCGATTATCTCGACTCTACATCCAGCACTTCGTCGTCGTACTCCACGATGATGATGTCAACGTCGCCGACGGTGGTCTTTCCTAGCGTTGCTGCAGGCCAGCAGCACGAGCGAGAATCTCGCCAACACGTCTCCTCCAGCTGCTCCTCCTCTTCGTCATCCAGCTCCAAACCGCCTTCACTCACTCCCCCTAAACCCGCTAGCTCGCGGTTCAGCCTGGCCGACTTTCCAATGCCTCCACCCCTCAATCGTCCATTCTCAGAGCCTACACCAGGGTACTGGCAAAAGCTCCTCGCAGCGTCCTCGTATGCGATTCGACGGCGCGATACGGTGTTTGGGGAGGGGAGGACGAGTAATGGTGGGATTGAGAGGGGTGATTTCTGGGTGTCGGATGACGATGAGGACGACGATGAAGAGGGAGAAGAGGAGGATGAAGATGGGTTCTTGATGGTGAACTCACAGAGGAGGCGGGCAGAACCATGAACCCGGCATGGGAGGGGACGATGCACCACACACAACCTAGTGAGGGCGTCCCGACAAGTGCGCCAGCCGACCTTCCCGGCGCAAGCTTCAAGAATGCAAGTATCACTCGACCGCGAAGCGAAGACCTTGCTCCGCCCCCCAACAACGATAACGAACCCGTGGTCTTCATGCGCTTCTCGTCACTTTCGACAACGTCATCCAGAGGTCACAGCAAGTCCCGCAAGAATATGCACAAGGCAAAGAAGCCGTCGAGTGGGAGCACCGGATCCAGCGGGGCGGCGAGTACGATTCGCGGGTCGATAAGGACGGTGAGGAGGGTTCCTTCGATGGCGTCCACCATCCGGATGCCCCCAATGCCTTCGCCAATGGTCGTAGACATATCAATGTCGGTACCACCGCCCCCACCGATACCTGCGGAGAGCCTGAAGCCAGTTGTCCCGCCGAGACGATCATCACTGCCGAAGAAGTCTAGCAGGCGAGAGCTGCGGTCGCCCAAGTCTGTCGAGTCGTCGGTGAGGGGGCACTAGCAGCAGCAGCAAGGATTGGCCGTTTCGACTCTTTTCGTTCAGCATTACGCAGCAGGAGGGAATCTGCTGCTAAAACCACGTCCGCAGCTTGGACCCTATACCCAGATTGCTTGTCGACCTTTCAAGCTTTTATACCCACTTTCGTTCGTTTTTGTTTTCGTTCATTCGTTTCGTTTTGATCTAGCCATTGCGCAATGCACCAAGAGGGGCAGAAGGCTCAGGGACACGACGCCCTTGGTTAGGGCTGAGCAGCAGGAGCAGGGGAGGAGAGGCAGGAGGAAGAGGTTGCAGAGAAGGAAGCGACGAAGACGTTCGCCCACGAGAAGAGAGCGGTGATACAGAGGACATTCGAGGGGTACCGAGAAAGAGCCTCTGGCATCATTTGGGCTACATATAGAACTGAGCCACACACAGTCGTTTATCCACGTTGGCCAGCCTCTGGGAGGTCACGTTGTACATTTTTTGCATATATCGCTACTTGCGTGGCCTTACATTCCTTTAATCCAGTTGATTCGATGCACTGCGAGCCTGATGTCTTTTGGCAGTAGCGTCTTCGGTATAGGGGCCAAGTTTCCTGTTACGGAGTCGGACTTTGAAAATTTCGCATGGGAAGGAACGCCAGCAGAACCTGGCGCGCGACTTGTCAGTCTCCGCGACACGTCCCTCACCCCCGTCTCCCCTTCTCAGTTCCTTGTTGGACTTCCCCGGTCCCAGGAACTTTCAACCTCCTTACAGCTTTCTACGTGACTCCGAGTCTGTGAAAGCTACGAATTCCCCTGGACGACGGAACATACCACCGGAACAACAACGACCAGAGCTTTTGGTGTTGCGGAAGGATATAAGCCAAGATGCGTGATAGAGGCGTTTTCAGTATGAGGAGGGCCTTCCCTCGTATGGTGCGTTGCTTAGTTGTGCATATTGAGAGCGTATACTGACGGTTCCTTATTCCGCACCTACGACGTCACGTTCGCTTGCTCTCTGCTTTGCCCCCACGTCGAACTTTTCTCTCGTCTCCCCATGACTGCCCATAGAGCTGGAGCCCTAAAAATCTGTACAACCTCTACCGTCGAACAGCCGGACCCCGTGCCGACGACCTCCGCTTCCGTCTAACAGCCTCCACCACCCTCTTCCAACAACGCTGGAAATCCAAAGCCCTCGTACGCGCCTACCACGGCGACTTTATCCCTGAAAAAATCTTCAAGAGGTGGTACCTCCCCGAAACCCTACCCGACGTTCGTCCTGCACGAGTCGCTGCGCCACCAAGCGTCGGTCTCGGCGCAGGAACAGGTGACGACAAGGGCGTCTTGGAAGAGTACGCAAGACGGAAGAACAGGGAGACCAAGTTCAATGAGGAGATTGAGGAAAAGGGCATGGCGCCTGTTGGAAGTTTGATGTTTGCAGAGGTGGAGAGGAGGATCGATGTGTTCATTTTTAGGTGCTGTTTTGCGCATAGTGTGTACGAGGCGAGGAGGTTGGTTATCCATGGGGATGTGTATCTGAATGGCAAGAAGGTATGTCTTGCTGGCGTTCTTAATGGATTTAAAGGCTAACGCGTATGACAGCACACGAACGCGAATACGCGTCTTGCACCAGGGGACATGGTGTCTGTGAACCCTGATGCCATTCGGTTCTTCAAGAACCTTCCGGGAGAGCACGACGATATCATTGCGCGTCTCGTCGACCCTCCCACCAAGGCGCAGAAAGCAGAAGCCGCCAAGCTCAAAGCTGCTGAGAGCCAGGCCGTCGAAAGTGATGCTGCTGAGGCCGAGTCCACGACGGCCTCTGAAACCGCCACTGAAGAGCCAGCATCCGAAGAATCGTCTTCAGAGGCGCCCCAACCCACTGAAGAATCAGCAGTTGCGACCCCTTCACGGTACACCCCCTTCAAGCTTCCTTATTACGCCTCCCCCCACCTCTTCATCCCATCCTACATCGAACCCTCCTTCTCAACCTGTTCCGCCGTCTACGTCCGCCACCCGACCGCTCGCCCAGGGTACTCTGAGATCCCCACCCCGTACGACGCCGACGGTGCATTGGTGCGATACGCCTGGGAGTGGTACGTCCAGCGCCGACCACGTGTGAGGAGTCAGAGCCAGCTGGCGAGGATGCCAGAGGATCGCGCGTTGGGTGCGACCAAGGAGGAGAGGGATGTGAGGAAGAAGGCGATTGTAGAGGAGGGCAGGAAGAAGAGGACTGTGGATACTGAGAGGGTTAGGAAGGTGTTGAAGAGTAGTGGGCGGAAGGTCAAGGCTGTATAGAGGGAGGAGGTGATAACCTATGCCATCCGTGGCTTGGGTCTATAATAGAGTCGTTGCTTTATTCGTGTTTTCTTATAATGCATTTCTATAATTTGAAGCTCGACGTTCACCAGCTCCCATACGATAATGCATGGTCATTTAGGCGCCCGCTTGCAGACATTGGTCCGGGGTATTGATCCCATCATCGTCTTTGTGCGTCCACTCATCTTGCACCTCCATGTTGTTTGCAGTCCTGACCTAGAGGGCTCCCATAACCCTCAGGAATGGCTTCGTTAATGCCCTCTCTAATATTGCCCTATCCCTACTCGACGAGATGATGGTAGTCAGGCTCGCTCAGTGTGTCAAGAACAAAGTACTTTGATATGTCGACAGTGTGGGGCTTCTCTGAGTCATCCTATTAGAAGCCAGGGTGGGGTAGTATGCTGGTTGGGAAAGCTTTACGAGTGAGAGGGCGGTTGTCGAGTATGTGACGGATGAGGTACCGTTGCAGGAGATTTTGGAGGGGTCAAACTTGGTCGGGTATAGGTGTCAATAGATTCTGGTCAAGGCCCTTGAGCCAACTCCAGACGGGGCGCATAGAGTGATTTTTTCCACTGCCATGGCTGAAAACTCGACTTTGATTGCTTGCATGGTCTATGTTGTCGAGTGAGGCTGCGCGAAGCGGACCGACCACAACGTTATGACAGGTCTTTCATCGCAGGTTGTCGTCCCAGTAAGTCTTAGTACCTTGTCCTAAGCAAAAGGTCTTACTGATTGCGCATGGCTCTGCATTGCTCGAGTGCGTCAGCCAGCCAGCGTGCAAGGTGTGCTGGCCATGTTCACCCGGGCAAGGTATTCAGGCTCTGCCCCGCTCCAGTATCTGTGGAAATGGGGGCCGATGGGGTGCTTTAAATTCAATGGGGTAGCTTGGGAAGGGTTTTGCTCCTCCTCAAGGCACTTGGGGGTGATTGGCAACAGCGACTTTGCGTGGCTCGTATCACCGTTCTTAGGAGCGCTGAAGATTGCATCGAAAGAGTTTCTACCTAGTTTGGGTCCTCTCGAGATGGCTTCGACGTAAGTGGGACCTCAACTTGGTCTGTGTTCTTTTGTCGTTTACACACAGGTGATGGAAATCCAACCTGAATAGCTTCTCGAAGGTTAATCTCTGTGTGATCTGCCACTGACGGTGAATCTGACATGTTAAATTTCAGTTGCATCAGAATATTTCGTAGCAGCGGATTCGGAGCAAGACGAGGAGCCTGTTACAAAGATACCCGACTCATTGGAGGGGACCAGTCCAGGGAACCTATCTAGAGCGTATTGAAGACGTTACTCGAACCTGCTGTCTATCAGGTCCATCCTGTCCTCCATACTTTGGCTGTCACGAGGTGGTATCTCACCTTGGTCACAAGTGTACCGGTCATGCTTCAGATATCTTAGATTACACGGGATGACATCATACTTCAAATGCGTTGATATCGTAGATAATTTACTGTAGTCTGTGTGGAACTTGACAGGTACACGGAATTATAGGTGCTTGTTCAGGTACGCCGACAACCACGCGGAGGGTTGTGTATAATTCGGAGCCGGCACCGATACGAACGACGTCCCTCCAAAACGGATCGGTTTCCAGATTTTCATGTGGCAGTGGAAGGAATGCCACGGTAAGTTGAAGAGAGAAATGTATGAATGACGGGGATAGAAGCCTAGTTTCAATACAGCTTCGGGGCCGACACGGATTTTGTGATAGAATTTGTGGGAGCCCTGAAATAACTCCATGTTTTCATTCAAAAGAAGCTAAGGACGTATGGGGTTTACTATTCTGAGCCCTATGTAACAAAGAGACGTGATGATACTTGACTTGTAACTTGAAGCTTGAGCGTGCTAGACATGCCTCGAGCAACGGTGATTTATACGTCAGCTATCCAAATCCTTTTATCTGAGCAGTGGTTGAGATGATTTAGAAAGGGTATGGACGTATCAGAATGGACACGGTACTGACACAATCGGGCGGCGTTCCGTCCGCCGTTGGGGATGATGCCAGCATTTCTGAGCTGCATCAACACTGAAGGAACGGCCATAATCCAGGGACAGAATAAGTAACTTCTGCTATCTCAACCTCTAAAATGGGCTCTTTCGCACTGGATTTGAAGGCGGAGGCTCCTTCACTGGCCATACCACGAAGATAAGCGCCCGACAAACAAGATATTGATGCGATCAATGATCTCACGCAGACGGTTGCTCCGAGTCCGACTTCGGACATCTGGGCTTGTTCGCGACCTCCATCTGAGCCTTGCTGGATTTTTCACCGAATGGAAATTACTTCGCTCGCCTCTCTGAGGACTGCGTACTAGATCTATCAAGCCGCTATCCTGTCCTCCGTCTCGGTATGGGAGATGAAGGCGACTCGGGTACTGACGAGTATAAAAACTGGGGCATTGAAGTCATCTATCCTCAGCAATCCGTCTTCCTCCGTGTTTCAGCCTCTGCCTGCTCTCTTCTAAGACATTCGCGATGTTCTCAACTCGTAAACTCGTTCTTCTCGTCGCCGCTGCAACCTGGCTTGTAAACGCCGCACCTGCCCCTGCATTGGACTTGGAGTCTCACGCAGCTGCGGTGGCTGCCTGCGACATGGTCCGGGGAAGCCCTGATCTGAGCCCTGCATTTGCTGGTAAGTGCTTCTGCGACATGAGCTGCTGTAAGTGCTGACATCTTGCTTCCAGGAACACTTCAGTATGATAACGATATGTCTCACTGGTCTAACGCTAGCAGCTTGCCTTCAATGTGCTCTGTCCAACCAGACAGCCCTCAAGACATCCAGCGATTGGTGAGCTTGCTGCTTAATTGAAACAGCTTCATTGCTAACGCAACGCTCAGTTCGAGATCATCAAGACAACGCGTACGCCATGGGCAGTGAAAGGCAAGGGCCACTGCAATAACAACAATATGAGCTCGACGAACGGACTCCAAATTGCCATGTCCGAGTTCAGTCAAATCGAGTTGTCTGCTGACAAGAAGTCTGTGAAGATAGGAACAGGTCTGGACTGGGGACAGGTGTACACTGCTTTGGAACCTCATGGTCTTGTGGTTGTTGGCGGTCGATCCCCTAGTGTCGGTAAGTCTGACCCCCTTCTGGCTCCAATAATAGTGCTCACCCTCACGCTCTTAGGTGTCGCCGGTCTACTGCTCAGCAGTGGCTACGCCTGGATTACAAATGAATATGGCTTTGCCATTGACAACATTCTCTCAGCTGGTCAGTCGTCAAGTTTCTAGCAGTATCGTCTGAACCACTGATCCCAAATTTCAGACATCGTCCTACCTAACGGTACCTTTACAACTGTCTCTGAGACCCAGGATCCCGAAATCTTCTACGCCTTGCAGGGGGGCACTAACAACTTTGGTATCGTCACCAGCTTCACGCTCAGGACCTTCCCAGTTGGTAAAGTCTGGGGAGGCACCATCCTTTACTCAGCTGATCAGCTCGACGCGATGATTGACGCGACTGTCGAGTACTCTGCCAAGCCCTCCAACCCCAAAGCAACCCTTGCGACTCAATTCTTTGCGGCAAACGGCACGACGACTGGTGCTGCGAGTAAGTGACTACCTCTTATCAGTTGAATCCAAGTTTCTGATCATCGCTTTAGTCATGTTCTACAACGGCGAAAATCCCCCCGCAGGTCTGTTCGATTCATTCGTTAACGTTCCAGGTGTTAGTGGCGAGGCCAAGACACACGATACTTTCCTCTCTTTCGTTGCAGCCGGTGCGGTCGAAGGTGACTCCAACAACCGGTATGTGGTAGTGCCTTTGTACCCTGAACCCCTTGCTCACATGGCGTCGGTTCAGTGCAACATGGTACAGCGCACCTGTCCTCTCATGGACACGCGAAATCGTCGAGTTCATCGGCGAGACTGCTGCAGAGTACTCGATCAAGGCGGCGCAACAGAGCAAGAGCATCAAGCTCGTCACAGGTAACATCGAGCCCTTCGGTCAACAGGCTTATGCCTTCAACCGTAGCTCTGCATGGCCTCACGATCCCTCTGCACCCTACAACACTTTCAACGGCCTTTTCATGTGGAGTGACCCTGCGGACGACGAAATAGCTCGCACTCTCACTGAAGAGTACCACAACAAGATCCATGAAAAGGCTGTCTCGCTCGGTGTGTCGAAGCGCCAGGGTGAGCCCGATGTGTACTATCCTCCAAACTACTCGATGGGCATCACCCCTTCGAGCATGATTTACGGCCCCAACATGCCATGGCTACAGGATGTCAGGAATAGGGTTGACCCCGATAACCTCGTCAGCCTCACTGGTGGTTTCAAGATCTAGATGTTCTTCTGTTCGGTTTGTTTTACGCTTGCTTCCCCTCTCTCTCCTTTTCCAAGTTATCGCTGGGTCTTAGGTCATCATTTCTTTCGAGAACTCCTCAATACGCTATCATTATTCCCTACTATTAGTACGGCATAGAATTCGTTGTGCTTGTTTCTACTATTTTGATTTGAATGACATCGTATCTCCTTCATGATAACGTTATAGTCCCAAGGGGTCTCGATATACCTCATCAAGTACGCCGCGCTTGCACCGCATGACCAGACCTTCTGCCCGAATAGAGTTTCCTGCACGCAGCGATATGTGGGAAAACAGAACTTGCAGCCCATAGTTGAGGAACCCCGAAGTCTAGGCTTCTCATATGACCTTCAATTCCGCTGCAATTCCCTGACACCCCGATCATGAACATTGGCAATGACAAACAGAAGAAGCACCCCATTTCTCGTTATAAGTAGAGCACGCTTCCCAGTCGTCCGTCCCCACGGCTATTCTTCCCCATCTTCGCCCTTGCCCCCCCAGGGCCACCCATAGCCTATTATTGTAGGGCTCATTCCACCTCAACGATGCCGTCGAATTCGGGCCCTAGGTTCATTGTGACACCTTTCCTCCCGAAGGAGCTCGCAGAGCTTCTGAAAGTACCTCTTGATACACTCATTGCCTCCTATCGCAAACCCAGCCCTACTACGCCAAACAACAAGGGCAAGAAGAAAAAGAAAAAGAAGTCGGGGACTGGAGCACCAGAGCGCGAACCTGTCGTGGACGGGGCTGCACTCGCAGCAGCCGCACAGGAACTCTTATCGGCTTCAATCAAAACTCAGCGTGAACGACGTGCAGCCCCTATCAACAAGGGGTACGACTCCACGCTGCCACCTCGTCCCTTTGACTCTGGCGAGGCATCACCACTGCCTTCCATTCCCACTTCAAAGCGCCCTCCTACGACTCGTGTTACGGTGGAGGAGGTGCCCGACGAAGCTGAGGCAACATACACCAAACCGGCGTCTCCGCCACCACCAGCCCCTGCAACTCCCACTAGAGCCGCAGCTGCAGCTGCTTTCGCTAAAGCCTTTCCCCCTCCTGCTCCTCCTCCACCCGGGCCGCCGTACTTTGAATTCAACGGGATGCCTCGTCTGCCTCCCTTTGACACCTACCCGCCACCGAGTATAGATTTTCTCCAGAACGAGGCGTACCAGGCGCTCAAAGCTGACCGGCTGAGCCGGCTGTACAAAGCAGAGGTCAACGCGACGTTTGGGAGTGATGGGAGCTTCAATCCTCAACCTGGGTCGATTATACACAAGTTGTTGGAGGAGATGAGGGGGGCGGGGAGGGAGGAGGAGGCGAAGAGGAGGTTAAGAGAAATGAAGGAGGAGGTGAGAGAGAGGCGTAGGAGAGAAGAGGAAATGCTACAGCAGCAGCAGCAGCAGCAGAAGGCCTGGCCAACGGATACAGTCGAGGACGATGGAGGGTGTTGGTGTTCAAAGTGCGGGTGCAGGACCGGTCAGTATGGGGCCGAGGGTGAGGGCATCGTGAATTAGTCTTGAGGCAAGGAGATGGCGAGATCAACGTGAAGACTGTGGGAAGCGTCAGAAAGGAAATCATGGGCATGTCATGGAAAGGAAAGTGCTCGCCTTAATGTACTTGTATGCAATGTCCGAGGGAACACCAAAAGTCTATGACCTAATTTCTCCAATGAAGTGGGTGACATTACACGTTGAATAAGCCCAGTACATCTATGTGACAACAGAGATTGAGGATTAGACGAAGCAAACGAAGGTAGTCTAAAGAGGATTGTAAGTAGCCAAAGCAGTCAGTAGATATCATAATCATTAGGTCCCCAAAGTGTGCAACCAACGACTGCGAATGGTGCATACGGCCCAAGAGATAGAGTTTGTTTGAGCACCGGAGCCTCATTGGGGAGGTGATAGAGGGCCCCGAAGGTAATTAGAGCATGGTGGTAGACTGCATGTGGCCAACGAAACCTCCCATGCTCCCCAGGTCAGAGACAGAGCGGCCTACAAATCCGCTCCTGCCTTGACCGCCGTCCGTGCCGCTTTCACGGTAGAAGTTGCCAACCCGGTAGCTTCGCTTCCACTGCTGACTCCCAGCCACTGCCAAAGCGACCGTGGGTCATTTTCCTGGCCATAGATGTAGTACATGGCGCGTCGTCCTATGATGTTGACGTGCTGAGGCAGATATTTGGTGATGGCGCTCATAACGAAGACGAAACCGACAACAAAGAGGGCAACTGAACCGCACTCGCGATTAGATAGGAGTCTAGAGTCGAAGTTGGTATGGGAGCATACCTAGCATAATTTTCTCCCAAGGCTCTAACATGGAAAGGACGAATGTGCTCTCAACCCACATCCTCCATCTCCAGAAAAACTGCCCTGCTTTCGAAGAGGGTTTACGAGTGAAATCGTGATTCGGCCTGGGAGGTGGAAGGGCGCCAGATGTCTTCTGGATCGTGGCCATGTTATGACTGAGATTATATGTTCAGACCAGTGTCAGAAGCGGGAATTCAGAGCACGCCAGCAGAGAAAGAACTGATACGTGGCTGTCGTAGCGTCGTGCAGGGGTGCAGGGGTACCAGGAAAGCTGTTATAGGGCTCTTCCGGGCTAGCGAAGGACACAGTGCTGTCAGGGGCGCTGGCTCAGCAGTATCAGTGGTCGTTGTCGTGGTATAGGGACGAGGATGAATCCCGAAATCTGGTGATTTGGACCGCAGCGCCCCTGAGCAAAAATATGATGATGAATTGTTGCCATCAATTCCCCTCTTGGCACGACTCCCTGGACATGAAGGCTGCGGCGTAGTGTACTTCACTGCACGCAGCCAACGAAAATACATCAATGGTACACAGTTTCTCTATATAAATATACGCTCAGATGAGATACCCCACATGGATGATAACTTTGCCCTTTGGTTTTCGCTGGAAATATGTTTGGTGCAATCCAACGGAAGGTGACCTCCTCATCGAGAGTACGCTGTCCTGGCATGAATCGAGAAGCCAATTCAGCATTAAAGCTGCGGAAATAGGTGTACCAGGGCCCTGAATTTGTCAAAGAGAAGGGATTAACGTTAGACCCATTGGGACAGGTACCTGCCTATTTGAGACAGGCACATTGCTGTCTCTGTTGGCACACCTGATCTTGGCACCTGCGCTGCCTGCAAAAATCACCCCATTCTTTCAAGCTACTTTGTCATCTCATGACCTTCTGCTACCAGACCTTCGCCTGCACTTCCATAAAGGGCAATGATCGAGGTCAGCCACGCTGGGTTCATAGCCGGGCGGGCTTTTCTCATCCAAGGACATTGCCGCCATCTTCAACATCGATTTCAACAACGCCCTGGTGAATGCTCGCAAACGATGGAATATCAGCGCCCCCGAGAACCCACACCCTCTCAAGCCCGCGACTTCCTCAAATGGCATCCTTACCCGGCGCTTCGTTGCCCTGCCCTCGACCAGACCTATCCTATGCACGCAGACCATCTAGTTCACGCAGATACTGCGCCTCATTCTCCGGGACAAGCGTCGCGATTCACATACCCGTTCACACAAGAGTCTATCTATGGAAGTGGCGCATCTGGTTCGAAGCGACATTCGCCTTGACGGTCATGGAGACTTGGGAAAGGTGGCTCGTTCGTGGGTGCTTTCTGCATCTACAGTTCCTCTAGACCACCTTGCTTACTTGCACGCAAAGTGGCAATCTTCGCACTTCTATTCCTGATGTCCCTCGTATTTCTCCTGGTTTTACTTCCCCCCGCCCTGCTTCGCCTGCAGAAACGAATGGTTTATTATCTCTGGGGGAAGCTCCATCTCGAAGCACCGGTGCTGGCTCCAGGTGTTGTCAACACACTCCAAGGTGCTGTTCAGGTAGCTGGAAGTGTGAAAAGCGTCGTTGGCAATGCCGCCAAAGGTTTGGAGGGTGTAGTAGGCGGAACCAAGTTGGTGGCCCTCAAGGAAGTCGTGCGTAGTTCGCCTTTCCTGCTCGTTTCACAGACTCTGATAGCATGAAACCATCCTGTATATTTAGCTATGAGCAGGGGCTGGCGTGAACCTGCCGACCGGTTATCCTGTGCCTATCGTCTGGGAAGCAGCAATGTTCAACAACCAGAGGATATTTCATTTCATCCAGTAGAATATGAAGGGATTTTGGCTTTGTTATTCAAAACTCCTCGAAGGGAATCTCAAATTTCGCGGACAGTACGTGTGGTGTCAAGCTTGTCTGTATTCGATGGGCCTTAGAGGGGTAACATTCGGTATCCATTATTGCCACAGGGTAGCCAGCCTCGCTGGATCACTCTTGCGTGAAGGACGATGGATCTGCTCTGTTCGACGTGTTGTTCTTGGCGTTGGGGGCGTAGCTCATAGTCGATAGCTGTATTGAGTTGAAGTATGATGTGGTTCCATAGCCTCGGTCAAGCATTCCGCGAATGTTAAGCAAGAGTCGCGAGGAAATCGTGACATGAATACTTCGCATCATGCTATGAAAGCGTCAGACCAGAGTCGAGGGAGTAATAATGCATGGACAGACCTTACGGCAAGGTAAGCCAGCGTCTGGGGTGCTGTGGTCCATATGACCAAGTTTGCAATGGAAAGGCCTAGGAATTACCAGTCATAATGGGGTCTCTCAAGTTGGCAAACGGAGGCGACATACTCATGATGACTGTGGAAAGTGCCACATTAGCTTAGACGGTTTCTGGAGATAGGAAGGCAAATCCCTACCAGCGTAGTACACCAATCCATCACGGTAGATAATACTGACGAAGGGCGACTTCTTTGCGCCAATGGCAGTATCTAGCAATCAGAGAAAGAAGACGTGTCAGGAGTGATAATTTGACACTGTCTGTCGACCAAGTATGCATTAGAAGGAAGGCGCGGCTGGCTTACATGACGTCCATGACTTCCAGACGGTGAGAGTTACGATGACTAGCAGAGGGTGTCAATTGTATTGCGACCAAATCAGATAAAGCGGCTTACGGGTTTCAAGAATGAAGAAAGGTACCCAGAAGATTGTTAGCAGGGTCCGGCACATGGAGTCACTGCAGTCTACGGCGCAGCCCGGAATGCCTGGAAGCGTCCCAGGAGGTGTAACTGCAAAAGTTTACTTTAGCCAAAGACCAAAAGGAGAAGTGGTTTGATTCACATGTGAAGTAATGTCCGGTGAGATAGCCTGTGGCTGTTATCATGGTCGTGCAAGAGCCCTAGGAGAAGAAATGATCCGTCAAGAATAGCAGCAGGAAGATGCGGGAAACACGGCTTACGACACAGAGGGAAATCAACGTGTATAGAAGCCACCGGTTATGGTAGAGCGCGTAGGTTCTCAGAACGAGCACGACTAGAGTAAGCGGTGGATGCGTGGGTCATGCAATGATGAGTCCGTAGTGAACAGAACCCACATTGGAGTGTACCAATTGCGATGATCCCAAGAACACTTGACGCGAGAAACGAATTGTGACAGCTATGTTCAGGCCGTTTAGCCGCTGAATTTGAGTGGAGAGGTGCTTGATAACGCACAACTTAGAGGTATGTCAGTTCTAGGGCTATACTTGTGGTTGAGGAAAGTGAACGGACTGTGACGGGAGGATTGGGATGTAGTTGATCTGTGAGGCATTGGCCGTTGGCGTTAAGCCCATGGAAAAGACAAGAGGAGTTGCGTACAGATAAGGTCAAAAATAAAAAGGATTGGGGGAACGTAGCGGTTCTGTTTCGATTGTTCAGCCATTTCCATCCGTCGAGGTCAAGGGTCACAACTTACGAAAATGAACAGGCATTTTCCCAGTGAACTCTTCGTCTTCCAAACTCGCTGAACCTGAAAACTCGTCAGCGAGTGATCCCCGGAAGGCATTTACCATTGTCTTCAGTTGGACTTACCTCGAGATCGAAAGTTAAGCATATGTCCCAGAACAATATCATTGTAGCGGAGACTAGGTTTTGACCGTTAGTAGATACCGTTATGCGGCTTTCAAAGTAGCGCACCGTAGCTGTACTGAACACGGAAGTCGACTCAGCAGTCGTTTCTCGTCAGTGGAATAGATCGCCCACCTTGGTCAATCGAATATCCGATATAACAGACCACAGCTGCTTCGTTGCCTCAGCAGCGGCTGCCTGAGCCTCAGGACTCGACATATCCACGCCGGGAGGAAAGACTGGCTCGGCAGACATGGCGGTCGTTAGTGGCGAAGAAATGGGTTACTTTTCAAAGCTGGATAGATAAGCGCGTCTTATAAAGACCCAAATGCGTGTATGGTTTCAAAGATGATGGTTCCATATGATGGTGTTTGTCTTCAGCATCGCAAAGACGTCGGGCCCAGAGAACCCAGAGATAGCGTACTGTGGAAAGCGGAAAAGACTAATCAGTGGACCGTCTGTCGAGCTTCCGTGATGAGGGGTAATGGTGCCGGGCATTGTTCAGAAAGCGCCGCTAATGAGGCACAATCACGACGGGCGCCGACCTGGGAGCTCGAAGAAGATTTTAGTGATATAAGCTCAGATGTAGTCCCTGGAGGCGAGCGGGAGAACCACACCCAAGACTTGGGTGCCGGTGGATGTTGAATGGGAGAACCCACGAAGCAGTTCACACTTGTGATTTGCCCTGATTCCCGCCTTGCATAGATCAACTTGATGCGTGCATGGCGGAATCCAAAAGGATGATCACCCGTCAGAGCTCGGAAAGGCCTCTTGGCCATGCCTTATATGGATTTAGAGCATCGCAAGGGATGGATCGTGTGCATACCAAGTCCATCTTCCTGAAAAGAAGATGAAAGCAGCCAATGCGGTAGTTGGGCTTGATGTACATCAAAGGCTACAAGTGAAAGCAATTAGGGTAATTTGATAGAGAAGGAGTACAGGCTACGGACAATGGCGAGCCTTGAAGCTTGAAGGACGGCGACGCAATGAACACCGTCGCCCGGGATGAAGTCAGATATTTACTCACCCGATGTTCTGCAACGCAAGTTACCGTCCCTGAGCGGCGTCGTGGCCGATACTGAGGTGAGGCCGACAACCTGCGATGTGCGGCGAGATACCTCTATCTCTGGCAGAAGTCCTGAGCCACCGTTCAGGAATGAAACAATCAAGGTCTTTGAAATCATCAAGATCCCGTTCCAACATCCATGCTGGAACATAGATGGTGGTATTCTTAGGTGCATATTGATCAATCAAGGATGGTCACTGCACCGGAATCGTTGGGCTCTTGCGAGACTTTGATTTCCAAATTCTGATGTGCCCTGAGGCGAGTTCAAGTTCGTGTTAGAACAGCGCCTTGATGGATTGCCGACCTGTATTCGAGAAAGGGACGGTGCCGTTGAAGGTTGAACTCGCGTGGTGGTCGATCGTCTAGGCGCCGGTCCAGTCGCCATAATGCATCACCAAACAACACCCTGTTCTATAAGCGCCTGTTAATATCTTCAGACTGGAAAATGCAGAGAAGTGGGACGAATGCTTACAGCATTCCCAAACTCAAACAATGAAGAGCGCAACCTTAAATATACCTCGATAACGCTAGTGCAGTGGAAGTTCAGTTGCTAAAAGACAAGCACGACCTCAATCGCTCGGATGGGTTTCTAACAGCAGCCCAAAGTACCCTGAGCAACGCAACCGCTGATGATATTGGGCGAATAGGTCTTGTCTGATGACACCTAAAGCTCTACACTGCAGACTTGACACTGTTCAGTCTTACCACCAAAGGCAGTAGCGACACATTCTCGCTCGACGCATAGAACTGCACGCAATCAAGGTGAATCTGGACCACATAGTCACCTGGTTAGTTTCCATTTGCAGGTGGAAAGTATCGTACGTACCTGGAACCAATGGTTGAAGTTGGTCTCAAACTTTCCAAGGACATCCCATCTCTTTGCCATGCCCTTGTCCTCATCCCCGTTCTCACTGACCGCCATCGCACTAGTAGCCGTCTTCGTGAAATGTGCCGTGTACAGCGCAAAAGTCGAACACGTCAGAATCAGCCTTGAATACGCCTGTAACCAATGTCAGAAACGTACACTAGCGTCTCACAATAGAAGAGCCAGAAACGTACCTTCAAAAGCTTTGAGCTTGTCAACATGCACTCCTTCAAGCACGTATCCAAGAAATCGACGTGATCCCTCAAGAGCTGATCTACCGTCGTCACCTTTTCCAACTTGGCCGCCAACTTTCTCCAATTCGGCTCGAGGACCTCAAACGTCGCAAACGCCAATATCTGCTGCACAAATGCCAGCATCCGGGTCCTCAACAAACACACCCTCAGCCGCCACCTCTCAAAGTCGGGGTGATGCGGCGTTCGTGATCGCCATGGCATTGCCGTCTTTTGTTCGATCCACATGGATGAGAGGGATTGCTCGACATATTTCAGGTGGAGGAGGAAGCGGAAGAGGAGTTGGTACCGGAGAATCGTCTTGCGTGAAATGACGAGGGAGAGGGGAAACTTGACGGTGTAATCGAGCGTTAAAGCGTCGATGGCTTGCATCGATGATTTCTTGTCGTCTTTGTCTTTCTTTGGCTGTTCTTCTGGTACAGGCTCGTCTTTATCGTCTTTGCCAATCACTCCGCTGACGTTGACAACCTTGAGAAGAAAGTCGTATAGACCACTGTCGGCCATGGTGACTTTGACATCTTCCCTATAGAGAGCATCTTCTCCTTGGGCGTCGTTGTTCAATGCGAGGTCGAGTAGGCTTTGAAGTTTGACGATGGACGCCGAGCGGGATGCTTTGCGGAGTTCGGTGCCCGAGAGGTCAAGGAGGTGGGTCAGGAAGGACGCCTGGGAGAGGAAAAAGTATCGTTTGAGGGATCGAAGACGTGGAATCAGTTGTTGGTCTTTCAGGAGCAAATCGAGCAAGGTCTTGTTGGCGAACGAGTATGCCTCTTCCAGGAACGCGTAGAAGCTAAAATTCGCTTCAAAACAGAACCAAGTGCTCAACTGAAGGCATCTCGCACCTTTCCTCGTCCATAGAAAGCCCATGGGCGGATTTGAATTCACTTTCTCGCGTGATGTCGATACCGCACTCCCGTATCACATTCAGATATTTCCCAGCTAGCAAGATCTTGTGTTTCCAGCTCTCGAGCAAGGGAGGTATGCAGGCTCCTCCAGGAAGCCTTCCCCCTGGTGTTCTCGGAGGAGGCACCCCCGCTAAATGTCGTTTCGATCCTGAAGATGTTGATCCGTCGCGAAGCTGCAGACGTTGAGCAGATGCCATGATCCCAATTACAGGAATGCTCACTGTGTATCGCCTCTCCCAATACTCGTCAGTGTAATCCATTTCAAGGATACCCCGGTCGATGAATTTGCTCTCCTTCACCAACAGCTCTTCGTACGGGTCCACCAGGTTACCAGTGGTCACCCATGTTGTCAGCATCTCGACGTAGGGTTTACCTGCCGCTCGAAGGAGGGAGCTGTAGATGGCATGAGCGGTGGGATCTCCTGCCATATGCTGCATCCGTTCAAAGATGACGGTCAGCACTTCTCCTCCTTTGACGTAGATGCCACTCGAGTCTCCCTTCCCGAATTCTGATAGGACAGCCTTGAGCTTCGCACCTCCCAGCCCAAGTGCCTCGTTTCTCGCCGCTTCCTCTGGATCCTCGTCATCCGAGCTTCCTTCATCGGAGGATAGTGACGAAGAATGGTCCTCAAGCTCTTGGATGAGCTGGTATATCAGGGAAAGGGTGTGGATTGTTGGATGCACGTAGAACCACAACTTCTGCAAGGAGAATTGCGGAGAGGTGTTGAAAGCATGCTCAAGCTGCGAGAGAAGAGTCTGATAGTCCTTGAGCATATCCCGTACAGCTGCACAGAGCGCGTGATTGATGAGGCCATAGTCTAGGTGGCTCCGGCTCTCAATGAACGCGTAGATGGCAGTGTAGTATGTGCCGAGAGGTAGAATCCGTTCAACCAGGTCGCGCAGTGATGGATCTGTTGCTTTTCAGAAAGTCTGTTTTCACGACAACCTATTTTTCGTACCTAGATATGGAGATATTGTGAATTGGATGCCTTGTAGTGGATCATCATCCTCTGGGCTGTAGTCGGGGTGATATGTGATGTGTTCGCCTTCGATCCCCTTTCAAGAGGTTAAATCGCGTCGAATAGACTTCAATTCGCGTACCATAAGTACAAAGAGCAAGTCCTCCAAGACCATAGCTTCTTGAACTTCAAGGGGAACGCGATCGAGTGACTCCTGTTTTGCCTTTCCCTTGCTGCTACGCTTCTGGCTTGGAGGGTTGGATACGATCCGGGAGTGCAAGGGTGCACGAGCGAACGAGGTTTCTGCTACAAAAGAAGAGCCTGGGATACTCTCAGCTATCCAGAATAGACACAATCACTATGAAACGCACTGGCTTCCCTAGTCTCCTCCTCATCCTTGTCAGCTCTGTTGCGTCTGACAGAGGCGATGGTCCCTGTAATCTTGGTGTATTCCTTTGCCGATAGCCCTATATTCTTCTTGCGTCCGGTAGATCGTGCATGGGGCGTGTAGGTGGTCATTTTCGGTCGGATGGGATAATGGTGGTCAATAATCAAAAAGTATTCGCAATCCCTGGGTTCGAACAGTCCAACAAGCCGTGGGAGAACAAGTCTTAGGGGCTTTCTGCCAATTTATTCGGGTCTTGCCACTATCCACCTCTATCCTCTCGGGCTTTGGCAACAAACGGGGATCGATATCGACCAGTTTCTTCATCCGAGGAACAAAGGTGCTGAGGCGAGAAGGCATCTAATTCGGATATTATAACAGTACCCACGTTGCGAACTCTCAGGGACTCTTGCGAAACAATCAGCTGGATCCTATCCGCCCGCTGCTCCCTGATCCACCCACTCTCCCAAATCGTCCTCTCCCTGGGGATGTTGACGCACCTATGTACGGTATTGCCAAGCTGTTATCATGCACGCTCGCGAATGTACTGCCGATTGCTCTGGGTGTACCTATAGAAACCTACGGCTCAACGAGCAAACTGCGCGCTGCTCTACATGCTCGCTGCTGCCTCTTTCCCATTCCTTTCAGGAACATCAAGAAGCATTGGATGGATCATAGACATATCCAAAAGAACTAACGAAGGTCTTCGAATGATCAAAGACTACTCGGAAGCGTAAAAGTGTGGAGACGAGTGCGAGGAAGTGTGACGTTGAGCACGATCGGTATCAGCAGGTTGGACGATATAAGTAGAGGCTCGCGTCCAGCCTTCTCGCCTCACCGTCACCTCTCGTCATGAGGTCGTGTTTTGCGTTCGCTTCGGCCGCCCTCCTTCTCCCTCTGTTGTCGGGAGCGGTTATCGTGGAAGACTTCCAGTCTCTACCTGCGACAGATTATGACTTTGTTATTGTTGGAGGTACGTCGCTTGTTCACCTCGTCGGCGACACCTTTTGAACGGTTTGGTGCCTAGGCGGGGCAGGAGGATGCGCTATGGCAAACAGGCTATCGGAGAATCCCTCGCACAAAGTCCTGCTCATCGAGGCCGGGCCAAAGTAAGTTTCACCAAGTATTTATATATTCAGCCTTCGATCTTACTTGATTTTTTTTTAAGCAGCGAAGGCGTTCTTGATATTATGATTCCAGCCCATTATTTCATCAAGGGCTTCCGAGCTGGAAACGCATTCGATTGGGGCTACAAAACGATTCCCCAAGTTGGTTTGAACAACCGAACAGACGGAGTGACAAGGGGTTATGTGCTAGGGGGGAGCAGCGCCACTAGTCAGCTTGTCTTTCTCCTATCACGCAGGTCAGCCCCATCTGACCGTTTGTCTAGATGGAATGATCTACACTCGAGGCTCTTATGACGACTATGATTTGTGGGCGAATTTGACAGGAGATGCAGGGTGGTCCTGGGATAGCCTTTTACCATACTTCTTAAAGGTTGGTTTCTCAGACTTCAGCGCAGATAACCTCTGCTCATCGTAAATGATTAGAGTGAAAAGTGGTCTCTACCTGCGGACAATCACAACATCACCGGCCAGTATGATCCCGCATTCCACAACACCGAGGGTATTGTGGGAGTCAGCATTCCGGGCTATCCTCAGGCGATTGCTGAGCCACTACGTGAGGCAGCCGAAGAAATTGGCCTTGAATATGATCAGGACGTGAACGACGGCGTGCCCATGGGAATTGGTAAATCCCAGCCAGAGTCGCATCGTGATTGTGTCACTGACAATGCGAGGCAGCTTGGCAGACGATGACCATTGCAAACGGGACGAGGAGCAGTGCTGCCTATGCATATCTCGCCCCCAACTACGTTTCTCGGCCCAACCTTCACGTTGTGGTCAATCATCACGCAACGAAGTTGCTTGAAACTTTTGTGGGAGGTTCTGAAGACAGATTGGTCCCTGCCTTTCGGAAAGTCGTATTCAATCGTAATAACTCAAGTGGGTCTGCGTTTTCGATTATTCGAAGCCTACTCACAGGATGATACAGCAACATCCCTCAATGTTACGGCCACGAAAGAAGTCATCCTCTCCGCAGGCTCCTATGGGACCCCTCAACTCCTTTTGCTCTCAGGAATCGGAAACTCTACAGACCTTGAGGGATTTGGTATCGAGCCAATTGTCGATCTTCCAAGCGTTGGAAAGAACCTTACTGATCACGTTTTGATGGGCATGCAGTGGAATGTCACTGGAAGAGCTGTGGCTAACGTGTAAGGCCCACCCTTCTGTTCCTTTGACCCGAAATTCACTATTTTCAGCGCAAATAATGAAACATACTACCAAGAGGCTCTGGCTCAATGGCAGCTCGACAGGACTGGACCACTATCTAACTATTTTATCAGTCTGTACGGCTGGGAGCGCCTGCCAGATTCATGGCCGTTTTGGACAGAGCACGACGATCCTTCAGCCGGGAGCAGCTCACCTCACCTTGAATTCATTCCATATAGCGCCAACGGGGCTTATCCTCTATCAGGCCCAGCCGTAAGCGGTGCCTTCATCCTCCTGACCCCTACGTCTCGTAAGTATTTCCTGTTTGACTCTGACATGTCGCTATCGCTCACGACGACATGCAGGCGGGAGCATGACGCTCAACGCGTCTGACCCCCTTGGCTCACCCGTCATTGACATTGGCATGCTCTCTACAGAGTTTGACATTCGTGTGATGCGCCACGGTGTGTCAAGGATCAAAGATCTCTACGCCGCCTCACCTTGGGCAGACTGGGGTCTCGTACCCACTGGGCCTCTTGCAGAAGCAACGACCGACGAAGAAATCGACAATGCCATCAGGAATCTTGCTGGAAATGGGTATCATGCTATGGGTACGGCCATGATGACGCCAGAGGATGCCCCGTTTGGTGTTGTCAATCCAGATCTGAGGGTCAAGAAGGTTTCTGGTCTTCGTATCGTGGATGCTTCAATCATGGTGCGTTTCGATCCTGCAAAACAAGAGACGGTGGCTGATGGATCATGCCTTTTAGCCTCACCTGCCCGCTGCCCATACCGTTGGGCCTGTGTATGCGATTGCAGAGAGAGCTGCTGACCTTGTGAAGGCATTCTGGGCTGCGAACGATTAGTCGTATGCCTTAAGAATCAAGTTCAGTTATTCTGGCGTAAATTTGATTGACGTAGGTCATGGTGGCTACATCCCAGCCTTCTGGATGGGGCGGAACAATTGTAATAAATATAGCATGCTGATGATTGTCTTTGCAACTGAGGAGCTTGAGGTCTGTAATTTGTAGGTAGAAAGTCTCGTCTGACTTTCAATCAATTCATAAAAGCAGAGAGATCGGTTGGGAAGTCAACTTAGGGAGTTAACTTCACAACCGCCCTGAATTCACACAAGGGAAAGGGTGAGCGATCAAAACTCTCCCAGTAAAGACGAAGCCACCACGGGCGCTAGCCTCACTCTCTGACACACACTCTCTAGACGACAATACTATACCGTAAGGACACTATAGCCAAATGGTTACGGCGACAGATTAGAATAGCCCAATCGATCGTGTGCGATATTTACGTTCATCTGTTCCTCGTTGGAGGGCGCAGGTTCGAATCCTGCTAGTGTCAATAAGGACTGTGTACGTTCGTATCCTCCCGGTTCTTGTATAGGGTAGCGCGACAAAACTTTGGCTTTATCCTCTCTGAAGACATCCCCTACGCCGCCATCGCACAGGTGGATTCATTTTGACCGCTCTGTGGGCATTTATTCATAGGCACCGACGGATTCATCCATGAATGCGAGTATAAATCATTTCACATGTGTCTTCTAATTGTCCCTAATTTTGCTCACTGTACGGAATTGTACTTTCGCTATGTGCAAGTTGACGGGCGTCCGACGCCTACAGCAAATAGGGGCTTACGGTCACGCTCATCGCCAAGCGTGTTGCGATAGTCACCACCACGTTCTCAACGCCCACCTCCTTCCGGTTCGCTTCTCGCGGATCGCTCTATACAAGGCCATAAACAGAAGCTGAACTGTCAAATACACGCATGGCGTCACCAGCGCTGGTCGTATCTCTCAACCGATCGCTGGCTGCAGCATTGCCCGGCCCATCTGCGTCTTGACTCTATTGCCTCACCGGCTCCTCTGGCGACCTTCCAATATTCCAATGCTCACAGTGAAGTTAACTCCCCAAGTTGATTTCCCAACCGATCTCTCTGCTTTTACGAATTGATTGTAATCTAGCATAGATACAAGAATACACCAGGCGACATGGTGCCAGTTTTGTGGAGGTTCCGACAGCGGGGCCCGCATGTCCCGTTGACTAGATGTTGAGGTCCTTTTGCAACGGAGCATTCGTTTAGAGACCGTTGCGAGAACCGGTCCCGAGACTGTTGGCGTTCCTAAATGAGCTAGAGACATTTGTGTCCGAGTGCCTTTATAGATTATGGCATGTACACTATAGTGTCCGAAATCTGTACCTCGGAGGAGCGCACATGGTTCTCGGAGCCGACAAATTGATTACAATGCTAAGCGTGAAGTAACGGTGTGGTGTGTCTAAAGAAAGCTGTTTGGCTGTTTAGGAAAGAGACAAAAGCCCTTCCAGAAGCTTGGAACTCTTACCCATTCTGCCAGAAATCGGTGCCCTGAAGGGCAGTACAAATCTAAGGCCTATGTACCGCAGAGCAGACCTCTCTCGCACACGCTGTTGTGGATTGGCTTTTCTTTAACATCAATGCGAGATCGCAAACAACAGCTCCTTGTCATAAAGTTTACAATAAGAGCGTGGGAGAGGTCTCGTTTCTAACAGAGGCGGGCAGTTCGCCGCCCGCTGTTCGCGTAATCAATGGCTTGGATGGCAGGAGACGACCAGGACGAATTTGAATTGAAAGTAAAAGGTAGCTTCACGGCAATTGATACTTCCAAGCAAACTTCGATTACGATGGAGCTGAGTTGGACAATTCTTTAGGCATTTTCCTGGCTGTCTCAGAGATTAGGCGCCCGTTCAGGAGATAGTGATGCGATCAAGAACGAGATCATGCCAATGCTCCGACCACGGATGCCTGGAACTTGCTCCCGAACCTCCATCTAGGTTTCTGTTCGAATAGGGAATGGATACTGCTTTGCTCACTTTACCTGAACTCCGTGTAGGAAACGCTACTACGACACTTCTGGTCCCCGTCTCGGTGGTTGGCTATGATACGCATCCAAATTGCAAGGCGACTCGGAGAGTTGGACGCGTATAAAGGCTGCCCAACTTTCGACTAGAGAGCATCATCCTCCGCTGGTAGTTCTCCTCCTCTCAGTTACAGGCCTCTTCTACACTCCTCCTTTGTGATGTTCTCAACTCGTAAACTCGTTCTTCTCGTTGCCGCTGCAACACGGCTGGCGAACGCTGCTCCTGCTCCTGCATTGGACCTGGAGTCTCATGCTGCCGCGGTGGCTGCTTGTGACATGGTTCGAGACAGCCCCGACCTGAGCCCTGCATTTGCTGGTAAGTGCTGCTGCGTCATTAGTTGATTTGGATTGCTGACATGTTGCTTCCAGGAACACTTCAGTACGATAACGATATGTCACATTGGTCTAACGCTAGCAGCTTGCCTTCGATGTGCTCTGTCCAACCGGACAGCCCTCAAGATATCCAACGATTGGTAAGCTTGTCACAAACGAAGAGGGATACACGAAGGCTAACGTGGTGTTCAGTTCGAAATCATCAAGACGACACGTACACCATGGGCAGTGAAGGGCAAAGGTCACTGCAACAACAACAATATGAGCTCGACGAACGGACTCCAAATTGCGATGTCCGAGTTCAGCCAAATCGAGCTGTCTGCTGACAAGAAGTCTGTGAAGATAGGAACAGGTTTAGATTGGGGGCAGGTGTACGGCGCCTTGGAGCCTCATGGCCTTGTGGTTGTTGGGGGTCGATCCCCTAGTGTCGGTGAGTCTGACCCCCTTGTGGTTCCAATAATAGTGCTCACCCTCACGCTCTTAGGTGTTGCTGGTCTACTGCTCAGCAGCGGCTATGCGTGGATCACCAATGAGTATGGCTTTGCCATTGACAACATTCTCTCAGCTGGTCGGTCGCCATATTTGTATCGGTATCGTCTGCACCTAGATTGATCTCCCAACTTTAGATATCGTCCTACCTAACGGCACCTTCACCACTGTCTCTGAGACTCAGGATCCAGAAATCTTCTACGCCTTGCAGGGAGGTACTAATAACTTCGGTATCGTTACCAGCTTCACGCTCCGAACCTTCCCAGTCGGTAAAGTCTGGGGAGGCACTATTCTTTATGCCGCTGATCAGCTCGAAGCGATGATCGACGCGACTGTCGAGTACTCTGCCAAGCCCTCCAACCCTAAAGCTACGCTTGCGACTCAGTTCTTCGCCACCAACGGTTCCACGACAGGTGCCGCGAGTAAGTGGCTTTCTCCCACCAGTCCAAACCCCGTTTCTAATCATTGCCATAGTCATGTTCTACAACGGCGAAAACCCGCCCGCTGGTCTGTTCGATTCCTTCATCAATGTTCCAGGTGTCAGTGGTGAGGCCAAGACGCACGACACTTTCCTTTCTTTCGTTGCAGCCGGTGAGGTCGACGGTGACTCTAACAACCGGTATGTAACAACGTTGTTTTCCTCAATCCCTCCTTATGACGTCCCTTTAGTGCTACCTGGTACAGTGCGCCTGTCCTGTCATGGACACGAGAGATCGTCGAGTTCATCGGCGAGACTGCTGCAGAGTACTCGATCAAGGCTGCTCAGCAAAGCAAGAGCATCAAGCTTGTCACAGGTAACATCGAACCGTTTGGTCAACAAGCTTACGCGTTCAACCGTGGCTCTGCCTGGCCTCACGATCCCTCAGCGCCCTACAACACCTTCAACGGCCTCTTCATGTGGAGTGACCCTGCCGATGACGAGATTGCACGCGCTCTCACTGAAGAGTACCACAACAAGATCCACGAGAAGGCCGTCTCGCTTGGTGTGTCCAAGCGACAGGGTGAGCCAGAGGTATACTACCCTCCGAACTACTCGATGGGCATCACTCCTTCAAGCATGATCTATGGTCCCAACATGCCATGGCTACAGGAGGTCAGGAACAGGGTCGACCCCGACAACCTCGTCAGCCTTACTGGGGGCTTCAAGCTCTAATGTTCTTCCTGTCATACGGTTCTTATTCACTTTCCCTCCCATTTCACTTCTTCCCAATCTTCAGATTTCGGCACATCAATAGACACCATGTAAATTATCAGGGTATTAAGGTTTTCCTCTACGATACGTTTCAACTCAATCGTTAATAAGTATTTCTTTACTCATCTTGTGGCTTCTGCCCCAGACTTTGACCAGGATTTCTCATATCTTAGCCGTGTAATACACGGTTACTGCCTTATCTTTGCTCTCTCACTGGTACCGGGTCCTCCGTGCGCACCTGACTACTGGGCGCTTGTTTCAATCGCCGCTTTATCACCAATGCCTCCCACGAGTGCACATTGCTTCCGACTGATGCAGTTCACCTGCCAAAGTTGAAGCATGCCCTGAACTCTTGAACGCAAACCATATCCCGGTCAGCTCATACGCGATGGCGTCCTCGTCCTCGTCCCCTTCTGGCTGGCAAGATACCTCTAGGGCTCGACGCCCGTCCAACGGTGGCCCTAATTCTGGGAGCGCTAAACCGCAGACTCGTCCAATACCAACGCCACGGCGGGTCGTGCTGAACAGCCCTTACAGCAATATGCCTGCGAACCCCATGGCACTCCCGGAAGACATCCGCCCGCCTGTCGAGGAAGACACAGAGTCTAGTAACAGCACAGATGATTTCTGGGAGCAGGACGAGGACTTGCGACAGATCATTGAAGGGCAGCTCAAGGAGAAATCGACGGATGCGCCTGTGCCCATGCCACAACCTGTGACAGGAAAGGATCCTCTGAAGCTGGATTTTCCGGCAGCAGAGGTTGATTCACCATGGGAGGAATGGCAGACGGTCTCAGAGACACCCATTAATACCGGCCATGCAACACCGTTTGCGCCCATCGGCGCACCGGTTTCGAAACCTGGATTCCCCGAGCCATCTTCATCGATGCCAGAGCCTCAGAAGGTCTCGCAGATTGCCATGCCGGTGGCCCCGCCTCGATTCCCGTCTGCCCAATCTCAGAATACCCCCGGCTACTTCAGTATGCCCTCCCGCAGGTTTACCGAAGACGATGACTTGGATTCACCCTCTCAACGCATCCCTGGAAGATACCCTCTATACCCAAAGCCTAAGCTGCCAATCCAGGAGGACGACGATACCCCACCAGCGCTAGCGAACCCTCCCCCTCCTATCCCTTTGGTTTCAACGCCTTCAATATACCCACCTGTTCAGTCTTCTGTTGGGGTTCAAGCTGACCTTTTACCGGAAACAACGCCTGCACCTCTATTCCCTCATCCTCATGCTGCAAGCTCCCCTCCTGTACCGTCCATTTACTCGGAATCATCAAGCATAGTGCCGGATGCTGAGGCATCTGGGACTCTTGCATCGACGTGGACACCACCGGTCGTCCTCCAATGCCAATGAAACAATTTGGGGTAAACCGACAGCCCCTTTGAAGCTGGGGCACAAGATCACGCCAGTCCAACAGCCGCAGACAATGCCAACAGCACACCAGAAACCGGAAACCCCTGCGATCACCACATCCCTAGTCGCTGCGTCCCGTCCTACAGGAAATCCATCCAACGCAGTACCTCAATCCTTCTCTCACATAGATACCCCCAATCTACCAACTGCCAATTCCTCCTCGTCGCATTCCCCTAACAAACCCTTGGCACAAGCAGCGAAGCCGCCACACGTGGCTACCCAGAAACCACCAGCTTCTCTTGCCTCATCTTCTTACTCGCGTCCTGATAAGCCAGCTCTTCAGACGGGAAACCCTCAGGGTACAACGTCAAACATTGGCTCAGCCCCTACGAAGCCAGCTTCTTCGATCCATCCTTCAAGCTCTATAGGCAACGTTGCCCCGACTCCACCACCTCCCAAACCTCCTGTCAAGCCCGCTGCTGATATAAAGCCGGAACCCGTACCTTCTAAACCTCCCGCCGCCGCCTCTCTGAAGCCTGAGCGACCTGATCCCGATGCCCGTCCAAGCCACATCTCATCGAGCAGCCAACATACCCGTTACGTCAACATGTTGCTCGCGCTGGACGACATTCCACACTGGTTCAACCTCCTTGCATCCTTCTTCACTTGGATATTGCTCGCTGGTTTCTTGCTTTTCCCAGGTACATTTACCAACCTTCAGCAAGCTGCCAATGAGACGACCAGCGATTTCCAACGCAGGATCTTGACCGCCGTCACAAACATCCCTTTGTGAGTACCAGTCTTGTGGAGATGAGAAACGATGATTTAGGTGTTGCCTTTTTTGATAGATTCATCGTAGC
Organism: Coprinopsis sp. MPI-PUGE-AT-0042; assembly: GCA_020736565.1. Taxonomy (NCBI): domain Eukaryota; kingdom Fungi; phylum Basidiomycota; class Agaricomycetes; order Agaricales; family Psathyrellaceae; genus Coprinopsis; species Coprinopsis sp. MPI-PUGE-AT-0042. Next base: position 242,004 of record JAHBOF010000041.1, on the reverse strand, counting down.
CTGGCTATGCTGTGGTCTGGGTGCGGCTGGTATGCTTTGGCTTTGGTGGCGATGGAATGCCAATTACATTTGGGTGACCAGCAAAATTTTCCTGTGAGTGCACACCTCTTGATCGCTACAGCTCATTTAGATTGATTTTCGTCGCGGTCCTTCAGTCCTGGATTCCTCAATAGCCTCGCGGGCATCATCACCACGCTCGTCAATGTCTACGGAGTGCAAGACGGTCACATGTCCACCACCGCGAAGGTCACCATCATTGTCGTCTCTTCCACGGCAGGGGTCTGCGGAGGCCTCTTGATCTTCTACCAACTCTGGCTGTTGAGAAGGGTCAAGGCCGAACATGATCGACAGATGGGCGAACAGGCTGCGGGTAAACATGGAGAAGGCGTATTGAAGAGCTTGATGAAAAGCAAGAACAGTGAAAAGAACAGTGAAAGGAAGGACGTTTGAACCGCTGCTGGGGTCCGTTTGGGAGGTGCGGGTGGGTGGGATTACTTTTAGGACTCTCCTAGTCACAATTGGACGCTTGTCTGTTACTTAATTTTGATCCAGAAGGAGAGCGAAATTTAACAACGTTGCGCTGGTTGCGTATAGGGATTTGCGAGTCAGGAGGTTGGTCCATTATTCAAATTCGCCAAGCTCGGGCCATCTTCTCTCCTGATTCAATTAGCACACTACCGACGCCTGTACCTCTCGCTCGCTGCCAGTGCTTCGCAGGACTTAGTTTCGGTACGGGTCTCCGTCCGGTTTGGGGTGTCGAAAGCAGCTCGTTCCACACACAAAACCTTCTAACATTGGTCCACCTTGCGACTGGGACGCACCGCTTGGTGGTTTACAATTGTTCTGCGAGCGCCGGAGCTCAGTGCCACCAACGCACGAAGGTAGGTATGACGCTTGGACCGTGGCAACCACTCCAGCGCTTGCACAAAGCGCCAATTGGTATCTGGATAAAAGCAACACGCTGCAGAGATGCCCTTCCATATTTCTCGATCAATTAGCCATGCCGTCCAAGGGACCTAACAAGTACGTGTGCAGCTATGGTTGTGGACGAACCATGAGCCAAAGGAGTAATATGGATAGGCATGAGCGCCAGCAGTAAGTTGTCTCTTTACTTAATTTTCTATGCCTAACGTCCCCTCCTGTAGTACTGGTGAACGTCTCCAGTGTCCTGACTGCCCAAAAGACTTCTCAGATCCGTCTCCTCTTCGCAGACATCGGAATCGGCATCACCCACCTCGATCATCCATCCAAGCTACGGCCTGCAAATCTGTCACCCCAAGACCGTCTCGGCAAAGCGCAACCTGCAGCCTACCTATGAACCATGCCTCCTCTAAACAAAGTGTTAAGCGTGCGCCTGTTGTCCCTGCCTGTACGAACATGTCTTCCCCATCTTTGGCGTCCGCCAGGCACCCTACATCTTGAGCGGGCTAAGGGGACCGCCGCGGGTGAAGCGAGTCGAGGTACTACCGAAGGCCCATGCGCTATCTCTGCCTCACCAAACGCAAATCGACTCTATGCCTCTCCCAGCGACGTCACTTATAAATTTAATCGCACGAATCATGCAAACCAAGTACACTACATTAGCTGGTTGGCCAAGGTACCGTTGGATCGGGTGTACTACTCGTACGATGGCCACGTTTGCTACCTCCCTGAACGGCTGTAGGGTTGCACCCGAGCCAAGGCACTCGGCTGAGCACTTTACTTGAATCGCCCTCTCACCCTTCGCATCGTCCCTATCATTTCGGCGCATGCGGCACTACTCCTGAATAGTATGAAAGCGGATTCATTCAGGAAACGTGCTATGCAGCCTTCAAAGTATTGTACAGTGTGATCCAGGTCCAAATTGCGAATGCCATACAGCGCTCAAATAATCAAATGGCTGCCCAGTGGGCTTTCACAATATCAGCTGCCCTTTCAGCAAGGGCGTAAACGGGTGCTTGGGTATGACCGGTAGGAATATGAGGCTAAGGTTTAAGTAGATCAGCGCCTACACTTGTCTCAAGGGGTGCAGCTACATACCATGATTGAAGCGTCAACAACGCGGAGACCACATGCCTTCTTGACCTTGAGATCTGGATTGACAACACCATATGGAGCATCTTTTGGTGTCATCATGGCCGTGCCAACGGGGTGAAACCCATTTCCAGTCGTATTTCGGATTGCATCGTCGATTTGCTCGTCGCTAGTGGCTTCCGAGAGCGGTCCAATTTGCTCCAGTCCCCAGCCTGCCCATGCTGGAGCTGAGAAGACCTCCTTCACACTTAGGACGCCTTGGCGTAGCGCGCGAATGTCGAAATTTGAAACGAGCATCCCGGGGTCGATCAGAGGGTCACCAAGAGGATCTGCCGCGTTAAGCTTTACGCTCCCACCTATTCGTGAGCCTTGCAGTGAGCGATCATACTCGGGAACATAAATGTGTAAATGCTCACGAGATGTAGGGGTGAGCAGAACAATGGTAGAGTAGATTGTTGGGCCTGGTAAAGGGTAGGCACCTCCAGGACCGGAGCTCACAATTTCCAAGTGAGGTGAAGTGCTTCCAGCTGAAGGATCCTCATGTTGCGCCCATGCGGGCCACGTTTCGGGTAAGCGGAGCCAAGCCAGAAAATTCACTCCAAAGCTTGTCAATGGGCCTGTCTTGCTGGCCTGCCACTGTTTCAGAACTTCCTCCTGATAGGTTTGATTTTGCGAGCTGAGAGAATCCAAAGCTATTAGTTCAGAGGTTGAAAGCGGAGAAGGGGTTAACATACACGTCAACCACGGTGGCCTCGGTCACATTCCACATGGTGGCCAATATTGGATGTTCGGTGAGATTCTTCCCAACGCTTGGAAGATCAATGGTGGGATGGATGCCTAAGCCCTTCAACTCTCTAGCATCTCCGATTCCAGAAAGCAAGAGAAGCTGAGGAGTCCCATACGATCCGGCGGAAAGGATGACCTCTTTCGTGGCTGTTACGTTGTAGCAAGTGGCTATTGTCGTCATGAGCAGGGGCCTCGGATGTTGAAGCGATAACCTACTATTGTTCTTTTGGCCAAATACCACCGTGCGGATATCGGGAATAGCTGATCCTTTCGAGCACGTCTGAAGCAATTTTGTCGCCCGATGATTCACCACGACGTGAAGGTTAGGCCGCGAAGCGTACTGAGGGGCGAGGTAAGCAAAGGCAGAGCTACTTCTGGTTCCATTCTCAACCGTCGCTTGCGCCCACCCTATTGTAAAAGATCAGCAACGGTAGGAACACGAAGGCGATTGTTCAATACCAATTCCCAGAGGTACACCATCGTTCATATCGAGATCGAAGGGATGACCAGCTTCTTGAGCTGCCTGAAGCAATGGCGCATCGATTGCGTCAGGGTACCCTGGCAAGCTGACACCTACAACCCCTTCTTTCGAGTGAAAAGTCGGGTCGTATTGGCCTGTGATGTCGTGGTTGTCGGCGGGCAAGGTCCACTTTTCACTCTACCATCCAATGAGCTTGCACGTCTGCGTCCAGTTCTAAGATAACCCACCTTCAAGAAGTAGGGCAGAAGGTTATCCCAGGACCATCCTGCGTCCCCTGTCAGGTTTGCCCATCGGTCATAATCATCGGCAGAGCCTCTGGTGTAAGCCATTGCATCTAATGAAAATGATTAGCCCAAGGTCGTTGTACAAAACTATTGACTGACTTAAAGCACTGCTTCCTCCGAGCACATGGCCCCTAGGCAATGCTTGTGTCCTGTTGTTTAAACCAGGTTGTGGAATGGATTTGTAGTCCCAGTCGTACGGGCCGCCAAAAGGCCTCGTTACATACGCTGGAACCGTAATGTTCAGGACGCCTTCGCCACTAGAGCGGCAGGTCAGGATATTCCCCTCGAATCGAAACAGGAGCGCTTACTTGGGCCCAGCTTCAATAAGCAAAATCTTGTGCAAAGGATTCTCTGATAGCCTGTTGGCCATGACGCAGCCCGCTGTTCCACCTTACCACAAGCAATTTGAGGACATTGACTGGTCGTAGAGGACAAGCGCACGCACCTCCCACAATGACGAAGTCATATTCTGTTGGTGGTAGGCTTTGAAAGTCTTCGACAATGACCGCTCCCGATAGGAGGGGGAGAAGGAGCGCAAAGGCAGATACCAGAGGCAGTCTCATGACAACCAAGTAGGGTAGGGAACAGATGGTTGGGTTGGGTACAGGTGGGGCCCCTTTATACTGTTCTGCCTTCCAGCCATGGCCGCCTTCAACGTCAGGTGTTCTCAGGTTGCCGCCACGTTACGCTATTGGGAGTCACCGGTCATCCCGCACGGGGTTGTTTGCGTCGCACATGAAGCGCGTCGTGAAACGCTCGCAGGCGTAAGCCCCATATGTGATATGGGTACCTGCGGCCTGGGCTGTCTCGCCATGGCTGTGACTTTGCATTCTCGTTCCCCCAGAACAATTGGGGCGAAGTCCCAATTAGAGAAGTACCAAAAAGATCTTCTGAAGAACGGTACTGCTCTGCATGGGTCGCCCTGCCAAGCAGTATGAGCAGAAGGATCTGATGACTGAGAATCAGGGCGCAACGTTTGTTAGAAGACACGGAAAAGGAAGGCAACGCCACAGGCCGTAACGAACATACGATATTCTAGAAGGCATGTGAATAGAGTCGCTCAACGTGAAGTGTATTGACTGGAACGGCGGACTGAAAAGCACCAGCTCCGTCAGCCTTCCGACATAAAATTAAATGGGACATTAAGCGCCGTGCATCATGAGTGGCAAGTTGGAACCTACTAAGGCGTATTCGGCGATCAGCGTGAAGGGACCAGGTTCGGGTCCTGGTATCAAGATAAGTTTTCGACATATAGGGGTGATGGTGTGTATGTGTGTGTGTGTAGGGCCCAGGGGTCATGGTGATGGTTATTCGTAAGATAGTATAAGATCGACGCTTTGGATTTGGCCGGATTATACGCTCCCGCGGCCACCGATGGGAAGGCGAACTTTGTTAGATCACCGAGGGACGGGATCTAGTATGCCGGCCAAGATTGCGATCTCCCTGAACAGCTGCAGGTGGTAACCAATTCGAGGTTCTTGTTACCACCTCCCTTGGGAGCTACGGTAGCCCATAAGGTGTTTCGTTCACTCACATCCTAGGCTTCGCGTCGTCAGCACCATGCCGGTCTGCCACATCAAGTCCACCTTTGCGTGGCTTACATTGCTAACGTTTAAGCCGTCTCTTGCATGAAATTGAGTTTCGCTCAAGAAAAGTGCTTTACAGCCTGATGAGGTAGATGCACATGGGCAAGGTTCAGCTCGAGTTTGCGCGTTGCCCAGCCCAGGACATCCAAATTCACGCGGCCCAGTGAGCCTTCACGATATCGGCAGCCCTTTCAGCAATAGCATAAACGGGTGCTTGGGTATGACCAGTGGGAATATGGGGCTAAAGGCCAAAGGGACATCATCGACTGCACAATCACTCAAGAGCTAAAGCCACACACCATGATCGAGGCGTCAACAACACGGAGACCAGATACTTTCTTGACCCTGAGATCTGGGTTGACGACGCCGTATGAGGTGTCTTCTGGCGTCATCATCGCCGTGCTAACGGGGTGATATGCATTGGTACTGAAATTTCGGATTGCTTCGTCGATTTGCTCGTCACTGGTAAGCTTCGGAGAGCGGTCCCCGTGAGCTCAAGACCCCAGCCTGCCCATGCTTGAGCAGAGAAGACTTCCTTCGCATCCGAAATGCCTTGGCGTAGTGCGCGGATGTCGAAATCCGAAGTGAACACCCCGAGGTCGATCAGAGGGTCTCCAAAGGGGTCTGTAGCAGTTAAGCTTCAAGCTCCCGCCTGTTCATATTTGTGGTGAGTGGGCTTGCTCCAGACAATAGGAGACACGTACTCACGAGATGTAGGGGTGAGGAGAACAACGGTAGAGATGATTACTGGGCCTGGTAGGGGGTAGGCACCTCCGGCGCTGAAGGTTATGGTTTCCAGATGAGGGGAATTGCTTCCAGACGAAGGATCCTCATGTTGCGCCCATGCCGGCCATGCATCTGGCAAGCGGGACCAGGTAAAAAGGTCAATTCCGAAGTTGGTCAATGGGCCCGTCTTGTTAACCTGCCATTGCTTCAGAGCTTCCTCCTGATACGTCTGGTTTTGTGAACTAGGACAGTTCCGGGCTATCAGTTAGGGGATTAAAAGTGTAGAAGAAGCTGACGCACACATCAATCACAGTTGCCTCAGTCACATTCCATATCACGGTCAAAAGGGGATGCTCGGTGAGGTTCTTTCCAACGCTTGGAAGATCTACGGTAGGCTGGATCCCTGCGTCCGCTAACTCTGCAGCATCTCCGATTCCAGACAGAAGCAGCAGCTGAGGGGTCCCGAACGATCCGGCAGAAAGGATCACCTCCTTCGTGGCCGTTACATTGTAGGAAGTGGCTATTATCACGATGAGCAGACGTTCAGAAGGTCGGAGCAATAACGTACCGCTGTTCTTTTCGCTAAACATCACGGTACGGAAGTCGGGGATGGCGGATCCTTCCGAGTTGAGGGCTTCCGTCTGGATCAACTTTGTAGCTCGATGATTGACCACAACATGGAGGTTTGCCCTCGAAGCGTATTGAGGAGCAAGATAAGTAAACGCAGAGCTGCGTCTGGCTCCATTTGCTATCGTCATTTGAGCCCACCCTGTTGCGAACTTTCAGCATTGATAGAAACACAAGTGAATACTGAATACCAATGCCCAGAGTTACGCCATCGTTCATATCCAGAACGAAGGAGTTGCCAACCTCTTGGGCTGCCTCAAGCAATGTCTCGTCAATTGCTTGAGGGTACCCAGGAAGGCTGACTCCCACAATACCTTCGGTCGAGTGAAACGCTGGGTCGTATTCCCCCCGTGATGTCATGATTATCAGCAGGCAAGGTCCATTTTTCGCTCTACTTTCCGGGTGAGCTTTGCGGATTCGTGTCCAGCTTTACGACAACCCACCTTCAAGAAGTAGGGCAAGAGGTTATCCCAAGCCCATCCTGCATCCCCCGTCAGTTGGCCCATCGATTATAGTCATCAGCAGAGCCTCTCGTGTAGGCCATTCCGTCTGATTAACAATGTTAACCCGAAACCGCGAGACACGAAGCTAGCTGACTTACTTATGCTACTACTGCCCCCAAGCACGAAGCCCCTGGCCGCTACATCAATCCTGTTGTTCAAGCCAGGCTGTGGAACAGTCTTGTAGCCCCAGTCATACTGGCTGCCCTGGAGCCCCGGAAAATACGCTGGGACCGTCAAATTGAGAACGCCTTCACCACTAGAGCGACAGGTCAAGATTTCCTATGAGCCAATTTGACAGATTGAAGGCTCACTTGGGCCCAGCTTCAATGAGCAAGATCTTATTCAAAGGGTTCTCCGACAGTCGGTTGGCCATTACGCATCCTGCTGTTCCGCCTGATCACAAGGAGTTTTAGCGCCATAAAAGAGCACATATGAAAGTCAAACTTACCTCCCACAATAACAAAGTCATATTCAGTAGCTGACAGTGCTTGAAAGTTGTCAACAATGACTGCTCCCGACAAAATCGGCAGCAGGAGCCCAAATGCCGATACGAGCGCCAGTTTCATGACAATTGGGATGAAGGAGCACTAAACGATTGGGTATTTTCATGCTCGCCTCTTATATCGCTCTGCCCCCCGGCCATGATCGTCAAGGTTTTCGCTTTACGCTATTGCGAGTAGCAAACCCCCGGACTTGTGTCGCCTCGCAGAGTCCGGACATCTGAGGATCCCGTAAGCTGCTGCATTCTATCATGTATGACGCTTTGAGAAGGCATGAACACGCGATGTGGTCGCCTGGGAACAGACAAGAAGCTTCTGAAGATACTCACCAGAGGACCACACATGGGTCGACTTGCGTAAGGGTTACCGGAATAGCAGACAACCCAATCAAGCCTCAAGCAGCGCCCAAGTGCGCATGAACGAATTGAGTATTGGAGATGGACTGTACATTTCACGACCAAGTTGAGGTAGGGGTGATGATTATGGTAAAAGCTAAGGCTTAGGTGATGAGATCGGCGCGCACGCGTGAGGCGAGGCGAAACACAGGCAAATAGAGCCCCTATCTCTAAAGGTACGCGCTTCTGCCCTTGGGATGGCTGACCAGAATAATGCAGCGGCTGAGAACAAGTCGACGTCTATGTTTGGAATAAGGCACAGAGAGAAAAGGCAACACATTGATAGAAGTCAGTCATAAGAAAACAAGTGAATATGTAAAGATTCAGAGTGATCCACCCTTGTCGCTCGATCGACTTGCAGAAAAATCAAGATCTGTTCTACTGCTCAGTGTGCGCAGTATCGATAGCCAATTGCAGCATCAACAGTGAGTTTTGCGCGAAAGTCTGATTCGCAAAACAGAAGCGCGGAAGGTAGATGGACCCCAGCAGACTTGATCTGGAACAATAGATCGAACCGTATTCCTAACTATCTGCGTAAGAATAGGACCCTTTCCGAATTTCGGGCATGTCGATGACCTCGTGTATGGACACGCGCCGTGGAACTTACTAGGGTGGGTCCAGTGACTAGGCTTGGGAAAACGACATTCGAGTACTGGTGTATACCTGCTGGCTAGCTACCTAGCAGGTCGACGCTTTTGCATCAGGCGTTGCGACCAGCCCTGTGTGATCCTAGATGCCTTCGAAGATAAGAATTTGAAAGGCGAAAGAGCCAACACAGAACCAAAATTAATAGCGCCTCCAACGTGGATCACCGTTGAGCACCGTTGAGAAATGTGCGACGCAGCTCGTGATCGGTAGTACATTGTGATTCAATTTGAATTTCGTACAGAGGCCATGGTAGCTAGGTTCAAGCCCCCCAGTGGGCTTTCACCATATCAGCGGCCCTTTCAGCGATCGCGTAAACAGGGTGCCTGAGTATGACCAGTAGGGATATGAGGCTAGAAATAAGCGTTAATTAGCGGCCCTACTATAAGGGCTGGAGCTACACACCATGATCGAAGCGTCGACAATACGGAGGCCAGAGACTTTCTTGACCCTGAGATCTGGATTGACGACGCCGTATGAGGCGTCTTCTGGCGTCATCATCGCCGTGCTAACTGGGTGATACGCATTTACAGCCGAGTTTCGGATTACTTCGTCGACTTGTTCGTCGCTGGTAGCTTCGGAGAGCGGTCCCGTGAGCTCAAGTCCCCAGCCTGCCCATGCTTGAGCAGAGAAGACTTCCTTCGCATCCGAAATGCCTTGACGTAGTGCGCGGATGTCGAAATCCGAAGTGAACACCCCGAGGTCGATCAGAGGGTCTCCAAAGGGGTCTGTAGCGTTAAGCTTCAAGCTCCCGCCTGTTCATATTTATGGTGAGTGGGCTTGCTCCAGACAATAAGAGACACGTACTCACGAGATGTAGGGGTGAGCAGAATAACCGCCGAGACGATTATTGGGCCTGGTAGGGGATGGGCACCTCCGGGGCTAAAGCTTAAGGTCTCCAGGTGAGGTGAGTCGCTTCCAGATGAAGGATCCATATGCTGCGCCCATCCTGGCCATGCATCTGGCAAGCGCGACCAAGTTATCAGGCTAATTCCAAAGTTTGTCAATGGTCCTGTCTTGTTAACCTGCCATTCGTTCAGAGCTTCCTCCTGATAGGTTTGATTTTGCGAACTGGGAGAGTCCCGGGCTATCAGTTCAGGTGTTGAAATTATTGAAGAAGCTAACCCACACGTCGATCACAGTTGCCCCAGTCACATTCCATATCATGCCCACGGTGGGATGTTCAGTGAGGTTCTTTCCAACGCTTGGAAGATCAACGGTGGGCTGGATCCCTGCGTCCTCCAACTCTGTGGCATCTCCGATTCCAGAAAGCAGCAGCAGCTGAGGGGTCCCGAACGATCCGGCAGAAAGGATCACCTCCTTCGTTGCCGTTACATTGTAGGAAGTGGCTATTATCACGATGAGCAGACGTTCAGAAGGTCGGGGCAATAACCTACTGCTGTTTTTTTCGCTAAATATCACGGTACGGAAGTCGGGGATGGTGGATCCTTCCGAGTTGGGGGCTTCTGTCTGAATCAACTTTGTAGCTCGATGATTGACCACAACGTGGAGGTTTGCCCTCGAAGCGTATTGAGGAGCGAGATAAGTAAAGGCAGCGCTGCTTCTGGTTCCGTTTGCCACAGTCATTTGCTCCCACCCTATTGCGAGCCATTAGTGCTGGTAGAAACCCATGAGCGACTGTTAGATACCAATGCCCAAAGAGACACCATCATTCATATCCAGGTCAAATGGATAGCCGACCTCTTGGGCTGCCTCAAGCAATGTCGCATCGAGTGCTTGAGGGTACCCAGGAAGGCTGACTCCCACAATGCCTTCGGTCGAATGAAACGCTGGGTCATATTCCCCCACGATGTCATGATTATCAGCAGGCAAGGTCCATTTTTCGCTCTACTTTCCGGGTGAGCTTTGCGGATTCGTGTCCAGCTTTACGACAACCCACCTTCAAGAAGTAGGGCAAGAGGCTATTCCAAGCCCACCCTGCATCGCCCGGTCAGATTGGCCCATCGATTATAGTCATCAGCAGAGCCTCTAGTGTAGGCCAATCCGTCTGAAGAACACTGTTAATCCGACGCCATAACGATAATACGAAGCTTGTCCTACTGACTTATTGTACTGCTGCCCTCCGAGCACGTAGCCCCTGGGCACTGCATCTGTCCTGTTGTTCAAGCCAGGCTGTGGAACAGTCTTGTAGCCCCAGTCATACTGGCTGCCCTGGAGCCCCGGAAAATACGCTGGGACCGTCAGATTGAGATCGCCTTCACCACTAGAGCGACAGGTCAAGATTTCCTGTGAGCCAAATCAACAGATTTAAAGCTCACTTGGGCCCAGCTTCAATGAGCAATATCTTATTGCAAGGGATTCTCCGACAGTCGGTTGGCCGATTCACGCATCCCTGCTGTTCCACCTGATCACAAGCAATTTCAGCGCCATAAAAGAGCCCAAATGAAAGTCAAACTTACCTCCCACAATAACAAAGTCATATTCTGTCGCTGGTAGTGCTTGAAAGTCATCGACAATCACTGCTCCCGACAAAATAGGGAGCAGGAGCCCAAAGGCGAATACCAGGGCCAGTTTCATCACAACCGCGTATGAAGAAGCACAAACGATTGGACATTGTCACACTGGGCATTTATACCACTATGGCTTACAACCTTGATGGTCAGCGAGCCTCGGACTTGTGTCGACTGGCGGAGTCGGGAGTTTCGAGGATCTCGTAAGGTCCTGCATTCTATCATCTATGATGCTCTGAGGAAGCATGAACATGAGATACGGTCGCCTGAGAACGCACAAGGAGCCTTGTGAAGATACTTACTCGTAGTACTGCGCATGGGTCAAGGTGGGGTGGGATTGCAGACAAACGGATCAAGCCTCAAACAGCGCTGAGCCGTACATTATAATGAACGAATGGTGCATTGGGAACGGACTTCTACAGTTCACGATCAATTGATCAAGTTCGGGTGATGATATGGTGAAAAGCTAAGGTGAGGTGAGGTGAGGTGAGGTGGTTCAGGCCAAGGGTGTCAGGACCCCCGAATATTGGGAAATAGGCCGGGGCCCTCCAGCGATTTCGCCGTCCGAACCAATGGCCCAAATCTGTCCGAACTTGGCGCAGCCTCAACCCCTTGAGGCCAAAATTTGTCCGAACCTGAACCCGGCCTAAAAATATTACGATTTAACTCCCATTTATATTGATTTTATTTTGCCTTTGTTTCTCGCCACTAGCTATAAAAAAGGTATACCCAGGAAGGGATAAGGGTCGTGATCAATTAGGCACTCGATGTAAGCTTGAGGGTGATTCTTCCTGAAAATACCTCCTTGAAAGTTCTTGAGGCCCGCCTGAGGGCCTGTCCGAACGTACCTGGCCACCATCACCCCCCTGGTCGCCTGTCCGAACAAAAACCCGGCCAAAAGGCCATCTTGGGTCAATTTCTGTCCGAAAGGGCCCCGACCTGGTGGCCGGGAGGTCAAGATCCTGTCCGAATGGGCCCCGGCCTATTTCCCAGTATTCGGGGGTCCTAGGGTGTCTAAGGAATGAGGTCGGCACATACACGGAAGGGCGAGGTGCTCGGAACGGAACACAGGCAAGTAAAGCCCCTATCTACAAAGTTAGGCGCCCATAGGACAGCGACCAGAAAAACACGGAGACTGAGGACAAGTCGACGTCTATACATGGAATGAGACGGATAAATAAGGAGACTCACTGACAGAAGTAAGGTACAAGAAGCTAATTGAATGTGCAAAGGCTCAGAGCCATTCAACCTCGTCGCTCAACTCGAACTGAATGAAGGCATGACAGCAGGCTGGCGGTCACACCGACGTGACTGGTTACAGGATAGTCTGCTATACTGCTCAGCTGACACAGTGTTTATACCCAATTGCAGCATCAACCGTGACGTTTGCGCAATAGCCTGATTCGCGAAACAGAGCATAGCAGGTATATGGACCCCGACCGACTTGATCTGCCGAAGTCGAATGTTCCAATCTTGACCAGCTCTGAAATTCGATGCTTCTCATAGTAGCTTCATATTATCCAGCACAAGACCAAAATCGGTAGAGCCTCCGACGCGGATAACCACTGAACGCCGTTGAGAAATGTGCGATAAGGCTTGTGATCAGTAGCACATTGTGATTCAGTTGGAATTTTATACAGAGGCCATAGTAGCTTATAGGTTCACGCCGCCCAGTGGGCTTTCACCATATCAGCGGCCCTTTCAGCAATCGCGTAAACCGGTGCCTGAGTATGACCAGTAGGGATGTGAGGCTAAAAATCAGCGTTAATTAGCGGCTCTACACTAAAGGGCTGGGGCTACCCACCATGATTGAAGCGTCGACAATACGGAGGCCAGAGACTTTCTTGACCCTGAGATCTGGATTGACAACACCGTATGAGGCGTCTTCTGGTGTCATCATCGCCGTGCTAACTGGGTGGTACGCGTTTCCAGCCAAATCTCGGATCGCTTTGTCAACTTGCTCGTCACTGGTAGCTTCAGAAAGCGGTCCCGTAAGCTCAAGACCCCAGCCTGCCCATGCTTGAGCAGAGAAGACTTTCTTCACATCTACAATACCTTGGTGCAGTGCGCGAATGTCGAAATCCGAAGTGAGCATCCCGAGGTCGATGAGAGGGTCACCTAGAGGATCCGAAGCGTTGAGCGTCAGGGTACCACCTGTTCATTTTTATGGTAAGTGACCATGCCCTGAAATGTGTAACGCATACATACTTACGAGATGTGGGGGTGAGGAGAATAAGGGCGGAAGTGATAGTCGGCCCTGGTAAAGGGTAGGCACCTCCGAGGCCGTAGGTCATAATCTCAAAGTGAGGTGAATTGCTTCCAGAGGAAGGGTCCTCATGTTGCGCCCATGCTGGCCACGTTTCCGGCAAGCGAAACCAGGTCAGGAGATGCACGCCGAAGTTTGTCAACGGCCCTGTTTTGTTGAGTTGCCATTCGTTCAGAGCCTCTTGCTGGTATGTCTGATTTTGCGAGCTAAAGGAGCCCAGAGCAACCACATCAGAGATCGGAAGTTGAGGGATTCGGAATGAGTTTACATACACGTCGATCACAGCCGCCTCAGTTACATTCCATATGATGTTCACGAGAGGATGCTTCTGTGAGATTCTTTCCGACGCTGGAAAGGTCAACGGTGGGCTGTATGCCTGCGTCTTCCAACTCTGCGGCGTCTCCGATTCCAGAGAGCAAAAGAAGCTGAGGGGTCCCGTACGATCCTGCAGAAAGTATAACCTCCTTCGTTGCAGTTACGTTGAAGACAGTAGCTTCTATTGTGGTGAGCATGAGTCCGGGAGGTTGACGCGATGACCTACTGGCGTTCTTTTGGCCAAATACCACTGTACGGAAATCGGGGATAGCTGCTCCTTCCGAGCGCAACACGTCCGTCTGAAGCAATTCTCGTAGCCCGATGATTCACCACGACATGGAGATTGGCCCTCGAAGTGTATTGAGAAGCGAGATAAGTAAATGCAGAGCTGCTTCTAGTTCCATTCGCGACCGACATCTGCTCCCACCCTGTTGAAAAATATCAGCGATGTTAGATTGAACAAAGGTGTGAATGCTGCATACCAATGCCCAAAGGTACGCCATCGTTCATGTCCAAATCAAAGGGATGGCCGACCTCTTGGGCTGCCTCAAGCAGAGTTTCATCGATTGCTTGAGGGTACCCATGAAGGCTGACACCCAAAATGCCTTCGGTTGAGTGGAAAGCTGGGTCGTATTCCCCTGTGATGTCGTGATTATCGGCGGGTAAGGTCCATTTTTCGCTCTAATCTCCCGGTGAGCGTTTCGCGTCTCTGTCCAGTTTTAAGAACAGCTCACCTTCAGGAAGTAGGGCAAGAGGTTATCCCAAGACCACCCTGGATCTCCTGTCAGGTTCGCCCATAGGTTGTAGTCATCAGCAGAGCCTCTCGTGTAGGCCATTCCGTCTGGATAACATCGTTAATCCGAAGTCATGAGAATAAGACAAGGGGTTGCTCAACTGACTTGTCGTACTGCTACCACCGAGCACGTAGCCCCCGGATACCGCGTCTATCCTGTTGTTCAAGCCAGGTTGTGGAACGGTCTTGTATCCCCAGTCGTACTCGCCGCCAAAAAGCCTCGTTACATACGCTGGGACCGTAAGGTCCAGAACGCCTTCGCCACTAGAGCGGCAGGTTAGGATGTTCACATCGAGCTCTAACAGCGGGGAAGAGCTGACTTGGGCCCTGCTTCGATGAGCAGGATCTTGTGCAGAGGATTCTCTGATAACCTGTTTGCCATCACGCATCCCGCTGTTCCACCTGATGACAAGGAAGGTCAGCTGTCGTGAAAGAGGAATAATAAAAAGGTAAGTGTACCTCCAACAATAATAAAGTCATATTCTGTCGCTGGAAGCGCGTCAAAGTCGTCAACAATGACTGCTCCTGACAACAGAGGGAGGAGCACGAAGGGCAGATACCAGAGGAAGCCTCATGACAACCAGGTATGATATAGAATGGCCGGTTGACTCGTGGACCTTTATACCATTCACCTTTCCGACCATGATCGTTCTCAACGTCACGACTCTCCACTTTACGCCATTGCGAGTAGCAAACTCTCGGACTTTTGTTGACAGGTCAAGTCTGGTGATTCGAAGATCCCATAAGTTTCTGCACTCCATCGCGCTTGGAGTCGCGCTTGGAGGAAGCAAGACACCATTGACACGACCTTGCAGAGATTATGTACCTTTCAGACATCTGAGAAGCGGCGGAAGATCTGAAGAAGAAGAGCTCAGAGCATGGACCGGCTTGGTACATAGACCAGAAGAACATGGTCTGACAACAAGTCGACGTCAGTACTTAGAATGAAACATTGACAGGGAGAAAGAAGGCTACGCACAGACAGAATCAAGTCATAAGAACATAAGCGAATGCGTAAAAGTCCATTCAAAACGCGCCACTCAACTGAATGAAGACTTGACACCGGGCGGCGGTCACCCCGACGCGACGCGTTACACAGGAACGGCTATTAACGGCTCTGCCAGCAACGGGCATAGGATCGATAGTCAATTGCAGTATCCACAGTGAGGTTCCTGGGATAGTCTGCTTCGCGAAACGGAGTATCAAAGATATGTGGATGAGGTTCTGATTCGATGGAACCTGAGGCGTGCCATCTGGAACCACTGACCAAACCGTATTGACTTTCTGCATAATGGAACTCTTGGATATGTCAATAACCTCCGTGTATGACGAGTATCTTGGTACTTACTAGAGTGGCTCTGTCAACTAGGCTTGAGCGAACAACGTTCAAGTCCTGTGTCGGACTCATGATGGGTAGTTGCTTAGAAGATCGAAGGTTTGGAAACGCATTTCACGTGGGTTTTGGGATCTCTTCTTAACAGTAGATCAAAGATCTATATTTCGGAATCGATGAGTCGTAATCTACTAACTAGGTCAGTTCTAACGGATGAAATCGATTCATTTCAACCTTACTCACCTCGTCCCTTCCCTAACACCAGCTCTCGCGAATAGTTTTGCGCTTCGCTAGATCAATCTTGACAGGCTATTATCCAACGCAAGACCAAAAGTGAGGAGGAGCCGAATCGCGAAAGTCGAGGCACTGCAAGGAATGTGAAGGAATGTCCTGCTGCACGTAGAGCATCCAAATTGTACGGCAGCGATGGCTGAATTCCAAGAGACCAAGCGACGGGCGCCTGTTGGTCAAGTGACACTGACATGGATCAATGACAGACCTTGCATGTCATTTGAATAGGTTTCGAAGGACGAACGTAGACGCCGAGCGCCCCGAGTCAAGGACGACAGAGGAATTAGGATGGCGGCAAGTGGTCTGGCAAGGTGCCGTCGACTCGGCTCGTATTGAATACTGATTGTGGGGCGGATTGTCGCTGTCAGTCGCCAGCAGCGACAGCCTGGGTTCTGCAGTCTTCCAACAACATTGACAGTGGAAGGGAAGTGCCAACGTGCTTCTGCCGATGATCAAAAGGTTTCAGACAAATGGAGCTGGAGATTCGCAGTTTTCCGCATTCATGGCGAACAATCCCTGATGCCAGTATTGAGCTGGCCCTTCCTCGTGCAGCGTTCGCCGTGCACCAAGGACTCTTTATCTGCACTTGGAGACGTACTAACCGCGCGGACAGGCGATTAGGCGTCTGTCAAGGGCGGCTGACACAGAGCGGGTCGAGAAGCAGCCCCATAAATAGCCCCGCTGCCAATCTCCATCGCATTCATGAGCGATGCAGCCCTTCCGTGCTTAACGTCTCCACCATCCATTGCATACATAATGCATCCCAAACGCTCGAGAGATAACAGAATGGCCCCCTCGTCGAGGATCCTACGCTACCTCGTGGCGCTGTGCCTCTGCACGATCATTGTCTTCCTCCTTCCAGAGTCCGTTTTCCTCTTTGGAAGCCGGCGCGAGCAGCATATCGTCAATGTCGTCGTCCAGGACCGTTCAGCAAAGTACGAGGTCGCCCAGAGGCCGGGGGCGAGACGTAACGGCAAGCAGGGGGTCCTCAAGGAACAGGCGCCTCCACCGCTCGGCAGGCATAGATATCGATCTGACGGCCTAGTCGAGGTTAACCTCAAGGGTCCCCATCCCATCTACGAGCTCATATCCAACGCCGAGAAGAGCTGGAAGTCTAAGCTCGCCCATGCAAGCCAGACCTTGGAGGAAGCGGTGGAAGAGTACAGGCGGAGATACAACCGGGCACCTCCCAAAGGCTTTGATCTCTGGTGAGTGATGGACGCCATCCCTTTTGAGTCGTCGCGATAAGGAATTTCTTTCTAGGTGGCAGTATGTCGAAGATAATAATGTTCAACTGCCCGACGAGTATGACCAAATCTTCAACGACCTTGAGCCATTCTGGGGTATCGAGCCTCACGACTTGCTCGCTATCCAGAAGGAGGCCGAGCAGAAAAAGGATTCATACACTATCGGGAAGACGCAAGACGGCAAGATCAAGGTCCTGACCTATGCATTTGAGGATGGGCGCTACGATATGCTTATTAGTGGCTCCAAAGGCATCATCTCCCTCCTTGAGAAAGTCACGGACGCCCTTCCCCCTTTCCGAGCCACATTTTCCCCGCATGACTGGTCCCAATCGTGTGTCTGACTACCAGATCAAGAAGGTGACGCTGGATGCTGCCAGCAAGGGAGAATGTACGTGGAGAGTTCTGTTATTGCTGATGATTATACTGACATTCAGTTCAGACGTCCGCAAGGACCAGCTTCCGCAACGCGCAGGAGCAGGTTGGCGCTTTGCCTGTGCTCCTGACTCTCTACCTCGACGGAAGCCAGCGGACCTCGACAATCCTCCTCCGCGGCCAACAAAAAAGACGTTCATCTACGACCATGTTCGTACCATGGACCCCTGCACCCACCCTGACCACTTCCATCACCATGGGCAGTTTCTTTCGCATCGCATGGGCCCATGGTCTCAGGAAGCCATGGTTCCGGAATTCAGCCAATGCTCCACGACTCTCCACCACAACATTCGATACCCAACTCCATACGGTTGGATAGAGGACGTCTATCCTCGAACCGAAGACCCCATTTTCGAAGAGAAGGTCGACGACCGTCTCTCATGGCGTGGCCGCAACACGGGAATGTTCCACGCAACAGACACGCTGTGGCGCAACTCGCATCGCGATTTCCTCGTCCGCTTCGCCAACGAGCTCCATGGCACTCTCAAAGTCATCCCACCCAACGTATCGCATGATGAACCCCTCGGTGACCTGAGGGAGTTTAGGAAGTCGAGGATCAATCCTGCGATGATGGACGTTGCGTTCGCCGAGGGTCCTATAGCGTGTTCCGATCGCGTCTGTCCTCAGTTACAGAGCCTATATCCCTTCCGGCCATTCCAAGGAGGTAAAGCTGCGGGTCAATACAAGTACATCCTAGATGTAAGCTACATCTCCTTACTTAGCTTACTGTTGAAACGTGCTAACGGCTGTCTAGGTCGACGGAAACGGCTGGTCAGGCTAGATTCAAGAAGCTCATGACGAGCAACGCCTTGATCTTCAAATCGACTATATACCCTGAATGGTGCGTTGCTTGCACCAAGTTTTAGGTGATTCTGACACTTGCTCCCAGGTACGCGGACCGCATCCAGCCATGGGTTCACTACATCCCTGTACAGCTCGATCTATCCGACTTGCACGATTCCCTCATGTTCTTCCGCGGGGACGGTAATGGAGATGGTGCGCATGAAGAGCTAGGGCGGAAGATTGCATCGGCTGGACGAGAGTGGAGTAGAACCTATTGGAGAGAAGAGGATCTTGTGGCTTATTTCTTCAGGTGCGCTGGCAGGCTGTAGGGATCTTGCTTCGTTTCGCTGACCAGTAATGCTTTAGGCTTATCCTCGAATACGCTCGCCTCATGAGCTTAGATCGCGAGGCCATGTCATATACATACTCTGACTACGATTTTTGAACGACGAACATTTTGGGTTCTATTTGGGCAACATGCAGGCTAGATCTTGGTACTTTTATTGTATTCACTCTGTACACGTTCATTATACATACACAACACCAACAAATGGACATCATTCTTTATGACGATGTACGCCTTCAGAAAGTTCTCTTGTGACATATTCATTAATAAGACCAGCATGTCAGCTTCGACTGCGTCGGCAACTTTATGAAAAGAGAGCGAAAAGACTTCAGTAGTCTCGAAAATATACTAATAGTGCAAAGCAGGGTATACGACTGAGACGAAGTACCAAAAGAACACACATCAATGAATACGAAAATGTAAAACTTGAAGCCGTTATCAACATCGCCGTGTCTCTTCACAGGGCGCAACAGCATTACGGTCTCTTCGAAAGAATTCGTGAAACATTATCCCAACGGCTCAGCATAATCACATCAACATTTTCACTACTCGTCCTTTTCGTCGACTCATCAAAATACATACCCTCCATCGAGTCTCGTAGTTCCGTGAACGAGTGAATCACTGCTAAATTCGGGCAGGTCCTCTTTGCCCATTCAGCAAATGCAGCTCCGGACTTGATAAGCGAGGTGCATACGTCCCAGGATACAAGTGAAAGGTGAGGAGATTCGTCGTCTAGGGGAGGAATCTGACGGGCATCACAGCGTAGAGTGAGGTTCTTCAGCAAAGGGCACTGACGGATAGCAGTGCTGACGCCGGCGAGGGTCAATATTGGCCCTTCACCCATGGGTCCATCAAACCCATCGCCATCGTTGTCTTGCACCTTGTCCAAGGTGAGTGTTTCTAGATTGGGCCAAGCAGAAAACAGCCGAAGAAGCTCCTTGTCGGAAATTCTCTGCTTCCCGAGTTGCGCACGGCGAAACCTCGAATCTTGTGATATTCTTACTGGCGAGGGGAAGGAGATGGGCGCCAGGGACGCTATAATTAAAGTCTCCGGACCAGTGGGCGTTACGATTGAACTTGCCGATTTTGATACTGGAGATCTTTGGTGCCACGCTTGGTACTCCCAAAGCCAGAAAAAGGCGCTGGAGAGGGACGTCATACGTTTCATATTGAAGGTTGTAGTCGATCTGAAGGTCAAGAAGTCGTGGCGCATAGAGGAATCTGATGAATGGATCGCATATGTCCTCGTTATCTTCTCCGTCCGCAAGCAAGTGAAGTTTGATGAGTGCGGGGAAAGACAATAGCGTAGAGGGTGGAAAATCATAGGCTCTATGATCGAGCGTTAGGGTCAACGTTGCAAGACCTTCGAGCTCACTGATGGACCATATAGCTTTTGGAGACAAGCTAACACCAGTGACAACCATTGTCGTGAGATTGGCAGAGAGCCTCTCATGCAGGTTGTCAAAATTGGGAACAGCGGGCAGTGTTCCATCGTGGAGGGAGCTTATAAAGCTTTGGTCCACCTTGAATGTGTGAAGCGAGGGAGATACGTCGTCGAGGCTATCCAAGACAGCTTGCCAGCGTTCTGGATTTGGATCTTCATCATCTTCGTCGCCATAGCGGTTTCCCTTGACTTCTCCGGTAAAAATAGTGACCGAGCGGATGGCTGGTGACAGAACAAGTGAGGGGTAGAAGACAGATTCTAAAAACCTGTCTGCCATGCAGGGGAGAAGTACGAATGTCGCGTTTGGAAACAATGGCTTGGGAAGCTCGGCGCTTCTGTTGAGAAAGGCTAAAGTCTGGTGGTGGAGCCTCTTTAGAGGGTCGTAGAAGATTTTTCTGACGTATGGACCGTAGAAAAGTAGTCGCAGGACGGCGAAGGAAACATCTTCGGTCTTGATGCACTGCACATCCTCTATGAGCGACACCGTAATGCAAACCAATACAGAAAACAAAACGCACAATCACACCCTTCTTTCCAATATCAACCTTCTCTTCTGGGAAAAGGCTCGCAATTGGTGAAAGTCCTGGAATCTCCCTCCACAAAACGCGGACGGCAGGCTCGTAGAAGCCCTTACAAGTTCGCGCCAAAGCAGCCACAGTGGCTGGACGCGTTGCAGGCTCCAAGTCGCGAAGCTCGGCACATATTCCGTGAAGGATGTCCTGCACTCGCAAGCAGTCATGCATAATGGCAGTGAGGATTGGCGCGGGCGGCTTAGATTGAAAAAATGGGAAATTATGATTTTGTGGCCCAACTGGTTGATCACGTTTAGGCACCAATGTGAACAAATAAGACCCAACACTCTCCCTTCAGGACGCTGCTTGACCGAAGGAAGCCTTGCAATACGTTGCAACTCAATTGAGAGGTAGCATATTCAATATCGAAGCTTGAGACGCAATTTATTAGAACGAGGAGGCTCGCCAGGCTATTCATGCCCTCCATGGAAGTTCAAGCAGATGCAAGCAAATTTGCATGAGTTACAAAAGGCGTTGATTGATTAGTGTGTCGATGATGAATACAGTAAGTACGGGATGCCCTATTTCCTGAACTAAGAAAGGAATTCTAGAATAATGATACAATGAAATGTCAACCCAAAAGGAATAGAAATCTAGCCGGCGAAAACGTAAGTAATGAGAGGGTATGCTGGAAATACTAACCACGCGAAAGGAACCATATCTAAAGCTTGAAGCCACCGGTGAGGCTGACAAGATCATCAGGGTCAACCCTGCTCCTGACCTCCTGTAGCCATGGCATGTTGGGACCATAGATCATGCTTGAAGGAGTGATGCCCATCGAGTAGTTCGGAGGATAGTATACCTCTGGCTCACCCTGTCGCTTCGACACACCAAGCGAGACGGCCTTCTCGTGGATCTTGTTGTGGTACTCTTCAGTGAGAGCGCGCGCGATCTCGTCATCGGCAGGATCACTCCACATGAAGAGACCGTTGAAGGTGTTGTAGGGTGCTGAGGGATCGTGAGGCCACGCAGAGCCACGGTTGAACGCATAAGCCTGTTGGCCGAAAGGTTCGATGTTACCTGTAACGAGCTTGATGCTCCTGCTCTGCTGGGCAGCCTTGACTGAGTATTCAGCAGCCGTCTCGCCGATGAACTCAACGATCTCGCGAGTCCATGAGAGGACGGGTGCACTGTACCACGTAGCACTAAATAGATGCCGGGTGAGATGGGGATGCAGGGGAAAAGACGCTGTGACATACCGATTGTTGGAGTCACCGTCAACCTCACCAGCTGCAACGAAAGAGAGGAAGGTGTCATGTGTCTTGGCCTCGCCACTGACACCTGGGACGTTGATGAATGAATCGAACAGACCTGCTGGCGGGTTTTCGCCGTTGTAGAACATGACTATGGTAATAGTCAGAAACGCGGGGTCGACTGATAAGAGGTAGACACTTACTCGCAGCACCAGTCGTTGAGCCGTTGGCAGCAAAGAATTGAGTTGCGAGAGTAGCTTTGGGGTTGGAGGGCTTGGCAGAGTACTCGACAGTAGCGTCAATCATAGCATCGAGCTGATCAGCTGAGTAAAGGATGGTGCCTCCCCAGACCTTACCGACCGGGAAGGTCCTGAGGGTGAAACTGGTGACGATACCGAAGTTGTTAGTACCTCCTTGCAGAGCGTAGAAGATCTCGGGATCTTGCGTCTCAGAGACAGTGGTGAAGGTTCCATTCGGTAGGACGATGTCTAACACTGGGACTCAGTAGCTCAAACGATACTGCTAGGAACATGGGGACTGACCAGCTGAGAGAATGTTGTCAATGGCGAAGCCATACTCATTGGTGATCCACGCATAGCCGCTGCTGAGCAGAAGACCAGCGACACCTAAAAGCGCATTAGTAACCACTTCTCTTGGGGAAAGAAGAGGTCAGACTTACCAACACTGGGAGACCGACCGCCGACAACCACAAGGCCATGGGGTTCCAAAGCCGTATAGACCTGTCCCCAATCCAGACCTGTTCCTATCTTCACAGACTTCTTGTCAGCAGACAACTCAATTTGACTGAACTCGGACTGGCAATTTGGAGACCGTTCGTGGAGCTCATATTATTGTTGTTGTAGTGACCTTTGCCCTTCACTGCCCATGGCGTACGCGTTGTCTTGATGATTTCGAACTGAATTTTGCGTTAGCCCTTGACATATTCCTCAATGTCTAAGATAATCTCACAAGTCGCTGGATGCCTTGAGGGCTGTCGGGTTGCACAGAGCACATCGAAGGCAAGCTGCTAGCGTTAGACCAATGCGACATATCGTTATCATACTGAAGCGTGCCTGTATAACAATGGGTTGGTGTGCCACCGAAGCAACAGAATCCGAGGGACGTACCAGCAAAAGCGGGGCTGAGATCGGGGCTCCCTCGCACCAAATCACAGGCCGCCACAGCAGCAGCGTGAGACTCCAGGTCCAAAGCAGGAGCGGGAGCTGCATTCACAAGCCAGGTTGCAGCGGCAACGAGAAG
Organism: Coprinopsis sp. MPI-PUGE-AT-0042; assembly: GCA_020736565.1. Taxonomy (NCBI): domain Eukaryota; kingdom Fungi; phylum Basidiomycota; class Agaricomycetes; order Agaricales; family Psathyrellaceae; genus Coprinopsis; species Coprinopsis sp. MPI-PUGE-AT-0042. Next base: position 218,712 of record JAHBOF010000041.1, on the reverse strand, counting down.
AACCAATTTCTGAGAGCAGAACATTGTAGTTGTCTAAGAGGAGAGGAGGAAGGCCAGGAGGAGTCTGTATCTGAGAGGAGGCGAGCTGCCAGAGGAGGGTGATGTTCTCTCATTGAAACCTGGCTGTCTTTATACTCGTGCAGCTACCCGAGTCGCTCAGGGAGGATCATCGTCGCTCAGCCCGGGACGGGGTCCAGGTGTATCTCCAAGATAGATTTCACGCGATATGGAGACAAGTAAGATCCATTGAGAGCATGGCCAGAAACCAGATGGAGGTTTGGGACAAGCCCCAGGCGTCCATGGTCGGGCGATTGCATCATTCTCTTGCGCACTGTGAATGATGCGATCACACTCTGGGCGCCTTTTCGTGGCAAGATCGTTGGAGACCAAAAGAAAACTAAAACATCCCTTAATTCTCCTTCTTGTAACCGATGAGGAGTGCTCACTTACCTTCATGCGCGGTACATTGTGCTGTGCGACGGGCTCAGTGCCGTTGGCTAAGCTATCAGAGTACGAAACCTAGCGGGCGGAGGGCCGCCCGAATTTGTTGGCTAGGAGGGGCATTTTACGCACTCAGAATCACTATCCCCCGCTTATAAAATATTCCACAATTTGTTACCAACGTACGGCACAAGCAGGGGTAGTAAGAGCTCGCACTGCGGGAGACGTCTAGTTCTTCGTATGGGTATGGGCACCTCCAAGTCCTTCTCCAATCTGTTATTCTGGAATTCATTCTTAGAGTCTAAGAATGAATTCCAGAATATACAGACGCACTGAGCTCCTCCTCAGCTCAGTTCGCTTACTTATTTGGCCTGGAGGGCTTTATGTACTAGCAGATCCTATCAGCGGGGTCGCCAATTTACAACACGCAAGAAACGGATGGTTTTCTGAGCTCGATGATCAGCTCTCGTGTCCGATAGGTATGGATATCGACGTCGTTGCGCCAATTCCCCAAGGCCCACTGACTGTTGTCGGATGACATGCGATTTCGGAATTTGTGGCTTCGCCGTTGAGGCCTGGCCAGGCGCGATCTGCGTTCGACAAACTCTCTATTTCCAAGCTGTTTGATAGCAGAACAAGGCGGCGTTGAGCGAGAAGCAATTTGGATTGTAAGAAGCAATGCAACTTTTACCAAGGAAAACTTCGAGCTGGTATATCTGGAAATACTGGTCTAACTGTCCCAGGAGATACTGGTCTAATTGTCCCAGGAAAAGCAAGGAGAAGGTCGACAATCTCTCTGTGTCCTCGGCTAGACGCGTATGATAGAGCAGTCCGCCCGTCCGGAGATGCTGCATTGACGTCAATCCCCGGAACATTGAGAAGTTTCTTCACGATGTCCGTATGACCACCGTACGCGGCCACGATGAGGGTTGTCCACGCATGCCAGTAGTCCTGAAGAGGGGCATAACTCCTGTCTTCCCGGGTGAGAATCGCATTGACATTGATCCCAGGGGCGTCGAGGAGTTCTTTTACAATGTCGCTGCGGCTTGAGCGCACGGCGTATGTGAGGGCTGTCCGGCCCCTCTTATTCACCGCATTGGTATCGATGCCAGGAGTAGCAAGGAGGACTTTAACGACTTCGGTATGTCCCTCATCCACAGCATACATGAGAGCCGTCCAGCCGTGCTCATCTACCGCATTTATGCCAACGCCAGGAACATCAACGAGAAGTTGCACGAAACTCGATGCGGCCATCACGAGCAGCATGCATTAAAGCGTTCAGACCACGGCGGTCAACGAGGTTCACGTCGATGTCGGGCAGAGAGAGAAGAGCCTTGGCGCAGGCGATATTGCCACCCTGCACTGCTAGTATCAGCGGCGACTTTGCGTAACTGATTGTCAGATGATTGGGGGATGACAACCGCGCTGCCGGAGGAATCAGGTCTGGTAGGCCATAGAACGCAGCAGCGTGAAGGGGGCCACCAAAATCGAGCCACACCGCGTCACTCTCTAAAGGGTATTTCAAGGAGCCAAGTATCAGCTCAGTGACTGCCACCACCACAGGTGTGTAATGCTGGCATTGGCGCGTGTGATGGACCCATGACCGATGGGCATAGGCAAGGAGGGTATCGTCACGAAGGAGAGCATCGAAATCGCCCTCGGGGTCTTCGGCTTCGGTTTTGTCCCTGCTTCCACATTCTGGATTACCAAGGTTCTGAAAGCCACATTTGATGAGGTGGGCAATACAGACATGCGCGAGAATGGCGTGGGGGACTGGATATAATTCCACTATCAGCGGTAGGATGGCGTCCCGAGTCGTATAATCTGGAATGCGGATCGACTGAGCGATAAGGCAAATGAGGTAATAATGGGACCCACGCATCAAACGAACCAGCCTGGTCTTTTCATCGACTGAGATCAAGCCACAGCAGACCGATAAAAGCAGAGCCTCTGGTACCATGCGGTTCGGCTCAAAGATGTGTGTTTCCGGCGAGGTGGAAAGAGCACGTCGCAGCGCGTCCACCGTCATTTCGCCATGCGCGTGGGTCACCCAAAGAAGAATGAGCTTTGCAAGGGTCGAGCGTTTAGGAGTCTGAGCAAGAATTCGTTCCCAGGTCTTGATGTATATTGTGTTAATATCGGTGGGAAATCCATCCAGCGTCTCTTCCACATCCAGAGCGCTAATGCAGTGGTGGAGTGCTTCTAGCTGAAGCTTTGCATGAAGGAACCTGGGGTATACATTAGGACACATATAGTAGGGATAGATTGGGAAACTCACATTCCACCAGACTTCCTATGGATTGTCTCCACGATGCGTTCCTGGAGGTCAGTACCCTCCAGCAATGCGATGACATCCGGACTATGTCGAAGAAAGTCCTTGATATGCAAGTCGATGTCAGAGGGAACGAGCAGCAATATCGAACATTTGGCATTCAAAAAACTGTTTTTGGAGGGTTTCCAGTGGTCGAGAGGTGATGAAGAGCTTAGCGTCCAGTGTTACAAGCAGCTCGACCAGCCTGGATCGGTCCTCGGTCCGCATTTCATCCAACGCGTCCAGGATGAAGAACAATGTTTTGCCGCGTTCGATAAATATCTGTAGCACCTTCATTAGTTCTTCTTGACTGGGCTTCGTCCTCTCGTGCTCATGCTTCTTGTAGAGGCCTTCGACGATCGAGACCAGATCCCCATGTCGCTCGAGAAACTGTTTGATCAGCGATTCTAGGATATCGCGGACGGTCAAGGGCTCGCTGTATCGAAAGTATACATAAGCGACGCAAACGGTGCTTTCCTTTGTCCCTTCAAGCTGTTCGAGGTACCGGATGACAATAGATCTGCAAATGGTGTGAGTGTAGTCCTGGCCGCATTGACCTTACTCACGCAAGGACGGTCTTCCCTGCGCCAGCTATTAAGCCCACAGAGTCAGCATTATGCTCTAATTCAAGTAATTGTGGTTACATACGAATCCCAATCCCCCAAAGGATTTTCCCCTTTTCAATCCAGAAGAGAAATATCTCGCCCTCTGTGAACCAGATACAGGTCCCCTTGGTAGCTTTGGCAAGGATATCCAGCTGGATGTCTCGAAAGTTGGGGAGAGAGCGCGAGTTTAGGATCTCGAAGACATCAAATAGATCAGGCCAAGGCACGTTGTAGTTGTGAATTGTGGTGCTCCCTGGCGCAGCGACGGTGAAGACGCCACCATGGATCTGAGCGCTGTGGACACCAGCTATCAGCGCCGATCCCGACGCCGTCGGTGAACACTCGGAGGGCGGCACAGAAAGCTCAGCTTCCCATCCCCCTCTCTTTGTCAAGGGTCCGGATTCTGGGTCCGGTTGCTCTTGAGATTAGGATTGCCGTGCATTTTGAGCGCGCAGCCAGTGAGGCGAAGGAGCAAGTCAACGAACGAGATCAACTGGAAACTGCACAGCTGCGTCCGACGTCAGGTGCCGATGGCATCATTCCCCTAACAGGCGCCAATTCGCGGCAAGGTAACTCGTATCACTTAGAAGACTGAAAGCTAGTGTTGCGCTGGGCAAAGGCAGAAGAGCATGACGATAAATATGAAAATTCAATGGAATACACATTTGAGGTCGCGAAAAGCGGCGAAGTAAGAGCTGGTGTGTCGCTGGGCCATTATGTGAACGAATAAACGCGCCCGCCTCAACGAGTTCACAAGCCAGTCCATGGAAGGATGGTAGACCAAGCAATGCACTTGAAAAGACATTTGTCGTTCTAAACGCCGCGAAACGATATTTATTGGAAGCTTAACTTCAAATAACATCCAGGTGCGTGCGTGAATGATGCTCATGCAGCTGTTGGTATCCTATTGAATCTGATGGGCCCGTTGGAATGGGGTGTCCGGTTTTCTTGACATCAGTGCTGAGTGAACTAGGAGAGGGTGCAAGTAGTCGATCCTTTGACTACTATAATCAACGGCAGGTGAGCTACTACACCGCTCATCATGACCAGCAACCGGAAAAAGATGAACTCGCGCTAAAGCGCAGGACGATGACCAATCCCCCAGTGGCGCGGAGGAGTGGAGGTGGGCGCCTAACGACAGTGCCTATGGCTTCTCCACAGAAAGGACATTGGGTTGGATTCATCGTGATGGCTCCCTGACCGCGAATTCTCAAGGGTCGATTCCGGAACACGTCTCTACTTCATCAAGCGATTTCGAACTCTGATCAAGTGAAGTCAGGTGAATCGTGAAGTTCTTAGACTTCGCGGCAACTCTAAATCCGGTATAAAGGGCCAGTAGCCAAACGTCTATTCTCCATCATACCTGGTTGTCATGAGATTTCCCTTGGTATCTGCCTTTGCACTCCTGTTGCTCCCTCTTCTGTCGGGAGCAGTGATTGTCGATGACTTTCAAGCACTACCAGCGACAGAATATGACTTTGTTATTGTGGGGGGTACGCCACAATTATTGCATATCCTCTGGAATGAACCTGAATTTGCCCATGATCAGGGGGAACAGCGGGATGCGTGATGGCGAACAGGCTGTCAGAGAATCCTTTGCATAACATATTGCTCATTGAAGCAGGGCCCAAGTGAGCTTTACATCTATGGGTTTGGCTCACAAGAGACCCTGAATTGTCGCTTTAGTGGCGAAGGCGTCCTCAATCTGTCGATCCCAGCGTATAACGGGAGGTTTGGGCCCAGCGAGTATGACTGGGGTTACAAGACTGTTCCACAGCCTGGCTTGAACAACAGGACAGATGTAGTGCCCAGGGGCTTCGTGCTCGGGGGCAGCAGTAGCATAAGTGAGTCAGCTAGCTTCGTGTCTCGCGGTTTTAGTGTTAACAATGTTCTTCAGACGGAATGGTCTACACGAGAGGCTCTGCTGATGACTACAATCGATGGGCCAACTTGACGGGGGATGCGGGATGGGCTTGGGATAACCTATTGCCCTATTTCTTGAAGGTGGGTTGTTGTAAAGCTGGGCACGAATTCGCAAAGCTCACCCAGAACGTAGAGCGAAAAATGGACGTTGCCTGCTGATAATCATGACATTAGAGGGGAATACGACCCAGCGTTTCACTCAACCGAAGGCATTGTGGGCGTCAGCCTTCCTGGATATCCTCAAGCAATCGATGCCACATTGCTCGAGGCAGCCCAAGAGGTCGGTTACCCATTCGATCTAGATATGAATGACGGTGTCTCTTTGGGCATTGGTATGAAGCATTGCTCGCGTGTTCAATCTACCAGCACTGATAGTTTTTCAACAGGGTGGGAGCAGATGACGGTCGCAAACGGAACCAGAAGCAGCTCTGCCTTTGCTTATCTTGCCTCTCCGTACGCTTCCAGGGCTAACCTCCATGTCGTGGTGAATCATCGAGCTACAAAGTTGATCCAGAAAGAAGCTCTCGACTATGAAGGATCTACCATCCCCGATTTCCGTACGGTGACATTTAGCGAAAAGGACAGCAGTAGGTTATTTCTCCCACCTTCTGAATGTTTGCTCATCGCGACAATAGCCACGTCCTACAATGTAACAGCCGCGAGGGAGGTCATCCTTTCAGCCGGATCGATCGGGACCCCTCAGCTGCTGCTGCTTTCTGGAATCGGAGATGCCGTAGAGTTGGAGGACGCCGGGATCCAGCCCACCGTTGATCTTCCAAGCGTTGGAAAGAACCTCACTGAACATCCCACCGTGAGCACGATATGGAATGTGACTAGGGCAACTGTGATCGACGTGTGCGTTAGCTTCTTCAATAATTTCAACCCCTGAACTGATAGCCCGGGAATCTCCCAGTTCGCAGAATCAAACCTACCAGGAGGAAGTTCTGAACGAATGGCAGGTTAACAGGACAGGGCCATTGACAAACTTTGGATTCAGCCTGTTCACTTGGTCCCGCTTGCCGGATGCATGGCCAGGATGGGCGCAGCATGGGGATCCTTCATCTGGAAGCAACTCACCTCACCTGGAGACCTTAAGCTTGAGCCCCGGAGGTGCCTACCCCCTACCAGGCCCAATAATCGTCTCGGCTGTTGTTCTGCTCACCCCTACATCTCGTAAGCACGTGTGCTTTGGATTCCGGAGCATGGTCACTCACCGCGGGGCTTATGAATAGGTGGGACCGTGAAGCTCAACACTACAGACCTTCTTGGGGACCCTCTGATTGACCTCGGATTGCTCACTTCAGATTTTGATATTCGGGCGCTCCGCCAAGGCATCGCAGAAGCGAAAGAAATCTTCTCTGCGCAAGCATGGGCAGGCTGGGGTCTTGAGCTCACGGGACCGCTCTCCGAAGCTACCAGCGACGAGCAAGTCGACGAAGCGATCCGAAATCTGGCTTCAAATACGTATCACCCAGTTAGCACGGCGATGATGACGCCAGAAGACGCTTCATATGGTGTTGTCAACCCAGATCTCAGGGTCAAGAAAGTCTCTGGTCTGCGTGTTGTCGACGCTTCGATCATGGTGTGTGGCTTCAGACCTTTAGAAAGTGTACGGTTGCTGATCAAATCTGAATGTTAGCCTCATATTCCTACTGGCCATACTCAAGCACCTGTTTATGCGATTGCTGAAAGGGCAGCTGATATTGTGAAAGCCCACTGGGCGGCTTGAACATAGCAGTCACGGCGTCTGTACAAAGTTCAAATCAAATCACAATATACCGATCACGAGCTGCGTCGCACATTTCTCAACGGCGTTGAACGGTTATCTACGTTGGAGGTGCTACCAACTTTGGCTTTCTGTTGGCTCTTTGACCTGCAAAGTCTTTATTTGGAGGCATCTATGATCGCACGGGACTGGTCGCAACGCCCGATGCAAAAGCGTGAATCTGCTCAGCAGCTAGCCAGCAGGCACACACCAGGACACTAGACCACTCTAATGAATCCCAAGGCGCCTGTTTATACACGAGGTTATTGACATGCCTGAAAGTACATATTCTTACGCAGATAATTAGCAATACGGTTCGGTCAATTGTTCCAGATCAAGTCTGCTGGGGTCTATACCTTCTGTGCTGTTTTCGCGAATCAGACTTTCGCGCAAACCTCACTGTTGATGCTGCAAATGGCTATTACTTCCAGCCGATCATTTTGATAAGGGGCATTTATGCATTCAGTGGATAACACTCATACCGCTCAAGTATTCCCCCCTTCAGATGTAGGGCGACATAGATCATATCAGCGGCCGTCAGTATATGGGCAGTGTAATGCATCAATATTCTGAGTGAAAAGGCCAGTTTCCGGGTCTGAGACCCGCAGCGACGTTGAGCAAGGAGCAAGATTAGATTGTAGGAAGCTATGCGAATTCTATCTACCTATGGCACATTTATTCAAGAGGAATACCGGCATACTCATCGAGGCCAAGTGCAAGATTCAAGTTCTACAAAGCCTGTCAGCATCGCACTCAACGATATCCAGCACTTCAAAAACTCACCTGCAAGCACTGCGTCGCAGCACCCTTCAACAGATTATCCAACCCCCCAACTAGAACAACGCGTTCGCCCTCGCTATGAACACCCCATCCACCAACCGACCACCCTTGCTTTCCTTCCACATCCTGAATACGAGGAACGACGCCCGCACGGCCAAGGTCCTTGTTCTCCTTTTCATTCAGCGAAAACACATTGATGAGCTTCTCGCCCTTGTACTTGTCCGCAAACAACGAATGAACATCGCGCGCGGACATTCGCTTGGAGAGAGGGATAGAGGCGGTCATGAGGATACCCGAGAACCAGGGAGCAACGTGGGGCACAAAGCCCACTTTCAGTTGCTGCTTGAGGGGGATGGCGGGAAGGAAGAAGAGAGGAGGTGGTTTCAGGGAAGAGGCGGGAGAGGTGGTAGCCGATTTCGCGTTCATGGATGTGATCCGTGAGGGAGTAACCGGCAATGCCTCCCTTGAGGCTCTCAGGAGTGACTTTCGGCGCACTTTGTGGGCGGGCACCTTTGGGACTTTGTGAGCATCGGGAAAAGCAGGAAAGCATCGCAGGCTTACCATCCTTGCCCTCAACCATGTTTGTACCTGCACCGCTGTATCCCGACATGCCCATAACCGTAGGAATAGCACCAGGTTGGATGTGCTCCAAAAGAGGAGCAAGCATCAGCTGAGCAGAGGTGGCATAGCATCCGGGATTAGAGATACGCAGGGCATCCCGGACAGGCTTGCGTCCATAGAGTTCTGGAAGACCATACACCCAATTGCTCTCACTGGGCGCCTCGAACCTGAAATCGGCGCTCAGGTCTACCACAACACCCCTTCTTCTCGCCCGCCCCAACTTTGCGGTCCTTGGCACCCTTGTCGATGGCTGCGAGGAAGCGAGCACCAACACCGTTGGGCAAGGCGAGAATCCACCCATCGACCTCGCCCTCCCGTTCCATCCGCTCGATATCTGCTTCTGAGAGGTCGGAGTAGATCACTTCCTTACCTGTAACAACCGAGAATATGAGCAAATGTACACTCAACAGAAGGAGGTGAAGGAAAGGATAGGAAATTGACTATTTTACACCACAAAAGGTCCACCTAACATTATAGAAGATACAAGGGTGGCCTGGTTCTTGAAAGATACAACAAATACACTACGCACCCTCATCAGCCTTGTTCACCAATCCCTTGCTCTTGTATCCCTCCAAGCTGAATCCTTTCAGAGCCCGCGAAGAAACGTGGGTGAGTTCAATGCTAGGATGACCCTGCAGCAAAGAGACCAAGCCCTGTCCAGTGTATCCTCGAGCACCAATCAAGGCAAGCTTCTTCGGCTTGACCTGGGAAGGCGCGGCGGTCGCATATCCCCTTCGCGACCCAGGGGTTGCGCCGAAAGCCCGACGAGCGAGGGTAGAGTAGCTGCGAGTGCCTGCAGGAGTAGCGGTGGTCGTGGTGGCGGCGGCTGCAGGAGCAGGCTTGTCCTTGTACGCGCTAGGTCCAACAGGAAGGTAAGCCCGAGGAATCCTTCCACGTTTCTCGAATAGCTCAACCGCATCCTCAACCTCATCAATATCCCTCAGCCCATACCAGAACAAGCTCTTGCCGTTCCTCGTGAAGCTACCGTCCGCTCGCTCCCAATGCCATGCACGGTTCTCGTCGTCGGCACGAGCAGTCCAGAAGAGCTTCTTGTGATCCTTCTTGATCTTGTCAAAGACATTGTCGATAACGTTGTTGAGGACACCTTGGCGGGTGGTGAGGAGCTTGGTGAGAATGGGGATTTCGTTTTCAGGGTGCGAAACGACGGCCACGACATCGAGAGGCTCGTCGCCATAGATGGTGTGAGGAGTCTTCTTCAGGTCACTGAGGACCTCTGTGACGGAGCTGAAGCCGGAGAGGACATCAGGGTCACGATCGTGGACGACTTGGCGGAAACGGTCAGCACCAATCTCGTCGATTGACGAATGCTTGAACAGTTTGTAGCCTCGTCGGATGAGGGTACCAGCTCCAGAGTCGGTGAACAGCTCTTTTTGGAGGGAAGCAGCGCTGATAACAGCGACAGATGACGAGCGTGGAAGGTGGTCAAGGAGTTCCTTGAACTCGCGCAGTTTGAGCTTGGTGCCGTATTTGACCCATGGCTCCTTCATGAGCTGGTCGTATTCCTGCATTCAGGATGTCAGAAGGTTCCACTTTGCCGCGAGACTAAACGTACCTCGTCAAGGTTGATAACGTCCAACTTCTCTCCAGTGACACCATGGAACAGACCACCCTTCTCGTTCAAAAAGACAATCTTCATGGGCTCGAGTTCCTTCGCCAACTCTCCAGCAGCAATATCGGCATTCACGTTGAGGATTTGGCCGTCCGCGCTTTCCGCAAGACTGGTGAGGATAGGTAGGGCTCCTGCGCGAATGGAGGCTTCAATGGGGCGCTTGTCAACCCTAGTAATCTTTCCAACGAGTCCGTACTTGTCACGGTCGAGGTAGTCGGCACTGAAGACGCCTGAGGTGATGGGTCGTGCACGGGTGCCGAGCTTCTCGAGAGCGGTGACCAATTTGAGATTTTGTTCGAGGAAGACGCGACGGGCCACCTGGAGAGTCTTTGCATCTGGTCTATAGGTTAACAACCAGAACGACAGATTAGCATAAAGTGCTCACTTGTGACTCGAATCCCGTCAATGTAATCAGGAACGACACCCTCCCGGTCCATAATCTCGTTCAGCTGGGGTCCTGCGCCATGGAGAACAACAGGGTAGAGACCGACGCGATACAGGAAGCTCAAGCTTAGGGCTAGCTCGTCGAGGTCATCGAAAACAGCACCGCCAATCTTGAGAACGGCGAATTTGGCTGGCTCTGAGGGATGGGAAGAGGATGAAAAGATTCGGAGGTGACGTTCGACCTCTCGCTTGGTTCCAATAGAGTAGAGAACGAGTAATGGTATCCTATACAGCCCTGTTTAGTCTCAGAATCTCTCCTACCCCAAGTCACTTACTCGGTCGGTTTGTGCAGCAGATTGGAGAGAACGCGCCTACGGGGGCCCTACGAAGCACGGCCTGAACAGCAGGCCTGCGTTGGCCTGCAACAATGCGAGCTCCTGCTCTCAAAGGCACTCTAGTAGAGGACAACATTCGGACTGAGTGGGGGTGGAGGAGGAAGGGATAGACCCTGGAAAAACTTTACGCCCTTTATGCCCCTCTTCCGTGATATGTTTCCACGCGGCTTTCCTCTTGCCACAACTTCATCCGTGCTGTTCTCTGCAGTAGACATGACTCGGCTGACTGCAGAGCACCGGCACCTTGCTCTACTTTTGCTGTTGGCCGGAAGCACAGGCTTCTAAAGAAGCTATGTAATAATAGTACTACTGAGCACTTTCCGCGGTACTCTACATGACATTTTTGCTCATGAATGCTCGATACGGACCCAAAGATATCTAAGCAGGGGTGCAGGGGAGCTGACCCTTGGAAACGTTTGGATCTCAGTCGTGTTGGGGTTGGGTTCATCGGGTGGGCTCGGATTATCAGATAGCGCTAATCAGAAGAGGGTCTTCGGCCGCTGCTTCGGACGAAAGCACCGTAGGGCTTGGTCTGGGCTGAGATTCCAGAGCAGGGTTGCCCATGGGCGTACAACGCGTTCTACAGGAGCCCTGCGTATGTCTATTTCTGCACAAGAGCCGCGTAAGTGAGGAAGGTGCCGTCCGGCCCACCGAGATCTTGAGCGCTTATTTGGTTTGATGGTTTATTTAGTACAGTCTCACAGCTATGAATAGGATGCGTCTACCTGTCCACAGCTGTTCATATGAAGTTCAGATTTATGAACTATACATGTACTCCAGGTAGTGTTTCTTCCCTCGCCGTCTGCGTTCATACTACAAGATCATCATACCCAGGCATCCCACTAGGCACATCTCCTCCTCCCACCTTCTTCAGTCTTGAGATAATCTCACCCCACGCACAACACATTCCAGCAAGGCCCTCATACAAACTCATCGGGCGATCTGGTACTGACATCTCTCCTTTCTTAACAAACTCATCTGCAAACGTCCCAAGATGAGCCAGGTGGACGGCTCTCTTGAAATACGTTTCCGACTGGCCAGGGTTGTCCAATACGCCAGAGACAGCGAGGAGAGCGTATACAGACCCGGATACACCATGGCATAACCCTACGCCTTTACGAAGGAGGCCCTTTTCGTAGACAGATTTGCACCGTTTTTGAGGGCAACTGTGAATGATTCTCTCAGGCCGTCGGAGAGTTGAAGCGTGGCGGTCATTCTCTGAGCCAAGTCGGAGGACTGTCGCAAGCAGGATTAATACTCCTGGCGCACCATGACACCACCTGGCGATAAAATCGGGACTATCAATGAACCCTTCAAGTATAAAAGGGAACAACGCACTGAATGAGTTCGGCGTCGACTGATCGACGCCCTGGGTGCTTTTGAAGGCCAGTTGCCTTCCCCGGTCTGCAAGCGTGATAACCACTCGATAGTCGACATATATCCCCAATATGACTTTGAATGAGATGCGCAGGGCAGCTCAACATCATCTGAAGTATCCCAACTGCAACATCCGTTTCAACCGAATACTCTAATTTTGAGGATTTAAGGACTCACCAACCCCATGTGCTCCCCCAAGATACCTCTTCCCATACCACATCCACATCAACGGCGGGACGCTAACTCCTGGTCCATCACCCAGCTCTCTTGCATAGTGTTTAGCTCCCAGTTGTCCTCTCACAACTAACGACTCAATCACAACTTGTAGCTGCTCGTCCGAAATCAGCATCTCGACCTCCTCCCTCTGACTCTCCTCCACTCCTTGAAGACTTGAATTCCCTTGCTTCCCCGCCGCTTCCGTACATAAGAGCCCGTAAGAAGCCAGCACGACCATACAACACCTCACATCCATCCGCATCCATCCTAGACGTCTCGGCATCTCAGTCTGAATCCTCTGCACGGCGCTAGCGACGAGCTGCACCGACGGTTTCCACCATTTTCGCAAGTAAGCCAAGATGCTCTCGTTCTCGGAGTACCTAGGATGCGAGAGGCTTTCAAGGCATCTCACCAAAGTGAGAATGGCAACGCCGATAGGCGTCTCGAGGAAGGAAATGTGGCTGGCGTCCTTGACCGTCGTGGGGCGGTTCTGGTGAAGGACGGAAGAGAGATGTTCGTCCGCTTTGAGTCTGAGTGTCTTACGCTTATCTTGGCGTCGTGCTTTCCCGACGGGCTGTTACTACTAGAGGATAGAGGGAGGTTCAGGGATGCGAGGTGGTACTGCAAACGCAACCCCTGCGGCCGACGTAATTAAGCGCCCAAGATTCACGGGTGCAAAGATTCCGTACGGATTGCCATGAGACGATGATTAGCCAAACGTTAGCAAATCTCCTCCAAAAGTGATACAACACATATCTACATACCGCAATTTCCAACATAGACACTATCTCGACTCCCAATGGAACCAGAACTCTTGGTTTCCCGATCGACCTGCTTGACCGAACGAAGCAACGCCTTTTGATATCAGAGTAAATCATGGTCCACCCTGCATCCCGAGGATACCGCGATGGAAGTTCAATATGTCGAGTTGAAGGCATTGGTAGTCCTAGAGGTAGTGGTAGATGATACTGACCAGGAAACTTTGACTTGAACTCGGTCGAAGAGCGCTTCCTCAAACTCGAGCATGTGACGTCGTCACCTTGTAGCTACCAATACCCCTCACAACATTCGTACAGTGACAGAACGACCAGCGCTGAAACGCGCAAAGTACATTTCATTGAATGAATGAGGGTGTGGTATACATCCAAACTAGTTATCCAAGATATAAGGATGCCAAAGTCGATGAAGAGAACGTTTGTTGTCCGATAGATCAGGCTTAGAGTCCGTATTTACTACGTGATGTTGCTAAAAAACAAGTTGACGATCAAGGGGTAGGGGGGAAATGGGCGGGTTAAAGTGAGAGAGCGAGGGTGAAACCTATTGCCCTGGGCGACAGGTAAAAAGCTTATCGAAGGAAGAAAGGTTGTATTGTATGCGGTGGGGGATGGCTGTCAAATGAAGGGGAGTCATTCCACGGGGTAGGTCGGGCGTCCTGAAGACACCAACATGTCAAATAAGGATCGGGTAAATGAAGGAAAACAGGATTATATAGGGAACGAGGATATGATGGATCAGAAGCAATGCAAAAGAGAAGATGAAGAGAGAGTCTATGAAAAAAAAAGTCCGTATCATGATATGCGAGTGTCATAAAGAGAAGGAGAGAGATCCATGCGCAGGGGTACAAGGGACGCCTAATACCTATTCGGGTTGCCGGAAACCGCAGGGTTGGACGAATAAGGATCATAATCCATGCTCATCCCATTACTCGGCCTTGGTGCAGCATCATAATCCGTATACGGCGAGCCCCCATTCCACGTCGCACTCTGATTTCCATGCGCAAGCGGCATGAAAGCACTCGTATCCGAATCACGGGTACCATGTCACAGCAGCAGCAGCACCCGCAAAGGCGCCAGCACCACCTGCAACCACCACCGAGGGAACCAGTACCAGCCGTGCTCAATAGGATAACCACGAGCGCCATCATCAGCAGCAGCACGTTTACGACGGGCTAACAAGACACCCATGAGCGCTCCAAGGATGGCGACGGCGGCAACAGCCCAACAGCAGCACCTACAATCATTCCGTACTTGTCCCTCCCTCCTCATCGCTGCCGCCAGTCGACGAATCGTTGTTGCCAGGCTGGTTATCCCCCTTTCCATCACTCGACGCCGACCCTTTGACATTCTCCAAACGAACGCTGGCGGGGAGAACACTCGCCGCTTGCGTGGGCTGTTCACCAATCTCCCCGGAGCCAACGATGACATAGGTACCGTTGCTCGGGATGCCTTTGATGGTCACGTAGACAAAGGGGGTCCGGGCTGGAAGACGTTGGGGTTGGGATGCATCTGGCCGACGTGGAGGACGATGCTTCCGTCTTCCTTGACGGTGAACGAGTTTTCGAGCTGCATGTATCGTTGACCCATGTTCATCGCGTGCGTCGTGAATCCGGGACGAATGACAGAGACGATGGTAGCGTCAGCTGCATCGTTGGCGGAGCCGGAATAGAGGGTGGCAGGGATGTGATGTCGAATGGATCGCCTCCGTAGGAAAGCGTCTTGGGGATACCTTGAGGTGAGGACGCACGGGAGCAGAAAAGTAGGGAGGGAAGAAGATTTCAGAGTCGTAAGTGGTCGGGAAGATGGTGCTCGTGTTGACATCGACGTTGGGGTTGGAACCAGCAATCAAGGACAGAGGCATCAGGGAGGAGAATGGCAGAGGAATGATACATCCGGGGAAGCTTGGCGGCACTCAGACCCTCACGAGACCATCTTGAGCCCTTGGGTGCGTTGGGGTCGTAGATGGCAGGGGTGGAGAGCGGGTTCGGCAGCGAGGGATTCACCGAATGGCATGTCAGCAAAGCTCTTGATGAGATGGGTGGTCTGGGCGTAACCGGCAGTACCCATCTCTGCTCCATTGACAACCAAGGTACTTGCCATCGGGAAGGATGATGAATTGACCCATGCTCCTGCCCTCCATCATGTCGTCGTCCTGCTCGTACGCGGGCGCAGAGCCATCTTCAGGTTCAGGTGTGATTCGTTGGCAGTCCTTGGAGGCGGGGTAGTCCCAGGTATTGATCCAGGGGGATCCATAGTCACCCCATTGGTCGTCCTTCATATCAGGTTCCTCCGCCGCAGAATAGGATCGTTGGGTTATATTTGGTGGCAGGGGTAAGAGGGAGCATGGCAGTTGCTCCGGAAGCTGGGTATACACGTACGACTCCTCCAGGCATTTCTGGGAGTGGTGTCTCTGTATTCTGGTTGTAGTCCCAGAGAACTGGAAGGAAAGGTCAGCTTAGGCAAACCATTGAATAGAAGAGGACGTACTCGCTGAGACGTTGGCTTGCAGGAACATCTGGGCCGGAAGGCATCATGAACGCATGGACATAGGTTATTCAATCCCGAAGTCCTTGTCAAGAATGGGAGGTTCGGTGGGGTATCGGGATCTCCAGCACGAGCGGGGAAGAATTCGTAAGAGTTTTGGGATGCAGGACCATCAGGATCCGTATTGGGTAATTCCTGTTGATATAACCACCCGTCGAGAAACCACCAATCAACGCAATAGTTCCGTCCGCCAGTGCCTCAGCTGTCGAGTACCACCGGGGAACCTTCATCGCCAGCAAAGATGCGTCATCAAACCATTTACACTGTGCCGAATTAAAATCGGCATCCCCTGTGCAGGGGTTGAGGATGCGGATGGCACGCCTGCCATCCGAGTTTTGGTACTCTGCATCCCATGAGCCAACCCAGCCATCGTTTACGGAAACCCGTCTGCCCTCCTCGTCCAACTGCACCATTTCCACCGAAAGCCGTAAAGGAGCCGTTGGGCAGGTGCATGCCGGATGCACAGAAGACGTTGGACGGAACATCCATGACCGTTGCTTGCCGTGAAGCCATGTCCCTGAGAGTGGTTGCAAGTCAGCAAAGATGGTATTTTTATCGCGAAGTTACGGGCTCACCAGACCGATCCCCATGCTGGATGACCTGCCACTGGGCTGCATTGCCCTCTGCCTTGTCGAGGACGTAGACCTTCTCTTCGTTGCCAACAAACATCTGTGGTCATCGTCAGGAGGGTTCGTCTGACCCATAGAACAGGCGTACCATCATGGCGCTAACAAGGGTGCTACCTCCATCCTCCAGGCGCCAGCCTTTGCTGCAAAGGCAGGGGCTGCGCATGCCAGGCCCAGGGCCAGCAAGGACAGTTGTGTTGGTGGTGATGGCATTGTTTCTGCCGTGAGACGACAGAATCTAGTAGGGAAAAATGAAAAGGAGGAGAGAGAAAAGTCTTGAAAGAGATGGAAACAGGAGAGAGAACAAGGTGGTCGTAAACAAATGAATCGTCGAATGGCGGTGTGGTTTCTTGTGTTGCTCTTGTGCCGGCCGCTGATGATCAATTTGGGCTCTCCACGACCCAGCCACTCCCAAAAATAGCAACACCTACCGTTTCCCATCCCTTTGGTCGATTTACATGCTCAAACTGAGATCGACCAACACAGATGCTCACGGGCGTTTCTTGCTTTCCAAAAATCTCGATTCCTGCACAGTAAAGGTCAATTTCTCTCCCTTGAGGTCTCATTTACTGAAACGCGGCTGACATTGCCCTGCCGACGACGCCGGAACGGGTTGTCGAAATTAGTTTTGCAGGTTTAAAATAACGTAACCTTGTTTTTGACTTCAAGGCACAGCACCTTCCGAAAAACTCACCGTGAGAGGAGCAAGCTCTCTTGTGAGCAGGGCTGAGTGAACGGGGCAAAGGGCAGGCGCAGGCACAAGGCCTTTGCCCAAGCACTTGGCCCATCAGCAGAAATGAATGGAATCGCCAAAGAGGGGCCCCCTAGCCCACTTCGAAAGGCTTGGAATGATGCAAGAATCCCTAGAAGACAACGCTAGCGCCTTGGCTTGACTTTTGTATGCCAAGCATTTCTCTTCCTCTTTGCTCTGAGCATATGTTGTCCACAGACGTCCAGTTGACCCTCTCTCTTCCTCGTTCTTCACGCTCTGGAATCTGGAAGCCGGGCAATCGGAACGTTGGCCATGCGGTTGCACATGACGTCGCCTAATTGACAAGTCTGTTGCCTCTTTGGGAGAAATGAGTGCCGTGCTGCTCGTGATGGATACCATGACTCTGGGCCTGCAAGAGGCGAGACCAGTGCGAGGCTCAGGCTTCTTGTTCTGGCTTCGTCTGGATGAAGCTAAACGACGAACGTATACAACCAACCAGTTTCATACTGTAGGTGCAACATGGCCGCACTTGGATATAACAATCAATACAAATCCGAAGCTTCGATTGATATGTAGGCCCAGAGCACACTACAAGTTCTATCTTGTTCCCAACTGCCACTCGGGAAAAGGTCAGGAGACCAGGGCGTTTCAGAGGTCGTATGATACCCATCTTACGCAGTGGGTTTACCAGAGCTTAAAGGAGGCGGCGCTGTGATACCGTGTAGCTTCCTACCTTTCGGTGGACACGGATCCTGGTCACGTTTCTCTTGCAAATACCACGGAGACGAGAACCCGATACTGTGTATCCTCCGGTGGCCTTGGAATGCCGCATTCGAGAGAATGGTAGCAAGGCGTGCCATGGCCGCCTTGAAGATATTTCAAGACCACTTGGCCTGGATTGACCGAACCCAGGGTGCATTGGCATACTTTCGTTTGTAACTAAGCATTGAGCAAACCAAGGCGGATATAGATGATGGTACTGAACAAAGTTGCGGCATGCCGCTGGCGATGATCTTGGAAATCAGTAACCGCAGGTTAAATGGCGTAACGAGGCGCAAACGTACAGAGTATCAACCTTTTGCTTCATGTGCTATCGACTTCCAAGCCAATTTTGTGCTAAGAAAGCAGTCTGAGAATCGTCCATCATCGACATTGTCAGTCATTATGTAGGGACCTTGATCCAAGCCAGTCGGTTTCGTCCCCCTACCTCGTCCTCCGCTGCATCGTGCCCGACGCGCTTACCAGTCCTTCTTGACGTCAAATGACCACCTGAACTCCAGGTGGGTTTGGTTGTCGTCGTCGACAAACTTGGACACGACCGCGTAGTGGCCGCGGCCCAGTATGCCAGAGGGCGCCGTCTGGGACTCGACTGCGAGCCGTCAGCACCTGTATACATAGTCGGGATATACTAGAAACGTACACTTCTTCTCGTAGAAAGGGGTTTCCTTAGTGTTGGGCCCGTACGAGCCCATCAACTCCTGCATCTTCTCGTGGACAGCCATGCGGGAAATCCTCTGCAGGTACTTGAGCCCCGAAAGAACCTCGTGCTGAACCTTGAACCGGGCCTTCATGCGGAAGGTGGCTCCCTCCTTGATGGTGAAAGGCTGGCTCTCAAGGGCGTCGAAGGCACCAGGCGACATGAGATCGATGATTACGTCGGGGCGGCCATCGACCTCGAGACCGAGCGAGTAGATGATGCACTTGCGGGGGTCGTTGGGGTCCGAGATGTCATTGCCCTGGCCAATGCCGAGCGATTCTTTCCACCTCTTCAGAGCATCATCCTCATCGCCTTGATGGCATAAGCGGTTGGATATGGAAGGTGATGAAGCGAAGGCAGAGGCGTACCCAGTTTCTGGTACTCTTCGAGCGTCTTCTTCTGGCCGACCTTGAAACCCTCAATCTCATCGGGGCGCAGGTCGTCGAGGTCGTCGTCCGCCATGGCTACGATGAGGAAGTATAAGAGGGGTTGTTTGGGGCTGATTGAGTGGGTGCGGGTGAAAGGCGGAGTGGATAAGGGGGATCTTAGATATCAAGGATCGATTTTCATCTTTGATTAAGGTCAGCAACGGAGACTGGGTGTGAGAGAGCTCGAGGACGAGAGGAAACCAGTCGCGTCTGCCCAAATGATATGCCAAACAACCCGACGCGTCGGCCAAACACAGTGACGTCAACCTCCCGGCACTGATCCCGGGCCGTAGGCTTGAAGATAACGACCACAGTTTCCTTAGCGCACAACGCCAACGCCGGTTCGATTGCTCGTGTACCTTTGTACTGCAGACTGGCTGTTAAAAGTCTCGAAAGCACCCTATTCTCATATCCTTAAACTTTCAAGTGATAGCCCAGTAACCGGTAATCCGGCAACCTGTGGTAAGCTTCTTTGCCCTCAGCTTCCACCATCGCTAACGACCCGGAATTAACTTGAGCTTTCGAAGCGGCCAAAGTATCAACTCAAGAGACCTTGATTTATCCGTGATAGTTTGACCCAAGTCTGTCTATCGTTCTCGGAACGCGAAGTACGCTGAAAGAATATCGGAATAACAGGCAAGCTTCGTAGAAGCTTGTCTCGAGAGTGACTTGCACAAACGACGAAGCTTCTCCTCGGTTCACCTGGTTATGAGGCCTTATCACAACCATTTCCGGTGCTAGGTGAGTGCTCTGCTGCTATAACCTTGATCGTCGACGGTCGTTGTGGGGTCTCAAAAGCCTACTTCAAACCGCTCCAGCTCTCTGGGTCGACAGTTCAGCTATCTCACGAGAGCCTAACTTGCCTATGCCCATTGGTATTGATCAAAAAGCTAACGAGAGCAAAACCTTTGCATGATTACACGCTTCGAAAGTTAGTTGAAAGACGAAGTTACACCGAAACCGTGGTCAGAAGCGCCCTCCCTCGTTCTCCGATGATCGGATATGTCTGGGCAACACCTCCTTTTCTCTGCGCTGGACCTTCATATCGTCCCTACAGGATACTGTCGACACCTCCCGAGTTCTGTCCCCGAGGTTCCTGCGCTGCAGTCGCTCACGATGACCAATCGAGCGGGGACTTGAGCACCATACGTGAGTGTCACCTGTTCATTCGGGAGATGACCAACAGTCTTGGAATATCATGGGCTTCTTCATCCAGCCCAGGCGCAGTTACTCACTCACTTTCTTCACGTGTTTGTACTTCTGTCTATGGGATGCGAAGGTTTGTGGAGGTTGTAACCGCTTAAGCGCTTAATGCCAGTCCAATTACCATGGTCGATCTTCACGTTGGCTGAATCAACGCCTTTCCCCACCCGTTCCCATGTGGGCTTCTCCTCGCCATTCCGTAACCTTGGAGCTCTAAGAAGCCACGATATGCGAAGAAGCAACTGAATACCGCAAGCGACTACTTGTCTCGCTCATTCCTAGTGTGATTCCTCATTGGCATCAAAGTTCTCAATTCCCCTATCCGTAAACTTCATAAAGAGGTTCGGTGACACCCTCGGGTCTGAATTCAAGGCGCTCATTCCCTTTCCTTTCCTCGGAAGGACACACCTTGTTCGGTACCATGGTCTCCTTCAAGATTCTCTCTGGCGGATACAGCACTTTCATTGCTACTTATTTATTCACTGTCGATGCCAACAAGGCAACGCTGTCCGTCTCGAGCAAGTCTCCCACTGGCAACAACCCTTCCTGGATCGCTGGGCATCCCCGTAACAGCAGCCTGATCTAGTATGTTACAACCTTGCATTCACCGTTTTATAATTCACCCTTACTAAAAGCGGACTGAATCGTAGCGCCACGAACGAACCCTGGCCATATGGATTCATCCAATCCTTCAACGTCAAAGCCGACGGATCTCTCTCTGCGGCGATAGACACAGCTAGCACCGGCGGCGACGCACCTGCGCACGCTCTCGTCCTCTCCAATGGCCTCGTTGTCGCTATGAACTACAACACTGGCGACGGCAAGATCTTCAATACCACCTCCGAGGGCAGCCGACTCACACCCGAGCGTTCGCAATACATCTCCTTCCCCAAGGCCGCTGGGGAAATCTCCCACCCACATCAGGTGTACGAACATAACAAGGAATTGTTCATTCCGGATCTGGTAAGCGGAAAATCCGACTTTTAGACTATGTTTAGGCTTTTAGGCGCCTTTCGTTCGGTTATGAGGCGGGTGCTGACTGTGACTGGGAATAGGGACTTGATACCATCTGGCGCCTGACCCCTACACAGGGCGGCTCCGAATTCTTCAAGCTTGCCGGTGGAATCCCTCAACCCAAAGGTGGAGGACCTCGTCATATGGAAATCTACGGTACGCACTTCTATTCTTTGCTCACGAATCGTCGCTAAACGATCATAACGTTCATCGCTTTCAGGAGATCGCATGTTTGTGTTGCACGAGCTCTCATCTCGATTGACTCTCCAAAAGATCCCCGCCTTGGGTAGCGAAAAGGCTCAAATCATGGCCGACGTCTCCATCGTTCCATCTGATGGACCCTCTGACGCCCTCTGGGCCGGCTCAGAGATCCTCATCCCCCCTCCCTCGCGCAAATTCCCCATCCCCTACATTTACGTCTCCAACCGAAACAAGGGGCCCAACAAGGATCCTCGTGGTGATACCATCGCCATTTTTGAGCACGTTGGAAAGGGCACTCGGTTCGAGAGCTTGAAGCTGGTTAAGCAGGTTTACACTGACTTGGATTTGGTTCGTGGTATGGCGTTTGGGCCCAAGAAGGGCGATCTTTTCACCGCTGCGGATGAGTATCTGATTGCGGGAGCGAGCGAGGGTCAGAAGGGTGTTGCTGTGTTCCAGAGGATTAGTGGTGGAAGGGATCTCAAGTTGGTTGCGAGGGATAAGAGCATCGAGACCAGGACATCGTTCCTCTGGGTTTGATGGGAGTTGTATGTACGTCTGGATACACAATACCCAAGAAATAGATCCGTGTAACAGCCTGTCAGTTGTCTGCCTCTGCTCAGTGTCTCTAAAGATTCGTCATCACTGTGAGAATAGTGGCGATTGGAGGCGGGGCTCTGCCTGTTGAATCCTTTCAGAGCATAACCTTTCCCGAATTGGCCGAAATGTTACCTTATTGGAGGTGTCCTCGTGTCGCCTGGAAAAACGCAATTTCCAGGGCTATATGTCGAAGGGGAAATCATACCCCAGCATCGTTGCAAATGAGTTTTCCCATTGCTCGGTAGCCGATCCATCACTAACGCCACAGCTGACGGATCTCCTTGCTGCTACCCCTCTTATTATCTCAGATTCCTGTAGCGAAAACGACAGCTCCTGAGCTTCTGGTGCATACCTCTGGAGGTGGCAGGAAGCAGAGTGTCTTCCTAGCGCTTTTTCTCGGTGGTCTCTCCAACTTTCATAACCAGTAAGTTGCACCAAAGATGCCGAATTGCCAACAATTCTGTCGCATCGGCTCACTTCAGTGCCAATATCTGTAATGCGCTTGGAGCTCCTGGCCATTGTTCAGCCGCCCGTTATAAGCTTGCCGAGAAAGTCGTTGGCCATTGGCCTGTCTTACCCTTGCTCCTTTCGTTCAACCACGAACGGCCATCTACCCCGCATTTTCCTTTAATCGCCATGTCTTTACATCCTCCCACGGATCTCGAGAAAGCTTCAGTTGAGGCCACTCGACCAGGAGATGCTGTCCGACGAGCACCTGGGTACGCCGTGGCTGCTCAACCTTCAAAAGTCGCGAATCCTGGTGCACTGTGTGTTGACCATCTTCGTCTCATAACCCTTCCAAACTAATCGCTGATGTGTAGAGGCTTGTTTTCTTTTGCTTCGACCACTTTAATTCTCTCGCTGTACAATGCGCAAGCGAGGGGCATTAGCCATCCGAACGTGGTTGTGGGAATGGCTGCAGGATGCGGAGGCCTCGTCCAGCTCCTTGCAGGGATGTGGGAGTTCCCTCGAGGAAATATGTTCGGTGCTACAGGTGAGCAGAGGACGATCATGCACTTCCCCAATCATTCTCCAGTCGGGCTATGGCTCACCCGCTCCTCGATCAGATTCATCAAAGGATGGTCTGCTTCTTGGCAGTGTGGCGTACCTCATTTGGGACGCCTTACTTCATCGTGCCTCTCATCACCTCATGATTCGAGTGCTGAACTATCCCTTCCTTAGCGTTCAGCTCCTATGGGGCCTTCTGGATTTCCTATGCTTTCATCGTGATCCCTGGAACGGGTATCCGTTCCGCATATGAAGACCCTAGCGAGTTCGGCAGTGCAGTCGCCATTTACCTCACGACCTGGGGCATCGTGACATTCTTCTTCACGTATGCCTTTCCTAACTCAAATCTGATTCTTGGACATGATTTACTTATCTCCTCAACAGATTGGTCGCACTCCGCAAGAATGTGACATTTATTGCGCTTTTGGGCGTCCTCACGGTCACATTCTTCGTTCTGGCTGCTGGTGATTTCACCGGAAACCATACGTGAGCATCGCTTCGTCGATTTGTATTGTGTTAGATGGAAGCTCACGACAATTTATCCAGCGTCACCAAGGCAGGAGGAATTCTGGGAATCATCACTGCGTTCATCGCATACTATGGCGGACTTTGTGAGCTACTTGCCGCTGAAGACATGGCAATTGCGCGCCCACCGCTTGGTGTCTTCACTCGTCGAGTGTAAGAGCCACACTTCAAGGTAGACGATCGATACTCACTCATATTTTACTGTGCTTCGAGATATCATAATGATTAGTTTGTGAAGAATGTAAAATACACTGTAAATTAGAATACCCTACGTGCTTATCCACCTGTCCCTGATAACGCTATCCCTATGGGCTATCCGTAATGTAGGCCCTCTCAAAGCCAAAGTAGCTGGAGCTAAAAAGGACCGCTGTGGGAATAGTGGGGTTCTTGACTTGACCATCCAAGGGCAGCGCCTCCAAATAAAGTGCAGCATGTGTTTGCAGAGGTCGATGTCGTAGTAGTACACAGATGTTAACGAAGGATGCTGTACGTGCTCTACAAAAATTACACAGCGGTGTTCGGGTTGATGGTAGAAAGGATTGAGGCCTTCCTCTCTGGTTGGGCAGGAGACCTGGGGCTTCGGGAGTCACCCTGAACCTGAAGATGCGCCCCTTGCGAGATTTGGGATACCATAGACGGGTTGAAAGCCGGCAAGGATGGCCCCATGCTACCGCACAAAGTATCCAATATGGGTGTACCAGCACGCTCTGCCTCCATAATGACCTCCGCTATGTCCCTAGAATTACGGCCCAAAGCCGTTTGAAGAACTATGAGCCCGCATGTTATTCCCTGGATTATTAACGAATTGATCTGTGTTAGAGCGCTTGAGGAGATGTGGAATCAAGGCTTACCGCCAGAGGAACAAAGGAAGCTCTGAGAGCAGTCTTGGAGTGCGGGTTAGGAACCTCAAACAGTCCGACTTTTTAAAGTGGCAACGCACGACAGGAATGAAGCGATCAATGAACGCAATGAGAGGGTATCCAATTCCAGCGTCGACCCTTGGCGATGATCCAAAGCAATCAGTAAATGATTCTGAGCAACGGTCTCCGAGACTCACAACATGTTAAACTTGGGATAGATATTGTATGTAACCGAGTATTGACGGTAAATTTGGCGTCGCATCCAGCATGTCCGGACGACTGGGTACTGCATTCAAAATGGTTCCTGAGCATGCCAGACGGACTTGGGTGCGTACTGATGATGGCGGACAGCAGGCCCGTTGCTGTCATGCTAGTCCAGTAGTAGATATCTACATAGTAACGGATCGTGTTGGATTTGCGGGTAAGCCCATAAAATCCCGTTACTAAAAATAACGGTGTCAATGCTTTCTCTCTTAAATTCGCTGGTAATCACCTATGGTTGCCAAGAGCAGAAGGGCGTTGACGAGGACGACATAGCGGTTATTGCGCCACAGTTGGATGCATCGCATGGTCTGAAGATCGATAGCCGCAGTCAACACATGGGACACTTGCGCAGGTTGATGTTCCGTACCACAACGCTCTGCGACAGGGCCCTGAGATGGCGTCAGAGTCAACTTTCACGTAAAGGCAAGGGGCGCTTACGAATTGCATATGCGCAAAGCTACCCGAGGACGATACAGTGGAGTAGGGTATGAGTTGACGCCTTGATCGTAGTATTTCAGGTACACCAGGATATCGACAGCAATAGTGGCGATGGACGAAAGGAAGATCGCGGCTAACGCTATCTTCAACAGTGCTGGTACCCTTGCTCGTGTTGTAACGAGGGCGAGCGTGCAAGGGAGTACCAAGCAAGTGAAGAACCCTGATAGCGAGTCTGATGAACGGAACAAATTATTCGAGACTGGTTAACCCTCACCCATGAAGAACATTTCCGTCTGGGGGACGTTAACACGTGGGCTCTTGAGTGGAAGGGTCACTACGTACCACAACACGAGCGAAGAAATGTTGGCGAGTTCCAATCTCCATGGAGGAAATGAGTGGTTGCGCGCCAAGAAGGAGGTGCTGCGCCCAAGTAGAACAACAACAGGGGAAGTGCCCTGGTACGGGCTGGTATCCAGGGTATAGATATACCTTGCCAGGAGGACGCGGCGTGTGCCCCTAGGGCATGGGGGAGACCCTATGTTCGTATACCTAGAGAAGAAAGCAACGAGATAAGCCTTCCATACTGCTTGTCAGGCGAATCCCTGCTCGATCCGGCGTCGGTTTCGTTCTCGAAGGGGCTGTAACTCTAATTCCTCAGTGAAACGACTCTAGGCGGACGCGTACCACCCGCTGCTATAAGTTTTGCCTACTTTAAGAACCCGCACCCTCCATGAAGGATCAGAGAAGTTAAGGAAATGGCATCCCCAAACCCAGCGACACCATAGACTTCTTTAATGATTACAAACGGCCACGAGGATGTCAATGCGGCAATATTACCATATTCCATACAAAACATACAAAACCGCGTTCTACATTTGAGACCTAAGACGTCATCTAAGGGCTCCCTTCTATGAAACATGCGACAAAGCCTACGTTAGCTTCTATAACGGGCGAGCGAGTTAGCGGCTGAAGGTGGATCGTGCGTAAGACCCTCCCACCTTATCAACACACCTGCAAAAGATTGGAATCATCGCCACAAAGGCGAGGCGATGGAAAAAATTATGAGGATGGAAAGCATCCCGCTGTAGATCCCTGGCACTCTCGGGTCACGAAAGACCACCTCTTCTTCGATCGATGTCTTGGCCCAGTTTTGCTCCTCCAGCGACGCATCTAGGTATCATCTTCGCTAAGCTCTGCCTCGGAGGGCAAGGGAGTCGCGGCCAGGGACGAGAGCGTATCTCTACGGAGTTCGAAATGCCCCCTTGAAGTCAAACGCCTTTCACTCGCATCACAGCGCCCATCCCTGGACGTAACCTGCACACCGTCCTTTACGGATCCACAAATGCAACTCGCCAGAGCTTGCCCAGCTCCCCGGTTGCCAGAGTGCATTTCACGATCGACCAGACGACACTAACGGGAGGAAGGGAGTGTAAACCACAGTCGACATCTGGATATTTCAACCGAGCACTTGAGAACGCATCTCTGCTACTAGCACCGAAGTGGACCGGTAGCTGCATATGGTCAAAGAAGATGCCTAACGTGTGGCAATGCTCCCTGCACTCCCTGTCGCCCAGTGACGAAAACGCAAGTGACGAACCGAGTCCTCGCATGGGCGTGTACATGTGACGAGCTCTGAAACAAATGCGAATGGTCGGAAGGCGGCAAGTACGTCAAAGAACAGACGAGTTCAGGTCTTTGTGTACCGGCATTCAACAGGGACACTCTTCCGTCGCACAGAGGACGCAAACAGCACCTATCCCTGCCACACTCACTAGCGAAGCTCCGATACCATGAGGACGCCACCAAACCCGGGTTACTAACGCCGGACTACGCAAAACGTAGGTGAAGTCAGCCTTTCTGTCTTTGAAAGGACTGATACCAGAGGCTGCCGGGTCGGGACCGCAACACCATCCTCGCCGCTGGTTGCCTTACCACCATCTTCTCAGAAGCAAAGGGATCCCAAGTAACGCATTCGTTCTGTTCGGCCCTTTATTGCCTGTACCGTTCCCGCGAAGAATCGAGTTCCCGTATCGTAGCCAGTGAAGCGCATGCCCATCTTTCTGCGCACGCCGGCGCTTTTGGACTTCCCCTGCAGGTTAACTGGTTCATCCGAGAGGAGTGAACACGAGTTGACAACCCAAGCAGTAGTCCACGGCGAATAAGATCTGCTGAGAACAGGCACCGGGGTTTGGAAAGTGATTCCAGAGGAAAGGGTCGTTGAGACCCGGGCGAAGACTCGTCTCGTTCGGTGGTTGCGATCGTTTCGGCTGACGTAGGTGTCACGGTGGAAGCGTCGACGATTGGCGACAGGGACAAAGAAGATACACGAGTATCTGTGCGTAGTCCCTTGGAAGAATGTCAGCCTTCTATACGGCACTTGCTCTCCCTTCCTTCCGACTTCCCCAAGTCCCGCGACGCCACTCTAGTATCCCCCCACTCGCCCCCTCCCCACGTTTCCGGCATTGCCTTCCCTTTCAAAGAAGGCGAGCAAGCTCGCTTTTATGGTTCAAGGGGTCCCGAGGCAACACAGGTGGGGAAAATGGGAGCGATGGGGATACGTGCCGAAGTGGCGATATGGAAGAGGATGAAAGGGGTCATTGCAAGCAAGAAGAATGACTGAAATCTTCCTATTCGTCCAAGTTCTGCACCGTAGTCCACGACGCCTTTAGTTCGTCGCCAGAACTGGATGGGATCGCCCCCAAAGACGAAGAAATGCCCTCAAGCACTTAGGGTTAGACTACACCATGAAATGGTGAATCATGTTGGCTGAGACCGGCATGAAACGGGGATTCTTCACGGGGGGAAAAGACTTTGGGTTTGCCTGGAGCGTTGGAGGCAGGAACGTCTGCGCGTCGTCGGGATGTCTGCGGTCAGAGGGCGTCGATGGTGGTGGATGAAGGAAAAGCATTGCCAACGCGTCTCGGACTAACAGGCACCGAAACAACAAACAAGGCAAAGCAACGCGTCAACAAACAATTTAAGTTAGGGGCTTCCTCGTTCTTTCTAAGTATAAGAAACGAGAATTGAGTTATCTCGTAGCGTTGAGCTTACAGCTGATTCCGTTGATCTTGAGAATCCGCCGACTTTCATCACAGGTCACAGTTTATTCCAAAATATTTAGAAGCAGTCGACATTGGGAGAGGAAAATACGTCGAACTCATACTGCTAAATATAAAAATTTGCACTCGGTTTTGGGGTGTTAGACTCAACAGAGAGTGTCCTATGGAAGGCGTGCATCCGCTAATCCCCTGTCTCGGTGTAGCAGCCACCGCCAAGCCACCCACGCATCGCTACAGCTGGCTTTCACTGCGAGGAACTTTCTAAAGCTAGTTCCTATTCTGTTTTATTTTTCTGAATCGCACCTGAGGCTCTAGACGAGGCTCTAAATAAATTGAATATATTGCTGTTGCACAGCGCGCGGCTTGATCAATTCTCAAGATCAACGGAATCAGCTGTAATTACAGCAACAAAAAGGTCCTCGTCGGGTAAATTTAATGGACATAGGACTGCTAGAGGTGTAGCTGCGACCTCAAGAAGCGCTAGGCAAGCACACTCGGGAAAGCGAAGTCCAGAGGATGTAGGCCTGTCCACATAGTACCAATGAGTGTCGACGACAATATAGAATGCTCGAGACTACGTCCAGAGGCAGCTCACCGATGGGTAAACGATGATCAATCGTCGTCTGGGAACACTTACAACGTTTCGGACCCGTAGCTCCCCGTGATGCAAGATGGATGGCAGTCCGAGATCGCACAGCTTGTTTATAGGCAGAGGCGTATAGCCCAGTCGCGATTATGTGTTGGACTGAGGCTCAAGTCGGGCAGTTCGCCGCCCGATCCTGTCATAATATCATGGGAATAGACTACGCAAGGAATCACCATGTTGAATATCGGTTCCATGCAGGCCTGGATGGACTCTGGATGGGAGTGAGGTTGAGTTCCTTGTGAAACCGGATGCAGATGACTGGTCACTTGTGAAGGTCCTATTCAGCAGAAGTACATTGGAGATATACTTAGACGCCCGCTGGATGTGAAGATTGATGCAATCAACAGTGACGGATGACACCCGAGCTCGGAGGCCTGGCTTTGTCCCAAACCTCCATCTGGTCTCTGGGCATACTCTCAATGGAACTCATTTCACTCGTATCGTGTAAAATCTATCATGGCATACCTCTGGGCCCCGTGTCGGGTCGGGTGACGGTGAACCTCCATGAGCGACTCGGGTAGGTTCACGAGTATAAAGACGGCCAGCTCTCAACCGCAGAAAGCCATCCTCCTCTGGCAGTTCTCCTCCTCTCAGACACAGACTCTTCCTAGTCTTCCTCCTCTCCCCTTATACAACTACAATGTTCTGCTCTCGGAAATTGGTTCTTCTCGTTGCCGCTGCAACCTGGCTTGTGAATGCAGCCCCTGCGCCTGCACTGGACTTGGAGTCTCATGCCGCTGCCGTGGCGGCCTGTGATCTGGTGCGAGAGAGCCCTGACCTCAGCCCTGCTTTTGCTGGTATGTCCTCAAATTCTGTGGCTTCAGACACAATGACTCATGTTGATATAGGCACGCTTCAGTATGATAACGATATGTCGCATTGGTCTAACGCTAGCAGCTTGCCTTCGATGTGCTCTGTCCAACCAGACAGCCCTGAAGACATCCAGCGATTGGTGAGACTACCTTAGACATTGAGGAACATGTCAAGGCTAACGTAATCTTCAGTTCGAAACCATCAAGACAACGCGTACGCCATGGGCAGTGAAGGGCAAAGGTCACTGCAACAACAACAATATGAGCTCCACGAACGGTCTCCAAATTGCCATGTCCGAGTTCAGCCAAATCGATTTGTCTGCTGACAAGAAGTCTGTGAAGATAGGAACAGGTCTGGATTGGGGACAGGTATACACGGCTTTGGAGCCTCACGGTCTTGTGGTTGTTGGCGGTCGATCTCCCAGCGTTGGTGAGTCACAGACGTCTCGATCGACAGGAGCTGGCACTCAATCTTAGCTCCTAGGTGTTGCTGGTCTGCTGCTAAGTAGTGGGTATGCGTGGATCACCAACGAGTACGGTTTCGCGATCGACAACATCCTCTCAGCTGGTAAGTCGTTCATCGTATTTTGAAGCTCCCAAGACTCAATGTATGACACAGATATTGTCTTGCCCAACGGTACTTTCACCACAGTCTCTGAGACTCAGGATCCAGAAATCTTCTACGCCTTGCAGGGAGGCACTAACAACTTTGGTATCGTCACCAGTTTCACCCTCAGGACCTTCCCAGTCGGTAAGGTCTGGGGAGGCACTATCCTCTACTCAGCTGATCAGCTCGATGCTATGATCGACGCTACCGTCGAATACTCTGCCAAGCCTTCCAACCCCAAAGCCACTCTCGCGACGCAGTTCTTTGCTGCTAACGGCTCAACGACTGGTGCTGCGAGTGAGTGTCTACCCCTTATCAGTCGACCCCGCGTTTCTGACTATTACCATAGTCATGTTCTACAACGGCGAAACTCCGCCCGCAGGTCTGTTCGATTCATTCATCGACGTTCCAGGTGTCAGTGGCGAGGCCAAGACACATGACACCTTCCTCTCTTTCGTTGCAGCTGGTGAGGTCGACGGTGACTCCAACAATCGGTATGTGGCAGCGTCTTTCCCCCTGCATCCCCTTCTCACCCGGTATCTATTTAGTGCTACGTGGTACAGTGCACCCGTCCTCTCATGGACCCGCGAGATCGTCGAGTTCATTGGCGAGACGGCTGCTGAATACTCCATCAAGGCGGCGCAACAGAGCAAGAGTATCAAGCTCGTCACAGGTAACATCGAACCCTTTGGTCAACAAGCTTATGCCTTCAACCGTGGCTCTGCCTGGCCTCACGATCCTTCTGCACCTTACAACACCTTCAACGGTCTGTTCATGTGGAGTGACCCTGCAGACGACGAGATCGCACGAACTCTCACCGAAGAGTACCACAACAAGATTCACGAGAAGGCTATTTCACTTGGTGTGTCAAAACGTCAGGGTGAGCCTGAGGTGTACTACCCTCCGAACTACTCGATGGGCATCACTCCGTCAAGCGTGATCTATGGCCCCAACATGCCATGGCTACAGGAGGTCAGGAGCAGGGTCGACCCCGACAACCTCGTCAGCCTCACTGGTGGCTTCAAGCTTTAGATATGGTTCCTTTCGCGTGGTTAGTATTTCCAGCATACCCTCTCATTACTTACGTTTTCGCCGGCTAGATTTCTATTCCTTTTGGGTTGACATTTCATTGTATTATTATTCTAGACTTGCTTTTTTAGTTCAGGAAATAGGGCATCACGTACTTACTGTATTCATCATCGGCACACTAATAGAACAACTCGCTTCAAGTCATGCAGATTTGCTCTACATTTGCATGAAATTCTATGAACGTACCGGCGGCATCGACCTGTATGACATTTTTTGGGTCGCTTAATTTGTTCCCAAGGCCGCTTTCCTCACCCAAGTGAGGGCTGACAGCCTTCCTTGTTAAAGAAGGCAGAATCTTGGGCCTATTTATAATCACTTTGGCGCCCAAAGCTCCATCAACCCATCAGAAAAGTGGGATTCCATTTTCATCCTATACCCCCATTCCTCGCCGCCATTATGCACAACTGCTTGCAGGTTCGGGACATCCTTCATTGAATCTGTGCCGAGCTTCGCGACTTGGAGCCTTCAACGCGCCCAGCGAGCGTGGCTGCTTTGGCACGAACTTGTAAGGGCTTCTACGAGCCAGCCATTCGCGTTCTTTGGAGGGAGATTCCAGGGCTTTCACCAATTGCGAGCCTTTTCCCAGAAGAAAAAGTTGATATTGGAAAGAAGGGGGTGATTGTACGTTTTGTTTTCTGTATTCATTTGTATTACGGCGCCGCTCATAGAGGATGTGCAGCGCATCAAGACCGACGACGTTTCCTCCGCCATCCCTCGACTGCTTTTCTACGGTCCATACGTCAGAAAAATCCTCTACAACCCCCGAAAGAGGCTCCATTATGAGACATTAGCTTTTCTCAACAGAAGCACCGAGCTTCCCAAGCCATTGTTTCCCAACGCGACATCCACACTTCTCCCATGCATGGCAGCCAGGTTTTTAGAAACTGTTTTCTACCCCGCCCTCGTCTTGTCGCCAGTTATTCGGTCAGTCACGCTTTTTACTGGAGAGATTGCGAGACCCGTCTCTGCAGATGAAGACGAAGAAGGTCCAAACCCAGAACGCTGGCAAGCAGTCTTGGATCGCCTCGACGACGTATCTCCCTCACTTCACACGTTCAAGGTGGACAGCTTTATGAGCTCTTTCCACGATGGAACACTTCCCGCTGTTCCACAATTCGATAACCTACATGAGAGGCTCTCTGCTAATCTCACAACAATGGTTGTCACTGGTGTTAGCTTGTCTCCAAAAGCTATATGGTCCATCAGTGAGCTCGAAGGTCTTGCAGCATTGACCCTAACGCTCGATCATAGAGCCTACGATTTTCCATCCTCTACGCTATTGTCTTTCCCCGCACTCATCAAACTTCACTTGCTTGCGGACGGAGAATATAACGAGGACATATGCGATCCATTCATCAGATCCCTCTATGCGCCACGACTTCTCGACCTTCACATCGACTACAACCTTCAATTTCACACGCGCGACGTCCCCCTCCAGCGCCTTTTTGTGGCTTTGGCAGTACCAAGCGTGGCACCAAAGATCTCCACCATCAAGATCGACAAGTTCAATCGCAACGACCACTGGTGCGGAGATTTTAATTATAGCGTCCCTGGTGCCCATCTCCTTCCCCTCGCCAGTAAGAACATCACAAGATTCGAGGTTTCGCCGTGCGCAACTCGGGAAGCAGAGATTTCCGACAAGGAGCTTCTTCAGCTGTTTTCTGCTTGGCCCAACCTAGAAACATTCATCTTGGACAAGGTGGAAGACGACGATGACGACGAGGAGTTTGATGGACCTATGGGTGAAGAGCCAATATTGACCCTCGCCGGCGTCAGCACTGCTATCCGTCAGTGCCCTTTGCTGAAGAACCTCACTCTACGCTGTGATGCTCGTCACATTCCTTCCCCAGACGATGAATCTCCCCACCTTTCACTCGTATCCTGGGACGTGTGCACTTCACTCATCAAGTCCGGAGCCGCATTTGCTGCGTGGGCAAAGAGAGCGTGCCCGAATTTGACAGTGATCGACTCGTTCGTGCAACTGCGAGTCTCGATGGAGGTTGTAGCTTTCAAAGAGTCGATGGTGAAACGGACGAGCAAGGAGAAGGCTGATGTGATTATGCTCAGTCGTTGGGATGATGTTTCACGAATTCTGTCGAAGAGGCCCCAAAGTTCGTGAGGGGCACGCTGTTTCGTCTTGCGAGCACATGTAGGTGTTGTTACTTGCTTCAATCTCTAGGTTTTTGCATTCATGTGATTTGAGTCCTGTTGGCACTTCGTCTCCGTAGGATCCCACTATTCACAAGATATGCTTGCAAATCTTAATTATGATGAGGTCTTTCTCTCCCTTATCTTGAAATTGTTGACCATATATTATGTACGGCCATTGAAGATACCTGAGCTTGGATCTACCTCCTTTCTGACCTACAGATTCCTGCAATATCCTCTGCGCGATTCGCTCAGCAACAAGTTGGCAATGTTACTTCCGCCGCCATGAAATCAAGCAATAACGTATTTCCGATCAGTGTCCAGCGGCTTAGGCGACAACGTCCACGACGCGTGCTCTCAGCACCGACGTCGACGTCAGAGTTTGCTTTCTGGATTCCTGCTTTCAACCATCGACAGTTTTCACGAAGCAACAGCGTAACTGCGTATCTGAACAACACACATTGAAGCCGTCCACTACAGAGCCTGCGCATCTTGGTGGCCTTGGACGCGTTGGACGAGATTCGTGTTAACAGGGGGGAAGTTTCACTCCAAACAGTGAGTTACACTCAAAGCAGCCACTACAGTCAAATTTAAACTCGTCCTGAAGCTTTCAGCATCTATTCTGTTGGAAAGATGTCAACGAGCAAGGCCAAAGTCGCGCCCTCAGACACTTCTACGCGACTGTCGAGGCGTCCAGCAGCACAGCGATTGTCTGCCGGTGGGACCTCTGTCTCGAATATCAGCCCATCGAAGCCCAGGGCAGGGTCCAGTGCCTCGCTGGCGAGCACCAATGCTACCATCAGGCCGTCTCTCAGCACGAATGTGAGCACCAGCCGTTCCATGCGCTCTCCTAGCGCAACGGCGGGGCAGGGCCCACCGCCTTCCTTCCCTACCAAGCGGGTGTCGATGTCCTCTGCTTCGGTTTCAGGCTCAAGGTCTGCCCAACGGCGGATTTCCGCACCACCGCAGAGTTTGGCCGCTGTTATGGGGTTTGATGACAGGCAGGCGCCTAAAACACCGTCACCACCCATTCACGGCGGCGGCGGCGGCACTCCGAGAGCAGCACGAACATTGTCTACCTCCGCAGTACCCAATTATCAGCTTAAGTCTCCCCCTGGCCCCTTTCGCGAGCCACCTGATGCCTCGGAGGACCCCCTCTTGTCATCCCCAGCCCGCCCACGCGCCCGCATCCTATCCATGACCACACCCAAACAAAACGCGACTAGCCCCGCCAAGTCCCTTCATAGATCTCCTTCCTCTGCTTCTCAATCTCTATCAGCCATTTCGCCTGTGATCAGCTTCACTTCTCCAAGCCCAAAAGCCAAACCTAGCGCCTCTGCCACACCGAAATTGGCACCAGCAGCCGTGATTCGGGCAAGCGTCACAAGCGGGGCCACTCCGTCACCGAAATCAAAGCCAGGGGTGTCTAGGGTTAACAGTGGGGGCACACCTCAATCAGGGAGGAAGGCGAGCTATGGAACGCCTTCGACGAAGCATACGAAGATGGGTTCGAATACAAATACGACGCCCAAGTCGACGCCGATGAGAAAGTCTTGGACCTCGCCTCGAGAGATGGAGAGTATTAGCGACGTTTTGTTTGAAGAGTCTCTCGAGTTCCATCGCAAGGGCATGAGTGGGGGAACGGGGACTGCTGTGGCGACGGACGATGGGCTGGGAAACGCTGTCTGGGACTACGGCGACGATATGTCTATGGAGATGGTCACAGACATTGACGACGGGGATGTGGACGAAGAGGTATGGTTTCGTCGATGCTTCTCACATTGCGAGGCTAATGGGCTACTTCTAGATGGCAGAGGCTCTCGAAGGCGTGCTGAAAATGCATACTCGTAAGATCCTCCACTACAAGCGGCTGCTGGAGCGAGCACAGGCGTCTACTGCAGCACAACTGCATGCTCTTCAAGCAGAAGTGCGCATGCTACGCGATAACAACCACAACCACAGCAACGCTGCGCCTTCCTACAATCTCATCGCTGACCCAGGCGCCGATGGGCTCTGTGTTTGTGGGGGCCGGAAACGCAAGGGCTACTGGGCGGCCTATCGCGACGATTTCGATGACGACGACGAATCAGTTAACCTCTTCAACGCAATCAGAGGTGACGGTCGAGGAAACTTTAGCGAAGCGGAGGTTAGGAAGGCCCTGCGAACCCTTTCCAGGGAAGAAAGGATGCGTCTGTGAGTGGGATGTCTTCGTCTTACGATTTAACCTGCTAATCCGTGTATATCTAGAATCGGAATCATCCTGGATTGTGAGTGTCAAGTGCGATGAAGCAAGACCAAGTGCTTACAACCTTTTAGCTTGCCTCCCTGGGGACATTAAGCTACAGATCGCACTTCTGGAGAAGTACGCCAAGTCGACGTACGACATCCTAGGACACCTTGCTCCCAACTTGGCGTTCCAGATTCTCAAGTACCTCACAGTTCCTGAGCTTCTGGCAGTCGAACCTGTAAGCCTTCTCCTTCTTTCTTTCTTCGTACTGAAGGCAACCTGATCTGGGCACTGTAGGTCTCGCAGAAATGGCAGGCGATGGTGCATCATCCAGCACTATGGCGCTATCACTGCCTTCAGATTACTGCTCATGATCCCTCTCCAGTTAAGCCTCCCGCAAAGCCAGAAGGATGGTAAGTCGCGATCCATATCTTTGCGGTGCAGTGACCAACGCCAGGACAGGGAGCCTCTGTACCGCAACTTGCAACCACCGCGAATCTAACTTCCACAACGCGCTTCCTCAATCCATCCGATTCTTGAATGGACACACCAACTTCTGCACCACTCTCCTCTTGAGAGGCAAGAGGCTCATCAGTGGAAGTTATGACGAGACCATCCGTTTCTGGGATATTGAGACTGGCGAGATGAAGAAGTGTTTGTCAGTCAAGAAACCTGTCAGCTGTGTTGACTTTTTGGCTGAAGAAGGTGCGCTTTACTCCTGATCCTACTGAATGCCATTGCTCATTTTCTCTGCAGAGGTCTTTGTAGTCGGCTTCCACGACGTTGGGTGAGTCCAGTGGGCTACGTTTTAAGAGACCTACTCATGTTGTACCAGCCGTGTCCACCTTTTCTCTTCGGTGACCTTCACCCCACTCCAGCAGCTCGCTGGTCACTTGAACGGTATCCGAGCCGTCGCGCTTTCATCCAAGAACCTTGTTTCTGCCGGTGCTGACAAGGCGTTGGTCTGCTGGGACTGGCGTGCGGGTACCAAGATCGTCCGCTTCGGTCAACAGACGACTGTCAATATTGGAGTGCAATTGATTGCTAGCGGTGAAGAGGAAGGTGAACGGGTGGTTGGTGTGACGATTGATGGCATCGTGCGGGTGTTCTCTATCAGTGAGACACTGCATCCTTTCTTTGCTTTGACCTCAAGCTGACAGTGTTATAGAGAGGAGAGAGATGATCTCTCAGTTCAAGCTGTCTGAGCTAGGATTCGGGGATCCAGTCTTGAGCAGCAAGCTGTACAATGTTGGGACTGCTCCCAACAACATGCTCCAGTGCGCCTCCTTCTCTTCCCTCGCCCGACCCAACAGTGCTCAATCTTTTCCTTAGATGGTTTGCAGCCAAGGGGACACAAATGACCTGCGCTACCAAATCCGTTATTCTCCATCTTCAATGGCAAGAAGGCGAAGACAAGCCCGTCGTTCAGTCACCTACAGCAGACCTCTTCTCGAGCCAAGGTCGTCCAAGTCTCGCAGCCTCTGGACGTCGGACGACAGGATCTTCTCTTGGGCGATCGACCACCAACTCGGTTTCGACTCCGGGTCGACGCAGCTCTCTTGCCGCCTCGTCAACAACTACCAAGACGCCCTCCCTTGCCCACTCGAAAGCCGGCAGGATGAGTCTGGGTGGTATCAAGTCGCCCGCCCCTGGAAGTCTGTC
The DNA here is from genome assembly GCA_020736565.1 of Coprinopsis sp. MPI-PUGE-AT-0042. Taxonomy (NCBI): domain Eukaryota; kingdom Fungi; phylum Basidiomycota; class Agaricomycetes; order Agaricales; family Psathyrellaceae; genus Coprinopsis; species Coprinopsis sp. MPI-PUGE-AT-0042. The sequence continues at coordinate 181,341 of JAHBOF010000041.1, read as the reverse complement.
TATTAGCGGAATGAAGTCGCCTGGACTGTCCATCAGCGGTATGCGTTCACCCAGCGTTCTGTCCGCCAGGAACAGCCTGTCCCCTCTTCCTGGTGCTTCATTTGCAATTCGCTTTGGCCAGGCGGCGATTTTGACGGCTCCACCCAAGCTGGTGGCGATTGTCGAGACGCCGGATGTGGCAGTTGGCGCTGTTGACCCGCTGAAGAGACGAGTGGTGACTGCGACGAGGTTCAGTTCTCGAGCTGGGGCTGACCGAAGGGTATGTTCATCCATTGTTCCCTTTCGCTCTCTAAACTAATACATCTTCACAAAGGTCTTCTTGACCACGCATCGGGACAAGCAAACCGCCAAATCGACAGGGTTTAGCAGCCGCGACAGCGACGCTTCCGAGGAAGACGAAGATGCCGACTTGCGAGCTATCATCGAGCTCGATACACCAGCCGAAGCGCCTGTGGACATCAACTCGGACGTGACAGCGCTGACGGGTGTCTGGTCTGCGGTGTCTGATGGACTGGCGGCGGGACATGGGCCTGTGACAGGTCTGAAGGGACAGCTGCCGCACAAGTTTGGAGGGCTTGCGACGCCGGAGAAGAACCCCATGTCGATGCAGTTGAGTCATGAGGAGGTGGTTGTTGGTTGTGCGGATGGGACGATCTAGTGAGTTTACCCCTTTTTCGTGTGAGAAGGAAGAAGGCTAAATGGTTAATTCTTCTTCTAGTGTGATGAACTTTTTGGGATATGATTATCGCAAGGAAAAGGTTCAGATTGAAGTTGGTGAGGAGGATTATGATGATACATTTTCTTAGATACCCACCAGCAGTACATGATAGACTGTGCTGCTTCTTACTATTCAGGCTGGAATTTGGCCCCGCGTGCTGTTTCGACGATTTAACTTTGTGGATTGACACTGTTCTTCCAAAGTTTATCCTTGCCTCCTGCTCTAGAATGATACGAAGAGTCCATTTGTCTCGACATTGGTACATGCGAATGGTAATAATGTTACAGTGGCACGTTGGTCTTGTATGCCTTGAAACTTCTGGGAGAATGCTACTTTAGCGTCCTCGTTGTAAGGAACAGGGAGTGCAAAAGCTCACTCTGCCTTGGGCTCACTACGATGCGCAAGCCCCGCGTTCTCAAACCAAATTAGGATCTGCCATGAGCAGCCTCGCCTGTTGGACCCTTTGCCTTGGCTCCTGTACTCGACCCACTGCTCTTCTCGCCACCCTGCGTCTTGTACGACGAGCCCTCAACACTCTCGTACCCCTCCTTCTTTCCCTTCGCCATATCCACATCCGCATAACTCTTCCTGCTCTCCAGACTTGGGATCTGCTCGGAAGGTTTCTGTACAGTATCACTTGTCGTGTCAATCTTGTAGACGGTGCTTTCGGATGGTGGGGGTGTGGCGTCTACGTCGTCTTTGGCGTATGTGTCTGTGGTGTGCTTTGCCGCTGCGAATCGTTGGGCGGATGAGTGGAGGGCACGACGGCGAGCTGCAGCGGTCGCTGCGCTCGAGCCGGAGACGGTGGTGCGGATTGTTGAGAAGAACATTGTTGTTTGCTTGGGGTATAAAGAGCCTTTGAGTTTGATGTTTGAGTTGAGTTAAAGAGAACAAAAGTTAGGAAATGTGCGGTTTATATACTTGAGAAGCGCAGGGTTGCAGTGCGCACTGACCATTTGATGGCTGATGTCATTGGTGGTGTGAGAGCATGACACTTCTCTCGCTCCTCGTCCAACGTGTCTCGGGGAGATGCTTGACAACGAGAATGCTCGACGCAGGGTTGATACCTGTCGAGACTGAGGGCGTTTCTGAGGCAAAATCATCACGAAGCAAAGCAGGCGATGACGAGCGATCGACCCATGGCCATCATGACCAAAGTGGCGCGTCGCGTCGCGTAGCTTTGCCCCGAATGTCAAATTAGGGGTGTCTTGGCTGGATAGATTTACTGAGGACTGTGCTGAAGAGGATAGAACATGTCTGATTAATCGGTCTTTGATGTTTAACGACCTTAGTCTATCGGCTCAAGCTTTATGACAGATATTACTTCCCTCCATCCACACTGCAATCGCGGCACCCCTAAGATTGCTCAAAGGCGCTCTGGAGTGGCGCTAATCTTTGCCTGTACGCGCTTTCCGGTATGCAGTCAACCGTTCAATGTTACTCGAAACGGACCACTGTCGAAACTTTTGTGGACGAACATATCCCGGTAAGTTACAGGCGTTTTGTCTGATGTTGGGCGCTTATAAGTTATAGGAAGCCACGCAGGCCCAGTGCTACCTTGAAAGCATGGGGTGATTATGTCCTTCCCATGCAGTTATAAAGGACGTGAGCCACTTGTTTACGGCCTCTGTAATGTACAACTCCCCTCGATTGATCAGGGCTGAGTGCCCGCATGGTGCGCATGCACCAGCTGACCACAAGTTCGCTTCTTCGCGTCGAATGGGAACCGAGGATGAGATGCCACGATGATATCGAAGAGGTACCTTGCATATTCCGTATATCTGTGAGTCCCAGGAGGAAGACCGGTGCTCACATCATCTGAAGCTGCACACACTGACAGACACTCATTCTCGTCCTTTGCTGGAGGAAAGAGGTGGGCGTGTGAAAGTTTTAAAGCGGCACTTCAAGAACGTGATCCCTGCATGCTTCGAACATCTTGCCAACGAACTCGAATATTTCCGTCCTTATCTCGAAGAGATGCTGCCAGTGCGGTGGATTTGTACCAGCAACTGACCCCCAGCATATGGTCGCTCTTATGGCATGCGTGACAGCTGGTATGCGTGCTCCAGTCTCCGGGGACTCAACTCACCAACTCCCCACAAACACCGTTCACCTCATGACTATTCTCGATTGTGAGCTCGCTTCAGCTACTGATCCATGAAAATTCCACCTGGTGCTGCACTGCGTCCCTTGGCTCTTATGAGCTAACCCACTTTAGATGATATAGAGTGGCCAAGGTTCATAGTGGCGTCTTGAATACTGATCACGACATTGACGGTGCCACGCAGTCGACCTTGTGTGTTCCACATCGACGAAGGGTATTTATTGCGCTATCTCTAGCTTATTTCGCGATTTCGACGCCGCGGTGAGCACTGCTCGTGCTACAACGACCTTCGGAGAAGGTGTTCCCATGTGGTGTTTTCAACATCCCAAGGGTTCTCAGGCATGATAGGCGCATGGGCCACGCGCTTCCGCTGCCTTTCGAGCGCCTGAACTTTCTCTTGGCTCGTTCTTCTGAATATCCAATGGAAGAAGAACGGGTGATGTCTGAATTGCCTAGAGGAACGTTCACAAGATTGTTCTTCTATCGACTCGTTCCTCAATTCTTCAGGTATGTCTCCGTCTATATAAACGTCAGTCATGTCGCCTTTTCTATTTCTTTGTCGTCCCTGTCCCTCCTTGAACGACATCTGACCCATCCTCGGTGAAATGTTGTTCTCTGGCGTCTTCGCTCTCTTCGCCGTGGTGTTGCCAGCCATCGCTGTGCCCGTTCGTGACCACACGACGGGTTACAATGGTGTCAAGGTCCTCCGTATCCCTACCGGTAACAGCACCGCTAGGCTCGATACCCTCATTGACAGCCTCGACTTGGACGTCTGGACCCACTCGTCCCGTCCCAACTCCCACATCGATGTCCAGGTGCCAAAGGACGTCTACACGTCCTTCACCTCCAAGGTCAACAGCATCCTCAAGGAGGAGGGTGTCACGTACCCTGTTGAGGTCATGCACGAGGACCTTGGCGCCAGCATCCGCAAGGAAGCTGAGGGCATCGTCTCCTCGGCTGACTTTACCGCCCAAGGTAAGCAAGACAAACCATCCCCAGTATTCAGCCTTCTCATAGATATCTCAATTAGCTGGGCTGGCTAACAACGCATGGTGGAATGCCTACCACCCCATCGCCGACCATTTCACCTTCCTCGACGACCTCGTCGCCACTTTCCCCAACAACGCCAAGATTGTCACCAGTGGTACCTCTGTCGGTGGTCGCAGCATCAAGGGTGTGAACATCTTGGCTCCAGCGGCTCTGGAACCAAGCCCGCCATCATCTGGCACGGAACCGTCCACGCTCGCGAGTGGATCTCCTCCATGGTACGCGAAGAAGACTCTGTTACCCGTGTATTGGTATACTCACTCGTTGAGGCAGACCGTCGAGTACATTGCATACAACCTCCTCAACAACTATGCCAACTCGACTGAGGTCAAGAGCATCGTCGACAAGTACGACTTTTACATCTTCCCCATCGTCAACCCCGATGGTAAGCGCATATGTCTGATTGATCGGTTGGCCATGTCATTTAACCCTCTCGCAGGTTTCGCCTTCTCCCAGACCAGCACCCGTCTCTGGAGGAAGAAACAGGTCGGTGCCACCCTCAGGCAGCACCTGCTACGGTCGTGATATCAACCGGTAAGCCCACTCTATCACCCAAGTTTCAAAGAGATGCTCACCTCCGCCCTCACAGTAACTGGAACGTCGCTTGGTCCCAGACCAATGGAGCATCCACCAGCCCCTGCTCCGAGACTTACAAGGGTCTCGCTCCCGTCGATGCCCCCGAGACCCAGGGTCTTCAAGCTTTTGTGAACGCTCGTGCCCAGTCCTCTGTTGGAGCAAAGATGTACATCGACTGGCACTCTTACGGCCAATACGCCTTGTATGGTAAGCTGATCTCTTCAGACTTGATGAATCTACATGCTCACCGTTGCTTGAAGCCTATGGTTACAACTGCTCAAAGGTCGCCCCTGACGCCACCGAGCTTAACAGCCTCGCAGCAGGCTGGACTTCGACTGTCCGAAACGTCTTTGGAACCCGCTACACCTACGGCCCCAGTTGCTCAACTCTCTATGCTACCACTGGTTCCTCTGTCGACTATGCTTACGACGTTGCGTAAGTTTTCTCTCTCCCTCTCTCTCTCTCCCTTTCAATGCTTTAAGGGCTCTTGCTAACAACTTTCGCAGTAAAATCAAGTACTCGTACACCATCGAGCTCCGTGACACTGGTTCCAGTGGCTTTGTCCTCCCGGCTAACCAGATCCGCCCAACGGGCGAAGAGTCCTGGGCTGGTATCAAGTACTTGCTCGCCAACTTGCAGTAATGTTGCAATCTTGGCCTATAACGACCTACGATGAGTGTATCCGTAACACAACCAAAAATGAAATGACGACTTCGAAACCTATGTATTTGATCCCTATCTTGCTGAGCGTTAACACGCGTCGCGTCCTTATATTGGTACCCCTATCGCCGCAGTTGCCTCGTTCGTACTGTCAATGAATATGGCGTGGGATGCTGCCAGTTGCAACAACTTTTCAAGTTTGAGTCACAAAGAAGCAGCTCTGAACATAGCAACACTTGCTTATTGTCTCGCTTACCATGTCGACAGGAGCAACAAAGCGATGTTGTTGCGACAGGCCACAGTCCTGCGCCGATATAAAGACCTCCCTTCAGTGTCCTACTGAGGCTGTCTCATCTGCCTATAACTGCTTTACTTTCACGCTGTTCACTGAGATGAACACCTTGAAATCCAACCAAAAGCCCTTCTTGGTTGCCTGCGACGACTTGCACCCACCGAACGGTTCGTGATTTTCCCAAACGCCTATGTTTTGCAACCTGACCCTCATTCATTGCAGACCCTCGGGTCTGGGTGACATACCATCCACCGCACAGCAACAATGAGTCTGAAGGTTTCTTCAACTGTCGAATCGTTTCAACGGAAGCGAATGCAAGAGCCCTACTGCCATGGTGGTACATCACCAACGTCAATCCCGCTGGAACTGCCTTGCTCGTTGTTCTCTTTGTTGCCCTGGCTGCTCTTCTGTTCAGACTGAGTTTGAGAGTGGTGGAAGCTGCGTTGGCTAGCATGGAGGTTACGATCGATAAGTTGAGGGAACTTCTTGAGACCTCCAAAAGGACAGACAAGAAGGCGAATCAGGTACAATAGCCTCAGGCTGGTCGCCTGGATCGTGTGGATTGAATGCTTCATGTCGATATCGATAAGTTGAAGTATACTCAGATAAGAATTGTACTTGGATATTCACTCAAAGATCGGACAGTTTTGGAATGCTATTAGAGCTATGAAAAATGCAATATCCCCTATCTTTTAACCCTCGATGCACTCGCTAACAATCTGTGGCGCACGGGGCTCTTGCTTGCATCTGGCGAGCGTTCCTTCCCCCTACCTTACCAAGATCCCCCTAAAGCTTCTTTTCTTCGGTCTGAGATAGAGATCCATCGCGGGGGCTGGAGGTGGTCTGCTTCTCAGCATCGTCGGCTGAGGTATTGACGAGACCAATCTTGGTATCGTGGAAGCTATCAACAACGCTCCTGTATTTGGGAGCAAAGTTGACGGCCAGAGAGTAAGTCCAGGCCGCCAAAAAGAAGATCAATGGGACGACCATGGCAAAGGCCGTTGGGGCATATCCTGTCTCCGGTACAGCCTCCCCTCGAGAATCGGCGGCCACAAAGAGCAATGGGGGAACGACGGCACCACCTGCCACACCGGCAACGATGAAACCAGACCCGCGCTTGGAGTATTTGCCCAGGCCACGCATACCCAGGGCCACGATCGTGGGGAAGATAATGGACTCGAAGAACAAGACGACATAGAGCATGCTCATGCCGGTGTTGCCGCGCTCAGTAATGGTAGGAATCAAGAAGATGCTGCCTGAAATTAGCCACATTATTGATATCTACGAAATTTGTAGAAGACTCACAAGCAAGCAGTCATGAAGACCAAGAAGACCCATCGTGGCTTCACAAACTTCATGATGGCAGAGCCCACAAAACGGCCGAACGTGAAAGTACCTTGCGCTCCCGCGAGGAATCGTGCAGCATCTGAAGAGCTTGTGCGTGCACCGTTTATGAAACGCGTCTCGGTCACATAGTTGATGAAGGCTCCTGCAATGCCAACCTGAGCGCCGGTGTAGCAAAATTGGGCGAAGGTGGCATGGAAGAGGCGGTATTGCTTGCGGAAAGGCTTGACGTCAGTTCCTGCGTGCGTGACCGAAGCCTGGAAAGCCATGTCGGCATCTGTGATTTCGGGAATCTAAATCGAGAGTCAACGAGGTGATCAGCGCAGGAAAAGGTCGAGCCTACTGGGGAGAAGTAAAAGACGACCGCAAGGACGAACACGAAGCACGCAATAGCGAGGTAAACCCACTGTACGCTCTTGAGATCATCCGTGTCCTCCCCAATATTCTTGAAGAAAACATAGGATCCAAGGACAGGGGCAACCACGGTACCAATGCCATTGAAGGCCTGTGCAATGTTGATACGAAGTTCTGAATGCTTGGGGGGTCCGCAAACGGCAACTAGCAGCCCTGTTAGTAAAACAAGGTAGTTGGAGATTCTGCGATATCGACGTACGGTAGGGGTTGGCGGCCGTCTCAAGCGATCCCAGCCCATTTCCAATAACGAAAGTCGCTGCACAGAAACCGCCAAAGGATCGGTAAACGAGACATGGCCAGGCCAACAGAGCTCCAACTCCGTAGAGGAAGAGACCCCAGATAAACACTGCCTTGTATCCCCAGTGTCGGAGCAGCCAGTTGGCGTGGCCAAGTGAGGCAAATGGGTAGGCGCCAAAATAAGCTGCCTGTAGTCCAGAAGAGCGAGCACGAGTTATGCCGAGGGTCTCTTGAAAATGCTTGTTCAATGTATCAATGAGGCCGTATGAAAATCCCTACAGGAATTTTTAGGGTTGTTGGCACCGATGAAGAGGAGCTGCTCACCCAGAGGAAGAATAGAATTGTAACGAGGCAAAGTGGATAGATTGAAGCCCGCAGAGTCAGCTCTGCAGCACTTGTGCGCTGGTCGTCGCGAGTTCTCAATGTAGGACGCTTGAAAAAACCCATTTTGTTGCAGGGGTTGGTGACTGTACCCTAAAGAGCAGAGACCTGAGGCCGGGGGAAGGTCGTTCAAGCAATCCAGTCGTGATATCATAGATGCATATGGCTTCCCGCCGGTTTGGGAACCCCATGATCCCAGATGACCCCGTGGTGGTAGCCATATGCATGCTTCTTTTATTTATGGTGAAAAATTAGCCATTTATGGGAATATCCTTGTTTATCCCGCGATTTTGGGTGGAGATCGGTTGGTGCTTCTCTGGGGAAAACATGGGACTCCGTAGAGGCTAGAGCACGGTAGGCTGAGGTCCGAAACGGAGGTGACCCCTATCGAATTGCAATTTTGGCGCTAAACATGGTTCATTGTTATAAGTCTAAGCTCGCGAAAGCACACCCGCGTTTCTAGTATTCAGGTGGTGATGGTGAGATTCCAAGCTGCTTTGATCAAGTCAGCCGCCCTTTCAGCGATTGCGTATACCGGAGCTTGGGTATGACCAGATGGAACATATGGCTAAAGAGCAGGATGGTGTCAATCAGCACAGTTTATCCAAGTGGTTTTGTAACTTACCAAAACAGAGGCGTCCACGATTCGAAGGCCTGAGATGGCCTTGACCTTCAAGTCGGGATCGACCACGCCATACGGGGCGCCAGGAGGAGACATGGAAGCCGTCCCAACCGGATGACAACCTTGCCGAGCAGTACTGCGGATGAGTTCATAAAACTCCTCGTCGGTTTGAGCTCCGGAAGTGGAAGTCAGATTCCACTCTGCCCAAGTGGACGCAGAAAGCAGGCGGTCCACCATCTTGAACGCCCTCCGCATTGCCAATAGGTCGAAGTCCGATTCGAGCATATTTGCATCGATGAGAGGGTCCGCTGAAGGTTCGCTTGCATTGAGGGTGACCGAACCGCCTGGGGAAAGAGTGAGAATGGGCAGGAGGGGCGCGTACGGAAGTCTCACGAGATTTAGGTGTAGCCAGCAGCACCCAGATACTGAAGATTGGGCCAGGCGACGGGTATAGGCCACGGTTGAAGAAAATCAATTCAAAATGCGGGGTATCTGTCCCGGCAGCAGGGTCGTCGAAACGTTTCCAGGCTTCCCAGTCCTGAGGCAAACGAACCCAGCCCAATGTATTCATGCCAGTGCTGCTCAGCGGACCACTTTTATTGCCGAGCCACTGCGCTAGCATATCCTTTCGATGGACCTCGCTGGAATATCTGTGGGCTTTTGTGAGAATGTCGATCGCCTCCCCCTTCAAAAACACTCACGGGTCAATTAGGCTGTCTACGCCAATGTTCCACGATAAGGGAACATAAACATGATCAACAAGATTCTTTCCGACACTGGGAAGGGCATGTACGGGCTCTACTCCTGCCTTTCTGAGGTCTGCAGGGTCCCCGATTCCCGACAGAAGGAGTAGATGGGGTGTGCCATAGGCTCCAGCGCAAAGGATAACCTCTTTTGAGGCCTTAACCTGATAAACAAGTTCTGGACAACGTGTCAGAAGAGAAATTCATGCAACAAAAGACTACACACCAGTGGTGCTGTTCTCCTTGCGGAAAGCAACGGTTCGGAAAGCAGGTTTACGCTTGTCATCCTTCCTTTTGGTTTGACGTAAACTGGTAACTCGATGGTTGACCAAAACGTGGAGATTGTTACGTGACATCTGAGAGGGACCCAGATAAGCAGTAGCTGAGGTGACACGGGTACCATTTGCGATCGTTGACTGTGCCCAACCTATGCCAGGCACACCAATCAGCCCATGCAACGCTAGGAGAATGTACCACTTGCCTAAGCCCATGGGTTTTCCATCATTCATGTCCAAGTCAAACTTGAATTCGCCACCCAACTCCCGGCTTGCTTCCATCACCTTGGTGTCCACAGCTTCGGGAGCTCCAGAGAGGCTCACTCCCAGCACACCTTGGTCTGAATGGAAGGCAGGGTCGTATTGTCCCCCCGTGTTGTGAGCATCCGATGGAGTAGTCCACCTCTCAGACTTGAGATGGCCTCAGTGTTGTCATGCGCCAGACATATTTGTTGTAACTCTACCTTGAGGAAGTACGGTAGAATGCGATTCCAAGCCCAACCGTCATCGCCAGTGACCTTAGCATAGCGATTCCAATCTTCAGTTGACCCCCTGGTGTAAATTAGACCATCTATGGCGCAGTTAGATTCATCTATCGCTACAGCAGAGAAGAAGAATGCTTACTGGTCGCGCTGCTGCCACCCAGTCCGCGACCACTGGCGAGGTGCTCCGTCCTATTATTCAATGCAGGTTGCGGGACATTTGTGAAAGCCCAATCGAGCTCAGTACCGTACAAACTGAACACGTGTGCAGGCACGGCCGAGTCAAGAACGCCTTCGGAGCTGAGAAAAAGGAAGGTAAGCGTGTGCATCGTTGGAACAGCCTTTTGGACTTACCGTCCCCCGACTTCAATCAGCAAGACATTGATTGAGGGTATTTCTGACAGTCGGCTTGCTAAAGTAGAACCAGCAGTTCCCCCTGACGACGTTTCAGTGAGGAGCCACAGTTGAGAGGATTAGCGCATAGTACCACCGACAATAACGAAATCGTATTCCGTCGGAGGGAACCACGAAAAGTCGTTGGCCAGAAGAGCAAAGGCAGGAAGCAAGTGCAGAAAGGCCACAGCGCACGTCGCTACTAGTAGAGCAGAGGGTGAGAAGGGCACCATGATTGCCAAACCGTTAGGGATGTGGAAGGAACGCCCTCGAGCTCTGCAAAGCCTCCTATAGGGGCCTTTTGAGCCCAGAGTTCATGGCGCATAAAGAGCGATTCCATCGACGAAGAATTCTTGAAAGAACTGTGGACTGAGGATCAACAAGGATTCTTGTCAAACGTCTTTCCCAAACCAGACTTCGCCAGCGTGTTTTTGACAGAGAAATCGCTGCTTCTCCGATGGTGGTCGTGCTAATCTTCGAACGACCTTGATGTCTGGTACATTCTGCATCAAACTGATTTTAGTCGGCGATTGGTTCGAGCTTCGACCAACGATCGACCATACGATTTAGGCAACCACTTTCATTGCATCAGTCTAATACTCGCTTGAGTCGTCCACGGCGTTCACATGTTCTCTTGTAATAATGCACTTTTATCACAGTACATAGATTTGCTGTGCTTCTGGAAACAGTGGGACGCGGGAGAAAGAGCTATTTCTTCTCAACTTGATCCATTATCAATAGATCCAAGCCTCCATCGACATCAGGCCCAAGATTGTTATTGACCTTATCTACCGCTGACGGTATTCTCAAAGGAATTACTCAAGAGACAGGTCTATGCCTCTCGGACTACTTTACCAGGCATGTAAAGAAGGTTGAAACCCAAGGAGGAGGTGAGACAAAGGATTAAGGAAGAAGACACTTTCTGTGAACAACTGGGAACTTGAACTGGTCTGGTTAGTGACGCGGAAGCTACATACTAGCGACAGATGCAGTTTGTCATACATTCCACCTCATTTTGGTACAGAGGGCTTCCGCTGACGAGAGAGAAGACAATGACTTAGAGGTTTCTAATTGAGATTGGGTACTCACCTTTTAGCAGGATGACCTTTAATCTCCTCCAGTCGCCTACCAACCCTTTGCCGTACTTAGCACTTGCATTCATAAGGGTGGATCGTGACCTCGAGGCGAAGCGGACCACCGCTTTTAAGTGGCACGAGAGCCTCGGAATCTAAAGCCTGTTGCATCTGAGGCCCTCCATATAGCGCGGTTATAGCATCTAGTTCTTATTATAATTTAAAAGTACAGCAACACATCTCTAGTAAGTAGGAATCAGAATTCTAGGGGTTCCAAGACGCTTTGATCAAGTCAGCTGCTCTTTCAGCAACAGCATAGACAGGAGCTTGGGTATGGCCCGTAGGGACGTACGGCTACCCATGCAAACACACTGTTAGACTGCGTGGATTCTCAGTAGCGAATCTCAACTTACCAAAACGGAGGCGTCCACAATTCGAAGGCCCGAGACCTTCTTGACCTTGAGGTCGGGATCAACAACACCATAAGATGCATCAGCGGGAGACATCGATGCGCTACCCACGGGATGGAACCCGTGCGTTGCAGTGTTGCGAATAAGGTCAAAGAAGTCTTCGTCATTGTCGATTCCAGCAACATCACCAGCGAGGGTTAGGTTCCAATCGGCCCAAGTCGACGCGGATAGGAGCCCTTCCACGGTATTGAATCCCTCCCGAAGTGCCATAATATCGAATTCCGAGTCCAACGAGCGCAAGTCGATGAGAGGATCCCCCAGCGGATCGGTTGTGTTGAGACAAACGGTTCCGCCTGAAATATTCCAGTCAGACAGTGTAGAAAAATAAAGGAAACGGGATCGACTCACGGGAAGTTGGTGTTAACAACAACGTCCACACCGATAGCGCTGGCGCAGGCTTAGGATATAGCCCAGCATTTGGAAAAATCATCTCGATGTGAGGGCTTTGTTCACCAGCAGCAGGGTCCTCGAATTGTTCCCAAGCCGGCCAGTTTTGAGGAAGTCGCGTCCAACTCAAGAGGCCAGCGCCAATGCTACTGAATGGCCCGGTGCGATCTTGCAACCATTGAGCCAGAAGCTCTTCTTGGAGAGTCGCGTTGGTAGACCTTGCAAGGGTCTGTCAGCACAAAAAGATAATTTAGCTCCTTTGAAAGAAATCGTACGGGTCGATTACATCGTTGATGCCAAGATTCCATGTATAACCAACAACGACGTGATCGGTGAGGTTCCGTCCAACATCAGGAAGGTGAGCTATAGCCTCCACCCCAGTTCGGTTGAGTTCTGCTGCGTCGCCTACGCCGGATAAAAGGAGGAGCTGGGGGGTTCCGTACGCCCCTGCGGACAGTATGACCTCCTTCGTGGCCGTCACATTGAATATGACATCTGAAACCCCTTCAGGAGACTGACGCTGGGAAGGAGAGTAGATGCCACACACCAGAGGTATTATTGTCCTTCTTGAAGGTAACAGTCCGCAAGGTAGGACCGCGACTGTCAAGCTGACAGTCACTTGGAGGCAACCGAATGGCACGATGGTTAACGAGGACATGAAGATTGGTCCGTGTGATCTGAGAAGCACCGAGATACGCTGTCGCTGAGCTGGCGCGGGTCCCATTTTCCACCGTTGATTGTGTCCAGCCTAAATAAGAGCAACAGCGCATGGATGAGCTATGTTCAGAACCGATTTCGAGCCAGTCTCACCGATTCCTAAAGGCGAGCCATCATTCATATCCAAATCATACTTGAACTCGCCTCCCAACTCCAGACTCGCGTTGAGAAGTTTGTCGTTGATAGCTTCGCGGACTCCGGAGAGGCTCGTACCGAGCAGGCCATTGTCAGAATGAAACGCAGAACCAACTTTCCCAGTTGTATCATGTCCGTCAGACGGTCTGCTCCATTTCTCTCCCTTGTATATGAGTCAATCACTGACCTAGTGCCGTGAAACACAATTCATACCTTGAGGAAATACGGAAGTATATTATCCCATGCCCAGCCTGCGTCTCTGGTTACTGCAGCATACCGATCCCAGTCATTTGACGATCCTCTTGTGTATACCTGCCAATCTTTGGAAAGTTTAGTCGCAAGCGATATCAATGGGCAGCAGAACAAGTGAACGTACTGATAGAACTGCTACCCCCCAGTACACGCCCCCTGGGGATGGAGTCCGTTCGATTGTTTAGACCAATCTGCGGCACACTGGTATAGCGCCAATCAAACTCGCCGCCAGACAACCGGGGAGTGTATTGAGGTACTTCCAATTCGAGGTGACCTCGGTTACTAGAGGAGCAGTTCCATCAACTATCATATACCATCCTCGATGCAAATGAAAACTCACTTAGGTCCGGCTTCAACTAGCAAGACGTTAAAGGATGGGTTCTCAGACAACCGGCTTGCGACTACACAGCCGGCCGTCCCGCCTGCAGAGGAAAGAAGGTAAAATTTCAGTGTACCCCCTTGCAGTAGCCAAGAACGCACCTCCAACAATAACAAAGTCATATTCGGTTGTTGGCAACGAGGAGAAATCTTCAGCCAAAAGTGAAGCCGCGGGTAGTGCATGCAAGGCGAGCAAAATGGCCGCAAAACGTAACAGACTCAGAATTCCCATTTCTCTGGCAGAGGAGATGATGTTGCTGCTCGTTCACCAAGTGAGTCCTACTTATACGAGCTAGACACCGCACACAGCATTGAGAACTTGCTACTCAAGAAAGTAGAAATCTGCGAGAGAGGCGGGAAGTCCAAGATAGATGTGTTGTCTCTCGGTGATTCATGTAAGGAATGTACTTCAAATGTGGATGCCTAAAGTTAAGGCGGTATTCATCAATAGAGCGAATTCACCATGAGCACGCAACGGATAGCGACAAATTATAATTGCAATTTACACTTACCTTACCCAGCGTCGCGTTTGTGCCATTGAGTGCAGTGACTCCCGGTGGAGAAGCATATCAGCCATAGATGGAGAGGTTAACTTGCTATCTCTCGTGTTTCATGCGCAGAAGCCAATCTTTGTCAAAGGAGTTTTGCTCGATCTGCGCGTAAAGTTTGAGTGCCTATTCATGCTGATAATCAGCGGGTCTTTCAGGGCTCCTACCCGGCTTTGAGTGGGCACGATCTGTTCCCGCATCCCGCTGAGCATGAGGATGGAGATCGTGGCGGGGATGAGAGGGGTTTCATTGATAGGTTCTATTTCTGATGACGGAGGAAGGAAACGGAGGAGAGGGCTGGAATGGCGTTGGGGATTAGAGTGGGGAGGGAGGTGAAGGTGTTCTCAAAGATGAGGGCAGAAAACTGGGGGCTTGTTAATGGGTATGATATGTGAGACTTGAGATACGGAAACCTGACCTTGGTAGGATTTCGACTAACAAGGCCGATGGATACTATTCCGCCAATGGATTGACCGCACAGAATCTGCAATGGGGTTTAGACGCCCCCGACTATTCGAATGAAAGAATACCAACAGCATTGGTCTTTCGCGAGCACTGGGTGCCCCATAAGGTAGTCGAGCACCGTCTGAGCACCTATCTGAAGGCCTGGTACCGGGGCTAAGGCCCATGTTGGGCAACAATGGATGACCTTTCTCGGATGGAGACCCTTCAGACTTGCCATATCTTTAGCGAAAATGAGCTTCTGTCTGGCCAAACCGTATCAGGAAAACGTTCCCTCTGCACGACGTCCTCAAGACAATGCACCAGAACCGCATGTAGAATATCTTTGCCAGTGGTATTCGATGCCCATGATTCCCTCCATTCCCGTGAAGTATGATAATCGCTGGTCGGTCAGAGAATCTACCCGCAACAACAAGGCGATAGATAAGCTCGGAGGGAATACGCCTAGAAATACCAACCTGAATGCACCTGGTCGTCGGTCGCATATGACCTGTTTAGAACATATGCGTCTTTATACTGATCAGTGTCAAGAAAATTAGATTGCATGAGGGTGCAACATCGCACCAGGACAACATCTTTTGTCTTCAGTGGTAAGTCATATGGCATGCCCCATTCTCGTGGTGTTGGGACGTCTGTAGTTGCAAATAAGCCGCGTATCCCGCCTATACAGTACTTGACCTTACTTAACTATCCTGAAATTCCGCTCTGGGGCTGTCGTGCTGTGCACATGGGAGTATCACCAGACGGAACATACGGCTAATCCGCACGGTTTAATCAAGATATTCGCTACTTACCATAACAGAGGCGTCACTGAGTCGAAGGCCAGAGGTAGCCTTGACCTTCAAGTCGGGATCAAACACGCCATAAAGGGCGCCAAAGGGGACATTGAAGCAGTCCCGACAGGATGACAACCTTGCCGAGAAGTATCGCGGATGAATTCGTAAAGCTCCTTTTCAGTCCGAGCCCCAGAAGTAGAAGCGAGATTCTACTCTCTAAGTGGATGCAAAAAACAGGCGGTCCACCACCCTGTACACTCTCCGCATTGCCAACAGGTCAAAGTCGGCCTCAAGGAGATGGGCTATTCCATAGGCTCCGGCACAAAGAACCTATTTCGAGTTCATAGCCTGATAAGAATGGTCTGTCCACTAGGTTAGAAGGCAGATACATACAGAAACGCACTACCCACCTGAGGCGTTGTTCCCCTTGCGGAAAGTCGTGGTTCAGAAAGCAGGTTTACTTTTGTCGACAGCTTCTTCGGTTTGAAGCAAGCTGCTAATAACCTGATCGTTGAGTTGGTAAGTGACCCTGAGAAGGGCTCAGATTAGCAGCAGCTGAGGTGACACAGGTACTGGTCGCAATCGTTGACTGGACCCAACCGGTGCAAGGTACACCCGTCAGCCCCGCTCGGCGTACCTATGCTACGAGAGTATACCAAGCCCAGGGGCCCTAATGCATCATTCACGCCCAAGTCAAACTTGGATTAACACCACCCAACTCTCGGCTCGCTTCCATCACCCTACCGTCCAAAGCCTTGGGAACTCCAGAGAGGCTCACCCCTGAATGGAAGGCAGGGTAGTATTGTCCCCTCTGTATGAGGGTAGGCGGCAAACTGTCCGACCCCAGACAGTCCCGCGGCTAATTCCGGATATCAACACGTACCCACGGACGAATGCGAAGTTGAGCGCTTGCTCGCGAGTATATACGAGAAGTGTCGTGTAGGATTATCATAGGTGTGATCTGACAGTTATAAAACCGTCGGATAGGAAATAAACCATCGCATTGCTAAACCGTCGGATGACGGCCACGCGGAGTTGCCCACCCAAGCGTGCGCTCCTTCCCCATTCTAGCTCATCTCCGACAACTGTGTGATTCGTCCTGCGCCTACTAGTGTACCATTGCATAGCACCCAGCACAGCTATTGCCTACTTTACAGCAGTTCGCGGAACATAGGGCGCGGCGCGGATTTCGCGCATTTTTGACACGCGACGGCCCCTAAAATGAATCCCTTCGTATCTCGCTCATTATTGAACAGATTGCCGATTTTTTTGCTCCATTATATACAGTTTGCAATTTTGAATCCATAGATACCAAATTCATAAAGGAATTGAAGAGTTTCGACAGCCTCTCCTCGCGTTAGCCTTTTGCCTGCTGCGTTGGGACTGTGACCAAATCCCTTGTAGTTATCTTGCGTCTGGCTGCGAATGAGCCATTTGAATGTGTGATACAAGCATTTTGGCAGACTTATCGGCAGTACATACATGCATGGAGGGCTTTATTGGATAAAATTCTGAGGGACAGCCTAACCTCTGCACACTGGCAGACCACCTTTGGAAATCAGCTATTTTTTGAAGGCTCTGAGCCGAGATTGACCTTTAGAATAGTTCCAACATGCGCTGGATGAGCTTTAGGCACTATATATATGTAATTTTGGCT
Source organism: Coprinopsis sp. MPI-PUGE-AT-0042 (assembly GCA_020736565.1). Classification (NCBI taxonomy): domain Eukaryota; kingdom Fungi; phylum Basidiomycota; class Agaricomycetes; order Agaricales; family Psathyrellaceae; genus Coprinopsis; species Coprinopsis sp. MPI-PUGE-AT-0042. Next base: position 164,198 of record JAHBOF010000041.1, on the reverse strand, counting down.
TTGGGCGAAAACCTACGAGCCTCGAATGTTGCCAGCGAAGCACTTCTAGCAGCTTCCGTAGCTGCACGCAATGAGCCCTTTTGGACAATTGCGTCGCCGTTAGCAGTTATAGACCTTCTACAAGATCCATTGATACATTTTTTGAAGGCCACCGCCCTTGAATAATGCTCAAAGCGACAGGGGGGTGATCGGGGGTACAACCAGGAACTGGCGCGTGTCGCAAGGCAGATGACTGGGCACTACCCTCTCTATACGTGCCTTAAGGGATTTAATGCTCTTTTGGTATATCTTTAGTATTCTTTCTACCTTGATCAGGGCTATATTCTGCCCTTGCATTCGCAGATTTCAATCACCCGTTGCAGGCGTGACGCAAAGTACTCCGAACAAGAAATTGTGCTGTTTTGAGGGAGAAATTTTTATCATTACAATCCCCTACATAACGCGAGTAGAATACAGCCAAAATCTTAGCAAACCGCAGGTATTCGAGTGAGCTACGAAGGAATTTGTCTGAGGCGCGATCGGGTGTCAAAAATGCGCGAAATCCGCGCCGCGCCTTATGTTCCGCGAATTGCTGTAAGTTAATTACTCAAATATCAATGGATGCCAGTGACATCTTTAGTGCGAACTCAGATTCATTACAACAGTTTACTGTTTTTCGTTGAGAACGGGACCAGCATAAATGTGCTTTCAGACGCCCCGAAAGCTAGGAACATGTCATACGTTGGGGTATCGCCGAGATATACGACTATGCTGGCACGAATACACAATAAGCGCCGGCCACTTGAGTTCAAATCCCGATGCACAAGCGGCAACAGGCGGGGCTTGTGGTGCAAGACACCCAGAAGAGAAAGTGATGCACATGGAGCGGAGGCTCGCTTGACTTTACATCTCGATCTCGGGGGGATCCTGCAAGGGGAGCGCGCGTATTAATCCGACAGTTTTACTTCAATCTGACGGTTTTCTGAACCGTCGGATTTAATCCTATACAACACTTTTTGTCATCCCCCCTTACTCGTCGGCGTACCTCTGTAACCTCTGCGCTGTGTCGCCCAATCCCAATCGCTGGAGTTTTCCCGAACAGCGCTTGGCGTTTCAAACCAGACGGAGAGAGCCCCACTACAATGGTGAGCAGGGCTTCCATCAGAATTTGGGACGTGTTAACAAGATGCAGTACCCAGACTTTTCCTTCGAGGACAAGACCGAAGACGCATTGCCAAGACTCTGCCACTTCGCACGGAAGGTCGAGTCAATCTGCTACGATTATTCCTGGTGAATCAGCGGCGGTACAATCCGCTGGCGGCTTCACTACGCTGCTCTTCGAGCCATTAATCGTCAGCCGTCGTTCTCGTACCCTCTTTTGCCAACCGTCAGGGGTATGCAACTGCGAATCTGTCCATCATCGCATATGAGATTCGCCTTCAATGGTCAGTCCGTACCTGGCCGTATTACCAACCGACGGTGGACGGCCTTGGCGAATCGTGTTGCCAACATTGTACCCCAGCTCTCGAGTTTTAAATTCCGGCTTGACGAGGTGGGACAGAAAGATTTGGGCTGGACGGATACCAGCACTTCTCAACGCCTTCACTCATTTCCCGTCTCTCTCTTCCCAGCTCCGGTTCGCGCATTTGTTACTGCCAAGGGCGGGCTGGAGGACCCCATCTCATGCCCTATGCTGACTGCCTGGTCGTGCCCAAGCCTCGTCCATCGGGAACGAGAAGTTCAAGGGAACCATCAAGATCGGAAAAGCTGCTAGCGTCACTAGCGAGGAGGTGACAATGGAAGAGGCGAGGTCGTCCTGGAAGGAGGCGCCGAGAGTCCGCCCTAAACTATCCTCGTCCTCGCCATAGGCAACACATGGAACGGACCCTCAACCCCCCTAATAGTGATTTCAGCAACTGCAATGCCTACCTGATGATTGAAGAACCAAGTTTAACGCTGCAAAGGACGTCGTGCTCGTCGGTGGGGGTTCTGTTGTAGACGCCGACTCGGGGCGGCAAGCCAAATACCTCCATAGTGTCGTCCTCACTGGGTGCCGACCTACTTTGTGGTCGGCGACATCGTCGAATGGGACGGACAAAAGGCATCCGCAATTACCGGCGCACACTCTACGGCCGTTGCCACCAATGTCCTGAATCTGACCAGCGGAAGAAGTAGCGCCGATTGGTGCACCCAGACGATCAATTCGAAGGGCCTAATGGTCGAGACTATCCGTCGGAGTACAAGTTTGGGAACAACGAGACGGCATTGGCCAAGTCATGAAGAATCTAGGCTTCTATTTCTCATTCCATGATATCCTATATTTACTCTCCAAGCAACATGTATTTTACGAGCTTCTTGTTTTCCGTATTGTACTATGATACGCGACGCATTTATCAATTCGTGACCAGTCATCTAGCGAGGAGTGATGAGTTCCCCATTCATCGCATCACCCAGTATGCAGCCGGTGAAGGGTTAATCGCGCCTTGTGAACACCAAAGGGACACGGAGAGGACTAGATGGATGGTTCAATGGATGTTAGATCTTGAGGAAACGCAAAACTATAACCAATTACTCACACCAGGGTGGCGCTAGCCCTAGTAGCAGTGATTCTGGCCCTCCTTTGCTCAAAGGTTTCCCCGGCAAATTGGGGGCTCTTCTTTGATGGTGACCTTGTAGCGGGAAAATATCATCGCCAGGACCGCGATCCCTTCAGTTTCGAAGAATCTGCTCGTTCATGTGTCAGAGACGGGCTCGCTAACCGCAAGAGATTACACTGACTTCCGTCCTAAACAAGCGCGTACGCCACCACTGAACGGCAAGAATGCGTCTTTGGGCCAATTAGGATCCAGGAACCGGTCAGGGTTGAATTTCTCTGGATTAGTCCAATAACGTGCTAGTGCGCATAAGCCGACGAGTGCAGACAGACAATGATGAGCTGGACGTACGGTTATGGTGAAGGGCGCCAGTGTCTAAGTAGACTTTCGTGCCCTTGGGAACGGGAATGGTAGTGGTCTCTCCCATTTGGTTTCCAATAGATAGAGTGGTGTCCTCTGCTGCCATCTTTGGAATACCGGCGACCTATGGATCGATGTATCAGCGCATGTCGGACGCCTGATTCGTAAGGAGCAGAGCTTACTGGTGGGAAGAAGCGCAGTGACTCGTAAAACACACTGGCCACGTTCAGCGATTGAGTGGAGGAAGCATATACTAATAGAGGCAAACTCACGCCATGCAGCGGGGTAGCGAGGGCATGTCCTCGTGAACCTGAAGTCCTTGGGATTAAAATTTAAAAACGAAAATGAAAGCAAAGGACTCACTGGTAGTCTTCCACCCTCCAAGACAGAGGAGAGCTCCTGGTACAGCTTTTCTTGTTCATCTTGGTAGAGAGCCAGGAGAGCGAACGTGAAGCAGAGCGTGTGCGCAACCGTCTGAAAAAGGAGGTCATGATTCGGGTCAGCATTTTTCAAGTTGACTAGACACGTACCTCGTGGCCGGCAACGAGAAAGATGAAACAATTACCTGCAGGTTATCAGTAAATTTCGGGAACAAGATGGGAATGCCATACCTCTGATCTCCTCTTCAGTCAACTGCTGGCCTTGCGCCTTGTCCCCTTTGCTTGATTCGAGCAGGATGCTGAGCAAGTCGTCACTCTCAGAGGTATCAGAGCGTGCTCGCTCCTGAAGCATTTCATTCATATACATCTAAATCCCATTTAGTCCTTGTCGAGGGCGTTGATGAGGCCGCATTTACGTACCCCGAGTTCTTTCCATGCCAATCTAGTGTGCCTCAGTTGTTTTGTGAGACCCAAAGCCCAGTCTGGTACAGCGACTTTGGTAAACATATTGTCCGACATGGAGTGCAGCGCATTTCGAAAGGTGAGCTGATGACCTTTGGGCTTGGAACCTTCCTCTTTCCAGGAAACCCTGTTGCCGAATACTAATGAAGAAGCTCAGTGTCAATCGACAGATACAAATACAGCGTTGGCTGACCTGCAGCCCCTAGCACGTAAAGGGCAATCTATTTGACTTATGGTCAGTGGCTTTACGTAGAGTAGAAGAGGCAGAAACGCACAGAATGTGTCAGCTCGAGAGCATGGTCGACCGTGATCTCCTTCTGATCTCCCCAAACATCTCCGAACAAATCGGTCACCACGCGAACTGTCTCATCCCAGACAAGCCCATTGTTACGCTTTATGAAGTCAAGGAGCATTAGAGGCATACTGAGAGGGGCGAGATAAAAGCGTACGTTGCTAAAGGCGGGCGCAGTCAATTTCTTGTACCGCCGCCACTGTTCGCCCTCTGTCGTCACTATGTTGTGGCCGTATGTCGCCAGAGCGTCGTAAACGTAGAAGTCCGTAGGCTTGCAGAAATTGACCCGGTCCCATGTAATCTCCTATGTCTATTGAGCAACTCGCCAGACGGTGTGAAGGGATTCCACTTTACCCTGATAGCAGCTGCGTCCGCGACGATATACGTGGTTTTTATCCTTCCGAACCAGGACACCTACTTTCGCTTAGCATAAACAGGTGATTGGGAAGGTAATATGACATACATCGCTGACAACGTCCCAACCAAAGCGTTCAAAGTCTGGCAAGCGGGAAGAAGTCTGTCAGTTACGATGCTTCAGGAATGAAATAGCCTTTGAGGCTCGGCCCACGTTTCATCTTGTCCTCGTGGAGATGATTGGATCCAGGCAGGATACCAGGTATGCGTGGGGTCAAGTAAGCGAGAACACTACTTGCGGAAAGGGCACGACGATGACCGGGATGGTGGCTATTGTCATGGTCAGCACAATACAGTGAGGCCAGAAGGTACATTCACTCACTTGATCGCCTTCAGCGCCGACCAATACGCGACGATTCTCTCGACGACGACAACGAGAATGCAGGAGCCCAGGATGATATGGCCAGATTCCATGGTGAATAAGGTTGTTTCAAAGACTAGCCCTGTCTTGGACAGTATTTATACTTCAGTATCTTTAGGGCTGACGGTAGAATTGTATCAACTCTTCGCTCGGCGATGTGGGTATGGGGAAGTCCTTCCAGGCCCAATAGAAGCCAGCTCACTGTGTAAGTGTGGAGGATAGAGATCAGGAAGGATTTCTGCGTGTGCGGCCATGAAAACCTGCTGATTATTGTCAAAGTCGTCAGGGGGAATGTCGGCGAGGAATCCGAGACGAAAGGCATTCGACACGGTAGATATAGCGTCCATCGACTGCTGCCTACCTCAGGCTATCAAACCAAAGCACCATTGAGCAGCTGGAGGACAAAGTCTCTCCTTCATGGAAACTCGGTAGTATGAGTTGGCGACCCCTGGCTCTTCAAGCGCCCATGCACGTGGATAGAACTCAGGATCCAGATTCTTTCGCGCAACTCGGATCGTTATTTTCGCTCATGAGCCAGTCTCTTGTCAGTAAGATATGACCATCATAGCCAGTCACCTAGATGATCATCGGTTCTGTGGACCCAGAGTCCATTCAGAATGGCTTCAAGGCATCCTGATGCTCTACAGATAGAGTGTTAATAGCGCGCTCAGAAATGGGGTCTGAGCGGAAGATAATTCAGGTCGTATTTCTTCCGACTTGCCCGGCTGGATCCACCAGGGACGATACTCTGTGTCGATGTTTAACCAACTTTTTGCTATATTTAGGAAAGGAATTCTTCTTACTTACCTGATCTGGTTTATTTATCGCTGGCAAACCGCTGTGCCTGGAGGGTCATTCCGATCCCGGTACACAAACCCGTTCTTCCAGCTCATTCCAACTCCATTCGATGATAGAACTAGGGAGTGTAGTATTTCAATGTGGTCAGTGTGTCAAGACTCAAGAGACAAGTGGCAGTAGCTAAATGTTCTGCCATGATGGAGGTCGGATGGAAAGATGTCGCGTCTACGTTAAGTATGATCAATTTCCCGCGTGGCGCGGACGCTCGTTCAGTAATAGCCTAGTATCGAAGGATTGATGAAACTTGGAAGGTATCGAGGTTCTAATCCATTTATAAGTACGATCCTTGTCCGATCCAGGCGGATTTTCTCTTTCTCTTCTCACCCCCAGTTCGCTTTGGCCAGTGAAGCGCGCTTCGGGGTCAGGCTCAGGAGGGAAAGGCTTGACCCTTGCTCGCTATCCATCAATTTGACGTAGCCGACTTGCTAGAGGTCCTCCCACTGGTGATATCCGTCTGGGCAGCGACTCAGTACTCAACTCTCGATCTCGCGAATCGCTTGGCAATTACGAAGCCTCAAATATCTTAGCGATTGAACTATGCTCGAAGCCCTTCTTCTGTTACCCGACGCTGCTACTGGTGTCGCACTCATGACTCAGAAGCCCTGCTGAGCCGATCATCTCGTTCTTGGTTCAAAGTTCCTTATGTCTCTAGTTTAGAGCCTGGAACGCACCTGAAACCCTTAACAGCCACCATTATTGTGAGGATTCTAGTTCTAGAGGTCGAGTGCGACCTTAGTTCCTTTCTGCTATGTCATGCAGATACAAGGACTTACCCAGTTTCCATTGTATGTCCACACATCCCTCCATAGGTCTGGATTTATTTGTATTGAAGCCACTCCCTAGCTACTCCAAGCTTCGAAATGTATGTAAAGTAGTATTATTTCGTATCGTTTCTATACTGTGTTCGTTCTAGCCAATAAACTTGATAATTATAGTATCTAATCCTCATTCTAAAAAGTGCAGTAACCCAAGCGAAATTCCTGGTGAGGAAGGCTCAACCTTCCGTCAAGGTCTTGGATTCCAGGATGCTTTAACCAAGTCAGCTGCTCTTTCGGCAATAGCGTAGACAGGAGCTTGAATATGGCTTGAAGTGACGTACGGCTACCAAAGCAAATGCGCTGTCAGATCGTTGGGCTCTCAGTGGCAAATCTTGACTTACCAAAACGGAGGCGTCCACGATTCGAAGACCTGAGACCTTCTTGACTTTGAGGTCGGGATCGACAACTCCATACGATGCACCAACGGGAGACATCGACGCGCTGCCCACAGGATGGAGTCCGTGTGTTGCAGTATTGCGGATAACGTTGTAGAAGTCTTCGTCATTGTCGATTCCGGCAGCATCACCAGCGAGAGTGAGGTTCCAATCGGCCCAAGTCGACGCGGATAGAAGCCTCTCCGCTGTATTGAACGCCTCCCGAAGTAACGAGATATCGAATTCCGAGTCCAGCAGGTTCGAATCGATGAGAGGATGACCCAGCGGATCAGATGCATTGAGAGAAACAGTTCCACCTGAGGTATTCCAGTCAGACACTGTAGAAAAGTAGGAAAAACGGGATCGACTCACGGGAAGTTGGTGTTAACAACAACGCCCATATCGACATTGTTGGCCCAGGCTTAGGATATAGCCCAGCATTCGGAAAAAGCAACTCGATATGAGGGCTTTGTTCACCAGCAGCAGGATCCTCAAACCGTTCCCAACCCTGCCAGTCTTGAGGAAGTCGGGTCCCACCCAAGAGGCCAAGGCCAATGCTACAGAGTGGCCCAGTGTGATCTTGCAACCACTCAGATAGGAACTCCTCTTGCATGGTCGAATTCGTGGCCCTTGAAAGGGGTCTATTAGCAAGGTTCGAGGCGCTCTGAAGGAAATCTTACGAATCGATGACATCGTCGATACCAAGATTCCACGTATAGCCAACGATAACATGATCGGAGAGATTCCTTCCAACATCAGGGAGGTGGACTTTAGCCTCCACCCCAGTTCGGTTGAGTGCTGCTGCGTCGCCTATGCCAGATAAAAGTAGGAGTTGGGGGGTTCCATACGCCCCTGCGGACAGTACGACCTCCTTCGTGGCCGTCACGTTGAAAATGGCATCTGAAACCCTTCAGGAGGCCGAAGCTGGAAGGAGAGTAGATGCCACACACCAGAGGTATTATTGTCCTTCTTGAAGGTAACAGTCCGGAAGGTAGGACTAAGACTGTCAAGCTGATTGCCACTTTGAAGCAATCTAACGGCGCGGTGGTTAACGAGGACATGAAGATTGGTCCGTGAGATCTGAGAAGGGCCGAGATATGCTGTCGCCGAGCTGGCGCGGGTCCCATTTTCCACTGTTGATTGTATCCAGCCTAAATAAGAGCAAGTTGCAACAGCGCATGGATGAGCTATGTTTCGAACCGGTTTTGAGCTAACCTTACCGATTCCTAAAGACACACCGTCATTCATATCCAACTCATACTTGAACTCGCCACCTAACTCCAGACTTGCATTGAGGAGTTTGTCGTCGACGACTTTGCGGACTCCTGAGAGGCTCGTACCGAGCAGGCCATTGTCAGAATGAAACGCGGGATCATATTTCCCGGTTGTGTCATGTCCGTCGGATGGTCTGCTCCATTTCTCTCCCTTTGAATATTTATATCAGTCAATCACTGAACTAGTGCCGTGAAACACGCAAAAATCATACCTTGAGGAAATACGGAAGTATATTATCCCATGCCCAGCCTGCGTCTCCGGTTACTGCAGCATACCGATCCCAGTCATTTGATGATCCTCTTGTGTATACCTGCCCATCTTTGGAAAATTTAGTCGCAAGCGATGTGCAGCACAACGACTGAGCGTACTGATAGAGCTGCTTCCTCCCAGTACATAGCCTCTGGCGATAGGTTCAGTTCGATTGTTCAGACCAACCTGCGGAACGCTGGTGTAGCCCCAGTCGAACTCGCTACCATATAATTTACTGGTGTATCCAGGTACTGCTAGATCGAGGTGACCTTCGTGGCTAGAGGAATGGTTAGACGAACTGTATTCCTGAACCAAGCTAAAGGGCTCACTTGGGTCCGGCTTCGATGAGCAGGACGTTAAAGGAAGGGTCCTCAGACAACCGGCTCGCGACTACACAACCGGCCGTCCCGCCTTGAGAGGGAGGAGCGTGAGCTTTTGGTGTACCGCCTTGTAGCAAGCCAGGATCGCACCTCCAACAATAACGAAGTCATATTCTGTCGCCGGAAACGAGGAGAAATCTTCAGCCAAGAGGGAAGCCGCGGGTAGTGAATGCAAGGCGAGGAAAACCGCTACAAAATGTGAGGGAACTCCCATTTTTGAAGGAAGAGACAAGGTTGCTGTTCGTTACTAAATTGTGTCCTACCTTTATATGAGCTAGGCACCGCACACAGCAGTGAGTACTACTTGCCATTAGAAAAAGGTAAAACCAGCGAGATATTTATCAGACGGGCAAGGGGCAAACCGTGATGGGCAATGAATCTCCGAGCGGTTGTGGTGAGGGACATGCGTTGAATGTGGATGCCTAACATATGAACACTATCCATATGCCAGGCACGAAAGCTAAAGCGAATTCAGCATGAGAACACCAAGAATAAGAAGTCAACAGTGCGATTTACACTTACGATGGCGAGCCGTGCCCAGCTTCTGAGATCTTGAGTGTAGCGGACACGTAGAGAAGGTTACCGGCCATGGATGAAGAGGTTGAACATGCTATCTCCCATGTTTCAGATGCATAAAGCCGATGCCCTTGTCAGAAGGTTTCCACTTTACACACAGGATTTGGATGCCAATCCAACAAGCTGATAATCAGTGGGTCTTTCAGCGCTACTACCCAGGTTTCGAATAGACAGTTGATCTTTCTCCCGAGTGCCGCAGCATCCGCGTCAGTGCTGCGGTGTATAAGGGCGAATGAAGTCTCTGTGAAAATGCTCTTTGCTGCACGCGTTAATTGCGTTCATAGAGCGGGTTGCGACCTTGAAGGGAAGCGGACCGCCCCCTTCGGATGACATGCTGAAAGCAGTGACCACCGCCTGTTGTATCTGAGACCCTTGCCAGCCATCATCATATCATCCGATTCTCATTCCGAGGGTGCAACAACATTCCTAGTGGGGAAGGCTCAAGTCCTTCAATCGAAATCTAGCTCCAAAAGGCTTTGATCAAGTCGGCTGCTCTTTCAGCGACAGCATAGACGGGGGCCTGGGTATGGCCCGTTGGAACGTATGGCTATTGTACCAAACACTGTCAGGTCGTTGGACTCTCAGCAGCAAATCTCGACTTACCAAGACAGAGGCATCCACAATTCGGAGACCTGAGACCTTCTTGACCTTGAGGTCAGGATCAACGACGCCATAGGGTGCATCAACGGGAGACATCGATGCGCTGCCCACTGGATGGAGCCCGTGCGTTGCAGTGTTGCGAATAAGGTCATAGAAGTCTTCGTCATTGTCGATTCCAGCAGCATCACCAGCGAGGGTGAGGTTCCAATCAGCCCAAGTCGATGCGGATAGGAGCCGCTCCACTGTCTTGAATGCCTCCCGAAGTAACAAGATATCGAACTCCGAGTTCAACAGGCGGGAATCGATGAGAGGATCACCGAGCGGATCGGTTGCGTTGAGAGAAACGGTTCCACCTGAGATCTTGTTCAAGATCATGGTACAAACGAGGATAAGGCGCTATCGACTCACGAGACATTGGTGTTAAGAGTGCTGTAAAAGTCGACAATGTTGGCCCGGGTCTGGGGTATAGCCCACCACTGGTGAAAATCAACTCGAAGTGAGGAGTTTGTTCACCAGCTGCAGGATCCTTGAATTGTTCCCAAGCCTGCCAGTCTTGAGGAAGTCGGTTCCAACCTAGGAGGCCAAGGTCAATGCTACTGAGTGGCCCAGTGCGATCATGCAACCACTGAGCGAGAAACTCCTCTTGTAGGGTCGAATTGGTGGCCCTTGAAATGGTCGTTTAGACAGGTTACGGGCGCGCTGAAGGAAATCTTACGGATTGATGACATCGTCGGTACCGAGATTCCATGTATAGCCAACGATAACATGATCGGAGAGGTTCCTTCCGACATCAGGAAGGTGAACGAGGGCTTCCATCCCAGTTTGGTTGAGTTCTGCTGCATCACCTATTCCGGATAAAAGAAGGAGTTGGGGGGTTCCATAGGCGCCTGCAGAAAGTATCACCTCCTTCGTGGCCGTCACATTGAAAATGACACCTGAAAGACCTCAGATGACGGACACCGGGGAGGAGAGTAAACACATACTAGAGGTATCATTCTCCTTCTTTAAGGCGATAGTCTGAAACGCAGGGCTGCGGCTGTCGAGCTGATCTCCATTTTGCAGCAATTGAGTGGCCCGATGGTTTACAAGGACATGGAGATTGCTGCGGGAAATTTGAGAGGGACCGAGGTATGCTGTTGCTGAACTGGCACGGGTTCCATTCTCCACTGTTGATTGCATCCAACCTTGACAATATCAGCGATGTAAGTATGAATTCTACTTGAAGCTGAATTATAGTCACTCACCTACTCCTAGGGCTACACCATCATTTGTGTCCAGGTCGAATTCGAACTCGCCACCCAACTCCTGGCTTGCACCAAGAAGTTTGGCGCTGACGGCTTGAGGGACTCCAGAGAGACTCGTGCCCAGCACACCATTGTCAGAATGAAACGCAGGATCAAACTGCCCAGTGGTGTCATGCCCGTCAGACGGCCTGCTCCATTTTTCTCCCTTGTAAACAAGTTAACCATTTTGAACGAGCCCGGGACCAACGAAAGTATCACCTTGAGGAAATACGGAAGTATGTTGTCCCACGCCCAACCAACGTCTCCAGTTACTTCCGCAAACCGGTCCCAGTCGTTCTTGGATCCCCTTGTGTAAATCTGTCCATCTGTGGAAGGGTGAACTGTGAACGATATGCACACAACGACTGAACCTACTGATCGAGCTGCTTCCACCAAGCACACGCCCTCTAGCGATAGGGTCCGTTCGATTGTTCAGACCAACTTGCGGAACGCTGGTATAGCCCCAGTCAAACTCGCTGCCTGGCAATCTGGCGGTAAAACCAGGTACTGCTAACTCGAGGTGACCCGCATTACTGGATGAGCAGTTAGTTGAGCTGCGTTCCATGACAAGACGAAAATGCTCACTTGGGCCCAGCTTCGATGAGCAAGACGTTGAAGGAAGGGTCTTCTGACAGTCGGCTTGCGATTACAGAACCGGCGGTGCCGCCTTTAGAAGGGAGTGTGAGCTTTCGACCTGCTAGAATACAGCAAGCCAAGACGTACCTCCCACTACAACAAAGTCATATTCGGTGGCTGGAAGCGAGGAGAAATCTTCAGCCAAGAGTGAAGTCGCAGGAAGTGAATGCAAGGTGAGGCAAATCGCCACAAGCTGTACGAGAACTCCCATTTCTCTGGCAGAGGTAGATGAGGTTGTTGTTGGTTACCCATAACCGTGCTGCTTAAGTATACGAGCAGGCCGCAGCACTTGCCATTCAAGTAGTAGTCCCTGTGGTTCATACGCAGAAATCTAATACCCTTCTGTCGAAAGGCCTCTGTTCGGTTTGCACGCCAAGTTCGGATGTCGATTCATGCTGATATTCAGTGGGTCCTTCAGCGCTCGTACCCGGCTTTGAGTGACGCAAGGTCTGCCGAGCGTGTACGCAATACCCAGCTTTTGTCAGCTACTCTTTAGGGGAAAAGTACCTTCCAAGGAAATCTGGGGAAGGTGTTACGCAGACTCTTCGAAGAACTTCACAGTGATGGCCACTCTTGCCGTCGTCTCATCTTCGTCTTTCGGCAAAGGGAATTCGCCGCACGGCAAATGACAAAGGAGCCAGAAGGCTAGAAGTGATGAATTGTGCTGCGGTCTGTTATCTTCAGTAAGACGGACGTAAGCAACCATAAAACGACGACGACAAGAGCGGCACCACTCACACATAAGTTACAATACCCGCCTTGCCGAAGGAGCTACACAACGACGACGGGTACAAGAGATGGTACACAAGAAAGAAGGAAGAGTGACGGGCGACGAAAGGGTGACATCCGAGGGACATTCATCGAGTGCAAGAACCAGGTGCCAAGGGTAAAAGCGACGGATAAGACAGAAAGAGAGCCTCATACCCTCTTCTCTCGAGGCATCGGATAGCCAAGGCTACCAATGAACTCTAGAATAGCTGCCCAATAGCCCGGTTGCGCCACAGTATCGTCTGCCAATCACGTCAGTCAGCGCCAAAAGAGGAAAAACACAAAGAAAGACGCACTGTGTCCACCCAAATCAAATTCCATATATCTCGCCCTCTCCACTGCAGGGTTCCCCTCCGAGTTTCTAGACGTCTTTTCACCACGTTTCGTCACCGCCTCCCACAGCGCTCGCATGTGCTCCTTGGGCACGATCTCGTCGAGCATCCCACTAAGCATGAGAATGGGGGTTGTGGCGGGGATGAGAGGGATCTTGTTGATGGATTCCCACTTCTGGTGGCAGAGGAAGGAAACGGAGGAGAGGGCTGGCATGGCGTGGGGGATTAGAGCGGGGAGGGAGGTGAAGGTGTTCTCAAGGATGAGGGCAGAAATCTGGGCCTTGTGTCAGTACGATACGTGAGACTTGAAATAGGGATGCCTGACCTTGGTAGGATTTCGACTAGCAAGGTCGATGGAGACTGCCCCACCGATGGATTGGCCGTATAGGATCTGGCGGGGGATTTAGGCGCCTCAACGTGCCTGAAAGAAAGAGTACTGACGATGTTGGTCTTTGCGAGAACTGGGTGTTCCATCAGGTAGTCAAGCGCCGTCTGAGCGTCTATTTGAAGACCTGGTGTCGGGATCAGGGACCATGTTCAGCGAGAATAGAAGCTGACGTACCTTTCTCGGATGGAGACCCTTCAGACTTGCCATACCTAAGGCGGGAATCAGTCGCCCCGTTTGGTCAAACTGTAGCAAGGAACACGCACCCTCTGTACGACATCATCAAGACATTGCAGCGAAAGCGCATGTAGAATATCTTTGCAAGTGGTACTCGATGCCCATGATTCCCTCCATTCCCATGAAACATAATGATCGTAGGTCGGTCAGAGATCATCTGCCCGCAATACCAAGGTGATAAGCAACGAGTGAATACGTCCGTTAACACCAACGCACCTGGTCGTCGGACGCATAAGACCTGTTGAGGGCATATGCGTCCTTGTATTGATCAGTGTCAAGAGATTTGGATTGAGTGAGGAGGTAGCATCGCAGCAGGACGCCATCTTTCGTCTTCAGAGGGAGGTCATCATATGGCATGCCCCACTCCCGTGGTGTTGGGACGTCTGTAGTTGGAGATAAGCCGTGTATCCCACCAATTCAATGCTTCGCCATACGGACCTGTCCTCGAATTCGGGGGAATGGCGGAGGGATAGATGAGATAGTTCTGGCCATACCACAGGAGACCGGCGCCTAATGATGATGCTCTATTAGCCCATTAGTGCATTTCTGATCAGGCTTTGTAGGCTTACCGACGGTCGAGACGGTGGCCGCCGTTGCTGCCGTACCCTATGCACAAGATAACACCCGCTTCAGTAAACCAGTATGACCCCCGTTGCCACAACCAAACCAACCTTGACGAAGCTCTCAAGAGAGGGTAACCAACCACTGCCAGAAGCCATAATGAGATTCTTTGCGATACTCGGGTCTTTGCTGAAGGTGAAGATCTGGGTCCAGAGATGGAGGACGGCGGGAACAATGAGCAAGGTGTGTTCCACGTTGTTGACAATGTTGGCGTCAGTTGTCAACCGCGATTTCAGACACTCCGCTCAGTTCGGACTGCGATGGCAAGCAAGGCCAAAGAACGCGGTTGCCGTCTCGGCACGACATGCAGGACTTTTCATTACCGTCACGTCCTGTGATCTGTCCCTCTTCCAGAATTACAGGTTGACTGGCATGACCATCACAAGAGCTGTAGTACTAAGACTGTGAATCTCATCCAAGGCAAAAACCCTGCCACACCGGGGACAACCAACAACGGCCTTGGCCACTTGGCCCCATTCATTACACTGAAAACGTTCCAAGATTCGCCTATCGGGACGCTCCTGGTATTTGCTTTAAGGTATACAGTCGCCCTCGTAGCCACACAACCGGCTTTCCTGGGGACGTCTCCGTGCAAGGTTTGGCTTCCCGTTGCCACCGTAGAAGGCGAGTAGAAGTAAATGGGTATCAGGCTACGAACTTTTCTCTGGTGGTTCTCATCCCCTTCTGCTGACTGGGCAGAAGCAGAGTCAGGTACGGCTCACTCTTTCTGTCACTTGCGGACTGTGTCCATATAAAATAACACTTCCATAGATTCATACAAGTGCAACTTCAGGTTGAGGCTACATATCTCCCTTTCCAACAGCGTTAGCCTCAGGATTGGCAATCTCCCGAGCTCCGGGGATCGAAGCTGAACAAGCTCAAGGGCTCCTCGATAACATTCACACCCAGTGATCCTGGAGAATAGGGTATCGAATTCCAGCTTCATGGGGCTTGAAAGAGCCTATTATTGCTCCTTTGACTCGAGACAGCCTTTATTAGATAACCCAGCACATCTCCAATCCCCGTTTCACGTGAGATAAACTCCGCATCTTTGGTGCCTGTAGATCTGACACTGGGCAGACTTTAGCGCTAAGGTCGACATCACCTGTCGGCGCAGCCGTCGGTACCTGATCCCGCGGCGAACACCACGTCCACTTTGTGTGTAATTCATATTCCACTGGCCTTCAATGCGCTACACCTACACTGACTTTTTGACAACTGACAGGTTCGGAGGGCCTTGTTTGACCAATCGGTGTCAGTGTATCTGCGTCATGCGAAGCACATTGGGAAAGAAGGCTTCCTTATACGCTGTAATGAGGGCATGCACAGCATACGGGATTACCAGCACCTCCTACCTTTATATCACGGGGTTTCAGCATCCGGACGGGTTGATGAAGCCACTTCAGTGTTTTTCTGTTATAAATGTTATACCTGACTTCAGGTACCACCACTCCTTGTCTCCCTCAACGTCCTGGTACTTCCGCGAGCACCCATCCTGATGACAGCGATCAGCGTTTTTGAGCCAAGAAATTCTCATTGCCTCTGGTGCTTCGGGAAGGGAAGCTCAGGTACCAGAAATGGATACGAGAAAGCCGATTCTCTCGAATAGACGGGAGAATCTGCATGAACGACTTTGACTGGCTTTTCGCCACAAAATAAATCAAGAGATGCTTGAGCGAGGTCACGAGTTTTCGACGATCGGTGCGACGCGTTGTTTATTTTTGGGCCTTTCAAAAAAGGGGGGGAACCCCACAACTAACTGACGCTCATCCAGATCCCCGTCACTTGCTCTTGGACGTCAACGACAACGACGAGCAACGAGCTGAGAACAGCGACGAGGATGACTTTCGCGACTTTACGCGCTATTCATACCATCATGGGCGACGCGCTCGACGACATCGAGCGAGTCTATCATGCACATCGCCGCGATACCGTCGTCAGTGACGGTGCTGAGGACATCTACGGAGATTGCGCCTCTGAGCCTACGGCACCTGGCTCGCCACATCCCGCCGACATTCAAGCATCGTCATCTTCGTCGAGGAGAACTACAGAGAAACACCGATCCACGTCTATCTCGAAAGCCTATGTCTCGCCACCACCCTCGCCCTGTGTGGCGACGAGTCCGAACCAAAGTCATCGGCGGTCAATGGGTGGAGCCGAACAGCTCGACTTTCCCTCCTTGGACGAGCCCTGCGACCCAAACTCTCAGGCTGAGATGCTCACTTCGGACCCTAGAGTTCTGGGCGCCATTAACCGTATCATCGCTGGGTGCGGGCAAATGGCAGCCATGGTACAGAACCCATTCCTCACGATTTGCGACTCGAGCATGGGTGTACGTTCGTTTCATTTCTAATATCTAGTCCTCGCTGAGCACTGCTCATTTAGTACCATCTGCCTTCATGTATGCGCATCGTCGAGGCCGCTCACGTCGTCGAGATACTCCGCGAGAGTGGCGCTGATGGTTTGCACGTCGACGCTTTGTCTGAGCGGTGTGGGATAGAGGCGAGCAAGCTTGGTGAGCCTCGACTCCAAACTCGTGTGAAGACGATCTAACAGCATTTTAGCGCACATTCTACGCCTCTTAGCTACCCATCATATTTTCCGAGAGTTATCTCCCAACGTTTTCGCTTCTAACAGAATATCCTCTCTTATGGATTCTGGTAAGAGCCTTCAGGAGCTCAATGAATATAGAGTATCCGGACGGTTCGTATCATCGCTCATGCTCAATCTCCTCGAGGTCTGACGATTCCCTAGACCAGAACAGAAATATCAAGGAAGCAATGGCATCGCCGCGTTCGTTGGCTTATGGTACGCCTCCACTACTTACAACCAGCGTATATGTCCCTGATTCTCGCCCTAGCACCGACGAGATCAACAAATCCTCCGCGTACATGACAGAAGCATACCTACTTGCCAACTCGCCCAAGGTTCGACGAGCTAACGACCCCACTCTGGCACCCTTCTGCGTTGCATTTGGGACAGCACATCTTGGGGTTGATTACTTTGGGTGGCTAGAAGGGGAAACGATTCGGAGCAGGGAGAGCAATTCATCAAGGTAATAGATCTCTTTGTCTATCGATCTTCCTTCGTATGGGTGACTGATTCATGTAGCAACAGTTACCATACGAGCGATGGTATACCTGCACCACCATCGCCTCCTACATCACCCAACACACCAAGTAGGAGCAACCCTCATCATCAGCGAGCATCATCCTTCTCTCAGCCAGATCACAAACGAGTGAATCGGAATCGATTCAGGCTGGAGCGTTTTGGTAAGGCAATGTCGGGAACTGGCTCCTGGGAAGCACCCGGTGCGATCTTCAATGGTCAGTCCATCTTCATGTATCATCAACGTGCCATTTAACATCCGCTCTTTAGCCCTAGATTGGACGAACCTTCCTCGTGGAAGTATCATTGTCGATGTTGGTGGAGGGATCGGCTCGACCAGTATGCTTCTCGCATCTGCATTCTCTTCTTCAGAGGGTGAAGATCTTGGGCTCAAGTTCATCATCCAAGATCGCTCAGTTGTTGTTGAGATGGGCGAAAAGGTATTTCCTAATCTGACTGTCTGGAGTTTCCTCATCATTGAACAACATCTGTAGGCATGGCGAGAGAAGTGCCCCGAATTCCTAGATTCTGGCATCGCATCCTTCCAGGGTAAGAGGATTACTACGTTTAGATTCGGGACATAGAGCTAAGCCGTGACCAGTGCACGACTTCTTCACGCCTCAGCCAATTCGAAACGCGTCTATATTCTTGCTACGCGTCGTTCTTCATGACTGGCCGGACGACCACGCTAGGAGAATCCTCGCCCATCTTCGAGAGGCAGCAGCTCCGGACACGAAGCTGCTGCTTGCTGACTTTGTGCTGCCACTGGCATGTGCCGAAACACTCTCGAATGACAGCGGCCTGAGAGGAATCGAAGGTGCAAGGAGTGCACTGGCACCTGCACCTCTTCTTCCCAATCTAGGTAAGGCCAGCGCCAATGTATACTGGATGGACTTGACGGTACGTTCCTCTTGGTCGGAAGCATTTCTTTAGGCTTACATCTTCCCGCAGATGAACGTGATGTTCAACTCACAAGAAAGGACGCTACGAGAGATCGTTGCCCTCGCTCGCTCCGCTGGTTGGAAAGTGGTACGAGTGACCCAATCCCCAGGCTCCCTCTTCGGGCATATCGTGGCTGTCCCCATCCCCAACCCGGCACCGAGACAGGGAAGTCGAAGTCGAAAGACGTCCATGTCCGCGATTCCCACGATCATACACTCCCCTCCGTCCTCGGCTGAAGAAGAAGACGGGG
Organism: Coprinopsis sp. MPI-PUGE-AT-0042; assembly: GCA_020736565.1. Lineage (NCBI taxonomy): Eukaryota > Fungi > Basidiomycota > Agaricomycetes > Agaricales > Psathyrellaceae > Coprinopsis > Coprinopsis sp. MPI-PUGE-AT-0042. Next base: position 145,664 of record JAHBOF010000041.1, on the reverse strand, counting down.
TCCAACGCTTCGGCAAGCCCAAAGAGGAAGGCAGGTATCAGGCACCTGCTCCCGCTGTTTCGAGGGCTTCGAGCCTTCGCAGTAACGCTCCCACCTTTGGCTCCAAAACGGAGTTGTGGTCATTCAAGGACGTGCTGACGAGGCTTGGAGGTGGAGTTCGACGGCGTCGTGTATCTGGGCTTGTGGCACGCCAGCCTTCAACCGTGACTTTAAGCAAGACGCCGTCTGGACAGGGACCTCCCGAGCGCCCGGCTCGAAGACGTCCAACACCACTCACTGTCTTCCCTCCTTCCCCTTCGACTTCGAGATTGCCTCTGCCGATATCCCCTCATACCAGACAAGAAGGTGGAGGACTTCGCAAGACTATCAAGAAGCATGTATCTTTGGCGAGCCTTCGCAGCTCAAAGGTTCTCGAACCAGAACCAACTCCTGTTGTTCCTCCTCTTCCTGAGCAGCTCCCGACACCTATAACGCCGACTTATTATACCTCAGCATCGCGTCTCTGGCGCCCTTCTTCTCACGCACATCTTCGGCAAAGCAGTGCCTCAAGCTCCGTCCTTCCACCTGGGAACTTCCCATCCGTGAGAACCCCAGTCGATCCTGTCCTTCCACACTCTCAGCTATCTCGTCAAGGCCCAGCTCATTCGCCTCCCACTCCTCCTGCTCAAGCTCGCATCCGGTGTTATTCGACCTCACAAGTTCCTGCCCCTCAGTCGCATATTCCTATTTTGGTCACAGGCCGAGGCTCTCCTCCCAAGCGATCTCGGACGGGGATATTGAGGTTTGACAAACCGGTCAAGCGGATGGAAGATACCCGTTCCTTTTCGCCTGAAATTCCGGAGAGTAGCGGGAGTAGGATGAGCTCCATGTTGGCTCGTTTTCGGAGATCGACTAACTAAATTAGGTTACACGACGTCTTGAGGTTTGTCATCGAGTACTCTTTTGCTTTGCCCCTGTGCATTCAAGAAATTTGTTTCTAATACTCATCTTGCTCTTTCTTTCTTTTTCTCTAATCCTTCCATTGGTACGACGCATAGGGTCTAAGTTCAACGCTTCAAACTCGTGTTTCTTCCAAGGAGCTTGCTTCCGTCCGTTGATGAGCCTACCAGGAGCACAAACCACGGAATAATGTTTGTCAGATCAGGGATGGTGATTTAACCCTTTGCAGCTCTTTTCTGAATCCAAGCTGGCGAGAACCATGTATCAGGTCCGAATCTGTACTAAATGAGTATTGTGGCGTTTATGGCGCATGTGCCTGGTTGCAAAGGTAGCCGAAATAGAGGTGGCCAGGGGCTTCAGGGGTCCTGATTATGAGCAGGCGCCTGTAAATCTTAATTGCCGTCCGACTCGGGTGTTCTTCTAGGTGTAAGCCGAGGTCGATCATCAGTCTCTTGAAGTGGATCATGGCATCCTCCCCTTGCTCCTGTCCACTATGTCGGGTCGTTCAAGACGCTGAACTCGCTCCATGGTATGTTTCTTCTGGCTCTTTCCTCCTCTCAGCTCAGTGTCAGGGTCTTTGACAATGGAAAATCGGCTTGGATCCGGCGGACAAACTGTCGTCGCCTGACTTATTAATATGGAGGGAATTATGAATTCCGAAACCCATTGCAACAGATTCAGGTCGAAAAGACATGTGGCATCGAGGCCGCCGCAAAGTCTGCCGGTTCCGATTTCATGATCGATGCCTCTCTTTGGGAAACGACAACTCTTTAAAAAGGCCATCTTCAGCAGCTGGGAAGAGCATCAACCGGTTTCCTTCATCTCTCAGTCTCGTGCACTCTCGCACTTCCACTCATTTTTACTTCACGTTCATTTACGCTCCTTATCTGCCCGACATGATCTTCTCTCGCTCTCTCGCTAAAATCTCTTTCTTCGCCGTCCTGGCTATCCACGCTGCCTCGGCTGCACCCATCGTGACCCCTCTGGACGGCACTCTCCTTCCTGCTGTCGGTGGTATCACTTCCATCCTCCCTCTCGACTCTGCTCTCCCAGACCTCAAGAACATCGTGAGAAGATGTGCTGACCACGACTCGGAGGAGGGTAAAACCGGTGGCGATGTCGCTGCAGGCGCAGGCGTTTCCGTTGGTGTTGGTGCTGGTGCTGGGGTAGATGTTGGCGCTGGCGTTGATGTTGGCGCTGGCGTTAGTGCTGGTGCTGGCGTAGATGTTGGCGCTGGCGTCGATGTCGGTGCTGGAGTTGACGTTGGTGCAGGCGTCGATGTTGGCGCTGGTGTTGGTGTTGGCGGCAACGTTTTGGCTGGCGCTGATGTTGGTGTCGGCGCTGGTGTTGCTGTTGGTACTGGTGGGTCTGGTGATTGCGGCTGCGGTGAAGGTGGATCCGCTCCTGCCCCTGGCGCTGGAGTCACAGTTGATGTCTTTGCTCAAATCTCGGCCATCCCGGATCTTTTCGTCAGCTTGAAACGCTCAGCTCAAGCCTGTTTTCTCTCGAGCTTCGTACGTTTCTCTAGTTTTCCTCTGATTTCAACCTTCCTGACACTTTCCCAGGCGCTCTCCTATCTGGCAAGGCTCAGGCTGAAGTCGACATTAACGCCGTCGTTCGTGTTCTCGGATCCATCGAGCTCATCTTGAAGGGTGCAGTTGCCAGGGTCAAGGCCATCATCGCACTCGGGTTGACTGCCTCTATCCGTCTCGGCTTGGCTGGAAAGATCATTGGTGTCTTTGAGCTCGCCAGACTCCTCGTCACTCTTTTGGACGTAAGTGAAATTTTCGTTATGACCTTCCACTCATAATGCTGACCAAATGCTCCTAGACCGTGTTCGGCTGCCTTGTTCTCTGCGTCAGAATCATCGGAAGCCTGCACATCGCTGCCGTTGTCACCCTCATTGCATCCATCGGGTAAGTCGTTTTAACATGCTGCTTCTCATCCAGGAGGCTGACTTGAACCTTACAGTGACATCTGCGCTGAGCTCCTTGTTGCTGTCTTTGGCTGCGTCCCAGGACTCAAGTTCATCCTGAGGCCCATCCTTGGCGGTGTCATCGGCCTCCTCCGAGTGGTCTCTTGCGTCTCCGTCAACGCTGCCATTGGCATCTAAACTTCTCATTCAACCTGGACACTTCCCCTTCTGCCTCTCGTATCATTGTTCGGACATTCGCCTCACATTTTACACGATATTTAAGCCTCATGGACATTGCAAGACATTTCTCTGACCCCTATATCGCTTAGGACTTTCTCAAGGGTTTGATAATGGGTCGATTTCTCTTCATTTCGTGGATAGATTAAAAACGTATACATGACATATTTATATACGATGATCTTGGTCTCTTGATCTTCTGATTCCATGACCCTAATAGACATACCCCGTTCTTTACCTGTCTTTGCATCTTCGCTAGGAGGTCCGATAAGATAAGCGAGATCGACCTGGCATCAAACTTGAATAACTTGAATTTCATTTCATTTACAGTTACTTTAACCACCGTCACCATGCCTGGCGAAGGAATGTGAATCTTTCTTCATTGAACCATCCGACTCGGCTTGCCACAGCAACAAGGCGTCCGCTGGGTCGTCACACCTTCAGGGTAATTAGTGCCATTATCCAACCAATGACAGTGGCGTCCCTCGCACCCCAGCCTATTAACGATGCGCCAGGCTCTTGACTATCTCGGATGCATCCCCGACGTCCAGCTATTCTAGCTCAGTACGATAACAGAGACTCTATGCTCAGAGCTTCTAGAAGACCTTTTCAACATGGTTGGAGCTCTACTTTCGCCTTGGTAATCGGTAAGTGTGAAGCAACATATGAATAGCAACGCTCTGTACAACAAATTAACATTATGGAGGCACTCGCAGGCTGCCGTATCCTCTGCCGATCCCGTACTCCTAATTTCAAACCTCCTATTTGGCCACCCTTTTCTTTTAAAAGAGGCCACTGAAACTGACGAACGACCCCAACATTCACGACACTCTTTCAAGTTCTCCTTCCTTTCTTCACCTTCTTTCCTTTGGCCGGCCAATATGATGCTCTCTCCCTCTCTCATCAAGGTATCTCTCTCGTCGCTTTGGCCCTTCCTTCGGCCTTTGCTGCCCCCATTCTTGGCCTCCCATCCCTCGACTCTGTTTCTCTGGGACAAGCGAACGCACTCCCCGTTGTCGGTGGTCTCGCTGCGCCTGCCCTCGCAAACCTTCCTGGCTCCATCCTCAAGAAACGATGTGGGGATCATGAAGGCGCTTCTGCTGGAGCTTCTGCTGGCGGAGGAGCCTCTGGGGGGGCATCTGCCGAAGGTGAAGTGTCCGCTGGTGGTGACGTTTCTGCTGGGGGCGAAACTTCTGCCGGAGGTGACGTTTCTGCTGGTGGGGATGCAACTCCCGGAGGTGAAGTTTCTGCTGGGGGCGGATCCTCTGCCGGCGGTGATATCTCTGCTGGGGGCGAATCCTCTGCCGGAGGTGAAGTCTCTGCTGGAGGTGACGCTTCCGCTGGCGGGGATGCAACCGCTGGAGGTGAAGTTTCTGCTGGCGGCGATGCTTCTACCGGAGGCGACGTTTCTGCTGGAGGCGAAGTTTCTCCTGGTGGAGGAGTGGACGTCGGTGGGGAAGCCACCCCTGGTACACCTGCCCCGGTCGACAACCATGGGTCTGATGCTGGCGGAGAGGCAGGTGCCGGTGGGGAGGCAACCCCCAGCCCTGCCCCGGTCGAATCTGGTACCCCTGTTGAGGGTCAGCCCCAATGCGGCGCAGGAGCAGGAGCAAGCCCACAACCTTCCGTCGACGCGTTTGCTCAGTTCACCGCTATTCCGGACGTGGTCAACTCGCTTGTCGTTTCTCTGAAGCCAATCTCTGTGGAGCTGAGTGAGTTTCCTCTCTGTGCTTGCTTGATTTTCTCTTGCTGACGATCTCTTCAGACGGGCTCGTTTCCGGAAAGGCTGCAGGGGATGTTGACATCAACGCAGTCGTTCGCGTTCTTGGCTCCCTTGAAGCCGTGTTGAAGGCCGCACTTGTCAGGGTCAAGGCCATCGTCGCTGGAGGATTGTCGGCCTCGATCAGTCTTGGACTTGGCGGTGGTATCATCGCTATCATGGACCTCGCAGGCTTGCTTGTCACTCTCTTGACGGTACGATTATTTCACCCTTTATACGCGCCTGATACTCAAGAAACTTCCTCAGACCGTGTTCGGTAGCCTTTCCCTCTGCGTCAAGGTCCTTGCCAGCCTGAACATTTCCGCTGTCATGACGCTCATTGTTTCCATCTGGTAAGTCTTGTGTACTTTCTCATTCATACCCAATTCGCTGACTCTCGGCTAACAGTGGCATCTGTGCTGAGCTGCTCACCGTCATCTTTAGTGCCGTTCCAGGACTCAAGCTCGTTCTCAGGCCTCTCCTTGGCTCCGTTATTGGGTCGATCCAGGGTGTTGCCTCAGTCTCTGGCTCTGTTGGCGCTGCCATTGGCATCTAAGCAGTTTCTTTCACTTCATCCTTTTCGAACGCGAGGGTTCCTTCTTCATTCTTAGCATTGGACATTATCATTCATTCATTCATTGCGCATTCAAGCGCCACCATGGACATTGCATACTGTGTTTACGAATTTCGTCAAGCTAGACTTGACATGGCTTTATCATACAACGGAGCATAACATCTAGGACAAGTCACAGTATATACGAAAAGTGCATCTTCGTTGCTTCTATGTGCAAAACATGCCTCGGTATTTCGAAAGTGCGAAGAATTCGATTCAATTCAAGCTCCAAAAGGTGGTAATTGACAACTGCGGTTGACCACTTCTCCCGATTTAGGCACTGCTTCGAGCACCTCCATCCGTGAAAGAGGGCAGCAAATTTGCTCATGTCTTCTATAGTCTGCAGCCTCAAGCTAATAATATCTGTGCTATTCATACCTTCTAGCAGTGGCCGCGTTCTTAAGGAAGACGTCGTAGCACAGCCTGCCACCCAGGTCTCAAAGACCCTGCCCTGATAAGCAATCGAGGCTGTACATCGAACAGCCATTTGGTTCCGGTAGTTAATGATTTACTGCAAGGGTGTGATATCATCTTGCCTTCGCTCTCTCACTGCGGTGCTCAGCATACAGCAGCACGACACATCCTCCATGGCTTTTGTGCTCTTCCTTGCACCCGACGGGCGCTTGACGGGGCTATAAACAGGGGCAAACAAAGGGCAATGGGCGCTGCCAGTGATCCCGAGTTCCCTTTCTTCTGTTCCACCTTCAGATCTCGGTTTACGCATAAAATCATTCGGCACTGAGGGTACCACCTGCGCCAGCTCTAGCGTCACCAGCCCCCAGGCAGAAACCAGCATCCCTCGACGCCTCCATCGAGAAGACGCGGATATCAACAGTTTACCATCCAATCTACCAAAGTTCTAATCAAGGGCAGTCATGGCCGACGCAGCTAAGGCTAAGGCTACCGCGCCAGATCCTATGGTGCTTTACGGAGGGCCTATACCCAACAGAAAGATCCCAAGTGTACGTCAGGGCATGGGTTGCACGGTCCAAAGCTTATTCGGTTCTAGGTCCCACCACCAGCGACTACGAAACCCACAGAGGCCGAGTTCTTTGCCAACACGGGTAGTGGAGAGCGCAAACCCAATCCAGCCTTCCTGAAGGAGCACTTTATCCATGAAGGAAGGCTATTGGAAGAACAAGCGCTCTACATCATTAATTTGGCGACACGGACCCTGGCCAAGGAACCAAACATGGTAGAGGTCAAGAGCCCCGTTACAGGTGCGTTCCTTTGACCCTTGATGTGATTGAACAAGTTGATTGAGCTCTGCGCAGTGTGCGGCGATATTCATGGGCAATATGTGCGTCAAATGGCATTGAAATGGGCTTCCAAAGCCTGACGAGAAGTAGTATGACTTGATGAAGATGTTCGAAGTGGGCGGTTCCATGACGGAAAACACGTACCTCTTTCTGGGGGACTATGTCGATCGTGGAGACTTTGGCATTGAGGTGAGTGCCGTTGGTGTCCTTTCCGGATAATCCTTACACCCCCCGCAGTGTTTGTTGTATCTGTACTCCCTCAAAATCTGGAATCCGTCAAGAATCGTGCTACTGAGGGGCAACCACGAATGCCGTCATTTGACGGAATACTTTACCTTCAAGAAAGAGTGTAGGTTTTCAGAGTGTTCCCGTGGTCGCGTGCTCATCCCGGACTAGGTCTACACAAGTACTCGGAGAAGGTCTATGAAGCATGTGTAACGTCGTTCTGTGCTCTCCCCATCGCCGCCCTCATCGACGGGAGATTCTTCTGTGTTCATGGCGGGATTTCCCCTAGCCTCGTGACCCTGTCAGATCTGGCTTCGGTGGGTAGCTTGTAGACCTGCCTGCTGTCAGTCACTGACCGATAAGGCGTAGATGAATCGTTTCCAAGAGCCTGGATCTCAAGGACTGCTATGTGACTTGCTATGGGCAGATCCCATTACCAACTATGGTCATGAGACGGAACCTGCTCAGAATGGTCAGGTCTTGCCAGCCGGGACCTCGTTCGTTCCCAATGCGACAAGAGGGTGCTCGTTCTTCTACACGTAGGTGCATCTCAAACCCTAGGCGGCGCGTATACTGACGATCTTCGAGTTACAACGCGGTTTGCCAGTTCCTAGAGCGTAATAACCTCCTCACGGTCATTCGTGGTCATGAAGCGCAAGATGCTGGGTACGTGACCTGTTTCATTGACGAGTCTCTAGAGCTCATTACCTTTCTTATAGATACACAATGCACCGAAAGACACCAACCAAGAAGTTCCCATCTGTTATTACCATCTTCTCCGCCCCCAACTATCTCGACGTGTACAAGAACCGCGGTGCAGTCCTGAAGTACGCGAACAAGAATATCACCATTCGACAATACAACTCTAGCCCGCACCCCTATTGGTTACCCAACTTTATGGACGCGTTCACCTGGAGTCTTCCGTTCGTAGGAGATAAGAGTGCGGAGCCCGGTTTCTCTTCACGGTAGTTTAAGAACTGACTGAATGGACCAACAGTCGCCGATATGCTACTTGCCATCTTGAGCATCTGCAGTCAAGAAGAGCTGGATACAGACTCGGAGAGCGACGATGATAACGCCGAGAACAAGGAAGAAAAGGCTGCCGAAGAGATCAGGCAGCGGAGAGAGCAGATTAGGAAAAAGATTCTTGCTGTCGGCAAGATGCAGCGTGTGTTCAGCCTCCTTCGGTGAGTACCCTTTCTAGCGTCCTTCATATAGATCGTTGCTCACGCATCTTTCCAGTGAGGAATCGGAGAGTGTCACGGAGCTTACTGCCCAAGGCATACCCCTGCGGGCTACCTCTTCGACTGGCCTCGACTCTCTAGGCGTACAAACACCCCGCGTGGCCCGTTCCATTCGCTCCTTTGCCGATGCTCGCGCAGTGGACATGGCAAACGAACGTCTGCCCCAGTTCGAGCCCACCTCTACGCCTGGTATCTTCCCATCACCAAGTATGAGGATTGGAGGACGCGTGGATCTAGATGAGAATGTGGAGACGTTGATTCGCAACGCGCTGAGGGATGAGAGGCAGGATGGGGTGAACGAGGACGACCTAGTTGAAAGGGTTGCGGAGAGGTTGGCAAAGGGCAGGTCGCTTGCTCCTGGACCCCGGCCTTCGGCGCTAAAGAGGCACGGCACGACCTAGGAGCGGCCACAAGTGCGGGGGCATATTGACCTCCTCTTTGCCTCGCGTTCGAGATGTAATGTTGTTTTGTACAGTGCTTTAACCTTTGTTGTACACCATCGGACCTTTCTATACAACTATCTTTACCCAGATTTGGCAAGTCAGCGTGTTCGAGACGAATCTAGGTCCTCCAATGCGGTTTAGTGTAGGCTGACTGTCCTGCAAACCACATGAGGCCACCACAAGGGGGCGTTGCCAATGAATGTTCAACTCGAAGATCCTTCCCAATCTACATACTAGCGGTGCGTGAAGTTTAGCGCTCGAGAGAGCTAGTGGGTCACGAATGTAGCTTGTGATTCCCCTTTGAAAGCGCTAGCTTACCCTTCGCTTTGCCTTAGATCTGCGGTGACCAATTGCAAAGAAGGGGCTGCCTAGAGAATGAATAGCCAGAGAATGGGGAACAAAAGGTCATTATCAAGAACATGGGTGGTATATACTGGTACACATTATAATTGTACATTAAGGCTAAGTAGGAAGTCGGGGGTATTCTGGGATGGGGGTCATACTAATAGTACAAAACGAATTATAATCACAATTACAAGTTGGTCTGTTGAGTGAAGAAATGAGGTGGCATAGAGGGAGAAAAGGACGGGCGTTCACAGAACGAACGAAAAGTAGATAGATAGATAGATAGATAGACATACATAGTTGGCATCAAGGTCACAAAGTCATGCACGTGTTCTGAGTTTCCAGAGATTAGTTGTCTTCAATTAGTTCTTGAATCGATTCAATAGCCGGGAGACACTCGACGAGAACGGCCTCTAGAGAACGAACCCACGCTCCGTCGGGTCCTCCTGACATGGTCAAATGCCGGAGTGTCCATTGAGAGATGCCGCATGTACAGGCACGTAACGCGCTATGAAAGAGTGCCTGAAAAGTGATAAGAGTTGAGTAACCGATACATAGCCGGAATGAAAGACATGAGGATGACATACTGGATTCCTGTTGCATTCGGCGAAGCTCAACTTGAGAGCGTGTAGGTTGGGAAGATGGGTCGCCATCGAACAAAGGAGTTGGGGGGAAAACGAGTCGGCGCGTAGCTCTAGGCGCTTTAGCCTTCCATGAGTCGAAAGAGGGGTGAGGATGAAATGATTGATTTCGTCGCGGGTGAGACTGCGGTCGGTCAAAACCAAGTGTTTCAGGGTGGACGAATTGAGTCGAAGAACGTCCCTGAAGAGATCGAGAGGCGCCTTTAACGGCCTCAGCGCCAGCGTCAGGCTTTCGAGCTGCGGAAGAGGCTGGTTCAGCGAGCTGACGATAGCTTGGATCCAGTTCATGCCGTTGTGCTCGACGGGTTTGCCATGGACAGAGCAACGGGTTGTCTTCAATGCAAATGATTCCAGAGTCTCGGAATGCCTTTGCAAGAAGCGGGTGAAAGGCGGGATGGATGATAGATGTGCACCATCGAACGGAATAGTGATGGAAAACGAACGGAGGTGAGGGAATGTGCCGATGTATCGGAATAGACGAGAAAGGTCGAGGCCTTCAGATGAGGGGGTAGTGCGGATAGTTAGGGAATGGAGGCTGTCCTTCAAATTGTGGATGAAAACGAGCAGAGCGTCAAGATGGATATTGACGTTCATGGGATCCATACTCCCCGTGTCCAAACACACTTCAAGACTCTCCAATTGAGGCATCGAGAACTGACTGAGCTTGTCGTACATCTGCGGTGGGAGGCGCAGAATCAGTTGGCGAAGGGTGGGCTGCCACAGACGCAGAACGGGGATGAGGAACGCTTCGTAGAATTCGGGATGGAACTCTGCGCTACCATCCCAATCAAGCGTGTAGCTCTCGACGTTGGGAAACCCTGCCAAGACGGTCTGGAGCCAGTCGATATCCTTGGAAAAGCGCTTCTGAAGACGGTGTTGGGCTTGTTTCTTTGCGAAATGTGGGTCGATGAAGGCCGAGACGTGCTTTCGGACGATCTCTCTGCGGCTTTGATAAGACTGTGTGCATGGTGGGACGAGCCAAGGTTTCACGTAGATGTGCTTGACTCTCTGGGCCAAAGAGGGCGATTGACTAGGAATGACAGGGTAAGCAGCGTGTCGTTTGGGTATGATGGATACACGCACCTGATGCGGGATAACTGATTCTTGGTAGCCTTGTCAGACCCAACGATGGCTACCCTGGTATACCGTTGCTGGACCCATCGCTGCCAAAAGACTGGGTGCGTTTCAGCCGCAGCGACGAGGGCATCATGAGCGAGGAACGAGGCAATGATTCCGAGAATGTCATCGTCAACTCGTTGCTCTACCATCCAAGGCTGCTCAAATGATTGAAAACGACACCTGCAGGGCGGGGGTTGTTGTATGTCAAAGAGCGGGGAAAGAGGCTATGCGGGGTGAAAGCGATTGACTCGATCTTTATATATAGGACTATGATGCAAATTAGACGCTGAGAGTTGTCATGATAAGCATCTAGTTTTAGGATGTGTGCATGCCGGTATTCAAAGCCTTGATACTCGGAGCAAGGCTTGTATTAAGGGGCAGCAAGTCAGCAGGACCAGTGCAGTTGCCAGATCCGAGACGGTAGAAGTACGTTGGCCTTGCGTCACTTGACTCCTAGGTTGACTAGAATGAGCAAGGGCTTGGAATCGGAATGCTGCGGGACGATAATGCATTCAATCTATGGTCGTTGCTCCATGAGAAGCTTGACTGGATTGCTGGAGGTCCGCCTACTTGCCCACTTCCTGGTTGTATTCCGAGCGTAAAGATAACGGAATTACACAGAGATCAAGCCTCGCCAGAGAAAGTGCTCAACGGCTTACTCCAAGCTCCATTCCGTATACCTCCAAGAAAGAACCAGGCCGGATGATGTGAGGAAAACCTGGAGGCGTAAATGCCTCTTGGTGTTTATTCTGGGCTCTCGGACATGTTGGAGCGCTGAGAAGCTCTAGATAGAGAGTGCTGTAGAGTTTTGATGGGATCCTGAAATAACCAGTGCTTGATTCGTAGATGTAGTAACAAGGCGCTGAGGACGAGAAGGACTCAGGGGTCATGGACCTGGGCTCGGCATGATCCGACTGAAATCGCACAGTCACATGGCAGACTTTAGTCGGAGCCTGTCGGACTTTCAAGATCCAAGTCGAAGGCTCTGAACAAACCATGAGGTTTCTGTGTTGACCAGCCATCCACAGGCTTTCTGGGCTTCAAATCACTTGTATGAACTTTCCCCCCTGATTTAGCGGCAGTCTGTATCCAAGACAGCGCTGCTTCATCCATAACTTTGGGTCAGTCAGCGAGCTACAGTATTCCACAAGGCCATGGACACTTTGCGGCTCTTGCTTAAACTTGCAGCCCCTACTGGGTGTCCTCGTCGTGCAGCTCAGCGTAGAGGTGTCCTACGATCCCGACTCGGGAAATCTCCTTGGCCCTTACAGGCGCCCGGTTGTCAAGGCAGACTCGCTCCATGATGCTGGACCGTGGTTCGGCGTCTTTCAACTTGTGCTTTCGACCTCTGGCCTTCACGAAGCCCACTTTGCTTCGTTTTCGGCAGCACTGTACGCAAGCGAATTAAGGCAGGGCTGCGTTTCTCATGCTTACCCAAAAAAGCTCTGAACCTCGTATTTTTGGCTGCTGAAAACCCTTCAGAAGTCGAGCTCATCGTTATGATGACATAGGTATGTCGACGGAAGCTTTTTCGAATCTCGTATTCCCAGAACCCATGTGGAGAGCATCTCTTTTAAAGATGTCTACAAGTGGTTCAGCGCTTCCTTAGCTTGTGCCCCCACCACGCACGTCCATTCCTTGCCCTCACATTCTTTTGATCATGTTCTCTCTGTCGCTCATTAAAGTCTCCCTGTTTGCCTTCCTGGCACTTCCCTCAGCCTTGGCGGCTCCCGTCACTACTGAACGCGTCGCGTCGCTTCAGCATGCTTCGTTTGGCCACCCAATCGCTTTGAGCGGCCTTCCTTCTGGATTTTTGGACCTCAAGCAACCCAGAGGTTCGACGGCGACCCAGTTTATCAAGAAGCGATTCCCCGAGTCTAGTTCTGAGCTCACCCCCGAAATTATTAACAACGTTTCGACGCCTTCCCCTTCCACACCTGCTGCCACCGTTGGGCAGCCCGAAGTCGAAGCGCCGGCTCCCGTCCAGGCAGAGTCCATCCCAGATGTCCTTAGCTCCCTCATCGCCGAGTTAAAGCCCGTGACAGAGCAGCTAAGTAAGTCTTCTCCAACTCTCCTTCTGACTTTCTGGACATTTCTTGACATCCTCTTGAAGAGACACTTGTATCCGGCAAGACCAAGGACGAAGTCAACGTCGAAGAAGTCACCCACTCTCTCCAATCTATCGAGACCCTGTTGAAGGGAGGTCTCGAGAGGATCAAGGCGATTCTCACTCTTGGAGGATTGAACGTCAAGATCCCTCTGACTCTGGGCGACAAGCGCATCACCATTTTTGACCTGGCTAAATTGGTTGCCACTTTGCTCGATGTAAGCGGGTTTCTTTCTGGGGATTGAATGTGATGGTCGACTAACTAACCGACTCATAGACCTTGTTCGGTGTCCTTACCCTCGTTATCAGGGTTATTGGAAGCCTCAAGATCCCCATTGTCAGCGACCTCCTCACCATCGTTGGGTGAGTCCATCTGTGCACGTTTCCCCCCGAGATGAAGCTGATATATGGTTTGTAGTGACCTCGTCGCGGATCTGCTCACTACTGTCTTTGGTATCATCCCAGGACTTAAGCCTGTCCTCGGCCCCCTTCTCGAGGGCGTTATTGGGCTGCTCAAGATCTTTGACTTTGCCTCCATCAGCAAAACCATCGAGATCTAAATATCGAGATAACTTATGGCTCACCCCTCAACTGAGAACTATACCAGTATCTTTTGTACTATTTTCTGAACTCAATGGACGTTGCTTCTCCTTATATGTACTCCTAAACGTCTGGACCTTCGAGAGTCGAAAGGATGAACGAAGCGGAGGCGATAAGATAAGATGGACCCAGTCCTCGATTACTAAGATTGGGTCTCTCTAGTCGCTGCCATCAATAGCGGCCTTCACCACAGCACTCATCTCGCAAGCCCATCGATGTCACTGCCCAAGGTACGTTGATCTCTAGAGCGTTGGGATCGGTGCTAATTCCCTCTAATCTTCAGCGGATAATCAAGGTACATTGTATCTTCCCTTAGAACCCAGGTGGCATCGCCTGACCTACCACAAACCCCCTCCTCTTTCACCGGTCGAATTTGTAGGAGACAGAACGGCTAGTAGCTGATCCAGCACCGGGGATAACAGCTTCTCCTCACGAGGAGAACCTACGATACTTTGATGTGACGATCGAGGGACCTGGTGGGAGCCCGTTTGAGAGTGAGTATTATAGCCTCGTCGTATGACTTGCGGTGGTTCGTGATTCGTGAGGGCTCACTGTGCACGAACAGAGGGAATCTTCAAGCTAGAACTGTTCCTCCCGGAAGAGTACCCTATGGCACCTCCGAAAGTGAGGTTCCTAACAAAGATCTATCACCCCAACATCGGTGCGTCGACCTCTTGCTTTGCCTTTGATAATGGACTTAGGTTGGTACAGACAAGCTTGGACGTATTTGCCTAGATATCCTGAAAGGTCCGTATCAGGGTCTCTCGCCTACGGTCGTCTGAACAAAACTGAAGCCACTGTGACTCCTAGATAAATGGTCTCCGGCGCTACAAATCCGGACGGTTCTGTTATCGGTGCAAGCCCTTCTCAGCGCTCCCAATCCGGACGATCCCCTGGCCACTGATGTCGCGAAACATTACAAGGAGGACGAGAAGGATGCACAACGTGTCAGTAAAGAGTGGACAGAGAAGTACGCGGTTGTATGAGAGCTTAAGCACCCAGCTATGTTTTTGTTGTATACCTCCCTGCTGCCCTTCCTTCTAATCGGTTTGCGAGTGCTCAGATGCTCCGAGGTCGCGAAGTTGTGTATAAATTTGTATTCTAACCCTGGCAGATTGCCACTCAATCCCCATCCTTGATTCTGTTTGTATACGTGCCAGTTGCTCGTCGACTCTCGGTGAGGGCGAGGTACCGAAAGGCCTTGCCCAGTGCCGCTCTTTTCATTGGGCTGCCGAAGATCCATAGGCTTGTAGTCCCCGGTTTGCTTCTCACCGGCTGTCCCGCAGTTCCAACCGGCTTGCGTGCATCGGTGCCCTGGATCTCCCCTCCATTCATGCTCCATGGTCGTTCCTCCGATCTTTTTCTCGAACGTGTCAGGCGTGGAACTACTCGAGCTTGCCGCCACAGCATCCCCAAAGTCTTTTACTGAGCAAGGATTTGCGTCGAGGAGAGAACTTGGTGGGCTTATCACTCTGAGTAACACCTTGGATCTGTCGACGATCCAGGAATCCGGATATCTGTAGTCTGCTATAAGAGCAAAGTCCGGCGGTATTGAGGCCTTATTAAGAAATTGCTTCCTTGACGATTCGAACCCCAGATCTGAGGTGGCGGGCTGTGATCTAAATTTAAGCTTCTTCTGTTTTCTAAAGTTCCTCCCACCCACATGCCTTCATCTGCCTTATAACCTTTCTCCCCCACCGTCAGTCACCTCTTCTTCTTCTCCACCGCCCATTCCCTGGCGGAGGTTTCCTTCCCGTATTTCTACGTCGCAGCGATGGATGCAAAGCTCAACAAGGACATCCTCGACTTGATTGTCGCAGAGCTGGTCTGCTCTGGCACTCTGCAGGACGTCCAGAATGTGTCCTTGACCTGTAGGCTCTTCAGAGATGCTGCGCTGCCAGTGCTCTTTGCCAGTGTACAATGGCCGCACGCATCGAAACATTCGGAGGAAGGAGGACTGGATTTCTTCCCCGAGTCTCTGTGGCCACTGTTCCGGTAAGTGGTTTCAAACCATCGCAATCAGGGTTTAAATTCCAACCCATCGCCTGCAGGACGTTTGCCTTGGACTGGCCAGACCATTGGCCAGATTCAATCCCACCACTCTGGGGCGATCGGTACTACATTGGCGGCGACTACCATCCACGACACCTCGACAAGCTAGTCACCGCCATGCCCCACATGTCAGCGCTCACCCACTTTTACATCAGCTGCCCCTTTTACCCGCCCGCCTCTATCATCAACGCGCTCATTCGATGCCCATCGATCAGGGAGCTCTCCATCCACGACACCCCGCTCTACGTCGACATGATCCCTCGCGTCCCAGCCGAGTTCCACCTCGATAAGGTGTCGCTGGTCCCCGTCGCCGAGGCCCTCCGAGTGGGAGAAGGACCGTACAACAAAAAGCACCAAGAATTTCAGTACTACACGCGCGACTATAGGAAAAAGTTTCGGAACGACAGTCTCGCGCGGTACGCTGCCACTGCGTTCTTGTTCACGCTCGGCAAGGCAGATTCGTTGCGCCATGCAGAGATCTCTGGGGAGCTCTGTACGATGCACGAGTTGGCGTTTCAAGATTGGCCGCGATTGGAGACGTTGGTGCTCACCGGCCATACACCACGCGCGCAGGGCGGCGTCGAGCTCGTCGATGTCGTCGCCAAGATGCCTGCGCTAAAGGATCTCCGACTCTTGTTCGCAACCGTCAAGAACGATCCTCTCTACAAGCTCCTACCCGACGGCGAAACCTCTGCGCGCGGCAACTCTGCAGAAGTCCTCTCCCAACTACGCTACCTCGCCATATCCAACGCCTGCAAAATCACCCAAACGCTGCTCTTCCAGCACACCAAGTTTCTGGAAGGTCTGGTGGTGTGCGCTATCAGCGATTCACCGAGGGTACCCATCGCGCTTCCGAGAGCAGACGTTGATGCGCTGTTGGACGACATGGGCGACGGTGTGAGGAATCATCTCAAGGTGCTTCGGATTATGATTGAGGATAAAGGCAACCCGGGGCTTTATCGCAAGATCTCTTCTCATTTCCCTAAACTTGAGACGTTGGAAGTGGAATTGTGTGGTTACCACGATGGAAAGTCTGTCTTTCCCTGGGTAAGCTCGCTGTTCCCTGGTTGTTATGGACCTTTCGCTGACGGTTTTTGGGTTTCAGGACGAGTTTGCAGACACCTTTCTTCCTTTGCGACATCTCAAGAATCTACGAGCGTGTGTGCAATTTCCAGAATATGATGAAGCGGATCGAGGCGAGCCGTGGAAGACGGCGCGCAAAGGATGTGCGATGCATTTCGCTTCTCGGTTACCGTCGCTTCAACAGATCGGGTTCGAGTATCGGAAGCGGACAGGCACGCACCGGTACGAGGACAGTTGGTTGGAGTGGAACATTGAGCGACCCGAGCATGGTGCCCCTCAGCTGTTTGAGCTCCCACCTTCGTGGTTCCGGTTCCCGGAGGTATGGGTGCCAGAGTATATCAACGAGAGTTGAACTTGTTCAGCGCTGGTGTGGTTTCTAAAAATTCTTTCCTCGCATCTTCTTTTTCGTAGGGGTTTATTCGGGTTTTTTATACAGTGGGAAGGTCTTTATTTCGATTTCTACGTGTTTGGCTAGGAGGATACTTGGACGAGATTCAACCCTTCTCTCCCTGTTTCACTTCGCACATGGGGTACTTCCTCTTTTCGCATTCATGGTTTATGCATCCACTTCTTTTGTCGGTCTTTTTGTTCTTTGGGTAGTTTAGCTTTCTTCTTTGGCTTGGTCACTTTTTGCTATCGGATTCTTCTTCGGGTTGTGTTTCGTTGTTTTCCTTGGCATGGTTATCTCTCTCTCTCCACCCCACTCTCTCTACGGTCTTTCACAGCACTATCGCCTCATATACGTTTGCATCCTCGTCACATTGTCATATACATCACATTTGTATTCAACAACTACAGCTTATCTACGCGCATTCAGTATGTAGTATTGAAAACCTGCCATACGTTGCAGTCAGAGGTTCTTTTGACTTGATGCGTTATTATTTTGGTAGGCTCTCTTCCCGTGGTGGGCGGTAGGGATAACGATTGCTTACGCTCGAGGAATAACGAGTTACGAACGAGTGCGATTGTGATCGAGTAGAGGTGTCAAAAGGTGCCGGGTTCTTTTTTGGACACCTGTTCAGAGGTTAAATCTTATATACCTTGGGTTGTCCTTGGCCTTCTTGTCATACCACGTTCGACTTTTACTGGACCTGGACTCCAAGGCTGGCTCGTTCAAGTGTATGTGCGTGAGGTCGATTAAAGTTGATAGGTACCATAGCGCAAGGCTCGGATTGACACGAGGTATCCAGCAACCCGAGCTTATTAGCTTCTATCAGAGTCTCGACGGAGTATGAGTTTCAGTATATGATATGCTTTCAATACCAAATAACACCTTGAAGCTTGGCCTGAAGCTCGTGTCCGACACGTCCGGTTCAATTCCCTGTTCAGTTGACAGCCAGTGCTCCCAAGACAAAAGACGCTTATCCTTATCCCTTATCTTGAACCTATAGCGACGATCTGACAAATGTCAAGAGGGGCCCAAGAGTCTTGCTGTATGGAGGTACTTACTAGGACGACCGGATTTTACAGCTGCTACTAGCCGTCCGCCACACTCTCGGGTCCACCGGTTGATCACGTCCCAATGGGAGCTTCTAGTACTAATATGTAGTTGCGCCCAACTGACCGATAAGCATTGCCTCCAGGCGTGCCGGGATCCCGAAAGGCTTCTTTTGAGGGTGTAGCTGTAGTAAGGTGGTAGCGTGCATGATTCAGCCGCAGTAGCTGGACAAGGAAGGGCTATTGAAAGATCTGCTGCGGCCGGCCATTAGTGGTAGTGCTTGATGTGTCTTTCCTTGCGTGGCAAGTGAGTATGCGAGGGGTTCTAGAGCAGATTTGGGATCGGGTGTTCAAGACCTTTCGTAAGAGATGTTATCAGAAGTTCAAGACAGTATCACTAGAAGCATACTACATCTTCTGTTCTTCCAGCAAGTTCTTTCAAAGACAAGATATCGCTATAACCGACATACTTCCGGCGCGTGCCACTGGCACCAGTCCGCACTTCGAAGAACGATCTGCCTCGCTCTATCGTTTTACCATTCTCAGATAGCTTCTTTTAATAAATTCATGTTCTTGACACCCGAAACTTGTTATAGCCTGTTATGTTTCCCTTGACTCGCTTCGGTCTTGACATTTTGGGACGTCCAACGACGTGTGGTTGATCTGGTCGAGTAGATTAAATAAAGAAGAATAGGCCTAGAATGGTGTATGTCCACCATTCACGGGCTTGCTGCTAGTGATTATTGCCATGTGACTGCTGTGCAGGTAGAGTGCGGCTCTCTCGCGCTATTCGAGTCCTCTAGAGGTGTTGAATGTTGAATGTCAATACAGTCATCTCTGGGAAG
Source organism: Coprinopsis sp. MPI-PUGE-AT-0042 (assembly GCA_020736565.1). Lineage (NCBI taxonomy): Eukaryota > Fungi > Basidiomycota > Agaricomycetes > Agaricales > Psathyrellaceae > Coprinopsis > Coprinopsis sp. MPI-PUGE-AT-0042. The sequence goes on along the minus strand of JAHBOF010000041.1, from coordinate 126,801 downwards.
GTCGGAGCCGGGGGTGGTTTTCAGGTACAGTCCAGATGGTCTTACCTGGAAAACGTCATTGTGTTCGTAGCTTGTTTGGTAGTGGCATGGGTCGAGCAGATGCGGATGAGGTATGGATGTCAGGCTCGAAGGAGGCTAAATTCACCCCTATTTGTGCTATTTGTCGACGCGTCGCGTTTCGCTAGCGCCGAGTGCGAGAGTTGGGCGACGTGTTGCACGTTTCCTGTGTTCACATTCGGCGGGCTGGACCTATCTGAGTAAGATAAGGCAGTATCAGCATGAGGAGTTCAGCAGTAATAGCAGCCATGACTCGATATCGACAAGGATGCCAGGTTGACTCGACTTCGATAAAGCTAGTAGAGTGCACTCAGTAGGACGGTGAGTCTGGTAGACGCGTCGAACCATATCGGAGGGTTCTTGAGAAAAGAACCTCGAGAGGCCTCCATACAATTTGCTCCTCATAGCCACCGTATCACGGCTGATATGCCCGATAGTGGATAGTCTTCAACCATTGCTCGCGATCACCAATGTGTTCCATAGTGTTGGGTTTATCCTTGTAGTATTAGTGAGGTACTAAGAACTGTCGCACCGCGTCTACTTGCTTCTCCATCCCCTCCGTTTTCAGCACAATGCCCTCAACGGCAAGATCGTGGTCCATATGTTCAATGTCGGTCGTCCCGGAGAGCGGTACGATGCCCTCCAGCTGTGCAAATTTGTACATGAGCTGTTCAGGCGTGATGCCGTTCTGTTCTGCTACTTTAGCAAAGATTGGATTCTCAAGCATGCCTGGGGAGCCGCTGAGCGTCCAGAACGATCTGTGCAGTATTAGTTTGGAGACGCTCCAGGACGCATGATGATAAACTCACTGGTACATAATCCCGTTCCGCCTGCAGTAACCGGCCACGTCCTTGTCCCATTGATTCCCTTGGAACCATCGGTTTTGCACGACATCTACCTTCTGTACCTTGCCAAGCTCTTCTAGGACTCCAACGTCGTAGGTGTTGCTAACACCAATCATCTTGGCTTTCCCTTCGTCGCGGAATTGAGCCATTACGCGCCATGCTTCTAGTGTTGCTGCGGGCGTCTCGAGAGGAGAATGCAAGAGGTAAGAGTCGACATAATGCGTTCCCAGATTTCGAAATGAAGCTTGGATGGACGAAGCCAGTTGAAATGGAATAGACGAGGATGGGTCGTATGGTATGGGCTTGGATTGGTCTTGTCCTCCAATAGGCGTAAATCTGTGTCAATATCCATGTTAGTGGATGCTATATGAGGTTAAAAGGCACAAGACGTACTTCGTTTGAATAAACAAGTCCTCTCGTTTGAACCCGTGCTTTTCGTAGAGTTCCTGAAGCGCCTGGCCAACAAGGTCCTCCCTTGATCGTAAACACCATCATGGTCAGAAAGCTCAGTAATTGTATAAGCGTGCCAGATACCTGTAGTGTTTGGGCTGACAAGCTGCAAGTACTGGTCAGTCTGGTCGCAATCCAACGGCGCGCCGTTCTTACCAGTGTCGATTGCGCGGAAGCCCTGCTTTACAGCAGTAACGACTAGAGAAGCAGTCTGTTCTTTTTTCCTGTAAAAGCGTCTCAGCAAGTTATTGTCCAAGCTGACATGTAAATGGAGGACCAAGCAGTTCCATAGATTATTCGAGGCAGGTTCTTGGTCGACATGAACGTTTGGGGAGGGTTAGACAGGGGCTGAACCTATGACGCAGCAACACCGGACCGGTCAAACAGAGAAGGAATTTCCCAGGCAATCGGAACCAAAAATGCCATTTACGACGCGACGCGTCGAACTTGAACGTTACGCTCAAACCACCATGGCCGATGTTGAAATGAAAGTGAGCTGGCCTGCTTCATGACTGCATTGGCACGATTAAAGAGGACTCAGACTTCAGGAGGGGCTGAGGCTGCAGAAAAGCCAGCCGAAAACGAGTGGGTTCGGATAGAGAGCAACGACGGGTTTTCGTACCTGGTCAAGCGCAAGATTGCTGAAACGAGTGGAACGATGCGTAATATGCTGGATCCTACCAGTAAGTCTCTTGTATTTTGATATCTTGCTTGGCTCAGGTGGGCTGTCTAGGTGGCTACGCTGAAGCTCAGACGCGAACCTGCCACACACAGGAAAGGTATAAACAGCATCGTGCCCAATAGCACTATAACTGACCGGTTGAATAGAGGCATCGTGACTGAGAAGCTTGTCGAGTACATGCTCTTCAAGGGTCATTACCAGTCGGTAGGTCCCAAAGACGATATTCCCATCCAAGACATGCAGGAGCGTATCCCTCCAGAAATCGTTCTCGAAGTGTGAGTGTGCAGTGTTTCTTGGATCGCGGTCTGGACTGACCTTCCTCGAACCAGGCTGTTAGCGGCAGATTACCTAGAAAGTGAGAGGCTTCCGATCTATACCACTTGCCATCCGCTGACATCAGATTCAAGTGTGACCAGCGTACTTACAGATATCACACCCCAATGTACCAAGTGCACTTGAGACATTTTCGCTCGCCAAAGAGTAGAAAGTGATTGGGCTACAACGCCCGTCCTTGACACGGGGCGGTGAAAGTGTCACCGTAAGTACCGCCCTTCAACGATGCAGCTGTCCCCTCAAATCCCGAAAGTAGCTGGAGGAGGCCAGAAGCGATGTTCGTTTGGAGGCCATTTCCTCAAGATTGTGTACGAGAACGACTCTGCGTTTTCCATCAGGTTTACCATGGAGTTCGCTGTTGTTATTACTGCTCAAGGCTACGATTGGCAGGGCGCCATGTGCCTCATGCATACTCTCATCGAATGTGGCGCCTTTGATGCATGTGATCAGTGCTATGTGACGGGTCCCGAGATGAGCTTCTCTTCTGGGATGGACATGCTCTGGGCAGAGCTAGCACATCTTGTTTCTATGATTGCCGTCCGATATCTACTCTTTCGCCGACACCTTGGCAAGAAGAGGTAGAGATCCGCGTGTTCTGTTCATAGGTGAAGCGAGTTGCGGTTATCTCCTATACCTCCGACTGTTTACAGGCAAGATGTAGGCCGAGGATAACATGGATGGCATGAACCCTTCAGTCGGCATTCGTTCTCAGGTTGTCACCTTCATGAGCTCAATGGGGTCGATCGCTTTCGGCAGACTAATGAGGGCTCCTCGTGCCGTAGATTTCTCGATGCAATTCTACTTTTCGAGGCAAACACATCGTTTATTGGCCGAGTAGGAAGATCAATCTACCTCATTCATTTGCTCTTCACCTCGAAGACCGACAAGGCGAGCTCGAGCGAGTAGGTTAATCCCAGGCGGATCATTTCATATATTGGTCATGGCGCAATCGTGATGTATTTTTATGGGGAAGTAATCAAGCTGGGAGATAGGGGAGCCGGGAGGAAGAGACTGGTAGTGTTGGATTCGTTCCTTTGATGCCCAGGATCTGCGAACCTTAGAGGTTACGATATGATGGTCTGGCACTTCAACGTTATCTAAGGTCCAGGGAAGCACTGGAGCGCCCTCAGCAACACCTCCCACGAAGTAGTACCGTCGTAGACATGTTTTCGGCATCGGTTTCGGCTCCGAGTCGGGGAACCCCAGCAAGGTGCTCGCCGGCCGTCGTCAAGACGGTTAATTACATACGGTAGCTCCAACTCTCATGACGCTCTCCTGTTGTACGATCAACCGTTGGAGACATACGTTACAGTGCTGCCTGTATCTTCCTCGACTCGTGAGTGAGCTACAAGCAGCAGCAAAGGCTACAGTCTGTTACCAGATGCTCCTGGTTGCATTCAGCGGCTGGAGTACTTTGGACAGGCCCTTTGCGTCTGACCTTTGCTTTGGGAGTCAACGAACATCAGTGGGAGATATCGTCGCGATGTACCCCAAACTAGCATTACAATGATGTGATTTTCGCCATTGCCGCAGGGTCCTGCCGACGGAAGCTTTGTTCGTCCCCTATTGGTTCATCCACCCCATTCGGCATTCATTGGGACGAGAGTTTCTATAAAGGCTGGCTCTCCAGCGCTTTCTGAAGACCAGAATCCCTCAGCTCCTCTCAGCTTGTGTTTCTACCCACATCCACTCATTCACCCTCACATTCTTTTGACTGTTCAACATGTTCTTCTCTCTCTCCTTCGTTAAGGCTTCCATCTTCGCCGCTGTGGCACTCCCCTCAGTTTTGGCTGCCCCCATCTCTGCTCCCATTGGCGTCCCCGTCGATGTTCCTGTCGGCGCCGTCTCCACCCTTCAAGGCGTCAATGTCGGACCCACTGTCGATGTTGGCAGCATCGCCTCTGGCATCCTCAGGCGAGAGGACGGCCAGACTCCTTCTGAGGTCGTCCAGTCGGTTCCCGACGTCCTTAGCTCTCTCCTTGCCCAGCTCACCCCTGCCACTGGAGACTTGAGTAAGTGATCCCTTTATTCTTTATTCTCTTCATGAACTCGTGCTGATGCTCTCTAAAGATGCTCTTGTTGCCGGCAAGACCAAGGACCAAGTGAACGTCGAAGACGTCACCCTCTCTCTCCAGAACATCGAGGGTATCTTGACCACCGCCGTCGCGACCGTCAAGACCATCGTCTCTCGTGATGGAGTGAACGCTGAGGTTCCCCTCACTCTCGGTGGCGAGCGCATCACCCTCATCGACGTTGCTCAGTTGGTCTCTGCCATCTTGAACGTGAGAAACATTTCATTAGTCTCTTGCGCTTTACGATGCTCATACGACCCTTAGATCGTCCTCAGCGTCCTCGTTACTGTCCTAAGACTCGTCGGCAGCCTCCCCGTCATCCAGGCCCTCCTTACTTTCATTGGGTCAGTCTCTTCTTAGGTTCCTTTCCAATGCTGAATGCTGACTTGCCGCTCCCAGCAACCTCCTTGCTGAGCTCCTCACTGTTGTCTTCGGCATCATCCCCGGACTCCAGCCCGTCGTTGCCTCTGTCCTCGGCACTGTTGTTGGCCTCCTCAAGGTCCTCGACTTTGTTACCCTCGGCAAGGTCATCTCCATCGACCTCACCAAGGTTGTTGCTCTCTAAGTAGTTTGAGTCACTTGCAATATCTATTAGACTTATACCATGCATACGTTAATGACCGCAACTACTTATACCATACAATTCTGTACCTCTATTTGCAACAATTACACGCTGCATGCTCACATCTCTGCTCGATTAACAAGGGGTTTGAAATCTTTGTCTTCATTAGCCTTCAAATCTCAAATCTCATGGTCTTCCTCTGCCAGTCTAATCTGCAAGCTCCTAACCTTTCCATTGCTCCTGTGTACGTCCCGCACGTGCCCAAGGTGGGACAGATGTCCACCGCTTGAGCAATAAAATCTCTGATTGATGACGGTTTCCGAAGAGGTTGATCATTGAGTAAGCATGGGTTAGTGTGCAAGTTTATCTCGATGCAAAGACATGAGCTTGTCGTTCGTCGTCGGAGACCTGTATCGCGTTTCGGACCCGTAGCGTTGATCGAGGCCCCGGGATCGCACCTTGTGCCTGGGAAGGTTATACGGTAGAGAGGATCCGAAAAGTTCTGGAATATCTGTGTGTCGGTCAATTTGCCGCCCGCTGTTGTCCTAACACCATCTGGAATTTGGTGTGGGATATGTTGCGTTTGCTGTTCAAGAGGTTGGATGATCCCTTGGCCCAGTATTTTAGCAGTATTAAAGCAATAAAGAGTCTCCGAAACGATATATACCTCGCTTTACAGGCTTCCTTCTGTCACTTTGGCTGTAAGACAGGTAATACTTAGGCGCCCAGCGAATATTGATGTAATCAATACCGATTGATGGTGAACTTTAGCCACCCGACCTCGGACATCTGGACCTTGTCCTCGACCCCCATCTGGGTTTCTGGCCGTTAACTGAATGGAACTTGCTTTGCTCACTCTCCTTCCAGACGTTTTACGCTCCGTTATGACGCGACAACTCTTGCCCACCGCTTCGGACTTGGTAACGATGCGCTTTTCAAAGCGACTCGGATATCTTGACGAGTATAAAGAGGGCAGACTGTTAGCCAGAGAAAACCATCCTCCTCCAACGACATTCATTCACAGGTTTCTTCCACCCTCTTAAGCTCCTCTTCTCTCAGATAATCGTGATGTTCTGCACTCGGAAACTTGTTCTTCTCGTTGCTGCTGCGACGTGGCTCGTGAATGCAGCTCCTGCTCCCGCATTGGATTTGGAGTCTCACGCTGCCGCTGTGGCTGCTTGCGACCTGGTTCGGGGCATCCCTGACCTCAGCCCCGCTTTTGCTGGTACGTGTATCGAGTTCCAGTACCCGATGCTCTAGTTACTAACCACATGCTCTCAGGCACACTTCAGTATGATAATGACATGTCGCATTGGTCTAACGCTAGCAGCTTGCCTTCCATGTGCTCCGTTCAGCCAGACAGCCCTCAAGACATCCAGAGATTGGTGAGCTTGCTTCAGACATTGAGAGGTATGTGTAGGCTAACGCAATATCCAGTTCGAAATCATCAAGACAACACGCACACCATGGGCGGTGAAAGGCAAGGGCCACTGCAACAACAACAATATGAGCTCGACGAACGGTCTCCAAATTGCCATGTCTGAGTTTAGTCAAGTCGAGTTGTCTGCTGACAAGAAGTCTGTGAAGATAGGAACAGGTTTGGATTGGGGACAGGTGTACACTGCCCTGGAGCCGCATGGTCTTGTGGTTGTTGGCGGTCGATCTCCTAGCGTCGGTACGTCTGACCCTCTTCTTTCTCCAAGACGTGCGCTCTAACACGCTGTCAGGTGTTGCTGGTCTACTACTCAGCAGCGGCTATGCTTGGATCACCAACGAGTATGGCTTTGCTATTGACAACATCCTCTCAGCTGGTAAGCTCTCACTTTCCTCTCAGTATTGTCTCAACCAATCTAAAGCCTGGCATATAGACATTGTCCTGCCCAACGGTACCTTCACCACTGTCTCTGAAACTCAGGATCCCGAGATCTTCTACGCCTTGCAAGGAGGCACTAACAACTTTGGTATCGTCACCAGTTTCATCCTCAGGACCTTTCCAGTCGGTAAGGTCTGGGGGGGCACCATCCTTTACTCAGCTAGTCAGCTTGATGCAATGATTGACGCCACTGTCGAGTACTCTGCCAAGCCCTCCAACCCCAAAGCCACCCTCGCGACTCAGTTCTTCGCGGCGAACGGCACGACAACTGGTGCTGCTAGTGAGTAACCTGTTGCTTCGTATTCCATCCAACCCTCTGACACCCAACTCAGTCATGTTCTACAACGGCGAAAACCCGCCCGCAGGTCTGTTCGATTCCTTTATCAATGTTCCAGGTGTCAGCGGTCAGGCCAAGACACACGACACTTTCCTCTCTTTCATTGCAGCTGGCGAGGTCGATGGTGACTCTAACAACCGGTATGTGGTAGCGCCTTTGTCACTAGCATCCCCTTCTCACCCACGATCCGTTTAGTGCAACCTGGTACAGTGCACCCGTCCTCTCATGGACCCGCGAGATTGTCGAGTTCATTGGCGAGACGGCCGCAGAATACTCGATCAAGGCTGCCCAACAGAGCAAGAGCATCAAGCTCGTTACAGGTAACATCGAGCCTTTCGGTCAACAAGCTTACGCTTTCAACCGCGGCTCTGCCTGGCCTCACGACCCATCGGCACCCTACAACACCTTCAACGGTCTCTTCATGTGGAGTGACCCTGCGGACGACGAGATCGCACGCGCTCTCACTGAAGAGTACCACAACAAGATCCACGAAAAGGCTGTTTCACTTGGTGTGTCGAAACGTCAGGGTGAGCCAGAGGTGTACTACCCTCCCAACTATTCAATGGGCATCACTCCCTCGAGCATGATCTACGGTCCCAATATGCCATGGTTGCAGGAGGTCAGGAGCAGGGTTGACCCCGATGATCTTGTCAGCCTCACCGGTGGTTTCAAACTCTAAATGCGCTTGGGTTTGTATTCTCTTTCTTTATCTTCCTCGATTCTCTTTGTTATTGGGTTACTTTCGTATCATCACTTCATCATATCATTATCATAGACAGGCTCCCTTTCGTCAGGCATGCGGTATTCTGTATTTTATATATTCTCAAGCTATTCGGTGGACTTATTCCGTAATTCAATAACTTTTGCTATTGATCGACGAGTACGAGCTTTGAATGATTGCTACTAACTAACAGTTACAGTAAGAGCCCCTACTTGTGAGGCCATCGTGAAAAATCCTGGTTATAGGCCTGGGATGGCAGACTGGCGACGCCATCCCAGGCCACTGCAGTTAGGGGTGGCCGATGGCATCAAATCCCATTCTGGGATGGCGATGGGCTGAGACTCGAGGGATGGCGAGCCTCAGGGCTGGCCGCTGGAAGGTGGGGACAGCGCTGTGAATGACCTCAGCATTTATTGGTGAAGATCTCATACCCTGGAGCAGTATTTTGACTCCCGGTATTGGACGCCATAGAGTAGCCATTGTCACGACACGATGCCGCTGCTCGGCCAAGTTGACCAGCAGCTTTGTATTACAGGGGAATGCAATTGCATTTATTGAGTAGAATTTAATCGATTTATCTCTGACAGCACAAATTTCTCTGAAGATGGTATTGAATGGTTCTGTCAGGCGTAGGGCTGGCCTGCGGCTACCATAACAGAATGTTATGTTCAAATGATTTATTTCGCTGCTTGTCATTGTGTTGGCCTAATGGTAAGGGAGCATTTACGCTGTTGTCGCCTCTATTTTTCGAATCAGCCAGTAACCTCTTTTTCATTGGGCAAATCAGGGCCGATATTCGTCATCGCTGGCAACTTGCACTGAGCGATGACGAATTTCGTCCCTGACACGACAAGCCCCTTGAATTCAACCTTGTTTTGTGCCTGGAAATGCAATTATTTGAAGGTTAAGTATCCATTCAAGCTTTTAGTCCGCGAATCAGTTTGTTCATCGCGAGCTCGAGCTTGAATTGGCAGGCTCAGCGCTTAGCACTTAGGAGGCGCTTGCCGACAAACCGAAGCGGAGTTTGAAATAACTTAAACGACGCGACGCGTCTGATCTCTCCCGCAAGGCTTCTTTTCCTTCAACCACCACCATCTCTAACGCGATTTCCCTACTCGTCGTGCCAGCGACGATGAGCGCGACATGATCTCTCATCCTCCCTCCCCACACTCAATCTCATCTGTGAATCGCCCTGGTTCCAGCCTGTTTTCGTCGTGATGGACCACACACCCAAGTGCTGGACTTTGGGGGTCGTGAAGGAGAGCAAACGGCGGGGCGATATCAGCAGTGAGTTTCATTTCAACTTTTATTGTCCCGCCTTGGGTGAAATACGCTTCTGGCCAAGGCGGGACGTTCTGGCGACTGATAGCTTATGGGCAATGGCGAATCGCGAAGTCGTGATACGGGGTCGCTCGCCAAGGCTCGAAAACCATCTCGCTAGTTCTAAGATCTCCCAGAATGTGGTCGATGGCTCGTTCTGGGCTACTGGGCTATGTGTGGGTCGCGTTACGAGTATGCAGGTACGATTGGGTATCGATTAGCTGGATCTTGGCATGTATTCGGTACATTAGTCGATAGGAATATTACTGTTATGGCTCAACAGTGACACTTCTGGGTATTGGAGGCAAATATTACTGTAGGCTATGGGTCTCTGTATCCCACCATGCCATTGCCAGGGCATCTGTTGCCATTCTGCTGTGCCATGGCATTCTGCTCTGGCTCGGCAGTACGGTGACCGTCGGGTGGAAAACCTCCTCAATGCCTGCCACAGCAGACTTCCGACCCAGGCCTTGTCCAGGCCTTGTCTGCTGAAGGGTGGCATGGGATGCTTTGGCTATCCCTGGAACCGAGGTTTTTCACGATTCGGAACACGTCGCACTAATGGCGAGTCTGGTAATTCATTCAATGGGCTTGTAATATATAAGTTATGGAGCTATTTGCAGCTCTGACCCTGTTCTCTCAAACATGCAGGAAAGTGACTTTAAGTCAAGGTGGAAGAAGGCAAAAAAGGGAGAAAACTACGTTGGCCTGCAACACAGATTCATTACTCGCACAGAAACGGCACCCCACTGGTCTAGTCCCCTTTGGAGCTCCCCATTTTGCAGATCTTCCAGAGAGATACTATCATATCCAAGGAGGATGCTTCCTTCAGGTCTCGATGATACGCGGAAGCTCGGTCTCGATGAAGAAGGTAAGATTTTGAGGTTTAGCAGTTGGGCTTCAGTCTTGATGTATACCGCCTTCGTGATTAGGATAGGTCCATGCAAGTCGTCCCGCCGCAGAAGGTGACATGCGCGCTGGTTTTTCCGGGGCCTTGTCTCGCCGTGGCCGCGATAAATCTCATATACTGTGTGCATCCGTCCAAGGCCTGTTCCCCAACGCTGTTGGCTGGTACAGCGTTCCCAGTCCTCAGCAAGGATCACCTCCCGAGTGTACGTTGAGCATCCTCCGAGGAGCCGTTGGACCTCCTTTTCGTACGCCATTGTTGGGTCTCTTCCAAGCCGCAGCTCGACGGTTGATTGTCGTGGGAGGGCTATCTTTTCGTCATGCGTGATCAAGTAGAATTGGATACGGGAAGGGTGGGGATTTGGGTTTGAGCTGGGCAGTGGGAACGCCCATTTTGGATGTCGAAAGAGAGCACGGCGCAGATCGTCAATTTGAGCTGTTGTGCATATACTGTTGAGGTTGGGGATGACAATCCCATTTAGTCGAGCAAGGGTGACGAGGGCTTCGAGAGAGCTAATTGCAAGATATGAGGAAAGCTACGACGGATATCCTCAAAGGGACCCTTACACATGATTCGGGTCCAAAATCTTGCTTTTGACGAACTCGATACGCTTCCTGAGCGTGTCTAGGTCGTCTTCTTGGCCATTGAACAGAGACAGTGCCGTGCAGTATGACTCGATACTGTCTCCATATTGCGTCAATTCCTGGAAGTCTTGTTAAAGGGGGATATATGAAAGGCAACAGGCAGCATACATCGTGGGCATCGCCCTTCCTCAGCCAGGCCTTTCTATAGTGAGGGTCTATTTGGATCGCCTGGAAAGCTTCAGTGAAAGGCGACGATCTACAGCGTAAATTAACCTTACGGTATGACAGTCCCTTAGCGTCTCGGGAAACCTATCAAGGCAAAAAAATTAGAGACCGATAAATCTACTGGGTAATTTATCGACTCACATTCTCAAGAAAAAGTAGCATGCAGCACGATTGCCATAGAATACAGGATTCCGATTGTCCAGTTGAATGGCTTCGGAGAACTTTTGAGCGGCTGCGGCGTAGTGCTTTTGTTTGAAAAGAAGATTTCCCTCTTCCTTGACACTTAGACTCATCCTGAACTTCGGAGGGAGGTGGGATCAGCTCTGAGGAAGCAGTCAGGCAGACAGGCGAAGAGACCGGGCAGGCAAAGTTCGAGGCATGTCGAGGCCAAAGGCATGCCCTTTATCCGTCTTACTCGACCGAAAGGTGGACATGAGTATTCGCCTCGTGCTTTTGCTCGTGGCGCCTTTCATCCTGCGATTGCTGTATCGAGCTCAAGGGGCCCTCAGGATGACCTCACGAAATACAAGGGAATCCGATTTAGGCAATTGGGCTTGTGTCGGATTTGCTTGACGCCAGCTGACCTTACCGAATGCATACACCTGCTAGAGCCTAGAAGTATTTTTACGACTCAATGGTAGTGCAGTGAGCTCGAGAAAGTTTGCTCTGAGTGCTGGATTCATTGACCAACCCGATTGGTGCCCAGTTTGGCGCCCAACAAAGCGATCAAACCATCAATTTGAGCCAAAGTAAAAAAGCCAGGAAATTTCAAGCTTCTACTCATCTCTACCCAGTTACCCGATACTAAGGATGCACCATTGCCTGCGAGTTCAAGATATTCTTCTCAGCATATTCACTGCGGTTCGAGACTTAGAGCCAAGGCGTCCGAAGACCATGGCTGCTTTGGCGCGTACATGCAGGAGTTTCTACGAGCCGTCTATCAAAGTTCTTTGGAGGGAGATCCCTGGAATCTACCCGGTGGCAGGCCTCTTTCCAGAAGATGCTCTTGTTGTTGAAAAGAAGGGGACCATCGTGAGTTTAATCCCTCGGTACCGTTCAGTTTTGCTCATGGAGTGTGTGTGCGTGCAGCGCATCAAGCAGAAAGCATTGTCAAACTGCGCCTCTACCCTTTCTCGACTAAAATTCTACGGATCGTTCGTTAGAACAATTTCATACCACCGTCGAAAAAGGCTGCATTCTCAGACTCTGGCCTTTCTCAACGAAGGAACGGAGTTCCCGAACCCATTATTCCCCCGTGCGACTTGCGTCGTTCTCCCCTGCACTGCAGACAGGTTTCTGGAATCGATCCTCTACCCTGCAGTCGTTCTGTCACCAGCCGTCCGGTCCGTCGCAATCTTCACGGAAGAGGTTGACGAAAGGAAGGGCGACAAGAACCCGGAACGCTGGGCGGCTATCTTGGATCGCCTTGAATGCCTCTTGCCGCTTCTTCAGACTTTCCAAGTCAACCAAAGCTTCATTAAATCATTCGATGAGGGAGAGCTCCCGATAGTCCCTGAACTTGACACCCTGACCAAGAAGCTCTCTACCAATCTGACAAAACTGGCGGCCACTGGTGTGAGCTTGTCAACACAAGCCATATCGTCAATCAGCCAACTAGAGAATCTGGAGGTCTTGACTTTGACAATAGACTACAATAACGACGAATACCATCCGTCTACTGTGTTACCCTTCCCTTCACTCGTCAAGCTACACTTGTTGGTGGACTCACGAGAGAGCGAGGATATGGGCAACCAATTTATTCGATCACTTCACGCACCACGACTTCTCGGCCTTCATTTCGACCTACACATGCCCTTCTGCTTTGTTAAGACTTCTCTACACAATCTCCTCCTGGCTTTGTCCCTACCTTACGTGGCGCCGAGGCTTTCGATCATCAAAATCGGCAGGTTCTATCGTCACAGCGACTCATGTGGCAACTTCCAATATGGTGTCCCCAGTGCTGATCTTCTCCCCCTCATCGGCAAGAATCTCAGGATTCTGAAGATTTCACCATGCACATGTCGAAATACGGATCTTTCCAATGCCGAGCTTCTTCAGCTGTTCTCTGCTTGGCCCAGCTTAGAGGACTTTTGTCTAGAAGTGGAGGACCACGATCCTGAAGATGAAACCGGCTTTGTTCAAGATTTCGATAACCCCTGGAACGAATCTGAAAACATGAACAGAGAGCCAAAGTTAACAATTGCTGGTGTTGCCGCAGCCCTTCATCATTGTCCTTCGTTGGCAAGCCTTACCCTCCGCTGCGACGCTCGCGAGATCCCTCCCGCAGATGCTTCACCTCCCCATCGCTCGTTGAGGTCCTGGGACATGTGCGCCTCGCCCATCAAGTCTGGCGCCGCGTTCGCTGCATGGGCAAGGAAAGCGTGCCCGAATTTGACGGTGATCAAGTCGTTTTCGCAAGTACGGCAATCGATAAGCGACCCGGATTACTTCAAAGAGCCGATGAAAATGACAAAGGAAGACATATCCGACGTGATCATGCTCAGCCAGTGGAATGATGCATCGCGTATCCTTGCGAAGCGCCGTTGAAATCGTCCCATGCAAGGGACACACCTTTATTTCCGCGTTGAAAGCACTGCTTGTGGAGGCGTATCGGTGCTCAATCATCCCTTTTTCTTGAAAGAGCCCATGGTATCTTCTTGCTGTAACAACATCCATTGATCATCTTCAGAATCGAACTTTTCTTGTCGAGATCGTGTGCTGAAGCATTCAATATTGCAGAAGCGGGTGTCGCTTTTAATCTCCCTAGGACTTCTGTGGAGAAGAAGTATGCATGCCTGTATCCGTCGAATGAGAAAGCCATTGTTCGTGAGTTTCTGCCATGGACAGCTGACTTCAAGCGCCTAATTTGCCGAGATGATGCCGTCGGAATTGTGGCGGAGCTGGCCATTCTGAGAGGTCCGCGACGGGATTTCTACCTTGACCTCGACCTCGACCTCGACCTCGACCTTCGTTTTTCCCTTGTTGCAGGATTACAGCCTTCAAAGTCGCTAAAGCGTGAGGGATAAGGCCTTTTTGGGCAAAGCAATATCTCTGGGTCAGGCCTATTGCTCTAATCACCGCGATTTACCGGTTGTGGACCACATCCACTGCGCCTTATAAACCGCCGCCCAAGTCATTGTTCTCTCTTTCAACATCGAACGTCCATGTCAGATTCGACCCTTCCGCCACAGCTGCATCTGTCTATACCCCCAGCGACCACCTCATTCAAACGCTCCTTTGAGCAATATGGCTTCGACGTCGATCAGAGCCCGGTTGACAACGTGGAAGGAACCGAATCCAACAGCAATGGGGACCACAGCGGTTCCCAGCGTAATGAGCGTAACAAGCGCGCCAGAAGTGAAAGCGTCCTATCAGAGGGGGAGAGGGCAAGTAACGCTGTAGCTTTCCTGCCAAACATTGGAGGAAGCAGCACAGGGTTGGGCAGTGGATCTCCAATACATGCCTCGACGGCCACAATCACAGGGGTTTTATCCACAAACCCACAGTCTCCAACATCGCGTCTTCATGTCTCTTCCCTCCCACCACGACTTCCGACCCCAGAGATGGCAGCCATGGAGGTCGACATTGAAATGCTTCCGCCTGAAGGCACAAATGGCCCGCTTGACACGCTGCCCACAGCATCTTTATCACCCTCATCAGCATCTGAACAACCGCTAATAACACCCTCAGCGCTGCCCATACCCCTTCCCCTATCATTATCCCTACCAGCTGTCGATCTTGGCCTTGGGCTAGAGGGAGGTGCCGAGAGAGACTCCGAAGCTACAAGACCGACCTCTGACAATCTGACAAGGACCATGGAGCGTTTCGCCGCATTTGATAGCGAGATTGACGCTCTCAGGAGGGTGTCACCGCCTCCACCAGCGAGCCCTCCCCAGCTTCCCCCTTTGCATCTCAATCACCACCGACGCACGTCAAGCTCCGGGTCGTCATCCTACTCATCACAGGCTTCCACCCCAGCCTTCGCCCAGCCTTCATGGACTTCACATCCTCCCATGTTTATTGGTACGCACGTCATTGATGCCTCCTGGCAGTTAGACTAATTCCCTCATCTTAGATGTGCCTCCCACCTTATTTGATCGGCCATTTAGGGGACTTGGTGTTGATAGCGATAGCAGCGCCGCACCTTCATCGCGCAACAGCATGGATGTTGGTCTGCAAGGCTACACGGCGTCGACCCAACCACCCACACTTCCTCCCATTGCGACCACATCGGCGACAATTTGGGAGGACGAGGCGCTTTCCCCAGCCTCGGCAGCTGCAAACGATTGCCTCCAGCTCAGCCACTGCGACGCAATCCGTATACGGCGAGCAGCCTACGATGGACCTGAATCTGCCTGAGGTAGCTGTGTCAGGGTCGCCTTTGGAAGAGGACCCCGTGAGGTGGTTCTTGCCTGAAAGCAACAGTGAAGGGGAAACAGATATGGCTGCTCAGCCAGGCCCGCCAGAAGCAGTTCCCGATCCAAGCACGGAACACGCTGAAGAGACGACCCCGCGCCACCCACAGGTGGATGAACTTCTTTTTGGTGACGACGCGAGTGGCGAATTTGCAGCTCTTGCACGATCGTACGGTCTCATTGACAATGATGAGGCTCCTGCGACGACTACACCCTCCAGTTCCAATCCACCAATGCCAGCCATTACTCCGCAGAACATTCCGCAAGACACGAACGACACCATGGAGCAGACGATGGGCCAAGCGCTGCAAGGGTTTATGGCAAGAGGGAGAGATGCTTTGCAGAACCGAGATCATGAGCTACCTGGAGGTACGCGCAACGTTACTTCTTTGCGACCATTACTCACGTTATTCAGTGCAAGGTCTTCCACCGGTGCCTATGGTCAATCCCAACGACTGGACCCCGCAAATGGCACCGCTTCGCCGTATCGAGGACTACGAACACCTAAACAGCAATATCCCGGTGGTCAACCCCCATAACTGGACCCCGCGAGAGGCACCACTCCGTCGTATCGGGGATGATACAGGAAGAGACAGCGATACCGATATGTATCTCGCCTACCTCAGGCAAAGGCATTCTGCTACGACGTCTGTACCTTCTCAACCTTCCAACCGTGCAGAAGACTCTTCCAGCAATCGAAGTTTCCGACACCCA
The DNA here is from genome assembly GCA_020736565.1 of Coprinopsis sp. MPI-PUGE-AT-0042. NCBI lineage: Eukaryota > Fungi > Basidiomycota > Agaricomycetes > Agaricales > Psathyrellaceae > Coprinopsis > Coprinopsis sp. MPI-PUGE-AT-0042. Next base: position 110,704 of record JAHBOF010000041.1, on the reverse strand, counting down.
CTCCTCCAACATCCACATCGACACCAGCATCGACCATCCTCGCTGCGTTCCAGTACCTCTCTTGTTGGCGAGAGTCGTAGTGAAAGAGGACGGATGCGAGACGAACTTGATTTGGGCTTGAACCTCCGAAGCGAACCTGTCGCTGAGCCAACTTCTACATCAGCATCTTCGACAGTACCTACAGCTGGATCCTCGACAAATCCTGTGTCGAACCCACGCCACAACAGGCTAGACGCTGAAGCCAATGCCCATCAACGCGAGGCCATCGAGCACCTCAGCCGCGCATCTGAGTTGCTTCGAACGATTGACCAGCCATGGACACAATCCGCGCGCGCCTATGTGGACGTGGCGACAGAACTTATCACCTCGCATATGGATAACGATCAAGGCGGCATGCCATCTCTACGGAATGTGAATGATTCCGAGCCCTCCGACTCTGATGAAGGGAACGACGAGATGGATGTCCAGATGTCTGGAGTTGGGCGACCACTGGGAAGGTATGAGAGGTTGACAGAGGCACTCCGGAGGAATGCAAGGGAACGCGATGGTGTGATGGAAGTGGATGCCCCACGGCGGGGTTCACGATTCTCCAGAGCGAGATTAGAGGCGTATCGAGCTCACTTGATTGGCCTGGGCCGCGACGGGGATAGTGAAGTTTCGGGCGAGGATACACCTACCTCCCAACGTGGCCCAGCGCGGCGTCATGTCCATCCTCTCCTTGGTCAACCATCTCGACCCTTCTTACCGGCTCCTGCTCTTCCCTCACCCGATTTCGACATGGACTTTATGCAAAGTGCGGAAAATGATGCCCAGTCTCCGGCAGCTCGACGAGGCGTGAGGCATCCTTTTTCCAATGGAACTCGAACAGGGGCGGCCGACCCAGGTAGCGCTGGTTCAACCTCCACTCCCCCTCCCTATAGCGGCCCACGGATGCCCGTGAGCGCGCCATTGGAAAGCTTCGACGTTCCCGAATCGTTCCCAGCTGCGATCAGACGAGTGTACCATGGCCATGGTGGACACCCAACAGAGGGAAGCTTGAGCCAGGCGATGCTTGGGTACGCTGCATCTGGGGCGCCCGCAGGTCCAATGACGTCCAGTGCCGATGCCACAGGCTCAGGTGTGCCTACCGGTTCCTCCGCGAATCAAACCTCAGGTGGTGTTTTGAACCCAGCAAGGGGAGCAACCCGCCTGACAAGCGCACACATAAGAGAATGGGAGAGGGCGGGAACGTTATCGCGTCTTGGACCACCATTTTCCGATCAACCAATACCATCCACGACGACGCTGAGTAGCCTATCTTCAAACACACTGGGTGTTCGAAGACCCTCCATTCAAAGGTTGAGCATTCCTTCGCCAGTGGACCCGACCCCCCGGAGAGACACTTTGTCAGAGTCGCCATTATATCGTTTGCCAGGTGGCACGTATGGCATGCCTCAACCCCCGACCACGACTTCGAGGACGGGCCAAGACGAAGGCTCAAGTCAACCTGCACTTCCGGTTTCTGAAATGTTTGCCCCAGGACCCTATCAGAACACAATTAGGATGCTCGAGATTCAGCGTGCTGCAGCAGCCCGCCCTCCACGTCCTTCAGCGCCACCTCGTCCCATGCAAGTCTCTGCCTTCGATTTGGTGGATCGCATAGAACCCGGATCTCAAACCCAATCGAATGAGACCCGTCGAGCGTCGATGTCCTCTTTATCTTCATTTGGTCGCCCCGCTCAAAACGCAGCAGGTCCCGCGGGATCTTCAACAAATGCATCGAATCCGCACGGCTCGAGATCCAACGCTGGCTATCCTTTCTCTTTTGGCGCTTCATCACGACCGCAACCGAGCCCCGCTAGGACTGTGACGTCCAACAACCCTGGTATTGCGAGTCGCTCAAATATCGGCACCTTCCACGAGAATCGACGTGCAGCGCTCATGCATGCTCATGCCCATGCCCATGCCCCTCCTACCCATGGGCAAAGGCTTTTTGGTCAGCCTCTAGGACCTTCTACCAGCAGCAGCCGAGGTCCTCAAGCTTCGGCCTCTCGCCCTGGCTCAGCAGTGCCATCTCGTACAGAACATCTCAATGCCAACACCCAGGATCCCTCCAATCTATCCATGGAGGCCTTGGCGAGAGAGCGAGCCCGGCACCGCTTGAGTACCCTGCGCGGCGACGACGGTTTGATGGGGGAACGAAATCATGTCGGTATGAGATTGCGCACACATCCTCGTCCTCCCCCACCTAATGCAGATGGCCAAGCGGGAGGGACAAGCAACAGGGACGTGTCCCAACACCTCAGAAGGCGGCTTCAGTCACACCGATTCAACCTGGACGATTTTGTGGTATGCCCTCTGTCCGTTAGTCGTTCGAATGCCCCCACTGATATATTTGACTAGCTCGACAACGAGTTTGATGACTCGTATGAGAACCTGCTGGCGTTAACTCGAGACATGCGGAGGACTGGCACACCTCAGGATGTCCTCGAAACCATGGAAAGTGGTGTGTACAAAGATTGGGCCCAGTCTGACTCTGATACGCGGTGCCCTATCTGCCTTGACGACGTGAGTGGCCCCACTGTTCTTTTTGACAATCACCATACTGATGTCTTACTGCCAGTATGGTCCAAATGATTCTGTCACGAAGCTGAAGCATTGTCCTCATTGGATGCACAAGGAGTGTATACAGGTAAAGCAACATTCCTTTTCCTTCTCCGTCATCTGACTAACGGTGTTCGACAGCAATGGTTGAAAGGAGCGACGAGTTGTCCTGTCTGCCGGAAGAGTGTGCTTCCTCCGCCAACGACGCCAAGCATGGCACCAGCCCCTCAATATAATATGCGTTCAGCTTTTACGCCGTTCCGATCCCGTTTCCCTACCCGCGCTCCAGATTCGACAGCCAGCAATGGACCACCGCCTACTCTAACCCGGCTTCATCTCGAACTCCCTCATGATCCATTGGATCCCGTCAGCCTGGCTCACAGATTTGGCCGACCTCGAAGGCGCACTACCGGCGAGGAGAATTCCGGCTCGACAGGCGCGCAGCCCGACCCCACTGGCAGTAACCCACGCCCACCAACCCCAGGAAGTGGAGGTGCTGGCACCTCTTCTCAGGCATGAAGAATTTGAAATGAAAACCCGGTTTTTTTTTAATGACTTTCATCCAACTTACTCATCACATTGACGATAGTTATTCAACACATCCTTTTTCTCTCTCGCCGACGTTATCCCCTTTTTCTTCATACTTCTCTTCTTTTCACACAATCAACAATCTCATTTCTCTCTGTAATTTTTAGGATAGCTACAGTCTTGTTGATTGGATTACTTTACGGCAGCGACTTCGAATATGGCACTGGTATTTCCAAGCTCAGAGGACCGAGTAGCATTCTAGCTACTATCGCTTTAGCTCTTCCTTCGTCAACTGTCCCCTGGGTAACTCATAGACGATTAGATCTCCCTTTGAGCGGATGCAAAGGCTGAGCGAAAGGGCTTCGATGCTGCCTATTTCACCGCAGCATCAATTTTGGGTCCCCAACAGCTATTATTGCTCTTTACCGCAATACCACCGATGCAAGGCCCGCTGTATTCCAGCGAGGATTGTAGTATCGTTATTATGTGCCCTGATATCCAAGGAATCAGAGTACGTTAGTAGGGCTAACCGTTCGTGCCCAAGACCCCAAATTCTGCAATACGTTGCCTCTGGTCCAAGGAACTTCTAACGCCACTCTACATATTTTCAGGCTAGTGAAGCCTACCTGGCCAATACTGATCTGGTTCCAGACCGATATATATTTGGATTATGAAGGTGGAAGGGTCACCTTGCGTTCCTGTTGAAAGTCGCTGCTTAACAAGATTCCTATGTACATGAAAGCTAGGGTAACCCGCGAGGAACGGCGATGCGCAATCCTGATTGTCGATCGCCTTCCTGTAGCTTTGATCCGCTGTTCTGTATTTTATAGGGGCAAATGTCCATGTAATCTACGTTTGAAGGACTCGAAGAGAAATGGGTCTATGAAAGCAAAGGTAAAGGCAAAGTTGGTAGCTCAATTGCGTACTCCATACGCCGATTCTTCAACCATGAACAACCAGACTCGGAATGAAGCCACTAAGGCAAGGGATTCTGGATAACCAAAACAGAGGTCAGTGGTTGTGCGTGCCCCTTCACTGAAATATGTTGCTACTGAAAGGGGCAATACGTATGTGCTTGTACTTAGAGCGGAAACGTTATATTTTCTAGTCCCATGTGGCATACCGGCATACAATGAGTCTTGAGATATTAATAACGGTGTTCAAATGCTGTCACCTAAGGGAGTATAAGCTCTGTACGGGTGACTCGCCGCGAAATGGGGGCCAGAGGACGACAGTTAAGCATCTAAAAGCACCCGTACCACCGAGGGGTTTCGAAGGTTCAGCCGCCAAGGCTTCGAATTTAATGTTTGGTGTGTATATGTTGCTGCCTCAGGATTCAGTAACCAGTTTCGGTTGTCTGTCCGTCAGTATATTGACATGAGATAAGGGCATCACCTCCATGGCTTTCCACGGGACGACTGATGTAGTGTGGTCCAGGCACCTTTCCAACGACGCCGGCCTACAATTCTCCTTCAGGTCCCACCTGGTCCCATCGGACGTCAGCACTTCCACAAATTCCATTGGCTGATGCTCGCCCAAGCCAAGCAAGCAACCTCTAGGACCCTGCGGGGTTCTATGCGCGAACGGCTCCGGAATCTTCAGCGGCAAGCATTTGGCGCTTAGCACCCGTGGACGCCACCACTTCCCTGGGTTGCGAAGACTTTAAGAAGGTTACTTGCGGGCGAGAAGCCGGCAACAAAAGGCAACAAGGGAAGAAACGTCGTCAGCTTCCCTTCCTTCTTTCCACCGTTACTACAGCTAAGTTGGTTCGATAAGAAGCGGTACGGAATGACTTATGTACCAGCATACTTACCCCGACAAGAAAAAGTGTAAAGGAAGAAACACCTACTCATCACCAATGTCGTATGCATAGATAGGCAGCCAATTAATTGATCAGCAGATAACTTCCCGGCGCCAACGTTTATTAACATCGCATGATTGAAATAGGCAGCACCATTTTCACCAACTGATTCGGATAACAGCTGTTCCAGTTTCCAGAGCACGTTAACTTTGTTAAGTACATACAGGAGTTCGCAACGAGGAGACCCTAGATCAAGATATCACACAACGCCCGAACTGACAGGATAGAGACGCCCAGAGGCACGATGTTCGCCATTTCTATATCCGCATGGCGAGACGTTAGCTCCGGGATCGCTTGGTTCGCTCATATTTAGTTATGTCCAACACCGCGGAGGGTGTTTGGTCCCATGATTCACCACATATAAATGAGACGACACGGAATATTTCTCCCCAAAGGCGTAGAATAATCAGCGAGTCGGATCTGGCACTACTTGGGTCAACTTGGGTCAAACCCTGGTTGTTCGTTGCCTTGCAGCATTTTCGAATACCCCATGCGTCTGACTGTGGGCGCCTGTGGGGTCAAGGAAGAAAATATGGCTGATTGCAGCGTTCTGATGATAGAACATCTGAAATGATTACTCCAGAACACGCGGCGTTGCCGGCGGCCGTTGTGCGCCTCTACTTACAGAGGCAAAATGACCTTGAGATTACGCCTCCAAAGGCCATCATTCACTAGCTGAACGAAAGCCCACCCAACGAAAGCTCGCTGGATGGGAAGCTCCAGGTCAGCCGCTTCGTGACCGTTTTGAACCTCAAACTGGTTAGTGCTCCAAAACTTTGCCACCGAACCATTTGTCCCGGCCTACCTCTTTTAGGGGCCCGCTTGTCCATAAAAGGAAGACCTCCGAAATCCGTTCGGAAGAAAAGGACAGGACCGAACAGGACCAAGTCTAAATCTGGTTAGACGCATTCATATGATTGCCCCGAACTGCAGGTCCCTGACATAAATTCGGCTTCGCGTCTTCTGGGCCAGCCAACCTTTTTCACCGGACGCGTCAAATTCTAAACCATTTAAGATCCAACAACCGCCTTTCGCTTATACGTTCCCCGTCCCCTGTCTTCTTTCCTTCGTGCCGTGCGCTCTCCCCGGGCTCCCCTCAGGTGTGTCCTTTTCTGGATGTCGCACTCATCCTTCTCAACGTCACCATCATAGGCTATCCCATTCCCTCCCGTTATCAACGGCGTTCCTCCATAGGGAGGACTTCTGCCCACTCCTCTGTTCTTTCATCTTCTTGAAATAATGACAACGACGAACACCATCTGTGCTGGATTTGGATGCCTTCTCGTCGCTGCAATCATCTACTTCCGGAAGCTTAAAGGCAACCCGGGACGAGCCCATTTGCCACCTGGACCGAAGCCGTTACCTGTGCTGGGCAACGTTAAGGATCTTCGAGCCAAAGAGCTTTGGCTTCTGGCGAGGGAATGGGCCAATCAATATGGTGAGCTCTTCATTGATGTCTGGCACGCTTGGGTCGCATCGCGTCACTTTGCTTTGGTGGCTGTCTTCATTCCCTCCACGCAAGGAATGCAACTCCTTCATGGTGCATTCCAAGTGGACAGAAGCCAGAGGAACTCCTTGGCGGCTGTCGGGAGGACTCTAGCTTCCAGCGACGCAGGGAGCGAAGCTATGCATCACCGCACCATACGCATCGCAGGCTGACCTTCATTCTCATTAGGCGATATCACTTATTTGCACGTTTTCGGGCAAGGCTTGGTGTTCATTAACACACTCGAAGTTGCCAACGATCTCATCGAGAAGCGAGGCGCAATCTATTCCGATAAGCCACAGCTAACGATGGTCAACGAACTGTGAGTCAAATGTTCACCGTCCCTTTCGTCCGTTGACCAACGTCTTCTAGATGTAACTGCAAGAACATGGTGCGTCACATTTAATGCTTATCACAGTTCAATCCGATTCTAACCAATCTATGCTCTTCCTTAGGTCGCATTTACACCGTATGGCGAGCAGTCTAAGCGTCAACGCCGATTAATGCACAAGGCTTTCGCTTCGTCCAAGGTGCCAGACTACCACCCACTAATGGAAGCCTCCACGAACACCTTCCTTCGCGATATCATTGCATCCCCTCATGACTATCTTTCGCACGTTCGCCGGTACTCTGGATCGCTCACTCTCAACATTGTCTATGGCTACGAAGTCGTCTCCAACGAGGACCCCTTTTTGGATATGGCTGAAGACGCGGTGAATGTGCTATCCAACGAGATTGCTAGTGGAGGCGGCATTTGGTTGGTCGACCTGCTGCCTTGGTTGAACAATATTCCCGCTTGGGCAGAGAGCCTCCCTGGAATGAGCTTCAAGCCCAAGTCGAGGAAGTGGAGGAAGATGATGGAAGACTGGGTTGACGGGCCGTTTGAGTACACGAAGAAAATGATGGTCGGTCCCCTTCACTCTCATCTCAGAGTTGCTGCTCATTCGAGACGCAGAAAACCGGGAATCACAAGCCTTCCTTCTGCTCATCTTTGCTTGAAGATGAGACAATGTCTCGCGGCGATGACAACTTCGAATTTGATCTCAAGTGGACCGCCAACTCCATGTACGGCGCCAGTATCGACACCGTGAGTCGTCTTGAACCCGCCAAAGCAGCTTGCTGAACCGTGGATCTCTTTTCTACCAGACGGTCACTTCAATCTCTCACTTCCTCCTCGCCATGATGGCACATCCGGAGGTGTTGACGAAGGCACAGGCAGAGCTCGACAGTGTTGTTGGAAAGGAACGATTACCGACCATGTCAGATCGATCCTCGCTCCCATATGGTATGTGCATCCATAGTCAGTCGTTGACGAGGTCGCCGGCTCATGTTTCATAGTGGAGGCCGTCCTATCAGAGTTACTTCGATGGGCATGCCCTGTTCCGCTCAGTACGTTTCTTCTTCAAGGCTATTCCAGTACCTTCTGACGCTTGTTATAGGCTTGCCGCACAAACTAATGGAAGATGACGTGTATCGAGGAATGTACATTCCGAAAGGCTCGCTCGTCTTTGCTAACGTTTGGTAAGGCATCCATCGAGAGCATTGTCGGTCTCAAACTAAGCGACATCTACAGGGCCATGAGTCGTGACGAAGCGCTATTCCCCGATCCAGATACCTTTAACCCCGATCGATACCTCGAAACCTACGACAGGCAAGACCCAAGAAAATTCGTATTTGGATTTGGTCGCAGGTTTGTCGGGTTCCGATCCCTCTGGGCTGGGTGACTGATAGGATCCTGTAGGTTATGCCCCGGCAACCACATTGTCGACTCATCGCTGTGGCTTTTGATTGCGCGCATGCTAGCGTCTTTAACCATATCAAAGCCTGTTGACGACAGTGGTAAGGCATTGGAGACGATTCCTGTTTTTGACAACCCCATCTTCAGGTTCGTACCGCCAAACCTTTGGAATGCGCACCATACTCATGTCCATCATACAGGAATCCCAACCAATTCCCCTGCGACATCAGGCCTCGTTCCGAAAAAGCGCTCACCTTGATTCGGCAGAGTGAGCTACCGGCTCTCATTTAATCACTTCTGCATAATTCTGTGACGAAAACTGTCCACTTCGCTGATGACAAGCACACTGGAGTATCTTACAGCGCATTTTACCCTGCTTCACATACATTTTCGATACTTGCCCATCATCGCATTCATCTTCCACGAGCACTAATGACTTCGTCTGCCTCGCCGACACCGATGCATCGATCTAGTACTTTACCATTTGATCTAACCAACTATTCAACGTAACTGTATCTACCTACATGCAGCTCCTAAGAGCATCACAATTATAATACCGATTGCATTGAATTACTGTGACGTAAAGGATCTCAGTGGCAAGCGCGGAATAGGAAAGGCACTTGTCAAAAGGGGCTTCAATTTACTGGGATGGTCTGGGATGCCTTGCTGTTTCTCTTCGGAGCCGACTGCACACACTAGACTAGTTTTTAAAGGCGCGCTTCTACCAACGTCCTCAGGCTACTTAGCACCAGAGCCATGAATCAGCTACTCGGGTATCTCGGAAAGCCTGCTGGGTAACATTCTCCGGCACGAGAAGCACTTTAGATTGGTTGGCAGCTTGTCCATCTCATTAAGCTCTCTCGTTACACTGCATCCTCAAGATGAGGGGTTCTACCCATAGCGTCGTTGGAAAGTATTGCGAAAGAGCAACTAGGATTGAAACACATACTGGCAAGCGGTTCGCTTGTCTTGTCAAGACGTGGAAAATAGAAGGTCAGGAATAGCCCATGCGAATCTCCATAAATCGGGCCCATGACGAGGAGAGGATACCTGGACTATTTCACGATTACCAAAGTCGAAATGGCAGACCAGCAGGTGTGCCTCCCGGAGTCGAGGCAGCTATGAGGTGAAAGACGTCCATAGCGTTTCTAAGGCTCGAGGGCTATGTATAAAGCCGTCGTGCTCAAAGATACTCGCCAATAAAAATTGGCATGCAGAGAAAGTGCAACCAGAGTTACCAGACTCCGTGAGAGCGAAGGGGCTAAAGACCCCGCATCGGCAACAGCTCGGAGATATCATCATCTTCGCTCCTCTGCGTTCTCCCAGAGGCTAACCGCTGACAGTAGCAGGAAATCTAGCTTTCTTAGGGCTTGAACGTATGGGTCATGACATTCTCCGAATTGACTCTTTCGCCTGCGTGCGCCCTTGCCTAGCTCCCTCTGATCACGCTCTTTTATGGAGATCTTGGCAGTGATTTCTGTGGACATCTCTGCGCGACCGTTTCAGTCGCAGGTTGCACTCCGGGCCACCTATTTTGATACACGGGAGTCTCTTCTAGGATAAACTTTTCCTTCTTCGACTGTATTTGGACAACCGATGGTGTTCTGGGTTTGAAGGTCCTGAATTATCTCTGTTCGCTCCACAAGCCACTTCGAATTCCAGCGTTAATATCGATATGTCGACATTTCTTCCGCTCGTTCGTGGTCGCCCTTATAACCCAGGGTTTCTTCCTTGCACTTTCCTTGGAATCCGTCCGTCATGTCCGCCTCTATACCTGCATTGCCCAGTTTCCACGCGACGCTGGGGCCCCTATTGCTTGGCGGCATGTTTGCCATGTCGTATGTATTTCAAGACGCTGACGTTTCGGGGACCTAAAACCTACACAGATTGTGGGGAATAACGTGTGTTCAGACGTATACATACTTCAATGGACCTAGCAGAGATCGTGCAGCGCTTCGAGCAACGGTACGAGGAGCCCACCTTGCGTCGGCGAATCTCTTTGACGCGTTCTGCGTAGATTGCCTCGCTGATGTAGGTTGCTTTTCTGGCCGCGACCAAGCACCTTTGTGCTGATGTGGCGATTGAAGGGTGCTGGATACCTTCGATACAGCGCTCAACATACACCTGGTGTACCACTATATGGTCAGCAACTACCTGAATTTCACTGCTCTGCTCTTCCCCACCTGGTGAGTTTCAGCTGGACTTCCGCACAACCCGATTGCTTATGCCCAGCTTTCAGGAGCGTGATTGTGAGCTGTTCTCACTCTTTCGAACTCATTTAAAAGACTAACGTCGGCTCAAGCTTCACGTTGGAGTCACTGTGAGCAAATCAGCTTGACCAGAGACCACGTGGATGCGAATGACTGACGTTAAAACCTTCAGGCACTTTCGAACTTCATAATCCGAGCGCTCTTCTCTATTCGGATCTATCACTGTACGTTGAGCAGTCTCTTTTGCGGTTATTGTTGCGCATACTTATCGCGTATCAGTGAGCGGGAAGGGTCTTCTAGTCACAGGATTAACGGTACGTACATCATTGAACCCGTACAGGGATTCGCAGAGCAGCGAAGCTGACCCTCCTTCAGATTGCCATATCTATGGCTGACTTGGGTATGAAAGCTCGACATCCCGTGCAACACTGCAGCTAACCACTGACGATGTGTTCCAGTGACTGGCATCAGTGCGCCATATCTTTCCTGCTCATCAGTTTGGAACTGACTTTCTGCTTCCAGTAATCACTGTGAAAGCGTTAGTGAGATTAAGCCTCATACCATTGCTGTAACCCTGACGTCGTTTCAGTTTCCAGATTAGCAGCTTCCTCGAATTGGAGACTTTATCGGTTAGAGGGTCTAGTGCCAAATGGATGAATTGAAACCTGATTGGGCTTTGTCGGCACCAAAGACTCTCCTGTATGCCACGTTCGCTGCTGGGACTGGCGCAGACCTTGTCATTGCGATAACCCTCTGCTGGTATCTTCGCAAAGCCAGGACAGGGTTCAAGAAGTACGTTAGCCAGAACAACCGCTTTCCTGACCACTCATAAACCCCTTCAGTACGGATGGACTCATCAAGACTCTGATGCGTTACACAATCAATACAGGTCTCATTGTGGCGTAAGCTCTCAGCAGCCTTGATTCAAGTTAACCCGCACTAACCTCGATTCTCATAGGATTGATGCAGCGGCTGGCATGATCTTGTACATTGTGATGCCGCTCAACTTCATCTTCTTGGGACCATATCTCCTCTTGAGCAAACGTAAGCCTTCATTCTTGCCATGGACAGTAGGAGCCTAATGCTTGGTTTAGTGTATCTGAACTCGTATCTCGCAACGTAAGGGTGGCTCTCTCGTTTATTGATCATGGAATTGACCGTCCTGCCAAGCATGAACTCCCGTCAAGATCTCCGTGACAAAATGGACGACCATGTCTCCATTAACCTCACGGATCTCTCTAATTCAAGGAACATCGAGTCCCAAGGTCCAATTTTCGCAGAAAAGGTATCGCCCTTCGTTTCGTTTCCACTATGCCTCTGACCCCGCTTACGCCCTTTCCTTTTCCCACGAACAGTCTGAAGTCGACACAGAGGCTGGGAAGATCGCCGTCTCTATCCATACCTTGGTTGACAAACATTCTGACAAGCCCAGAAACCACTTCCACAGGCCGAGCGACGACAGTGCGAGCATAGGGCGAGCGTTCTAAAAACAAAACACACTCGTTCCTGTGCGTCCTTGCCAGCCTCACGTCACATGCGCTTCGATCTCACCGCTATATTCCAGCTAGCAATCACATTCTTTTAGAGCCATCTCACTCACTTGAACCGTCGTATTTATCGCCCAGCGGGCAGTTAACCAATTCCACTACCATTTGTGACGAAGGCATGCACAAGAGTTACCCTCCAGCTTAGAAGACAGATGCGAAAGGATCCAAGAGAGGATTTAGGCTTGTGCACAACTTTTCCCTGGTACTGACGTACCGCTCGCGTTGCGCATATCCGCCTTGGGTCGATACCGCCCGGGCCTTCGAGAGCAAAGATTGATTGGCCTTTTACACGCAAGGGGTCTATTTCGCAGAATGCACTGATCTATGACAGAATCTAAAAGCCATCGTCTCGCTCCCCGACCTTCTACCACTAAATATATCTCGAAAGGCAGCCCCTTCGACGTGGCATGGCATGAATGAGCGGTAGAGGTTGTGTGGCCGGCAACGAAGAAACAAACGTACAATATTCACCACTTGGTCTATTTCACTACATTTCTCCTTGCAGCGCCTTCTGCACCTCGAGCCATTGCACGATAGAGATAATGCGCTCTGCGTCAACATCCCAGTATTCGTCGTGATGGTACATGACCCTCGTGCACAGTTCCTCAAAAGCGCGCAGCACTTGAAGTTGGGGAAAGCAGGCAGCCAGGGTCTTGATGGCAACCTTGGAGGACTCAAGGGGCGAGCCGCGCACGTTCCAATGGGTGAGTGCGGGGTGGGGGTGGATGTCTTTAGAAGGGAGGGTGCGTGCATTGCAGGGAAGATCGAGGTGGGAAAGAGAAGGGCAGCGAAGGAGTGCTGCATGCAAACCGGCGAAAGTGATTCTGGGTACATTTGTGGTCCGTGAATCGCATTCAAGCTTCAGGGTCTTGAGCTTGGGCCAGGCTGATAGCATTTGCAACAGCTGCGAGTTGGTGATCTGGGTTGGATTGCATGTTGCGATGCGTAATTCGGACAGATTCTGGCAGACCATGAGAGGCTTGAATGTGTTGAACGCGACGCGGTATGCGCTTAGCTCTCCTCTTCTCGCGTCACCGTCGCTCGTTCCATTCTTGCTCACCGTTATCGACGAAAGATGAGGAAAGGAAGAAGATTCGAGTAGCGCAACGAACGCGTCCGTCAAGTTGATCTCACGATAGGAGACGGACCAGTTGTAGACAAAACTGAGGCGTTGGAGCTGGACGGCTCGCAGAGAGCGAAGGAAGTTGTTGCAACCTGTGGTAGAAGATACCGTAATGCGGAGATTGGGGAGATTGGGTAAGTTGACTGTCTCTCGTGGAGTCGTCATGTCGTTGATCGTCAACTCCAGGGTTTTCAGGGTTCGCGAAAGTTGGAAGGGCTCCATGAGCAAGAGAGCGTCCGGGATATGCAATGTTTCTATGGACGCCAGCTTCTTGAAAATTCCTTCGATGACCCCATTGGCAGGGACCTAGGCAGACATTGTGGCATTATTTTGATAGCAGGTGACTTTGAGCACTTCCAGGTTCTCGCTCAATGGATCGAGCCGGTTTGCAATGCTCTTCCAAAACAGCTCCAGGTCGAGCAGCGCACGATCTGTTGAAACATAGATAGCCGCCGTGATTTCGAGCGATCTGACGGAAGGCGAAAGGAGGAGAGAAGCATAAAGCATCATGAACTTGGTGTCATTGGATGGAACTATGGCGGTCCTGAGATTGGGGAAGATCGGCCTTGGAAAGTTCGGATACGCTAACAAGGCGAGCAGGCAGGGCCCGGTTATTTGTTCAACGTATTCTTCCTCTATGTCGTTCCGAAGGACCTTGACATGGCGTGCATAATTATTGAGTCGCGGTATGCCTGCTTCGAGTAGGGGAAGTTTCTTAGGGTTCAGGTACTCGGTGAGCACTGGGAAGGCAGCAAAAACGAGGGACTTTGCCTTCCGTGATCCCATCAAGATTTGGCTAGTGGCACCGATGTGCAGTGACACTATTCGAGTATTACAAGACGCCTGATTTCAGTTCGAAAAGGGCTAAGCTCCTGCAACATTTGGTATATACAAAAGAACAGAAAGACTTTGGGTATATTCCGTCTTCTCCATCCTCAAGTCCTTTCACCAAACATCACCTTCTGCACATCGCGCCAATGCATGAACGACGCGACTTGCATTGGATCAATTCTCTCGTAGTCGTAGTCGATGTCTGCAACCTTGTCACACATGTCCTCGAAGAAGCGCAAGACCTTGAGCTTGGGGAAACAGGTTTGAAGAATCTTGGAGGCTTCCTTTGGTGTTTCGAGAGGGGACCCGCGCGCGTTCCAACAAGATAGTGAGGGCACTGCGCCTTCCGCGCGAGGGGATTTCCCACATGATCGTTTGTGTGGTATATCCCCCAGCTGGGTGGGGATTGTCCTCTAACAACCCATACGACCTCCCATTACGGACAAACGATGAGTTCCTTCAGCAAGCTCGCCATGTGGAGCAAGCGCCAAGCAAAGCAGAGGCTGAACGTCGAGCAAAGAAGTGCGGCATCAAGGGTGTTCCCCTTCTTGCCCGCCTTCCATCCATGTCTGTTCCCCAATCCTTCCCTCTCGACTTCATGCACCTCATCTACGAGAACCTCTTCAAGAACCTGCTTCTCCTCTGGACTTCGAACTTCAAATCTGTCGATCACCAAGGACAGCCTTACGTGACAAAACCTACAGTCTGGGAGGCAATCGGAAAGGCCACTGCACAAGCTGCAAAGAATATTCCATCGACATTTGGCCCTCGCCTCCAGAACATTGCTGAAGAACGTTTCCAGTACACAGCAGACGCACTTGCATTCTGGCATCTATACCTGGGACCCATCTACCTTCAGCGCCAATTCGACGATGAAGCTTATTTCGACCACTTTGTTGAGCTCATTCGCCTTGTTCACATCTGCATTCAATTCGAGATCTCAAAAGATGAGGTAGACGAAGTACGGGTTGGCTTTGCCAACTGGGTGATGAAATATGAAGAGTATGTATCGTCTCCTTTCATGCATTCAATTGAAAGAGCTAACAAGGTTCATCTTTCAGACTCTACTACCAGTACGACCGGGAGCGGCTCCCGACCCTTCCAGTCACCATTCACTATCTTCTCCACATCGCAGACTGTATCGACGAAATGGGGCCAGTGTGGTGCTACTGGGCATTTCCAATGGAGCGCTTCTGTGGAAAATTGGGCCGATGCATCAAGAGCCGACGTTACCCATTTGCCAACCTTGACTCTTATCTGACAGCGTACACCCAAATACAGGAAGTCAAGTGCAGGTATCACCTTCATGCTGAGCTTTCTCTCAAGGCACCACCAATGGCCAGCAGGAATGAATGGCAAATTCCCAATCCCGAGTGTGAGTTGTCCCTTTTAACTTCTGGAGTCAGGAGCCTGAGCGTCTGCTAGATTCTGAAGGATTTTGTCTTGCGTGGCCGCGAGACGACGAGCACGAGATCCCACCAGGCTTGGAAGCAAAGCTTGCAAGTGCATTATCTACCCGCTACACGCAGCCAAACAACGCTGCAATACCCCTTTCAATTATACGCAAATATTTCAAGCTTAAGAACGTTACGGTTTGGGGGCGGCTGAAGTGCTTGGGTGGAGGGGACACTATCCGTGCATCTGAGGTCTCTCAGTTGAATGCGTTGGATGCTCGCGATGCAACATTCATTCGGGTAAGCCGCTTTGATCCTTCTTCTTGGTTTCTTTCAGCTCACGAATCCTTAGTACCAATCCCTCGAAGACCGAAACAGGCATCTATCTCACAACGCCGCTGACGAAGACCTGCAGATTAGCACCGACTATGGGCAGCTCCGTCGTATCTTCGTCATCAATATGCCCCCTTCAAAGGAGCTCAAGATCAAGAAGAATGAGACTGTGGTGCTGGTGGAAATTCGTAGGTGCACCAAGGCTGCAGCTGTGGGCCCACTAGACATCGCATTCTGCACCGACTTGGGCAAGGGAAGCGAGATTGTCGACCTCAAAAATGTGATGTGTTTAGTTGGGCGTGTGCACTGGGGCGGCCGTTGGGCGATGATAGACCGTAATAAGAGTTATCAGGCAGAAATTCTTGACGACTAGGGTACCAATATTCATTCTTTGTCTTGACTTTGGTGTATGGACTGCAAACCGAGTGCTGTGAGAGACTGTTGATGGCGATGATGGCAAGCACCTTCGCCGACTACTGCTCTTGATCTCGTTCCTCAACCATCTCCAACACCATCTACCACCACTCTTTTCACCACACTCTTTTCTTATGGAAACCCAATACGAATCCTGTCCCCCAGAGCTCAGATGGAACTGGCGTGCCAAAACTCCTGACATTCCATCCCCCGGCGTCTCGAATCAAGAGTGGCAAGCTCGCTTCTTTGGTAATGCCAATCTATCCAACAATGATGTATCCATGGCACTACCAGCAGCAGGAACATCTTTGCCACCACCCGTCACTCCCATCCGCCAGCAGACGCCTAAAATTCCCAGCAACCAGCCTGAGGACACTTCGCCACCACTTCATGAACCCCAAGCATCTCCCATAACCCAACACTCCTCGGAACGTCAGAACACGAGCAGCCCTGGCTTTGAGGAATCACAGAACTCCTACAGCGACCGCCGCGCCTTCAGGCAGCCTTCTCCAGCAGTATCGCTACTCGTTGACCAAGGACCAAGGACACCTACTCATACAGTCCCTTCTCAGTACTGGGCAGAGAGCGAGTCATCCCCGGGGCCAGGTCCGATCTCTAACAGGCTGCGTTCTCGTTCCACTCTGAGAAACCGACACCCCCTGCGAAGGTCTCGAGAACACCCACAACATCCAGCACCGTCTCAGCCCAACGCATTCAGACGGCAAGTCGAACAACACCTCTTCTCCCTTGAGCTGCGGATACGCTCAACCCGAGACATTCTTGATTCTCTTGAGCGAGAACGTGCTGTTGTCTCACGTGTCCTTCGCACTGGCCGTCTGCCTCGTCCTCTGCCTCGTCCAGCCTATCCTTGAATTTGAACACCGGCCTCATCACCCGTCTGGATATCTCGCCATCTGTAGTACCACCAATCATTCAAACCCCTTGTATTTGTTGTGTATATTACCCGTCGATTTGTATCATGACCATTCCAGCTCCCTGTAATATACCCCATGATCTATGTGTTCAAACCACATGTCCAACTTGTATGTACCAATATGCGATGCATGGTCATTTACCCCATGTAAGTTGTGCAAAATCCACAGGTCGAATGTGAGGCAAAAGCCCATCCAAAACACCCACTGTTGCTGAGGTAAATCCTCACCTGGATAATCCTCGTGAAATCCACGTCTTTTATATCCTCATCATATCCTCACGTCTACATGAGGATTGGGCAAATTCCACGCGTGCATGCGGAAAATCCCCACAGATAGGGTTTATAGTGGGGGTGAGGCGCGGCTCCAGTGGAAGGCAAAGTGCGGGCGTCGCAAGGTAGGTCGAGGTGTGAAAGCAAAGGGCAGCGAAGAAGGGCCGTGTGCAACCCCGCTAAACTAAGCTGGGGGATGTCATTGACTTGGAAGGCTGATGCGAGTTTGAGGACTGTGAGTTTAGGCCATGCGGAGAGCATGCGCAAGAGGTCGTTGTTGCTGATTTCCAGAATACAGTTGGTAATGGTGATCCTGGTCATGCCTTGGCATGACATGAGAGGCTCGAGAACACCGTAGGTGATCGGGAAGGTCGTCGGGGGAGTTAGATGAATCCCGAAGTATGGATCGAACCTCTCATCAAGACCCGATTTGTCCCCATGTACGGTGACGGATGACAAGTGTGGAAAGTCTGAGGATGCTAAAAGTGCACTGAACGTGTCTTGCAAATTGATGTTTTTGGTGCTGACAGCGCTGGAGTAGTGAATGGTTAAGCTGTCAAGGTTTCTGGAAAGAAGGGATCGAAGGAATATATTGCAACCTTCCGCGGAGGTCACAGAGAGATGGAGATTGGCGAGGCCCGGCAAGATCATTTCACCTTGCGGGTTGACCGAGCAGCGGATAGACACCTCCAGCCTCGATGGCGATTGCAAGGCTGCTGGTGGAATGAACGCTTTTGGCACACTGAGTGTAGTAAGGGCCGTAAACTTCTGACAAAGCTTGTCGACGATGCCCAGGACTTCAGCAGAAACAGAACCGTGAAATTGCCACGAAGTGATGGTGAATGAGGTGAGAACCTCTGAGTGGGGATCCAGTTGATCAGCTAGGGCCTTCCAGAGAGACTCGTCCCTTGAAAGGGCACTGGCGTCCGGCGAGAAAGATGAGTGGGATAGGACCGTCACAGATCTGACGGAAGGGGCGAGAGTGAGTGAAGCATATAACATCGTCTCTCTGCTCTCGAAGCATGGAAGAGTGAGCGCGATGAGATTGGGGAAGATGGGCTTGGGAAAGTTGGGATGCGTCAGGAAACTGAGCAAACAACGCCACTCCAATCGATCACGATCCGTGTGCTGGGGATCGAAGTTGAAGCGAAGAACCTTGACATGACGTGCATATTTCTTGAGTCTGGATATCCCATCGTCAAGTTGCAACGACCCATTGCGGCTCAAGTGCTATACCAAGGTAATTAAGCCATATTTCTCCCGCCTATGATGAATAGAGCTCACCAGAGAGCCGTGTTGGCCGATTGCAAACGTGTCCAGGGGGAAGAGGTCCAGGATAACATCAAGGCCACCCCTTTCTTTCCACAGAATTCGGGCTGCGAAATCGTGAAACAGGCTGGAAGTTCTGGCAAGGGTGACGATGGTGTCGTGTCCTACTTTGTCAGTTTCGAGGTGGTCGAATATCTCGAGCAGAACATCGGGGATTCGAAGGCATCGATCCATGTTGCGTTCAGAATGATGGATGCTGCAAGCCTTTATGCGGTTCAGATCATTCAGGTGAAAAGTGACAGAAAGCGCTCACTGATAGGCGTGGTATGTGGGCAAAGGTGGAGGGCCGTCAATTGGTAGGAACGACTTGGGAACGACATGTTTATTTGAGGGTCAGGGGCTTACTGTGGTCGGCAGCTCACGCGCTCAAGCCTCTCGGCGCACATTCCCCGATCAGTCGGGAGTAAATGGGCCCTAGAAGCCACTGTAATTTGAGCTATTGCATTTTGATGTCCCTGGGGTACCTGCTCCTACAACCTAGAGGCAAGCGTCGGCGGCCTTCTGAACTGTCCCGCCAAGCAGCGCTGTCGGTGTCTCAAAACCAGTGTACGACGCGACCTGCGTCAGCATATATACACGGCAACGTTGCGGGATTCTCATGCATCTTGGAGTAGGGAGCAATGTGGTCTTTAAACCCCAGGTGTGTGAGAGCCATTGTAGTTTCCTTTGATGATTATGGGGAGAGGCTGCTAAGCGGAAATCGGCTACTCGAAGGATAGCAGGGGCTGGGACTTCGCATTCATTAGAGATTCAAATATGTACGTACAGTCACAAAATCAGGGCGGTTATATATACGCATTCTCCGACTTCAAGCCGTTGTTTCAGACACCACCTTCACTACGTCGCGCCAACGCACAATGGACGCGACTTGGGGTGTACCAAGTGTGCTGGGGTCGAAATGGTTCTTGGTCAACTGGTTGTTTAAGCCTTCGAAGAAGCACAGGTCTGAAAGCTTGAATCTGTCAACATTCAACCATCTTGAGAGAATGGAGAGGGCCCAAATCGCTTTACCGCATCATGCACGTATCCTCCAACTGATGCTGATGAGCATCCAGCGCGATTCGATGCTGTTCGAGCAACAGTAGCTGAATTACTTCACGCGGGAGTCAAGTAAGGCGCCTGTCTTTAGTTCGAAAGGGGCTAAGCTTCTGATCCGATATATACAAAAGGGCAGAAAGAGTGTAGGCACATTCCGTCTTCTCCATCCTCAAGCCATTCCGCCAATAACTGCCTCGTGCACTTGGCGCCAATTCACGAACGATGCCGCCTGCAGTGGATCAACCATCTCAAAATCAAAGTCGATGGCACAGAACTCCTCGAAGAAGCGCAAGACCTTGAGCTTTGGGAAACAGGTCTGGAAAACCTTCGCGGCTTCCTTTGGTGACTCGAGGGCAGACCCACGCGCGTTCCAGTACGATAGTGAAGGGTGAGGCGCGACATCTGTATGGGGCAAAATGCGGGCATCGCAAGGAAGGTCGAGGTGTGTAAGGGAAGGGCAGCAAAGAAGGGCCGTTTGCAACCCTGCCCAGGTCAGCTGGGGGATGCTATTGACCTGGAAGGGTGATGCGAGGTTGAGGGCTGTAAGGTTGGGCCAGGCGGAGAGCATGCGCAAGAACTCAGCGTTGCTGATTTCGGTTGGAATGCAGTTGCTAATGGTGATGCTCGTCATATTTTGGCATGCCATGAGGGGTTTGAAGACGCCGTAGGTGACGGGGAAGGTCGTTGGGGGAATCAGATGCATGGGGTGTCGGTCGTACATCTGGTCAAAACCCCGTGTGTCTCCTTGTACTATGACAGATGAAAGGTGTGGAAAGTTGGCGGAGGTAAGCAGGGCAATAAATGCATCTTGCAAGTTAATGCTTTGGTTGATGCTAAAGCTGGAGTAGTGAATGGTTAAAGACTCAAGTTTTGTGGCTCGGAATACCCGAAGGAATGAATTGCAACTTTCTATGTGGGTTACAGAGAGTTGGAGATTGGTGAGGTTCGGCAAGTTGATTTCGTCTTGAGGGTTACCCAAGGAGCGGATAGACAGCTCCAGTTTTTTCAACCTTGGTGGTAATTGGAAGGGTGTTGGGGGGTAGAAACGCTTTGGGAAAACGGAGCGTGGCAAGGGCCGTAAATTTCTGACAAAGCTTGTCCACGACGCCCAGTACCTCAGCAGGCACAAAGCCATGAAATTGCCAGGAAGAGATGGTGAATGATGTAATACCCCCTGAGAAGGAGTCCAGCTGATCAGCTAGGGCTTTCCAGAGCGACTCCTCCTTTGAGAGAGTGCTGGCGGTCAGGGTATTGATGGGCGAGATGAGTGAGTTAGACAAGACAGTCACTATTCTGACGGAGGGTGCAAGCGTGAGTGAAGCATATAGCATGGTCTCTGTGTTCTCAAAGCATGGAAGAGTAAGCTCAATGAGATTGGGGAAGATGGGTTTTGGAAAGTTGGGATGCGCCAGGAAACGCAGCAAACAACGCCACTCGAATTGGTCGTCTTCCGGGTACTGGGGATTGAAGTTGAATCGAAGAATCTGGACATGACGAGCGTATCTCTTGAGTCTCGGTATTCCATTCTCAAGCTGCGATAATTTATCGCGGCCCAAGTGCTATACCAAAGCAATTCAGCCTTATTTCCCTCCGCTGTGATGCATGTGACGGATAAAGCTTACCAGAGAGCCTTCTTCACCACTTTGAAACGTTTCCGGGGCAAAGAGGCACCGAATATCCTCAAGGCCATACATTTCTTTCCACAGAATTCGGGCAGCAAAGTCGTGAAACTTGCTGGAAGTTCTGGCAAGGGTGACGATGGTGCTGTGTCCCTCATTGTCGCTTTCGAGGTGGTCGAATATTTCGACCAGCACCTCGGGAATACGAAGGCAGTGATCCATGCTGCGTTCAGAATGACAGAGGCTTGGCCTTTATGCACTTCAGATCATTCAGGCCAGAATTGACAGAAAGCGCTTACACTGATTGGTGGGGTATGTGGGCAAAGTGGTGGCACCGGCGATTGATGGGAACAAGAGCCTATCTATCATTGGGGGTCGCTCAATTGCCAACAGTTCCCACAAAACACGACAGCCATCTCTCATCCCCCGGCGCTCGTTCTTCCTGTCAGGCCGCTAGGACAAGAAGCACGTTGAGAGGCTATCATGAAGATTAACCTCAGGAAGCCCAATCTCCCAAAGGCCTTTGAAGATGTAGAGGAACAGAAAGATTTGTTTCCTTTGATCAGGAATCTACAATTCGAAAGCCAAGGCTTTGACTGTCGACTCAGGAGCAGCTGGGAGTAAGAGTCTCGCAACAACCGTAAATTATAAACATACGGTCACAAAATTTGCCCTGTTATACGTCTACCTTCTCCGATCTCAAGCCATTCTATTCGAAACCGTCCTCTCAACATCGCGCCAACGGACAATGGAAGTAACCTGAATGGGATCGATAGTGCTGGTATCGAAGTTGCGCTCGGTCAACTTCTCGTATAGATCCTCGAAGAACCGTAAGGTCTTGAGCTTTGGGAAACAAGTAGAAAGTATCCTCGCCGCCTCCTTTGACGATCCGAGAGGAGACCCACGCACATTCCAGCTAAGAAGTGACGGATGGGGTACCGCATTGGCGGAAGGGAGAGTGCGGGCGTCGCAAGGAAGGTCAAGGTGGGTGAGGGATGGGCAACGAAGAAGAGCGGCGTGCAAGCCTGCTAGGGTAAGCTCGGGGATTTTGTCAACTTCAAAGGTCGATGCGAGCTTGAGGGACGTGAGTTCTGGCCAGGCGGAAAGCATATGCATAAGGTCGAGGTTGCAAATCTTCGTCGGCACGCATTTTGAAATGTCAATGCCGGTCAACGACTTGCACGCCAAGAGGGGCCGGAGAGTTTGGAATGTGATCGGGATTGTCGAGGGAACATACAATGCTCGACGAAGCCTCAAGGGTTCGCAAAACATGTCATCCTTGTACACCGTTATGGATGAAAGGTGTGAAAAGTCTGCGGAGGCCACGAGCGCACAGAAGGCCTCCTGCAAGTCGATTTGTTTATCCCGGATGCGTTTGGAGTAGCGTATTGTTAGGTGTTGGAGTTTGGGGGCTTGAAGGGCTTGGAGGAACACCTTGCAGCTCTGTACGGTAGCGTCACAGAGTTCAAGATTGGCAAGATTGGGGAAGTTCATGGTTTCCCGAGGACTTCCCGAGTTGCGAATGGATAGCTCTAGCTTCCGTAAAGTTGTTGAGAGCTCGTGGGGTGCCTGGGACAAGTATCCTTCCGGAAGGCTGAGCGCTCTGATGACTTTGAACTTCTTACAAAGTTCGTCCACGGTTCCCACCACCCCAGGGGGAGCGGTAGAGCTACCACCGGAGGAGGTAATGCCGAAGGTGTCGAGGTCCTCGCTCAAGGGATCCAGTTGCTCCAAGAGGGCTTTCCAGCTCAACTCGTGATCGGAGGGAGAATCAATGTAGCCCGTCAAGACCGTCACCTTTCGGACGGTGGGTGAAAGTGTAAGAGCCGCGAGTAGCATCGTGTGCTGGCTCTCAAAACATGGGAGAGTGATTTGGACGAGGTTGGGAAAGATAGGCTTGGGGAACCTGGGATGCATCAGGAATGCAAGCAAGCAATGCCATTGGAGGCGCTCAATCGACTGATTATTTGCCGGAGAGTCGTAGTGAAAAGACTTGACATAGCGCGCGTATTTCTTGACTCGAAGAATTCCGGCTTCGAGCTGCGAGGCTTTGTTGGGGGCTAAGGACTGTTAGCGGTAAACGAGTTTCAGTCTCGCTTTGCGCTCTTGATACAATAAACAAGCTCACCGTTGGACAACCGTGATCCCAATCAGTCTCGAATGTGTCTTCAGGGAACAAGCGACAGAGGGGCCAAAGGCCTGGCATATCTTTCCAAAGTATTCGGGCAGCATGGAGGTGAAAAATGCTGGAAGTTCTGGCGAGTGTAGCAATTGTCTTGCGACCTCCTTTCTCGCCTTCGAGGTGGTCAAATATCTCGAGCAGCACATCCAGGATCCGGGGGTATCGATCCATGCTATGTCAGAGTAGCTGAAGGCGCTCATTGTTATCTACAATTGTCCTCCGAAGCTTTGAGATAGTGCTTACTGACCTTTCTACATTCGGGTTCTCACATTTGCCGTGACACCCATCACATTGCAACCCAATGAGGACCCCCACCTAGTAAAGGTCCGATCCCAGTGTGTACGGACGCGGCCCCAATTCACCCCCAATGTCTGGTCCCAGTGTGTACGAAAGCTCTAAAAATTGGCAGGAGGTCCGATCCGGCATGTGTACGGATGGGAGGTCGACTGGCCGCCATTGCACTGGACGTGAAGCGACTAACCGAAGCCAGAAATTCGGGCACTTTTTGTTCGATTCAGCCTACACCCTCCTCTAATGACATCTTGCACTGCTTCGCCTGGCAGCAAGAGTAGCATCTGTGAGAACGGGGATAGAAGTCGACCGGGCGATGTTTGATCGTGCGTTCGAGGGTCCTGTCAATCGGTTTTCTCAAAGTTGGGCTTGTTCCTTCACTGTCGAGGACACGCCTTATGGTCATTCCGCCTCCGAGTCTGAGGCGGAATGACCATAAGGCGGATTGCGTGGATTCGCTTAGACAACTATCTAGGCACATATAGTGCCACGAGTGCTTTGAAAGGTATAGCGAGAGCTTGTGGGGGAGGATTATGCTTGAGTAAACCCGGGAGTTACGTCAAAAATAGGCTAAGTATATACTGTGCGCAGCTTATCAGAGAGCCCCGAGCTAAAATAAGATAAAGTTGCGATACGACGGGGTTGCCCATAGCATCTATGGCTATGCCAAATAATTTGTTACCAATCTGCTACCAACAGGCCAGGCTCCTAAACCAGCACGCTCTCGCCCGCACCTTCTCCTTCTTCATCACTCTTTGTTTGTTCGGACCAAACACAAGTGCGAGGCTTGAGCTTGATGCTTGCGAGAGCGGCTGGCGCAAACTTGAAAGGCCTTCCGAAAAAGCCGAGAAAGAATTGCACCAGTCCCACACACAAATCGCGTCTGCTAAGGGGTTAGCGCTCACTGTCAGCCTTGGTGAGAGTCAGAATGTAACCTTATGTGTACGCAAGGTACCTCCAGGGATTACGACTGCTTGAACGATAGCAGTGACTGGGGTGTCAAGTTCGCAATAGTCATAGATTCAAATACGTCCATACAGTCACAAAATCTGGGCGGTTATACATCTACATTATCCGACTTCAAGCCGTTGTTCCAGACACCACCTTCTCTACGTCGCGCCAACGCACAATGGACGCGATCTGGACTGAATCGATAGTAGTGGTGTCAAAGTGGAACTCGGTCAACTCGCCATACAGGTCTTCGAAGAAGTGCAGGGCCTTGAGTTTTGGGAAACAGGTGGAAAGACTCTTCGCCGCCTCCTTTGACGATCCCAGAGGAGACCCGCGGACATTCCAATACGCAAGTGACCGATGGGGAGTTGCATTGCTAGGAGGGAGGGTGCGGGCGTCGCAAGGAAGGTCGAGATATGTCAGGGATGGGCAGCGAAGAAGGGCAGCGTGCAAGCCTGCCAAGGTGAGCTCGGGGATTTTATCAACTTCGAAGGCTGATGCGAGCCTGAGGGATGTGAGTTCCGGCCAGGAGGAGAGTATGCGTAGGAAGTCGGAGTTGCTAATCTTGGTAGGGACGCAGTTTGAGATGTCGACGGAGGTTAGGGATTTGCACGCCATGAGGGGCTCAAGGGTGTTATAAGTGATTGGGAAAGTTGACTTGGTATATATTAGCCTGTGTAGGATTGGGGAATCAAAAACCATGTCATCCTTGAACACCTTTATCGATGAAAGGCGTGAAAAGTTTGCAGACGTCACGAGCGCGAGGAAGGCCTCCTGCAAGTTGATCTCTTCATCCCGGATGCTTTTCGAATAGCGTATAGTCAACTGCTCGAGTTTGGGAGCTTGGAGGGCACGAAGAAACATGTTGCAGCTCTCTTCGGAGGCCTCCGAAAGTTCGAGATTGGCAAGAGTGGGGAATGGCATGGCTTCTCGAGCGCTTCCCGAGCTGCGGATGGAGAGCCTCAGCCTCTGTAAACTGGCTGGAAGTTCGAGGGGTGCTCGAGGCAAGTATCCTTCCGGAATACTGAGCTCTGTGACAGCTTTGAGCTTCTTGCAAAACTCGTCGATGATGCCCACCACCGTGGGTGGAGCAGTGGCATTGCGGGTGTAGGTGATCATGATGTTGAATCTGTCAAGGTCCTTGCCCATAGGGTCCAGTTGTTCAATGAGGCCCTTCCAGGTCAGCTCCTCCTCCGCGAGGGGTTCCCTGAAGTTTGTCAAGATAGTTACTGATTTGACAGAGGGTGAAAGAGTAAGTGATGCAGATAGCAATGTTGGTCTGCTCTCGAAGCATGGGAGAGAGACCGTGATGAGGTTGGGGAAAATTGGCTTGGGAAACTTGGGATGCATCAGGAATGCGAGCAAACAGTGCCATTCGAGGCGTTCGACGTATTGTTCATTGGTCGGAGAATCGTAGTGAAACGACTTGACGTAGCGCGCGTATTTCTTGACGCGGAGAATTCCCTCCTCGAGCTGCGAGATCTTATCGCGAGCCAGAGACTGTTGGTCGTCCTTGAATTTCAGGATGATATCTTTGCCTCCATGCGTTATACAAACTCACCGCGTAGGCTTCCTCATCGTACTCAAATGTTCCTGGAGCGAACAATCGGCACACAGGCCAAAGACCAGGCAGATCTTTCCAAAGTACTCCGACGGCATGGTGATGAAAGACGGTGGAAGTTCTGGCGAGTGTAGCAATTGTGTTGCGGCCTCCTTTCTCGCCCTCGAGGTGGCCAAATACCTCGAGCAGAACTTCCGGAATTCGAAGGCATCGATCCATGCTGCGTCTAGAGTACGAGATGCTGTTGGCGTCCTTTATGAGACCATGTTATTAGAACCCCGGAGAAAGTGCTCACTGATTTGAGCTGGTATGCAAAGGCCTTGGAGAAGATATAGAGAGTGGAACGAAAACGAAACCCTCCCCGAAAAAAGGTCAAGCTAATTATCCCTGACGTGATCATTATTGTCATCAGAGTGCATACTTATGGGTTTACGGGAGGTGTTATCTATGGTGTTTCATGATACGGCTGAATGTTTCCAACTTGCCATTTAATGACGGTATTCAAAGAGTCTGGGAAGACCGGCCTGCACATTGACATAGCATTCCTAGAAGAGAAATCTACGACCAGAGCCCAATATCCCGTACCACCTTGTCAGCCACAGTCATCATCGTTGTTGTCCATTGCTGATCCCCAGTCTGACCTGGCCCTTGCTCCCCCTTGGAAGCGTTTACAAGGACAAATGGGTACCCGCCATCTGCGCTTGCGCTGACTTCTCCGACTAGAGGAAGTTCGCCGAGTATGGGTGTCTGTAGTCGAGACGCTACTTCGCGGAACCGGTCTGGTTTACCTGCGAGGAACGGTTATGAGATCTGACCTTGAAGCTTGGAGAGAATGCAGACAGACCGAAGAGGTATTGCGGTTTCGGAGAAGTACACCTTGGACAAAGGTAGTGAGATTGGTTGAGGACCAGACCAGTGATCTGCATTGCAGTTTGTAAGACGATCATGCTCAAACGCGGACAGATGGGTGCTTACCGGCACAGAAACCTTTCTCAACATCGCAATGCCTTTCCTAACGTCAGACAACGCAACGTCCTGGGGCGTCGACACAATCACGCAACCTAAGATGTGTTAGCCAACGAGGGAGACGCTCAACCTTGGCAAAGCATACCATCCACGACAACAAGCTGCCCTAGCGTTAACGGAACGTCTCCCGTTCCTGGAGGCATGTCCACGACCAGCACGTCCAATCCCGACCCTGGCTCAGAACTCCCAGGTGATGCAGACCAGTCCACGTCGAACAGCAGCTGTTGAACTGCTTTCTGGACCATCAAGCCTCTCCAAACTACAGGGGTATCGGTGTTATCCTCGTTTGCGGTCGAGGGCAGTAAGAAGCCCATTGACATGCACGGTAACCCATGATTTGTCATTGGGATTAGAGCACCAGCTACAGCACGCGTCGGTAAGCCGACAGTGGGTAGAGAACGTCAACCAGACACACCAGGGGTCAAGTCGGGTTCACCAGCCTTGGTCAGGCCCATAAGAGTCGGGATAGAGGGCCCGAAAATGTCCAAGTCGAGTACGCCGACGCGCAATCTTGCGCCAGTCGAAGGATTCTTCAACAGGGCCAAGGCAAACGCAAGGTTTGCTGTAGATCTGCGTTAGCCTTCAACCTCTGCCACAGGCCAGCAGTAGCTCAGACTCACTGGCGACTGTACTCTTCCCTACCCCTCCCTTCCCACTCGCAACAGCAACAACCTTCTGGACATTGGCAATCTTCCTCTTCGCAGCTGGTCCCCCCCGTCGAGGCATCATCGGGGGCGGTGGCCCATCAGACTTTCTTGGCAGGCCCAAGGGATTTTCGTGCTGCAGAAAAGACGTCGAAGAGAACAACCGTCGTCGACATGGCACCGACGATGACAGGAAACGCGTCGAGGACAACATCGCGGAGTCGAGGGTGGTCAGGGAGAAACCGATGACGCGAATCGCGACCGTGTCGGGATTTGGCCACGTTTGGTTGATGGCTTCGGCAAAGTTAAGCGCCCGCAAATCATATTGCTCAAAACCCCTGAATGAGCTGCCAGTCCTCAATTTGCAATTGGCTGCACATACGAAGAAGATCTCCCTGGTCTTGTGCTGCGCTTTGAATGTTATGGGCCCCGAGCAAGGCGCAAAGCCAGGGTGCTTCTGAGGCAGAGAGAAGGCGAGGGAAGCGAGCCGGTTTCTCGCTACCACTGCCTGGTCTATAGCAACGACTTTGATTCAGAGAAACCATGAAGAAGTTTTCGTGACCCGGATGCAGATGTAAGTAGTGCTGAAATTGCGAGCAATGACACATCGGCGTGCTCAAGTTTTCGGGTGGCTTGCAGACATCTATAGCAGTACCAGGGGTGCCTAGCCTCTCAGTACTCAAAGAGCGAACTAATCACTGTCTTGAGTCGAATAAACCCCCAGCTCTTTGTCCACGAAGGTCCTGCTCACAACAAAGGGGGTCGATGCCATATGACGACACGGACCCGGCCCGCCGAAGCCGATACAGCCCAGGATCAACTGTCGCCTGATTTGGCAATCAGGGTCGTAAATGGTCAGCGACATTCCTTACCTTCAACCACGACCACGACGACTGACGACATTTTCACGATCTGCTAACGCTTTCCTCAACATTTAATTGTACCACTATACTGTACCACCATACAACAGCAGAAAAGACCAGAACGAAATGAACTTCTTCAAGACGAAACCCAGGACACCGCCTGATCTCGTCCGCGGTCTTCGCGATGCTATACCCAAGCTCGAGCACAGCGCACCGGGAGGGGAGACGAGGAGAAAGGTATGCTAGTTTTTGACTTGGTATGTTTTTTCGCTGAGAAGTCGTCCAGTCGACGGAGGAAGTCTCGAAGAATCTACAGCAAATCAAGTCATTGCTGTACGGAGATGGAGGTGTGTACTCTTCCCTCTGACGCAGGTCTGGAAGTTTATCCCTTGCGGTAGAACCCATTCCGGAGGTCGTCGCAGTCTTAGCCCAAGAGAATGTACAACATAGATCTAATGTTGCTCCTGGTGCAACATATCGCCCGTTTCGAGTTCGAGGCTCGGAAAGATGTCGTCCAGATATTCAACAACCTGCTGAAGGCGTCAGATCGGCTCCCGGTGGCCAACGGTGGAATACTTGTCCTCGAAGCCAGACATCATCTTTGCAGCACTTGCTGGCTACGAGAACGAAGAGGTTGCGCTCAATACGGGGATGGTTCTGAAGGAGATGCTGAGACATGAGCCATTGGCCAAGCTTCTCCTATACTCTGACCAGTAAGCTGCGTTCCTTTCATGGGCGCCCGGTAATTTACTGATGTTTTCAGATTCTACAACTTCCCCCACTACATCGAGTCGACAACATTCGGTATCTCATGTGATGCTTTCGCCAACTTCAAGGAGACCTTGACACGGCATAAGCCCATGGTCGCCGAATACCTTGACAAGCAGTACGACCGCGTGAGTAACTATGATTCGATGATGGTCATACCATACTGACTCACCCTATTACAGTTCTTCTCATCACTCACCACGCTCATTTTGTCGAACAACTATGTCACGAAACGGCAATCACTCAAGCTTCTCGGCGAAATCCTGCTTGACCGAGCCAACTTCAACGTCATGACGCGGGTACATTGCCAACGAAGCCAATCTCAAAATGATGATGAACCTCCTGAGAGATAAGAGCAAGAACATCCAGTTTGAGGCTTTCCATGTGTTCAAGGTCGGTTACCAACAAACCTGGAATGACTAGCTGCCAGCTGACGTTGATGTCAGGTCTTCGTTGCTAACCCGAAGAAGCCGCCTCAAATCGAGAGCATCCTGCGGAGGAACAGAGAGAAGCTACTCAAGTTCCTCAAGGAATTCCACAACGACAAAGAAGGTAAGAACCGAGCAACCGAGATATTCTGAGCCTCGACTAACGCGGTCATCGCAGATGAGCAATTCACCGACGAGAAGCAGTTCCTCATCGTTCAAATCCAGAACCTGTAGCTCTGAGATACCACCACCCACATCATTTTCTCCCCTCTCGTAATCTTGCAAGACAATCTGCAACCACATCTGTACCATATACCTCCTCCCTGTATTTATGGAGGCCTTCTGAACGATTGCGCAGTATCTCTTACTTTAACAAGCATGTAGGAAATAGACGGTTTTCATTGCGCACCACACGAGAAGCCCTCATATTCACTTGCCTGTATTCAGTCGTGAATCAGGCTTGGCCAAAGACAGGTACGTGCGGCCTGGACTAACGTGATGCAAGCCTGCTCTGTTCGGTTTCCGTCGGCACCAAGCTATTTATGACTCTTTCCTGAACGCCGAGTATCTTCCCTCAAGGTATCGATTCGGCTGGCCTTCGACGCGCTGTTCCTGTAAAAAAACCCAACCGCAACCATCCTGGTTGTCTCCTGCAGGTCTTCCTTACGCCGGCCTAAAGTTTCAATCTCAACCCGCATAAACCAAAATGAATGAGCGTCATCCGCGCTCTCAGGCTGCCGTGGAGAGCCTTGCTCCAGAAACGCTCTCCGAAATCTTTCTCTACTGCCTTCCTCAACCACCTCTCAGAATCCCTCCATCCACATCCCATCCTCCTTTGCAATTGACGCTTGTCTGCCACAGGTGGCGGTCAGTTGCATTGGCTTCTCCAGCTCTATGGACACGGATCAATATTGTGCTGGATCTCGTGCCACAATCAAGGTTAAACACTCCCGACGCCTTCGACGCCTTCGAGCAAAAGATTCACCGCCAAGAGGAAGGAGTCATTCGTTGGTTGACCCAGGCTGCCAATGTTCCGACCCACGTTAGTTTCCACATGACGCACGGGTCTAGCGGAGACCGTCACTGGTCACCCAAGTTGCGAAACATGGTCACAGGAGTCGTTCTAAAAGCCTTGGGCAAGATCTGCAACGAAATTTTCACCAGCAAGTGGGAGACACTTGATATTGGAGGCGAGGGCTGGAATAACCGCATCGCCTATCCTTATCGAGAGTTTTTCCTCTCTATTCCCAAGGAACATCTCACATCGCTCAAAACGCTGTACTACGTGTATAAATCGACTCCGATGTATGCAGCAGAGCAAGACCACTCTCTTGACCTCCGCAACCTTACCTTTCGTGAAAGCGGAATAGCTGCTGCGCCATCTCTCAAGGCCCTCCACAATACTTGGCTTCACCAAGACGACAAGCTTGGGAGGCTTGCCACCGTGTGGACGAACTTGACCGAGCTGTCTCTCACTGGGGGGTATGAAACCTCCAGTGTATTTGAGACCGGAGAGGTCCTTCAGGCCATCATCCGCTGTGCAACGACGTTGCAAACTCTCCATGCCTCTGTCGGCGCTCCTGACGATCCTTCTTTGGACGTGACCACCATCGTGCTTCCCAGACTCGAAGTCATGGCCATCACGGAGATGGGCGAGGAAAGAGGCCCGCCTTCGAAGCTTAAACAATTCATGTCAGCCCTGGTCACGCCTGTTCTCTCCAAAATGAACTTCGAGACTGGCTGCAGTCCTGAATGTGCCTATGACGGCGAGGTCAGTTCCCTTCTGGTCTTTGTTCAGGTTCACCGATCGAATTTGTCGAACCTCACGGACTTGCGCTTTGAATACAACTGGCTCAGCCCTGATGAGCTGACAGACCTTCTACGCACTTTGGGGGCGCCAGATATGTCTATGACATGCCTACACTTGGAGGGCACATGGGTTTCTTACATGGACATGGGAGGCCGATGTCCGTACGCCACCATGGACAGCTGGGACCTAGAGCGGTTTAACCCTCCGCGGTCAGAGGAGGATATGTCTAGGGATGGTGAAAGGGGTGTAACAGCGGAGAACCGCTCGCGGAGAACCGCTCGCGGAGGAGACCTCTCTTTCCCAAGTTGGAGCAATTCTATGTCAGACTGGCCAAAGAGGACGAATTCAATGACGAAGACCTTTTGGCGTTCCTTCGACCTCGCGTTCAGCGATACAAAAACGAATCCTCATCCTTCCAGAATCACCAGCTTGCTCGGCTTTTCTCCGTGGAGGTGACGTTTGTCAGTGAACAGAGCATTGATATCATGGAGGAGCTGCAAGAGATGGAAGATGTGGACTTGGACGGAGTCGATATTGGTATTGAATATGATGGAGACGAACGGTGGGCTCGCCTATGAGGCGTATCTAACCCTGCGATGGCCACGAACTGTTGCTCTCCGAAATCAGAAAGAAGGCAGGCAAGTTCAAGGAATTCCGCAACGACAAGGAAGGTAAGAACCGAGCAGCCGAGATATTTTGAACCTCGACTAACGCGGCCATAGCAGATGAGCAATTCACTGACGAGAAGCGGTTCCTCATCGTTCAAATCCAGAACCTGTAGCTCTAAGTACCACCATCCATATCATCTTTTCCCCCTCTCGTAATCTTGCAAGACAATCTGCAACCACATCTGTACCATATACCTCCTCCCTGAATTTATGGAGGCCTTCTGAACGATTGCGCGATAGCTCTTACTTTGACAAGCATGTAGGAAATAGACGGCTTGTGTTGCGCACTAGCCTTTCGCGTAGGTCATTGTAGCACTTCAGACCTCTTCCACTCGCGATTCGAGGAGGAATGGGCTGGATGGAGGAGAAATGGTCTGGATGACGAGTTTCCATGATCAACACAACTTGCGACGGTTGCTCCCTAACATCTGCCTGGAAACCGTTAGCGCGGTGGTTCCGGGATTAGGGAACGATGGCAAGGACGAGCCAGTGGATCGACCCTTATACGAGGCACATGCCCTCATCGGGTGGGATATGGACACTGGATAGGAAGGGATTGACATTCCAGCCGCTTGCGGGGAACACGATCAGGCCCATGGAGGGAGGATGTGGTGCTCAAAACATCCATCACTTCGCGTTACGGTTTGACCATGATTCGACGGCCTCTCTTAGCGTTGGATTGGACTCGTCCACTTCTCTGGACAGAATTTCTTTCGAGTCTATCGCATCGAGCAGGGCGTTCGGGGCGTACCGGAGGATGATGGAGCTTCACCGGGACCAGCTGAGCTTGCGTGTCATCGACCGCCGGTCGTGACGCCATCGCTCAGCGGAAAGACAATTCTGCCAGCCGCGGTACCCACCGCGTGCTGACTTTATTTATCCATTTACACGGCATAAATAAGCCACCAGCATCTATTGTACACTCCGTATATTTGGCAACAGATGGACATCCCCGAGAGGACGGGACAGTCGCTGTTTGTGGGATATATTGAGTCTGACCTGAGCGTAAGAGTATTAATGTATGTTTATAGTCCGTACACTAGAGCTCCGCCAGGCGGTTGCCACCAGTTTTGGTAGCGACCGAAATAAACCTCACCTCACCTCACCTCACATGAGTTGCCCTCAGATTCACTCACCTGGCTTCATGTATGAATCAGCCTTGTTCTGAGAAAGGGACCACGTCTGGACCAGGCCCCACCAGGCCCCTTATGACACTTTACTGAACGCCGACTATCTCCCTACAAGGTATATACTCGGCTGTCCTTCGACGCGCTGTTCCTGTAAATAACGACCGCAAACCATCCGCACATTGGCTAACGGTTGTCTCCTGCACGTCTTCCTACGCAGGCCCAAAGGCTCCAATCTCAACTTGCAGAAAACAAAATGAATGACAGTCACCCGTACTCTACCATTGAAAACCTCGCTCCAGAAACGCTCTCCGAAATCTTTCTCTACTACACTCCTTCCAGAATCCGCCCATCCACGTCCCATCCTCCTTTAAAATTGACGCTCGTCTGCCGCAGGTGGCGGTCAGTTGCATTCGCCACTCCAGGCTTGTGGACACACATCAAGATTGTGTTGGATCTTGTGCCACAATCAAGGTCCAATACTCCCGACGCCTTCGCGGAGTTCGAGCAGAAGATTCGGCGCCAAAAGGAAGGATTTGTTCGCTGGTTGACCCAAGCTGCCAACCTTGCGACCCATGTTAGCTTCCACATGGTGCATTGGTCTAATGGAGGCCGTGACTGGTCACTCCAGCTTCAAAATATGGCCACAAGAATCGTTCTGGAAGCCTTGGGCGAAATCTGCAGCGAAAGATTCACCAACAAATGGGAGACACTCGATATTGGAGGCGAGGACTGGACTGACCGCATCGCTTATCCCTACCGAGAGTCTTTCCTATCGATTCCAAAGGAACATCTCATGTCACTCAAAACACTCCACTACACGTGCAAACCTCCGATCTATGCAACAGATCAAGCCTACCGGGTCCTTACGTTTCGCGAAAGCGGAATGGCTGCTGCGCCATCTCTCGAAGCTGTGCACATAACACGGCTTCACCAAGACGACATTCTTGGGAGACTCCCAGCGTGGACAAATCTGACCGAGCTGTCTCTCACGGGGGGCTACGTGCCTTCCCGTGCATTCAAAACCGGGGAGGTCCTTCAGGTTATTAACCATTGTGCAGCCACATTGCGAGATCTTCGTGTTTGTGTCAGCGCTCCTGAAGATCCTTCTTTGAATGTAACCACCATCGTGCTTCCTCGACTCGAAGTCATGGCCATAACCGAGTTCGGACGCAAAGGGGACCCACCTTCGAAGCTCAAACAATTCATGTCGGCCCTGGTCACTCCCGTTCTCTCCAAAATGCACTTCGAGACTGGCTGCAGCCCTGAATTTGCCTATCAAGACGAGGTCAGTTCCCTCCTGATCTTTGTTCAGGTTCATCAATCGAACTTGTCAAACCTGACGGACGTGCGCTTTGAATATAATTGGCTCAACCCCGATGAGTTGACAGAGCTCCTCGGCACTTTGGGGGCGCCTGAAATGTCCGTGACATGCCTACACTTGGAAGGCACATGGGTTTCCTACAGAGACACGGGAGGGCGATGTCCATACGCTACCTTGGACGGCTGGGACCTAGAACAGTTTAACCCTCCGCGGGCAGAGGAAGATATGCCTATGGATGGTACAAGGGATGTAGCAGCGGAGAGTCGCTTGCGAAGGAGCCCTCTCTTTCCCAAGTTGGAGCAATTCTATGTCAGACTGGCCAAAGAGGATGAATTCAATGACGAACACCTATTGATGTTCCTTCGACCTAGAGTTCAGCGATCCAAAAACGAATACCTATCCTTCCAGAATCACCAGCTTTCTCGGCTTTTCTCCGTGCAGGTGACATTTGTCAGTGAACAGAGCATTGGTATCATGGAGGAGCTGCAAGAGATGGAAGATGTGGACTTGGACGGAGTCGATATTGGTATTGAATATGATGGAGACGAACGGTGGGCTCGCCTATGAGGCGTATCTAACCCTGCGATGGCCACGAACTGTTGCTCTCCGAAATCAGAAAGAAGGCAGGCAAGTTCCTCAAGGAATTCCAGCAACGACGAGGAAGGTAAGAACCGAGCAGCCGAGATATTTTGAACCTTGACTAACACGGCCATCGCAGATGAAGCAGTTCACCGACGAGAAGCAGCTCCTCATCGTTCAAATCCAGAACCTGTAGTCCCTGAGATACCACCATCCACTTCATCTTTCCCCCTGTCGTAATCTTGCAAGACAATCTGCAACCACATCTGTACCATATACCTCCTCGTATTTATGGAGGCCTTCTGAACGATTGCGCGATAGCTCTTACTTTAACAAGCATGCAAGAAAAAGATGGTTTTCATTGCGCACCACACGAGAAGCCCTCCTCATGTTCACTTGCCTGAATACAGGCGTAAATCAGGCTTGGCCAAAGACAGGTACGTGCGGCCTGGACTAACGTGATGCGAGCCTGCATTGTTCGGTTACCGTCGGCGCCAGGCGGTTTATGACTCTTTTCCGAACACCGAGTATCTTCCTTCAAGCGATCGACTCGGCTCACCTTCCACGCGCCGTTCCTGTAAATAAGGACCGCAAACCATCCTAACATTGGCTGACGATCGTCTCCTGCCAGGTCTTCTTTACGCCAACTCTAAGGTTCCAATCTCAACTTGGATAAACCAGAATGAATGAGCGTCATCCACGCTGTACCGTGGAGAACCTTGCTCCAGAAACGCTCTCCGAAATCTTTCTCTACTGCCTTCCTCAAACACCTCTCAGAATCTCTCCATCCACATCCCGTCCTCCTTTGCAACTGACGTTTGTTTGCCCTAGGTGGCGGTCAGTTGCTTTGGCCACTCCAGGCCTATGGACACGCGTCAATATTGTGTTGAACCTCATGCCACGATCAAAGCTAAACACTCCCGACGCTTTCGCCCAGTTAGAGCAGAAGGTTCAATGCCAAAAGGAAGGAGTTGTTCGTTGGTTGACCCAGGCTGCCAACCTTCCGACCCATGTTAGTTTCCACATGACGCATGGGCCTGACTGGTCACCCAAGTTTCGAAATATGGTCCCAGGAGTCGTTCTGGAAGCCTTGGGCGAAATCTGCAGCGAAAGATTCACCAATCAATGGGAGACACTCGATATTGGAGGCGAGGACTGGAGGGACTCCATCGCTCATCCGTATCGAGAGTTTTTCCTATCGATTCCAAAGGAACATCTCACGTCGCTCAAGACACTGCACTACACATATAAATCACCTCCGATCTATGCAATAGATCAAGCCCACCGCGTCCTTACATTTCGTGCAAGCGGAATTGGCGCTGCGCCATCTCTTGAAGCCATACACATCACACGGCTTCACCACGACGACACTCTCGGGAAACTCCCAGCCTGGACAAATCTGACCAAGCTGTCTCTCATGGAGGGCTACACGCCTTCCCGTGCATTCAAGACCGAGGAGGTCCTTCAGGTTATCAGCCAGTGTGCAGCCACATTGCGGGATCTCCATGCTTCCGTCGGTGCTCCTGAAGATCCCTCTTTGAACGTAACCACCATCGTGCTTCCTAGACTCGAATTCATGACAATTATCGAGCACGGATGCGAAGGAGACCCGCCCTCGGCGCTCCAACAATTCATGTCAACCCTCGTTACGCCCATTCTCTCCGAAATGCGCTTCGAGACTGGCTGCAGCCCTGAATTTGCCTATCAAGACGAGGTCAGTTCCCTCCTGATCTTTGTTCAGGTTCATCAATTGAACTTGTCAAACCTGACGGACGTGCGCTTTGAATATAATTGGCTCAACCCCGATGAGTTGACAGAGCTCCTCGGCACTTTGGGGGCGCCTGAAATGTCCGTGACATGCCTACACTTGGAAGGCACATGGGTTTCCTACAGAGACATGGGAGGCCAATGCCCGTACGCTACCATGGATAGTTGGGACCTAGAACAGTTTAACCCTCCGCGGGCAGAGGAAGATATGCCTATGGATGGTACAAGGGATGTAGCAGCGGAGAGTCGCTTGCGAAGGAGCCCTCTCTTTCCCAAGTTGGAGCAATTCTATGTCAGACTGGCCAAGGAGGATGAATTCGATGACGGAGACCTTTTGGCGTTCCTTCGACCTCGAGTTCAGCGATACAAAAACGAATCCTCGTCCTTCCAGAATCACCAGCTTTCTCGGCTTTTCTCCGTGCAGGTGACATTTGTCAGCGAAAGTAACATTGATATCATGGAGGAGCTGCAAGCGCTGGAAGATGTGGACTTGGATGGAGTAGACATTGAGATTAAATATGGCGGAGATGGTCGGTGGTCTTGCCTGTGAGGCGCATCTGACCCAGAATATAGATTTCAGCTTTTGAGTCACCGCGTAGCACCTTTGTACCCTTTCCCGTATCACTACACGCCGAGTCGGCTTTCCGAAAGGCATGCTGTTGAGCTTTGCCGACCAACATCGTATTTCCTTTTCTCTTTCCCCCACATTGTTGCTCCTATCCTCAACTCCCAAGAGTCTCGACACCTGCGCCAGCCGTGAACTGTTGGTCTCCAAAATCAGAAAGAAGGCCCGCTGGATCTGTCCGGGTGCAACTATCACCTCACATTCGGTTTGCACCACCAACTCGCACGATCTCATAAACGTCACCTTCGACGTTCGAAACCAATGTACGAAGCTGGCCCACGAGTGCTGGGGGAAAACGTCTCATTTGAGGGCGACCCCCGATGTTGGCCCGCCTTCACTCAGGTCTTTGTCACACTCCCTCCAAAGCCCTCTAGGTGTCCTTCCGGAAAGGAGCAGGCTCTTTGCTTCCCTGTTCCATCCTTTTCAGCTGCCACATACGATTTCCGGGACTAAGAAGCGCACAATACTTGGATACATGCAAAATGTGGGGCCCTATATAGCGCCCTGAGACTTGACCACATCAGGCCATTGGGGTTGAGACAGTGGGCCACCTAAATCTGGTACCTGAACCGAGGGTGCTTGTAGCCCAACCTCTCGATCTCTTGGCTGCTCTTTCCCTCAAGTCTATAGTCTCGCTCACCTCTGTCTCGTTTTCTATTCTCCCACCGAAGGTAAAAGGCGATGAACACGACGAGCACGGAGATTGTCGAGACGGAGGCCAAATTCGCCAGGTTGCCTTTACGGTAATCCGGGGCATCGACGGAAAGGTAGGTCCATACTCTTTTAGCGTTCGGGTTAGCTAAAGATGATGCGAAGTCTTAGACAAGGACATACCCCAAGATGGCACCGAAAGCTCCAATTCCTGGGATGGCTGCAGTTACGACTGCACGCATCGTAGTAGTGGGCGAGTTGTCAGTTCCCCAGATGAGAATCTAGAAATTTCCTGGTGAGCATCTTCGGCAAGCAGTAGCACTGTCCTTACCATAGGTCCGCCCACTGATGCACCCATCAGGACGAGGAAGCAAGCTGCGTATCGCGCAGCCGAATTCTTGGTCGAGACGGAGATTGTGTATCCAACTACCACCAGGAGCATGTTGTATAGAAGAGGAAGAAAGCGGAGACGCAGCCTTTGACTGATGTAGGCGTTGATGACGACCCAAACGGCACTTGCAACATACGGGGGCACGGAGCGAAGCTGTACCTCAACCACAGCTGTCGAAGTGAAGTAAGTGTAAGGGAGAGTGTACTTGGTGAGAGCTCTACTAACAAAAGTTCCCAACTAGTAGGAGCAATGTTAGTCATCGTATCTTTGAAGAAGTGAGACGAAACATACGGCCTCGAATCACGGAAGGGAGGAACAGGCTTAGTCCCTGGAACGACATGTTCAACATCAGGAAGAGCAAAACCAATGCGCACGTCTTGGACGGTGTCAAATCCTTTTCCAACCCTGTCTGATTCTGGTTTGCGTACCAAGAAATTGAACGACTTTAGCACCCCCTTCGTTGTTGTCTTCTCTATCCGTCCTTGGGTTTTGACGACTTGATCGACATCGATACGTGCCATGGCAAGTCTCCGTTCTTCTTCGCTCAACATCTTGGATATTGACGGATCTTCAGGGACAAGGAAGAACAGCGCGATGCCAAACACTGTCGTGATTAATCCTGGAGAAAGCGGAAGATGAGTTGGTAAGTTGTACAAGCGTGGTAGGTACCTTCAATCAAGAAAATCTGGGACTGCTGTGAGTTCACGCATTATGCAGGTAGAGTTTAGCTCGCCTTTCGCCACGTCTTGATTGGACCAAAGTCGTCGATTTTGAGTAAGCCTGACGCCAAGAGACCACCGACTGCCGTCCGTGAGCGCTCAGGGTGCATAAAAGATCCAGAGGATCACTCACAGGCTCCAGCGACGCTGGGAGCTATTCCGAAGAAGATCCCCACTCGCAAGACGAGCTCGTGGCGTCGGTAATACTTCATGCCAGTCACCTGGCTGTGAGTCGGGTGTACCCATCAAGCGAGAGATAGACTTACCCTTGCCAGAATGTATACCAGAGCTGACTGTCGTAGCAATCAGAATATAGATGTCATTCATTCATTCATTGGATCCGGCCACGCGAGCAGAGCTTCTTCAGGGGTAGCTGCTGCGTGACTGGCCTTATGAGAGGAAACGGAAACTTACCAAAGTGCCGCCTTCGGTTATGCCGAGGAAGACACGGCTCGCAATCAGCCCTCCGTAGGAAGTCATGAACGCGGAGAATAGAGAAACGATTCCAAAGCCGAAGACTAGGAATGCAAGCCATCGGGACCCGAAATGCTTCAAGAGAAGGTTGGAAGGAATGTCGGAGGCGTTGTACTAGCATTTGCTATAGGGTTAGTTAAGGCATGGTTGTGGACGATTTGACACTCACAAAGATGTAAAAGATGGTCAGAGCGATATTGAGGTCAAACCCTGCCATTCCAAGGTCCTTCTCCAGTCCTGCGACCTTCGCGTTTCCTACGCAAAGCCTCAGAAATACGTCGAAATTGAATATTTGTGCGTCACTCACCGATTGACGTCCTGCCATCGCGAAGCAATCTTCAGAGCTCGTAAACCCAGAAAGGGCGAAGTTAACTACCTATCAATGAAGTTGCAACAGACTAGATGCGTAAAGCTTTAGCTTGGTTCAACGAAATCAAACCGGAAACTTACAAATGGCAGTAAACATTGGCATGAACACCCAGTCGAGCTTGCGCACCAACCGCTTCTCTGCTACAGGGTCGATTTCATATGGAGGTGGGCCTCTGACAAGGTCAGGATCTATGCTCTTGATGTGAACATGACCCTTATCAACCTTCTCGAGGTCGAGACTGGGGTCTTTCGAGGAGGTGCTTGGGTTGATGACGGGGTTGCCGGCGACCTTCTCATTGTTGGACATCTCTCAAGGCGTTGAATGGTTTCTTTGCAGGGAGTAGACTCAACAGGCCAGGGTATCCGACGAAGGGATGTGGGATACCGATGGGTCTATATAAATCATGAAGCTTCGATGGCACGTGGAAGAAGTCTAAACCTAACGTTCGGAAAGCAATCTCAAAGTGGGCCATCCCTTCGAAAGAAGACGAGCTCCTAACTTCTGATCTTGCGTATGAGGTACCTTTCACAAGCAGTCACTTCTTCCCGGTACCTTTCTCCCGGTTGCAGTCTGGTGATCGCTCTCGGGGTCAAGATGCTCAAACCTCGGCCAATTGAGCTATGGTTGAAGGTCCGGTACGCCTCAATGTTTAAGCAAAAATCTGGTCGAACTGAAGAGGATGAATAGATGTCGTTAACCAATGAAAGATCCCCACGGGTGTGATTCTGGAAACCAGCAAACGGGAGACGTTGGATTCGCCGGTCATCCTCTGGCAAGCGGGATGAACGATGGGCTTGTCTGTGAGGCTATCTAATTTAGAGCGTATATTATACCTCTTGGGTTGTCG
The DNA here is from genome assembly GCA_020736565.1 of Coprinopsis sp. MPI-PUGE-AT-0042. Classification (NCBI taxonomy): domain Eukaryota; kingdom Fungi; phylum Basidiomycota; class Agaricomycetes; order Agaricales; family Psathyrellaceae; genus Coprinopsis; species Coprinopsis sp. MPI-PUGE-AT-0042. The sequence goes on along the minus strand of JAHBOF010000041.1, from coordinate 69,400 downwards.
TATTCAAGGGCAAGAAACTTTGCCGGTCAACGAGCGACTTGCCAATAACCCTGCCAGCCGACTCGGCCCTGCGGTGCCTGATGGTGGCACGTTGTCAAGGTTGGTTGATCACTATCATCTTTCCTTTTCTCTTCTCTCCATACGAACCTCCTCCCAACGAACCTAACTTAGGATGGAGCTAGTGGGCGATGGTGCCAGAGCGTCGATAGATGCACTCGCCCATGAAACTTTGTCCGATATCTTCCTCTACTGCATGCCTCCGGTAGCCTCAATAATCGATCCTTCAGTATCCCACCCGCCGTTAAAGTTCACGCTGGTCTGCCAGAGGTGGCGGTCCATTGCATTCGCCACCCCGGGGATATGGGCCAGTGCATTCATCACCCTAGGCCCAGTGCAAGGCTCGAAGCTGGTACCACCCAAAGTCTTTGCCGAATTCGAGAGGGTAGTTCGAAACCAGAAAGAAGGCGCCATCCGTTGGCTAACCCTGGCAGGGAATACTCCCACTCACATTCAGTTTCACATCATCAACACATACGACCTCATGAATATCTCCTTCTACGTTCGAAATCAAGCTATGAAGTTGGTCCTCGAATGCTTGGAAGAGATATGCGCTGAGAGGTTCTCGAAGAAATGGGAGACCCTTTCAATTGGCGGCTCCAATGCCGTATCTCATCCATATCGGAATTTCTTCCTGTCAATTCCCAAAGAGCACCTGTCGTCACTCAAGTCACTATCATATTCCTTCCGCAGCCCGACTACCTATCCTGCGGAGCAGGAGCAGACTCTTCGCTTCCGCGATCTCAAATTTCGCGAGAGTGGAATCGCGTCTGCACCGTCTTTGCGGGTTGTCCACCTCACAGGACTCTCGGTGGACGACAGGCTGAGCAGTCTCCCTATTCCGTGGAGTCAGATTACAAACTTGACCCTCGCAGGTGGCTACTGGCCCGTTGGCTCCACGTTCAGTGCCGACGATGTTCTCAGCATTGTCAAGGTGTGCGCATTGACGCTCCGTGCCTTGTGCGTGGAGGTTGGTGCTAGTTCAAGCCCATTGGCCTTCCCTTCCCTTACCCAATTTCCCAACCTCGAGAGGCTCGTGGTCACCGAAATGTCTCGCAGGGATGAAGAGCCATTCCACCTTCAAGATTTTATGGCATCTCTCAGCACTCCCAGGCTTCAGGAGCTACAATTCGAAACCGGTTGCAGCCCCGAATACGGGTGGAATGACGAAGTCAGCCCGCTTCTCATCTTTGCTCAAGTCCACCGAGAAAATCTCCTGAACCTCACACACCTGGCGTTTGAATACAACTACCTGTGTCCCGCTGAGCTGATGGAACTCTTTGATATCATGGGCGCGCCCGACATGGCTGTCACAAACCTCAAGCTGGAGGCTACGTGGGTCTCGTACAGAGATATGGGCGGAACAAGCCCCTACGCGACCCTGGATGACTTTGTTCTCGAGCGATTCAACCCCTCGTCGGGCGAGATCGATGCGCCAATTAAGGGCGATGTGCTTAAAGACGAGGACTCTGGAGAGGACGAAGGCGTTGTCGAGGAGAAGGAACACCGCCAGCGGGAGATACCTCTCTTCCCAAAGCTCGTAAGCCTTTACGTCAGGTTAGCCAAGGAGGAAGAATTCATCGATCAAGACCTCTTGACATTCCTCCGCCCTCGGCTTCAACGTCACTCAACCACGATGGCCAGGCTCACCAGCGTTTGGGTGGGATTCGTCAGTGAAGAGACCATCGATGTCGTGGAACGCTTGCAAGGAATGGAAGATGTGGATTTGGAGGGAGTGGACATCGAGATCAATTACGAGGAGGATTGTATATGGGCTAATATCTAGCTATCCTCATGTATTGTGGAGTGCTTCAAGATCGATAATACGATATCTTTGGTCTGTCCATTGTAGTACCTGGTTCAATTGTCAGCGTCGACGCTCTCGAAGCCCTCCCGCAGGTTTTGGAGTTTGTCGTGCTTGATTGCAAGATGTGCTTTGACATCAAGCCACCTAGCGTACATCACGGCAGTACCTTCGTATCCGTCACCATATCTCTCTCATCGTCATTGTTCCGACGCGAAAGATATGCGGACGCCAGTCCCGACTGGTAGGTCGAAAAAAAGTCGACATAGGCAAGAGCAGGATAGTGCTGATTGATCCACGAAGCGAAGTCGGTACCGGAGCCGATGGGCGAGTTTTGCACGTCCCAGAACACCAAAGATTTGTGGGGTGAAATGGGTGTGTCGTCAGCCGGGATTGTGGTGCAGTCGACAGGGATCTTTAGGTGATGCATCAGAGGCGTCATATTCAACGCGTCGTGAACGCCCTTCAACGTAAGCTTGGGCACGACTGGAGTCGGCTCCATCGGCTGTTCGCGAAGGCTGAAGGCACTCAGCAAAGGGCATGCCGCAAATAACTTTGCCAAATCTCCATCCTCAATCTCCAACCGGGTGCAGGCGCCAATGTAGAGGTTGGTCAGTTCGGTGAAGGATGCTAGTGTTCGGAGTGTCGCTGGGTTGACGATAAACCGAGGTTCGTGGAGCATTTGGTCCCAGGTCAATGATTGGCCAAGCGGCCGACGATAGTTGGCCTTGAACATGTTGATTTCTTCAATGTGCAGAGAGAGGCTCTTGCTTGCAAGAGCTGCGATAAGAGGGGCAACATCTTGATCTGCATGCAAGTCGATCGAAAGGCTCAGCATTGCGAGCTGCTCCATGGTATAACGTGTCAGAAAGCTGATGCACGCGGGCATTGACGTCGATGTGAGCTCTAAGGACTCGAGGCAAGGCAACTCCATCGTTTCTACCGACTCGAGATCCTCGAGGTGCATCTCGAAAAGGGATATCACGAGCGTCTGGAGGAGAGGCAACTGCCCGATGAGGGTGAATGTTGGTTTATCCACGGTGAGGGGTTCGATAGAGAGAGTGGTGAGGCTTTTCGAGAACCTCGCGATACTCGAGGAAAGGGCGGGAACCCTTCCAAGGAAGCCATCGATAATGAGTCTCTGGTAGACCGTGAATTTCTCGAGACGAGGGGCTGCATCCGTGACTCTTCCTGCAAGCGCATCCCATCGTGCATTAGACAATACGCGCTCCAAGGGAAGATCGTTCGGTAAGCGTTGTTCTCCATCACTAGTCACAATTGTGATAGTCTTAATGGCCGGAGACATGACCAAGGGAGCGTAGAAAATGCATTCAAGGGGGAGGTTGGGATTGTCCACTAGCTCCACCACTTTAATGTTGGGAAATAGAGGCTTGGGGCATTCGGGATGTTCGTATATCTGCTGCAGGGCGTAATAGTGGAAGTCTATCGTCGTCGGCAGCTGCCCGGCGGCAGGGGCGATTGAGCGAACGTAGGGTCCATATTTGCGCAGACGCCGAAAGCCTTCTTTGTCCGCGAGGAACTCGTATGTCATATACTAGAGAGAGAAATTAACATATGTGCACAATGGAAACTCAAAGTTGCTGCCTCACCCAGAGCGGGATTTCATTCGAGCCTTTATCAAGGATGAAAGCACCTGGCAGAAACAGGTTTCGAATAGGATGCAATCCAGGCAGATTCCGCCAAAGATACTTGACGGCAGGGTCATGGAACCGTTTACATGTTCTGGCCAACATTGCAAGACTAGAATGGACCAAACTCTCCCTATAATCGCACCTGATAAGGGAGAAGACGAAATCCACAACTTCTGGAATGTCGAGGCAACGGTGCGGGATATTCTCTGCCTGTTCGGACGGTACACCGCTCTTGGTCAATATCGTCTATGGTCACAGAGCTCAAGGTTACATACAGTGTTTTGCCATCGTTATCTAATTATACACCTTTGGCGCTCAACTGTAGAGGATATGGTCGAGGTGAAAGCAGCGGCGACCAAGCAGAAACCCGACGATTGATCCGGACCGTGACAAAAATTTGATAAGCGCGCACGCGTCAATACAGAACGCGGGAGGGGCCTCTCGAAATTATTTTTGCAGATTTTCAGATTTAGAGTAAGTGAGGACCGCTATACCGGGTATTATATCCGTAGCTTTCCGTGAAGGTAAAAGCAAAAAGTCGCTGAATGTTCGCGCTAATGCTGGCCATCGCAACATATATAGAACCGGTGGGGGAGCGGCAGCGGGTTTTTCACCGGTAAGGTACATCTGAACTTTTGTAAGGAGAGCCTTCCTCGATAGATACATAGCTCGTTGTTTTGTTCTTGTTTGATTCGCAAGCCGACCGCGACCTCACAGCAACACTCAGGTCGCGACGGCGGATCTTTATCTTTACCTTTAGCCACCACACGGGGCCCAGTCTCCTCGGCGCACTCTGAATACTCGGTAGTTTATGCTTAATACGATAAACTGTATGCCAGAACTCGAAAAGCGACGAGAAAAGCGGGGAACAAGGAGGAGGGGAGGAGGGGGGGGGGAGGGTAATTGCGCCAGCGGAAATAGTTACATATACCTTCCCATTCGCCGGTATATTTTGTATGTCGTATGTCGAAAAGTAATGTAAGCGAATTGAAATCTTCTACATCTGAATCAGTGTAACATCCTGGGACGTTACTGTAGCAATTTCTATTGCGTTTTCTGTAACGACTGGTTTCGAGCCTAGCATTGGGTAGCATTCAAAGTTTTGCCTGCTCATAGTCATATATGCGGCTTGACATTTGGGGGTTCAAGCCGATGCTTCCTTGTATTCTCGTTCTACCATTTAGCCTCTGTCCAAGAAGTTGATATCGACGCAATGTCTCCAACTAAATCAGATATAGAAGATTTTAATTCGCTTACATTACTTTTCGACATACGACATACAAGATATACCGGCGAATGGGAAGGTATATGTAACTATTTCCAAGTCGACTCGAAGCGACACGCGCACACGAGATGGATATGGATATGGATCAACCAAACAATAAAGAGGTATCGACAGTACACAGTACAGCGACGACGACGAATTCCAAAATATAATGTGCAGAGGAACCATCACTGAAGGCCTCGAAGATATCAAAACTCCCGCCTCGCAAAGGCAGAGAGTGTCATACTTGTATACATAGATAAGATCAATAAAGATAGCCGAGATGCTGGAGGAGAACAAGGCAGAGAAAGACAGGGGAGAGACGATCCACGTCGAAAAGAGGATACACAAGCAGATCAATGCGAGCGTTGTCGAACCAGCGAAAGGTATTGAGAATCACCGTCAACGGGAGGAGGGTATGTGAAATAGAGCCAGATGCTGGAAAGAGAGCCATTATGGAACTTTCAAATGAACATCGTAGCGACTCTTACTCAAGGGTAGAAGGTAGGGGATCATGATGATGAAACATGAGAGGAAGAGAAGATCGTTCAATGCGAATGCATCCTCCGCATCGCCTTGCCATGATGTCTCCTGGCATAGCTGCCAACAGCATGGCTTCGCTTCCCCAGGTCCGATTCAGGGGCAACAGCATCAGGCGATGGAGCTGGTGTGAGCTTGACAACGGGAGACGACGCGGCGGCAGTAGCAGCGGCAGCAGCTTCGGCGGCCAATCTCCTCTTCTCGGCTCTCTGTGCCGCGTTCTTGTAGTTCTTGCACCGGCGGATCGTAGAGGGTTTAGGGCGGGGACAGATGGCGTGGTGGGTGCGGCAGGAGGGGGAGGTGTGACGGATGTGTTTGGGATGGGAGCTGCGTTGATAGGGCCCGCTGGAATGTCGGGTTTGTCGTCCCCTTTGGGTGGTGTAGCTGGTGCAGGCTCAGGGGCAGGTGCGGGTGCAAGTGCACCTCCAGATCCTCCTGCTACGAGCGACGCAACCCTAGGTCCAGGGAAGACATAGTTGAAGTTTGGCTCATAGATATCCTTCACCCACAATCCAGGATCCTCTTGAGTGTAAGCACCAGGGAACCTGACGAGTTCACCCTCGCTTGGACGAGCGTTGCCTGAGCCACCGACGCGGAGCTGTGTGCATGAGGGAAAGATTTCTGCACCTCCGAGTGTCGCGGCGATATGGAGAGCGATGACTTCGTTTCGGATGAGATAGTTGCCTGGAGCGAGGTTTGATGGGATTCGGGCAGAAGCTGGTCGTCCGCTGGCTGTAGTAGTACACAAAGTTAGTAGTCATTCAACAGGGCGAAACGCGCGAAGCCCGAGGAGACGCACCGAGGTCGGCTGGAACCATTCTCTGGTACCTGGCTTGAAGCTCTGCTCGCTAATTTTGAACCACTGAGCTTGACTGGCATCGAATTGGTTGCAAGGCGTGTCGCCACATGACGCCATGTACGTCAAAATTGGGCCAACGCGATGAGGCCACTAATACGAGCATTCGAATTGAAAAAGATTAGCTTTCCCGCCTAGAACGGGTTAGCGGATGGAAGAAAAAACTCACAGCAGCGCCCCAGTTGAACAAGACTTCATCGCCAGGGTTGGCATCGGCGATTTCAGAAGCCGGTGCAGCGTTGGTACCGCAGACCATGGCAGGGCTGTTGACCTTGACCGGGGAGACGTCTTCCACTTGACGAACGGCGCTGGACCCTGGTGCTCGGAATCCTTGTCGAACCTGGGGGCCAGAGTATCTCCTCCCGCCGATGGTGATATCGTTGACAAAGCCGTGGGCAGCGACGAGCAGATCGCGCGAGGCTAGAGGTGCGACGGCGAGAAAGGCGGCGAGGAACATTGACGACGACGAAGTCTTCATGGCTTGGATTTAATCGATTTAAATCGTTTAAAATTGGGAAGGAAATTTCGTGGATGATCCTACAGCCAAGTAGGATGGTCGTCGGTGACAAAGGAAGGACGAGGAAAGGAGGGAAAAGGAAGGGGCGGGAAACGGTAACCGGGGATGATAGTGGAGAGAGGGAGAGATGGGAACTTGGTTGCACGTTGTCCTGCATAAATCAACTGGACGTCACCGCCTCCTGCATAGCAACGCTAAGCGCGCCGACTGATTTGGGCGCTTCTTTTTGATGCGCATCAAGAGTTCAGCAGGGTGAATGAAAGTGAAACTTGGAGCTCAATTCGTTGCTGTTTCAAGTAATCCCTGAAGGCAGAGTAAGGTAGAGCTTGGACAGAAGTTTCAAGCTTGCAGAGTGCTACCTATATCAACTCAGAGATTGCTCCTTAGAGCCATCAGAAACGTTGGACCAAGAACGAGATAACTGGCTCGGCAGGGCTCTCATGAGTCCGGCAGCAGTAGCAGCATCGGGCAACGGAAGAAGGGTTCCGAGTATAGTTCGAGCACTGAGATATTCTAGGCTCATTTGCGAGGTGATTCTTGAAGTTGAATTGAGAGCTGGGTCGCTGTACAGACAGATTTGCTGGTGGGAGTAGCAATAGTATACAATGGCAGAGATGCTGCCGGCAGGAAGGAGCACGATGGACGGTCAAGCCTTTCCCTCCTGAGCCTGTATCCGGGACGATACAGAGCCAGTGAACGCATCACTGACAAAAACAACCGGAAAACGTGAGAGGAGAGATTAGGATAGATTGGCAGAATCCGATAGTACTTATCAATGGATCCAATCCCTCAATATCTTTATCTACAAACCCAACTTCTTCAGTTCTTCACAGACTTGCTACATCGTGCGTCAATATTGAGCAAGCGCCCGTACCACACGGGAAATTGATCGTACAGCAGACGCGCAACATCATCTTGCCATCCGACCTTCATCACCACAAAACGTTTGGCTACTGACACTCGTCTCTACATTATTGCCTACATCGACATTTCGTGCTACCGCCAAGACTAGAGCTTCTCATCTCCCTGGTCCTCTCCTCTTCGAATGCAGTGGATGGCTTCCCGTAAGAATCTATAGGTGATAGTTGCCTCTAGATTACAAACGGAAATAGGCTCGAAAACCCGCCGTTATGGAAACGCAATCGGAATTGCTACCAGCAATTACCCCCCTCCCCTCCTCCCTCCTCTTCCCTTCTCTGTCTGACCTAAACATCCATTCCTCGCAGTACGCATTAACCACTGACTATCCTGAGTGCGACGAGGAGCCTGGGCCGAGTCTACAAACGGAAAGCTAAGAAGCTTTTTTTTTTTTTACCGAAAAATATGTTCCCCCGTAAGACATCTGAACTGCTAGTTTTTACATGCCTTCAGACGGGTCGCGCATTAGAGTCGGCAGCTTGAAATCGCAGATCCCCGCGTGCAACGAACGACGCCGAAGGATGCCGGACGGGGGGGACAACCATAAACGGCATGATTTCCGGTCTACAGGTGTTTATTGCAATTGGTAGATTCTAACATCTAAAGGCGTCTGAATGGACACACTTTTTCAAGGTTGAAGGGAGATATTACTGCAAGAGAAAGGTGAAGTTCGCCTGGATCAGATAAGGAATCGTGCTGAGAAATGGATTTAGTCACACTTAATCACTCATTCTCCTTGTCTGAATACCCTTTCTTCCAAGTTTCTTCAAATCCTTCGATGGGCCGTGACATCATCATGCATCAGTTCACAGGCGCCCGTGCCACGCGGGGAATTTGATTATAGCACAGACAGCGTGACATTTTGCCATCGACCTTCATCATCGCAGAACGTTCAGTACTGAACACATCGACATATCATGCTGCCGCCAAGAATACAACTTCTTATCTCCCTAGTCCTCTCTTCATCGGAATGGAGTAGTAGATGAGCATGGAAGAACGGGCTTGTATATAGGGGTCGTTCGAACTACCGTCCAGCCGTAGCAGTCTGCTAGTGATAAGCAATCTAGACCAGGTAAGAAGAACAATTCCTTTTCTATACAAAGCACAGTTGATCCAACATCGATACAGAGTGTCGCCGTCTTTAGTGGACAGCGGGCAAATCGGAATATTACGACCTGAATTATCGACTATCATCTCGATAACTGTCAATGGTGGTCATATAAAAGTTAGAGGTCTTCATCCCAGCCAAACGAGTTTCACGCATTATCATGTCGGCGTCTCAGCTCCACCTACCCAAGACTACGCTGAACGTCCTCCCTTGGCAATGGCAGCAACTTCTGCTGCTTGCGCTCGGGCTCACCGTCTTCATCGTAGGACGAAGGCTGAGAGATAACCGTAGGAGGAACCCAAGAGGCCTCCCTCTTCCACCTGGACCCAAGGGATTGCCAATCATTGGGAGTGCACTGGAGGTACCTTCGCAGCGCCCTTGGCTCACCTACACCAAGTGGAGGAAAGAGTATGGTGCGTGAAGCCTCCTTCAGTTCTCATGCCTGATGCTCAACGTATCGTGTCAGGCGATGTGGTCTACGCAGAGGCACTCGGAAAGCCAATGCTGATCCTCAACTCATTCTCAGTCATACACGAGCTCCTCGAGAAGCGAGCTTCCAACTTCTCCCATAGGCCCGTCTTTCCCGTCGTCGAACTGTGCGTCGTCGTTCTCCGTATCTCTAGGGTTTTCATCTCAAATTATCTTGACCCTTTCTCTTCAGAATGGGCTTCGACTGGACATTCTCAATCATGAACTACGGGCTCATGGTGGCGCCAAAACAGAAAAGCATTCCACCAGTTCCTCAATCATCACGAAGTAACAAGTTCCTATCGACCCATCATCCACCGTCACACTATGCTCTTCCTTCGTCGGCTCCTCGAAAATCCAGAAAAACTTTTTCACTGATACACATTGTGAGCATTCCGTCCTTCCAGCATTCCTTCTTGAAGGGCTCACCAAAAGTCCCTTCTCCATTTCAGCTGCTTCTCGAGCATCATCATGCAGATTTCATATGGCGTAGGCGACATGGAATATAACACAAGACTCATGCACGTCGCCGAGGCCCGTCGCTCGAGGATTCGTCGAAGCTGCTATTCCAGGCCGGTACATGGTCAACACCCTTCCCATCCTGCGTTACGTTTCCAGCCTGGTCCCTGGTGCAGGATGGCGGAGGAGGCTGCGAGGCGCTCACTGCAAATTAATAATCGACTTCTTTCGGAGCCATATGAAGACGCAAAAGTGCGGGCTGTACGTCTTTTTCTCCTTCAGCCGTCAAAAGCATTGGCACTGAAGATTCACCTAATAGAGCCAAGGTATCCAGAGCGATTATCCGAATATCATTGATTCGCTGGTAGAAGCGCTTGCCAGCACCTGACGATCCCGACTTTGCGACTCAAGAAACAATTGCTAGATGCACAGCTGCTAACATCTTACGCCGCGCTGGAGGCCGACACAGTTACGTCCCCCCACTTTCTCCGCTCTTCGCCGTTCTGGCTAAAGAGGATTCAGGACAGGCAGTTCAGCAAACGGCTTGTTCTTGGCGCTCGCCATGTTCCCCGAGGCACAGAAAAAGGCTCAAGAAGAAATTGATAGAGTGGTGGGTGGGAACCGTCTGCCCGAGTGGAAGGATATCGAGAACTTGCAACTACGTGCGGGCTTTGCTCAAGGAGCCTCAGCCGTTGGCATACCGTGGCTCCTTTTGGTGGTAGAAAACTACACTTGATACTCCTGCGAACTAACGGATCCGCGTACTAGCTGTGCCTCATGCCGTCGCGGAAGACGATGAATTCAATGGGTACTTTTTTACCAAAGGGTACTGTTGTTTTCCCCAACACCTGGTACGTGGTTTCAGACACGCAAGACCCGAAAATCGCCTGACAGATTGGTAGGGGTTATCTTCCATGATCCTGAGCTGTTCCCCGAACCTCACTTGTTCAAGCCTGAGCGTTCCTCAAGATGGAAAGCTAGATGTGTCCCGCTTCGACCCACATCTCGCAGCCTTCGGCTACGGGACGTCGGTCAGTGGTTTGCGTTTTTAACGTCCTGCCATATCACATCCTCATTTTTTTTTCTTCTTGCGACCAGAATCTGTCCAGGGCGACATTTGAGCAACGAGGGGCTTGAGCTATATGGCCGCCTTGACTCTTGCCACCTTTAATGTTAACCCTCCCAAAGACGCTCAGGGAAACCCAATCGCCCTCTAGAGTACCATGCCGGAACGGATTTAATCGTTGTAAGTGGGTTCTTTTGCTCGGTGAACGCCCAGTGTCTGAGTTTTTTTTTATCTTCTAGGACAGATGATTGCCCTTCAAATGCGAGATTGGTCCCTCGCTCCGACAAGCACGTTCAACGTTTCATGGACCAATGAAAGTGTCATATGGCATGACGGTGGAGTCGAATATTCGGGTACATTTGGTAGAAGATAGGTGGAATACGTGGGCTTGCCGCAGGCTAAGGAGAAACTGTATAGTTGAGAATCGGGAGAGATAAATACCATGAGTGGAAGTACATGGACCAGGAAGCAAGGCGAGGCACTGAGTGACGTTGCCTCATTAGTGGATAAGCGACGCATATCAAAGGGCGCTTCTTGCTATGACGAACTGCCGTATCAACGCCGTTCTTGACGAGGCCAGACTCTAGGTTCGGAGACACCCCGAGCTATGCCGCAACCATAATATTGCAGTTCCATCCGTTGGCTAGCACAGATGGTTATCTTATGGAGCTTTGAAGGCCATGCGTGTGTACATACCAAATTGATAAGAGATGCGATTCTGGCCAGAGACCAGGTCTTGAGTCGCGGAAAGAGCTTGGAGTTTTGTCTCCGCTTATGGGCGCTTAAGTAGCTGGCAATTCCCAGTTGGCCATAAGTCTCCCACGTCAATTTAAAGAAGCTCGAGTAAGGGTAACCCTTTCCCCTCCGAAGTCCATAACACCATCTGGAAGGATTCAGAAATGGCGAATGCATTGAGAGTGTAAGGAAACCCTGAAAAGGGAAGATCGTAGAGAGGAAATGAAAATCACCTATTAAGCAGAGACCAGACAAGAAGCATGCTTGGAATTGAATTCGAATGTCGATGCCCTTGTCTGAAAACCCTTTCCTCCAAGTCCCCCGATGGGCCGTTACATCATAAATCAGTGTAGAACAGGCGCGCGAGCCACGCCGGAAATTGATCATATCAGCGCAGACCCGCGAAACCTTGCCAGCCATCCTTCATCCAGAACGTTTGCATGCGTTTGGCTACTGCCACTCGTCTCTTGATACGTGCCCACGTCAGCATACATAACCACCCCAATCCTACAGATTCTTTTCTCCTAGCTCCTCGTCGAAAGGAGTAAGTATGAGCTGGAAGAACGAGCTTGTATACCAGGGTGTCACCCTCCAGGGTCAGGGAGGAATTTCCTTCCTATGCGCATCAGAAGTTGATTGACCATCGATTCAGAGTACATCCGCCTCGGTGGACAGCTGACAAGCAGACTGCGAACGCTCACTGCTATAAATAATCGATTGCTTTGGAAGAATATAAGGATGCGAAAGAGCGTGCTGTAAGTCTCCTATTTCCTAAATCAGAGAGTTAGGCTTGGTGCTGAAGATGTATCCATCAGACTCGAGGTATTCAAAGCGACTATCCGAACATCGTGGATTCGCTTGTATTATAGAGCGTTTGGCTGCTCCCAATGACCCTACAATACGACTCAGGAAACAATCGCTAGATGCACAGCTGCAACATCTGATGCCGCTGGAGTCGAAAAGGTATGTCCCTACCTTTCCCTAATCTTCACAATCGTGGCTAAGGCAAAACAGACGGGAAGTTCAGCAAACGGCTTATTCTTGGCAATCGCCATCTTCCCGGGCACAGAAACGGGCACAAGGAAAATCGATAGAGGTGTGGGTGGAGACCGTTTTCCAAGGACATCGAGATTCGAGAATCTGCTTTATTTGCGAGCCTTGCTGAAGGAGCTCAGTCGTTGACATACCTTCAGTCCTTTTGGTGAGTAGAACCACTCTTGTTTGCTCCTGAGGCCTAACGAATTCACCTAGTTGTTCCCCATGCCATCACGGAGACGATGGATTCAATGGGCACTTCTTACCAAAGGGTATAACTGCCTTTCCCAGCAAATGGTACGTGATTGAGGTATGCAGGGTCCCGCCATCGCCCGACGGATGTGCAGGGGTATCTTCCATGACCACGAGCTGTTCCCTGAACCTCATCTTTCAAGCCCGAGCGTTCATCAAAGACGAGAAACTGGATGTATCCCGTTTCGACCCCCATCTCGCCGCCTTTGGCTACGGACGCCGGTAAGCGGCTTGGGGTTTAGAGCCCTGCCATGTTCCACTCGCAATTTTCTCTCCTTGCGAGCAGAATCTGTCCGGGAATGGCGAGAAGGCCATTGAGTAACGAGGGCTTGGGCTACATGGCAGTCTTGACACCCGCCACATTTGACGTCAAGCCTCCCAAACAGGCACAAGGAAACCCAATCGGCCTAGAGTACCATGCCAGAACGGATTGATCGTTTAAGTGGTCTTTGCTCATTGACAAGTCAATTTGCTGCGGCTGTGTCCTTCAAACGCGGAATAATCCCACGCTCCGCGAAGCACCTTCCAACTTTCCTAACACGACCTAACGAAATTGTCATACAGAGAAGGCGTCAAATTTATACCGACCATGACGGAATCGTATGTGTCTGATAGGGAATAGGGTTCGAAACTTCGGGCATACCCCGAGCCTGTCCGATCAACATCGACAATGATCAGAGTACAATTGGGGTTCCCTGATGTTGGCTGGCATAGATGTGATCTCGTAAATTTCTGAAAAGATCCACGGGCGTGCGTACGCGCATAATACTTACTGATAAGATACGGGCTTATGAGCAGAGAAAACGATGGAGTTGCGCAAAAGAGTCTAGATAGTTCTATCCACGGCATGGGCGCCGAATGAGCCGCAGGTCCGCGCCATTTATACTGACGAGCTTCCATGAAGGAGAGGGTCTTGCCATCACTACTCAATGGTGCTTGTGGTGTAATAGCCCTGAGATATGCAGCACTCGATCGCGACGCGTATGTCTGCCATGTCACGAATGCCTTTCGTCTCGGGATTCCTCGCCGAAATCCTCACTGACGACTTTGACAACAATCAGCAGATTTTCTTGACCGCGTCCTTCTAGATTTCTATCCTCTCACGCTTACAAACAACCATGAGCTGGCTTCTCTTGAGCTGGTAAGGACCTCCCGTACGCACATCGCCGAGCGAAGAGTTTGATACCATTCTTTTTCTTGCCGTCAGCGCTTAAGACACTGAAGTATAAATGTCCTCCAAGACGGAGCTAGTTCTCGAACAACCTCATTCACCATGGAATCTGGTCATATCATCCGGGCTCCTGCGTTCTTGTTGTAGTCCGTCGAGAGAATCGTCGCGTATTGGTCGCGCTGAAGGCAATCAAGTGAGTGAATTGACCTTCTGGCCTCACTGTATGTGCTGACCATGGCAATAGCCACCATCCCGGTCATCGTCGTGCCCTTTCCGCAAGTAGTGTGTTCTCGCTTACTTGACCCCACGCATACCTGGTATCCTGCCTGGATCCAATCATCTCCACGAGGACAAGATGAAACGTGGGCCGAGCCTCAAAGGCTATTTCATTCCTGAAGCATCGTAACTGATAGACTTCTTCCCGCTTGCCAGACTTTGAGCGCTTTGGTTGGGACGTTGTCAGCGATGTATGTCATATTACCTTCCCAATCACCTGTTTACTAAGCGAAAGTAGGTGTCCTGGTTCGGAAGGATAAAAACCACTTATATCGTCGCGGACGCAGCTGCTATCAGGGTAAACTGAAATCCCTTCACACCGTCTGGCGAGTTGCTCAATAGACATAGGAGATTACATGGGACAGGGTCAATTTCTGCAAGCCTACGGACTTCTACGTTTACGACGCTCTGGCGACATACGGCCACAACATAGTGACGACAGAGGGCGAACAGTGGCGGCGGTACAAGAAATTGACTGCTGGCCCGGCCTTTAGCACGTACGCTTTTATCTCGCCCCTCTCAGTATGCTTCTAATGCTCCTTGACTTCATAAAGCGTAACAAGGGGCTTGTCTGGGGATGAGACAGTTCGCGTGGTGACCGATTTGTTCGGAGATGTTTGGGAGATCAGAAGGAGATCACGGTCGACCATACTCTCGAGCTGACACATTCTGTGAGTTTCTGCCTCTTCTACTCTACGTAAAGCCACTGACCATAAGTCAAATAGATTGCCCTTTACGTGCTAGGGGCTGCAGGTCAGCCAACGCTGTATTGTATCGTGTCGATCGACACTGAGCTCTTCATTAGGATTCGGCAACAGGGTTTCCTGGAAAAGAGGAAGGTTCCAAGCCCAAGAGGTCATCAGCTCACCTTTCGAAAAGTGCGCTTCACTCCATGTCGGACAATATGTTTACCAAAGTCGCTGTACCAGACTGGGGCTTTGGGTCTCACAAAACAATTGAGGGCACACTAGATTGGCATGGAAAGAACTCGGGTACGTAACGCGGCCTCATCAACGCCCTTGACAAGGACTAAATGGTATTTAGATGTATATGAATGAAATGCTTCGGAGCGAGCACGCTCTGATACCTCTGAGAGTGACGACTTGCTCAGCATCCTGCTCGAATCAAGCAAAGGGGACAAGGCGCAAAGGCCAGCAGTTGACTGAAGAGGAGATAGAGGTATGGCATTCCCATCTTGTTCCTCGAAATTTACTGATAACCTGCATAACAGGTAATTGTTTCATCTTTCTCGTTGCCGGCCACGAGGTACGTGTCTAGTCAACTTGAAAAATGCTGACCCGAATCATGACCTCCTTTTTCAGACGGTTGCGCACACACTCTGCTTCACATTCGCTCTCCTGGCACTCTACCAAGAGGAACAAGAAAAAGCTGTACCAGGAGCTCTCCTCTGTCTTGGAGGGTGGAAGACTACCAGTGAGTCCTTTGCTCTCATTTCGTTTTTAAATTTTAATCCCAAGGACTTCAGGTTCACGAGGACATGCCCTCGCTACCCCCCTGCTGCATGGCGTGAGTTTGCCTCTATTAGTATATGCTTCCTCCACTCAATCGCTGAACGTGGCCAGTGTGTTTTACGAGTCACTACGCTTCTTCCCACCAGTAAGTTCTGTTCCTTCAAGTTAGGAATCAGGCGTCCGAACACGCGCTGATACATCGATCTATAGTCGCCGGGATTCCAAAGATGGCAGCAGAGGACACCACTCTGTCTATCGGAAAACCAAATGGGAGAGACCACCACCATCCCCGTTCCCAGGGCACGAAAGTCTACTTAGACACTGGCGCCCTTCACCATAAACCGTGGGTTCTACATCATCATAGTCTGTCTGGACTCTTCGGCTTATGCAAACCAGCACGTTACTGGACTAATCCAGAGAAGTTCAAACCCTGACCGGTTCCCTGGATCCTAATTGGCCCAAAGACGCATTCTTGCCGTTCAGTGGTGGCGTGCGCGCTTGTTTAGGACGCAAGTCAGTGTAATCTCTTGTGGTTAGCGAGCCTTTCGGCTGACACAATGAACGAGCAGATTCTTCGAAACTGAAGGGGTCGCGGTCCTGGCGCTGATATTTTCCCGCTACAAGGTCACCATCAAAGAAGAGCCCCAGTTTGCCGGGGAAACCTTTGAGCAAAGGAGGGCCAGAATCACTGCTACTAGGGCTAAGCGCCACCCTGGTGTGAGTACTTGGTTATATTCTACCGTTCCTGAAAATCTAACATCCATTGAATCATCCATCTAGTCCTCTTCGCGTCCCTTTGGTATTCACCAGACGCGATTAACCCTTCACTGGCTGCATAATAGGTGATGTGCTGAATGGAGATCTGCCGCATAGAGCTCAGGGCTGATCTTCTTGAGTGTCCTTATCCCGCTCATTGGGAGAAATGATAGTGTGTAAAAAACTTGGCCTGTATATGTAGATACTATAAAACTGGTTGTTATGCCCCTCCATTCAGGGAAAGGATTTCCACCAATAGCTTCAAAAGCCCGTTTTGAAGGCATAGCGAGTGCGCAGATCGTTCGCCGAGCTGCCCCTCTGAGACCACTGGCATCTTCGCATAAATCTCATCACTCCTTGCTAGATCATTCGGACCCGTTACGAATTAATAAATGTGTAGCATATCGCAGTACACTATGGAAAACTGGAAGCTCGTAAAGGACGCATTTTTTAATGACCAAATATAGGATATCATGAAATGAGAAAAAGAAGCCTCAATTCTTCATGCCTTGGCCGATGCCGTCCTGTAGTTCCCAAACTTGTATTTCCGACGGACCATCTCGACCAACAGGCCCTTCGACTTGATCATCTGGGTGCACCAATCCCCAAGAACGATGCCCCACAGGACGCCAAAGTAGCTGAAGCCTCCAGACTAGCAAACGATTAGTATTGTGCCTAAAGACCAAACAACAGTTCCAAGCCTGCAGCCAACGTACTCGTCCAAAGGTGACCACCATAATCTCAAGCGAGCCCTTGTACTCTTTCAATGAAACGGCACCATTTTTTCCGCTCGTCAGATTCAGGATATTGGTGGCAACGGCACGAGAATGTGCGCCGGTTTTTGCGGATGCCTTTTGTTCATCCCATTCGATGATGTCGCCGACCGCAAAGATGCGAGGGTGGCCCTTGACTTGTAGGGTGGGTTGTACGAGGACGTGGCCGGTTTTGGATAATACTTCGGCACCAAGTGAGGAGGACACGATCGAAGTATTTGGCTTGCCGCCCCACGTTGGGATCTATGAGCCAAGGTCAGGTAGGAACAATGCAAGCGTAGTCAAGGCACTTACGACCAAATCTGCCTTAATGACCTTTCCTTTCTCTGTTGTGATAGATCCCGCCGAAATCCTGACGTTCTCAAGCAAGTCATCAAGAATAAACATCGACACCCGGCTTTCTGTATCCGTGTCAAGGCCCAGCGGCGGAACTTGTCGGGGTACGCGGCATTGAAAAGTTTATCTTGACTGTGTACAAGCGTAACCTTGGTTCCCTGGATGCACGTTAGCGCATTTCCAATGACCAAAATCGAGAGAAAACGTACAGGGTAGAAGTCTAAAATCTCGCCAGCGTACTCGATGCCAACAGAACCCCCACCGATGAGCACAACATCCTTTGCAGCCTTGAACCTTTCTCTCCATTCGTCGAGGTAGGCCTTGGAGTTGCTGAAAGTACCGTCAGGGAGGTTGAGGGGTCCGTTCCATGTATTGCCTGTGGCAAGCACGAGGATGGAATAGGGCAACCTCTCGCCTCCTTCCAACACCACCTCTCCGCCTCCATTGCCACCCTCCTCGCTGGTGAAGTTAGCGACCTTGCCGATCTTGATGGTTCCCTTGAACTTCTCAGTCCCCGATGGATGAGGCTTAGGCGCAACCAGGAAGTCGGCGTAGGGCATGAGGACGAGGTCCTCCAGTCCACCCTCAGCAGTAACAGATGCGCGAACCAAGGCTGGGAGGTTGACGAAGAAGGGGCGAGGGGTGACAAGCGTCAGGGAGTGGGTTGAAGGGCTGAGCTTTGCGGCAAGGTCTTTGGCGACCGCAGCGCCCGCAGCTCCGCCTCCGATAATCACGATATGTTGGCTCTGCGGCATTGCAGAGAGAAATATAGAAGAAGGTAGGCTTTGGTAAGGAGTAGAATCCTAGCAGGTCTTGGTTGGCTGAGCGCTGGCCAGTGGGTAAGAGAACAGGTATGCGAAGATTGTGAGGCTGTTAATGCCTCTTTCAACCAAGTGGTATTATACCCCAGGCGGCAACCGAAATTGACAACGAGCGACGATACACCGGCATCTAGAAGAGGAAGGAGGATTACTGATAAGGGGCAAGGAGGAGAATGCAACGTAATCGATATTATGAGGATGAAGACCCCTGATTTGACAGTTTCGTTATCAGATTATCGAGCAAGCGGAAAGTCCCGGCTTGGCCCTTGGTGGGAACCGTGCGTGAGGTCACAAACTGCCCCAGCCCGCGGCGCAGAGAGAAGTCGCCTGAGAAGTGTTCAAATCTCCTCCGTCCCTCCCCGATAATATTCACTGGACATCCACTTGGTATAGGACCTCTCAGAACCCACCCAAAACTCGGCAAGGTCGCATAATCTAGGTCAGCCTAGGCATCCGTTGCCAGAAACAGCTCTCTGAACCATGCATGATGTCTTCCAGGAAACTATCGCTCAATTCTCAGTGTGTAAATATCCCTCACGCCGGTTCGCTCTGGGAAGCGCATCTGGCCAACCATTCGCGGCCTTGGTCTCGAATCATATAATACCAGCTTGATCATGAACGATTGATTGATAGCCTATAAAGCGAACAATATTCGATTTCCCCCATTTCCTTATCTCTGAAATGAAGTGGATTGAAGAGTTACCGAGTCACATCTTTGGGGTCCAGCTGGCTACTGGCGGTCGCCGTTAAGCGCTGGTGGGCCTCGTGGGAGCGAGACTCCGGGAGTTTCGTTGTCCCTGGAAATTTCCAACAGGTCGAAGCTCTCTGCGTAACCCGTTTTAACCCGCTACGCGTCAGTTGAGGATGGGCACGAAAATGAGACCCCGTCCAATTTTGGGCTTGCAAAAGGTTGCGGCTCGCACACCATATGTTCTGGGTATTCGAACGCAGATGGTGATGCAGGGTATAATGACATACCTTATATGCGTAAATCGTCGTAAAGTATGCTCCAGTAAGAGTCATGCAATCCACATTGAAAAAACCATTGCGACGATCGTGACGCTCGGGATAGCATTGCCTTTGCACGCGTCCTGGAGAGCGCCCATTTAAGCGCCCAAATTACACCACTAACACAGCCACACTCATGTGCCCTCTGCCCGTGCAACTGGCCCGGGATATACATAGCGGCTTCATGACCGCTCGTTGTGATTTATTAGAGCATCATTTTACACTCAGTCCTCGCTAGTCGCACGCTGCCGGCCAATTAAGTCATTTGGATTGTGCAACAGGGAAACCGTGGCAAGCGCTTAATTCCAAGCGGGTCCATTCTGGGTTGCGTATAGCAAGATCTGGTCTATATGCTGACCTCGCAAGGTAGTGGCAGACAACAGCTTTCGTCAGAATGCATTATAATCGACGAGGACAAGGCCGGGCATCGGATTGGGTTTCGGGTTTGGTTGTTGGATGAGGACGTGATGCTCATGTAGCGCTCTTTTGTTGTTGCGCACCCATTGCCAAGGCTTGAACGCCCTCTGCCGGGTGAATGGTGGTAGCCCCCACACTCCAGGTTTTAGTAGCTGATATAAGAGTCAACGTCAAGGAAGGGGTATGTATGCTTTGCTGGGGAAACTGTTGAGGAGTGAAGGACGAGAGCTACTGCGGGCAAGCTGGTACTACCCTGACGTGAGGACTTGGTTTTAGTTTTTACCTCTACCGCCCATCGAATGATCTACCTTACTTCTACTCTATCAACGGGCTGGTTCATCATGAGCTTACATTTTGGAATTTGGCTATGTAGTATAACCTTCCATTCACGTAGCTAATTTTTACCAACAACGTTGTAAAGTTCGCTTGTGAGCTAAAACAGACTTAGCGAGTATGCGGGCCGTCCGACGAGGTGCACCATTCTTTGTTCAAACAAGTCAATCAAAGTTGCCATGAATTAATAAAAATGCGTCATGTATCGTAGTTGTACAACGTGGAATGCCAGGAGCTTGCAAAAAGTACATTACTGGGAGAGTAAACATAGAGGGTATCACCAAACGAGAAAAGAGAGACTAGAATCTTCAAGCCTTGGCCCCTGCGGTCCTGTAGTTGCCAAATTTGTTCATGCCACGGACCATCTCAATCATGAGACCCTTTGACTTGATCATGCGGGCGAACCAATCCCCAAGAACGATGCCCCACAAGACACCGAAGTAGCCGAAGCCTCCAGACTAACAAACGATTAGTACCATGTTTCAAGAGCAGAAAGAGAGGGCCAACGTACCCGTCCGAAAGTGATCACAATCATTTCAAGGGAACCCTTGTACTCCTTCAACGCACCAGACCCGCTCGTCAGAGCCAGGACGTTCGCAGTGACGACACCGGAATGTGCGCCAACTTTGCCCGCCTGTTTTTGCTCGTTCCATTCGATAATATCACCGACTGCAAAGATGCGAGGGTGGCCCTTGACTTGCAGGGTGGGTTGCACGAGAACGTGGCCGGTTTTGGAAAGCACGTCGGCACCCAGTGAGGAGGACACAATCGAGGTGTTTGGCCTGCCACCCCATGTGGGGATCTAGGTTCGGTCAGACGCGAAGCTGGTAGTCATGGAGAGGACACATACGACCAAATCTGCCTTGATGGCCTTTCCTTTCTTCGTTGTGACAGAGCCCGCTGAGATCTCAACGTTCTCAAGTAAGTCGCCAAGCTCGACATTTACACCGGCTTTTTGTATCCGTGTCAAAGCCCAACGACGGAACTTATCGGGGTACGCGGCGTTGAACAATTTATCTTCACCGTGCACAAGAGTAACCTTGGTTTCCTTCAGAGGTGTGTTAGCGAACCGCAGATGAAACAGATGGGAGGGAACGTACAGGGTAAAAGTCTAGAATCTCGCCGGCGTACTCGACACCGACGGCACCTCCACCGACTAGCACAACATCCTTTGCGGCCTTGAATTTTGCTCTCCATTCATCAATGTATGCCTTGGAGTTGCTGAAATCGCCATCAGGGAGATTGAGCGGTCCATTCCATGTGTTACCGGTAGCGAGGATGAGGATAGAGTAGGGAAGCTTCTCGCCTCCTTCCAGCACGACCTCTCCACCTCCATTGCCACCCTCCTCGCTGGTGAAGCTGGCGGCCTTGCCGATCTTGATGGTTCCCTTGAACTTCTCAGTCCCCGATGGATGAGGCTTGGGCGCGACCAAGAAGTCAGCATAGGGCATGAGGATGAGGTCCTCCAGTCCGCCTTCAGCAGTCACAGATGTACGAATCAGGGCTGGGAGGTTGACGAAGAAGGGGCGAGGAGTGACAAGTGTCAGAGAGTGGGTTGAGGGGTTGAGCTTTGCAGCAAGGTCTTTGGCAACTGCAGCACCTGCAGCACCGCCTCCGATGATCACGATATGTTGGTTCTGGGACATTGCAGAGAGAAATCTAGAGAATCGTCGGTAAAGGTTTGTAGAGGCCTAGAGGGTTGTAGTCGTCTGAGCACGGGACAGGAGGTTGTAAAGCAGGTATGTGGAGGTTGTGTGGTTGGGAGGAATGATAATGCCTTTCCAGCCCAAAGGCGGTCTGTTTATATACCCCAGGCAGCCGTCGAAATCAGCGACATGAAGATAGAACGGCAACTGAAAGTGGAAGGAGGATTACTGATATGGCGTGTCAAGAGGGTAAGCAGCGTCAGCAACATTACGAGGATGATCGCGACATAGAGCCTGATTTGACACTTGTTCTATAATTATCCAATCGAATAACGTTGTCAATTCATCCTCGGTGAGTATGCGAAGGTTGGATTTGTAACATGAAGGGGCAGGCTCAGCGGAGTTGGGCGCTTTTGCGAGAGAAGGCGATAAGGAATGTGTAGGGCACTGGAGGCCACGATGGAGACCTTAGGCCTGAGGCTGGGCCCCTCGTGTCAGCCTAACGTTAACTTCCTGTATGGGCTTGGCGGTCGACGCTCGTTTCGTTCAGGCAGTCTTGCTTGATCAGGGCCAAGGAGTTCACGGATATTTGTAGCCTTCGAGGCAGAGGACCTGGGCTCGAAGATGGCTACCTGTTTCAGGGGAGCTAGTAACACGGCAAACACTCTCCTCTCGACCTCCTCCCTGTTAAGCCACGCTATGTACACAGCTCCAAAGCTCAGCGCTTAGCGCTCAAGTTCCACGCTGAACGTTGTTGCGTGACACCTAGAGAAGCATCTCCTTGCATCTCGTATCAGAACCATATATCAAAGTAAACACATGAGGAGTTCTATCTCGCATCCTTTTCGCATTAGGTCATGCTCGGATACTCTTTGCAAGCAATCGACGCGTCAAGCAAAGCTAGCAATGATCGTCGCATTGAAAAAACTATCATCTGACCAGCGAAGCATGAGAACTGAATCACGTCGGGACATGCAAGGATTAACGCCATTCAGGTAAACCGAAGAGAAAAAGGGGAAGTATACCAGCAGTAATACATATATGTCGGGACCATTTGCGACTTCCGATTCTTGTGGGCATCCTTGGAATGAAAGTTCGCTGTGGGTTGCAAGCCTCGTGAGAGCCAGAGCGATAACCACAGCCTTGGCTATGTAGGCGCCCAAATGTATTTGATTAATCTCGAGTTGATACTGACAACCCATCTAGGCAGTTGGCAGCCGGACGAGCGCCCCCATATACACGACCTGCAGGACAGCAACCAAGAAAAGGAGCGTGATCCTGCGTCTCCGCTGGGCAGGACTGACAGTGACAGTGTTCGTGCTAGGGCTGCCTACTATCGAGATGGACGGGTCTGGTAGTACGACAGATCGAAGAGAGCGGAGCTAAAAAAGACTCGTCAGCATATGCAACCGGAAAGATCCTGAACGTTCACTAACGAGGAAGAATGCATTGGCAAGGAAGGCATAGACGAAAATGACCATCCATAGTGGGCCTTTGAGACCAAGGAAGCCAGCGGTGATCGCCAGGATGACGCCAACGAATTTATATCCAGTGAACGCGAGTATGTCCACAAATTGGTTCGGGCCCTGGATGTTGAGGACGTAGCATCCGAGTTTGATGAAGAGGAAGTCGAAGAGAGTAACGAGAATGGCGCGTGAGGCGGATTCTCCAAGGATCTGAGGCCGGAAGGTGTTGTTGAAGCCGGCGTTGAGACCGCTCAAGAGGATATAGGTGACCACGGCCATAACTGAAAGGTATGTGTGGTCGACTTGAGCTCTACTGCCTGCAGAGGCTACTACGCACCAGGGATATAAAGATCTGGACTATTGATATCGTCTCGAGGCGGCTGCCATTCGTGGCCACCCTGCTCCGTTCTTTTGAGCCCACGCGACCAAGGCTTGTGGATCCAAGGGAAGAGCACGAGCTGAATCTTGCGAATCACGTAGGAGTTGGATACATTGAAATGGTGCTTGACAGCCGTCGATGGCAAGAATCCGCCGAACTATCACAAAAAGTCAGTTCTACTCATTGCACGAAAGCTTGCACGACGACATACATTCTTTTGGACATAATCTTGCCCGGCCGCGACTGCGCTCGATCCAAGCTGCATGCCGAGTTGAGCAGTTGCGCCATCGATTCCCCAGGCTCCAAAGTTGGGTGGCGGAAAACCTGGTCCCCCTTGCCCACCCGCCGGCGATCCATGCTGAGATGGGTCAGGGTTGTACATCGACCCTCCCAGCGGTGGTTGAGGGTATGGTGCCCCATAGGCTGGTACATGGGCTGGATAGCCAGCGTTGTTGGGCAAGTTAGTGGGAGCTGCTTGACCTCCTGGTGCAGGTGATGAAGAGAATCTCTGGTAACCCTGTGGTGATGATGGTGTCGAAGGAGGTTCCGGGATGTAGGCAGGATGAGTGGGGACTGGATGCCTGAGAGGAGGCGGAGACTGCGACTGGAATTGGGCCATGGTTGTTGCTGTCGTACTCGTCGTCGATGGCGGCAACAGCGACGAGAGGCCCCGGAGGTTGTGGAGGACGGCGATGAAACTGTTGAGCGGACTGCGTTGCACGACGTGGATGATGATGGCGCGTCGGAGAGCTCGGCCCGCGCTTAGGTCTCAGAATATAACAAGTGCAAGCAACATTAGGGGGGCAGCCGTTGATGGCCAGGTTGTGCCAGACACACCCAACCTGTTGGACTTCCCACGCCCAACCTGTTGGACCGAAAATGTGATGGCTAAGTGATATTGAATATTAGATGGTTTTAGACGACCACAAATTGCAGTTTGGTGTATAATAAAACAATAAATGTGATGGGTCACTATGGGTTTTATTCAGGTAGTGTCTGGAAAAGCAATAAGTATCTTAATTTTGCTGTCCTTGCTGTTGTGAAGAACCATATACTATAAATGAAGGTTTGGTATAACCATAAAAGCAAGTGTTGGTACCCACTTGTGGTTCAGGTGCATGTCAAGCAATCTAATATTGCCATACTTGTCATTTTAGAGCGCCACATACTTGATATATAATGTTCAGACATACATTAACTTGTATACCACTGATAAATTCATGGTTTTATAAAGCCACATGCCATAACTCAAGGTCATGCAAAGCAACAAATTGAGATATAAAGTTCAGACAAATGGTAAGTGTCCTGGGCTAACATACTTGAGGTGTCCAGGAACCATATTATGAGCATGAGACATCTTTTGATGTTCTATACAACATTGATCTGTTGACCCATATCGGTTTCAAGGTTCCATGACACCCTCAACTGGCTTTCAAGGTTATCCAAAACCCTGAATTGTGGTCAGCATTTGTTTTGAGGTTCTGTGGCACCCCCAACTGGCTTTCGAGGTTCTGGAAACCCTTGGTCATAGTCACAGCATTTGTTTCGAGGGTCCGTGGCACCCTCGACTGGCTTTTGAGGTTACCGAAAACCATGTATTATAGTCACAGCATTTGTTTCAAGGTTCTGTGGCACCCTCAACTGGGTTTCGAGGTTCCAGAAACCCTTGATCTTGGTCACAGCATTTGTTTCAAGGTTTCATGGCACTCTCACCTGGCTTTTGAGGTAATTGAAAACCCTGAATTGTGGTCAGCATTTGTTTTGAGGCTCTGTGACACCCTTGACTGGCTTTTGAGGTTACCGAAAACCATGTATCATGGTCACAGCATTTGTTTCAAGATTCTGTGGCACCCTCAACTGGGTTTCAGGGTTACCAAAAACCATGTATCATGGTCACAGCATTTCTTTCAAGATTCTGTGGCACCCTCAACTGGGTTTCAGGGTTACCGAAAACCATGTATCATGGTCACAGCATTTGTTTCAAGGGTCTGTGGCACCCTCAACTGGGTTTCGGGGTTCCAGAAACCCTTGATCATGGTCACAGCATTTGTTCCGAGGGTCCGTGGCACCCTCAACTGGCTTTCAAAGTTATTGAAAACCCTGAACTGTGGTCAGCATTTGTTTCGAGGTTCTGTGGCACCCTCAACTAGCTTTCACACCTATCGAAAACCCTTGATCTTGGTCACAGTGTTGGTTTTGAGGTTCTGCAGCACCCTCAACTGGCTTTCAAGGTTCTAGAAAACCCTCAATTATGGTTACAGCATTTTATTTGAGGCTGTTGGGACTTTGTCATTAATTTTGGAACAAATGCTAATCATTGCAGATCAGGTACATAACTCTAAATCTTCATCAATGCAAATCAGGTACTTTCAATCAATCAAAACCCTTATTCTTGATCAGAGATCAATCTTGATGTCATCACTCATTAATCACTCATTAAGATAAGCATGCTCGAGTATAATTTATGCTGGATCTTGCCCATTTCTCCTCCAATTAGAATGATTTAATATGCATTGGAAAGGTTAAAACAAGGGAAACCTCACCATTTATTTGGATCTTCAAAAAAATTATTTTAAGAAGCTCAATACTCAAAATGGTTGAATTTATAGTTTCGAGCAGCATAATATGGGTTATAGAATTGCCCCTGTAGATAGGAGAAATAAGTATTAGGTCTTAGGGTTATGGATTTATCTTAAGAATACCTTTACAGCACTATTCAAAAGGGTTCAGCCTTACTGACAGGCTTTATATACACAATGTTTCAACCGTTAACATAAGCACACGTAATTCAGCAACCAGTGCATGCTATCTGTTCAATATAGATGTGAAAAATGTTCTAATAGCTTCCTTAGTTGTCATAGAATTTCTGTAGCTATATAAGACAGCATAAGAAGATCTCAAAAACACAAGTGGTATGTGATAATCAAGGTTACATTTTACGGGAAGTATTTCTTGAATACCACTACTATAAAAGGAAATTTTGATGGACTGATTCATGGAACGGAAACTACTCAAGAATATCTTTCTGGGACAGCTCGAATCTCGGAAAACGGTCCAGAGACCAAGGAGATACAACTCTTGAACTGCGAAATTTCGAGGAAATGTATAAAGTGGCAAAGCATGTTGCTATGCTTTTTGTGTCTTTGTCTTACTTTTAAAGTGTTTCAGCTGTATCTCCTTGGTCTCTGGACCGTTTTCCGAGATTCGAGCTGTCCCAGAAAGATATTCTTGAGTAGTTTCCGTTCCATGAATCAGTCCATCAAAATTTCCTTTTATAGTAGTGGTATTCAAGAAATACTTCCCGTAAAATGTAACCTTGATTATCACATACCACTTGTGTTTTTGAGATCTTCTTATGCTGTCTTATATAGCTACAGAAATTCTATGACAACTAAGGAAGCTATTAGAACATTTTTCACATCTATATTGAACAGATAGCATGCACTGGTTGCTGAATTACGTGTGCTTATGTTAACGGTTGAAACATTGTGTATATAAAGCCTGTCAGTAAGGCTGAACCCTTTTGAATAGTGCTGTAAAGGTATTCTTAAGATAAATCCATAACCCTAAGACCTAATACTTATTTCTCCTATCTACAGGGGCAATTCTATAACCCATATTATGCTGCTCGAAACTATAAATTCAACCATTTTGAGTATTGAGCTTCTTAAAATAATTTTTTTGAAGATCCAAATAAATGGTGAGGTTTCCCTTGTTTTAACCTTTCCAATGCATATTAAATCATTCTAATTGGAGGAGAAATGGGCAAGATCCAGCATAAATTATACTCGAGCATGCTTATCTTAATGAGTGATTAATGAGTGATGACATCAAGATTGATCTCTGATCAAGAATAAGGGTTTTGATTGATTGAAAGTACCTGATTTGCATTGATGAAGATTTAGAGTTATGTACCTGATCTGCAATGATTAGCATTTGTTCCAAAATTAATGACAAAGTCCCAACAGCCTCAAATAAAATGCTGTAACCATAATTGAGGGTTTTCTAGAACCTTGAAAGCCAGTTGAGGGTGCTGCAGAACCTCAAAACCAACACTGTGACCAAGATCAAGGGTTTTCGATAGGTGTGAAAGCTAGTTGAGGGTGCCACAGAACCTCGAAACAAATGCTGACCACAGTTCAGGGTTTTCAATAACTTTGAAAGCCAGTTGAGGGTGCCACGGACCCTCGGAACAAATGCTGTGACCATGATCAAGGGTTTCTGGAACCCCGAAACCCAGTTGAGGGTGCCACGGAATCTTGAAACAAATGCTGTGACCATGATACATGGTTTTTGGTAACCCTGAAACCCAGTTGAGGGTGCCACGGACCCTCGAAACAAATGCTGTGACCATGATCAAGGGTTTTTGGAACCTCAAAACCCAGTTGAGGGTGCCACAGAATCTTGAAACAAATGCTGTGACCATGATACATGGTTTTCGGTAACCTCAAAAGCCAGTCAAGGGTGTCACAGAGCCTCAAAACAAATGCTGACCACAATTCAGGGTTTTCAGTTACCTCAAAAGCCAGGTGAGAGTGCCATGAAACCTTGAAACAAATGCTGTGACCAAGATCAAGGGTTTCTGGAACCTCGAAACCCAGTTGAGGGTGCCACAGAACCTTGAAACAAATGCTGTGACTATAATACATGGTTTTCGGTAACCTCAAAAGCCAGTCGAGGGTGCCACGGACCCTCGAAACAAATGCTGTGACTATGACCAAGGGTTTCCAGAACCTCGAAAGCCAGTTGGGGGTGCCACAGAACCTCAAAACAAATGCTGACCACAATTCAGGGTTTTGGATAACCTTGAAAGCCAGTTGAGGGTGTCATGGAACCTTGAAACCGATATGGGTCAACAGATCAATGTTGTATAGAACATCAAAAGATGTCTCATGCTCATAATATGGTTCCTGGACACCTCAAGTATGTTAGCCCAGGACACTTACCATTTGTCTGAACTTTATATCTCAATTTGTTGCTTTGCATGACCTTGAGTTATGGCATGTGGCTTTATAAAACCATGAATTTATCAGTGGTATACAAGTTAATGTATGTCTGAACATTATATATCAAGTATGTGGCGCTCTAAAATGACAAGTATGGCAATATTAGATTGCTTGACATGCACCTGAACCACAAGTGGGTACCAACACTTGCTTTTATGGTTATACCAAACCTTCATTTATAGTATATGGTTCTTCACAACAGCAAGGACAGCAAAATTAAGATACTTATTGCTTTTCCAGACACTACCTGAATAAAACCCATAGTGACCCATCACATTTATTGTTTTATTATACACCAAACTGCAATTTGTGGTCGTCTAAAACCATCTAATATTCAATATCACTTAGCCATCACATTTTCGGTCCAACAGGTTGGGCGTGGGAAGTCCAACAGGTTGGGTGTGTCTGGCACAACCCGGCCATCAGCGGCTATCTGACATTAGGCGCCCATATGAAAATGGTAGAACTTGACTGGGAAGGCGATCAATAGAACGAAGTGGGATCTAGCCCCATATGATATACAGAGGAGAAGCTGATAAGAAGTATACTACATTATCTAGCTGAATAAATCGCTTTCTCTATGTTCATCTACTGGAAGCATCGATTACGAAGGGGTTCGGCCTAGTTTCCAAAAGCTTTATTGAGTACAGCAATAGTGTCATCAACGAATTTCCTGCTAATCTTCAAAACACTAGAAATTTTTCAGCTTGAATATGCGGTCATGGACAGGGGAGCAGTTACTCACCCTAAAAATCAGAAAGCAAAGTAGTGCCAAACCCATGTCAGCAATGATTCAAAGAGAGCACAGAGAAACTTATACCTTCCATTCCCATGAAACCGTGTGGGACACCCTTGTAGATTTCGATATCCACCGGAACGCCTGACTGCTTCAACTTCTTGCCATAAGCGAGGCCTTCCTCACGCAGGAGGTCGACCTCTCCCAAGGCAAGCCATGCAGGGGCTACGTTCTTCAACAAGTCGGGAGGTGTTAGTAAGGGGGAGACGTCCCAGTTATTCCAATCCTCCTTGTTGGGATGATACATTGAAACCATCCAATCCATCGCTGCAGCGTAAAGAACAGGATCGTGCTGGTTCTCCTTCCAGTAGTCATCCACGGTAGCGTTGGCGTCGGTAGTGGGTGCGATGAGTATCTGGAACAACACAGAAATAGGCTGGGGTAGTAGAGTTGCTTTGATAGCAAGCACTGCTGCAAGGTTTGCCCCTCTGTATATCATCAGCCAATGTCGTTTCCTGCCAGAGTTCGTGCCAAACTCACGCAGAGGCCCCAGCAATGACAAGTTTAGAGATGTCGAGGTTGAGTGCTGACTTTCCATCACCAACAGTCCACTCCAATGCTGTCACGACGTCGTCGACAGCAGCAGGATAAACATGTTCAGGTGCAAGACGGTAATCGACCGCGATTACAACACAGCGGGAGCCTATTGCCGCGTCAGAAGTCAGCTAACCGCAATCATCAGATAAGGGCCGTCTTACCGATGCACAGTCGTGTATATAGAGGTTTCTCACTATCTAAGTTTCCAAAGACAAATCCACCTGATAGAGACGTGAGCAGTGTGAGAGCTCCGGTCAAACGCTACACATACCTCCATGAATAAACAGAACGGTAGGCCAGCCCGTCGCGGGGGCCTCGCCGGGAGGTGTATATCCTCGCACTTTGAGGTGCGATGCAGCGTCGAAGTCCTCAATCTTACCAACAGGAAGAGGCTCTGGCTCTCCTGGGAACGGCCCACCTTGTCGGAAGACGGGGGTCCCAGGGGATGTCGATCGGGTACTCGAAGTCTGCAAGAGCTTTTCTGTGGAACTCAACAAACTCGGGATCAAGCCTGTCGATAACGGAGGGGTGAAGAGGGGGCATACTGAAGAGGAGCTCTGCGAGACGGAAGTGTTGTTGAAAAAAGTTGGAGAAACGAGAGCTTTTTATTTCTGTTGCTCTCGGCCCCGGGAAAGCTTGGCCTCAGTCTCGCCTTGCCTTTCGGAGGTTTCTTTACGCGTTGGACACGGCATAGCGAAAGTAGTGACTGCCAATGGCGTCCTGTTTCTCTATAACAAGGATACAATGTGTCCGGGTATCAAGGCGATTGGCATAGGTTTAAGGATCGATCAACGCTTCTGCGCAGCTTCCGATCATGATGACTCGTGAAAACACAGAGCTTGTTATTACTTGGGCAGAGGTTCATCGGTGGCACCATATCTATCCAACGCGTCGTCGCACGGCAAGGAAATGTTGCCTGGATTTGGTAAATCCGCAACCTCTTGGCTGCTTGGCTCTTCACATTCCATTTACATGATGTGAGATGCCTCTGTCAGGCCTTGCCAGCCTGAGCGCCTCCGTCTTCAGACCCGACTCGGATGAGTCATAGACACAGAGTCAAGGCAGTTCATTCAAGTACGAAAAGAGGTCATTAGGTGGTATAGGCTATGATAAGCGGCATACCCAAAAGGTCTACTCGAGAAATTTACTGAAGCCCCTATCGTACATTGAGATCTTGGAACCGTTTTCTTTTAGCGAACTCTACATACTAATTGTACCGAGGTCGATCTGGAATGCTCCCCTACAAAGTGACCAATTGACCGTTGTTCGCCCTGGTACGGCAAGTCACCTCAGCGTTAGCATACTTGGCATCCTTGCTTTGGCCTGATGCTGCTCCACCAATAGACCTCCCAGTTGCATTGTTCGACAAGTCCATGTTCTTCTCCGCCTGGGGTCCGGACGACCCAGCCTCGTGTGCATCTCCAATCTCCTTGGCTTTGGTAGCGCCAATATCGATGGTCATCCTCGCGTTCCAGTAGCAGTGGCGGTAGGCATCGCCTTTCCCATTGTGCAACGAGCTGGGGAAGTTGCTCTGGGCGGCGGAAGACGCAGCGTCGGCGTGTCCTTGAGCTGCGAAGCAGGCCAAGGTGTTGAAGGGATTAATACAGTAGCCGAGCTCGTTGATGGAGCCAAAGTAAGGGTATTGGCGGGTTTGAAGAGGGGTGGCAGTGGAAAGCGCGGCAAGGAGAGTGGAAACGACGAGGGATTTGAAGAGCATGATGAGGGATGTTAGAGTGGTTTTACTGGTAGTGGTTGGTTGTGATGAATAGAGCTGTTGAATTGGGAGGTGAGGCAAAGATTTTTGGTCCCTTTATATACCTCGTATGTGCCCATAGCCACCATGAATTGGAGCTGTGAGACGTCCGTGCATCACCAACCGCACACCCAGACTGGAGTTGATAAAAGTCGCTCCAAGACAGACCCATGCATGTCGACTCCAGTCCCTCCTCAGCTGTGCTAAAGGTATGTTGTATTCTTTTGCGCGGAATTA
Organism: Coprinopsis sp. MPI-PUGE-AT-0042; assembly: GCA_020736565.1. Taxonomy (NCBI): domain Eukaryota; kingdom Fungi; phylum Basidiomycota; class Agaricomycetes; order Agaricales; family Psathyrellaceae; genus Coprinopsis; species Coprinopsis sp. MPI-PUGE-AT-0042. Next base: position 37,486 of record JAHBOF010000041.1, on the reverse strand, counting down.
GTTCCGGATGGGATCCATCGCCTTGGTATGTTCGACAGTCAGCCTTAGGGGGTGGGGTAAAACCAGTTTGCTTGCGCAAGTGTCGAAAGTGGTGTATTTCGTTGCAAATTATGGATTTTCTGCGTCATTTATGAATGGTCAGCTGTAAGGTACCTTGCTCGAGGGTGGAACACCTGTCAAATCTTGTCAAGCGTTGCTAACACCACCAGTTAGGCACGGCGCGCGCTCCAATTGATTGTGATCTGCATGCGCACTCGAGGTATGACTCTGCAACCGGTAAGTGGATATGTACCTTGTGGCCCTTAATTAATCATTCAGGTCAAAGAATCTCATGTGAAAGAGGCCACCGCTTACCGCTTGTCTGGGTTGGCCAATAGTCATACTCGTCACAGAAATGGCTGACCCAACGGTCATTGAAGACGGTTCATTAGAGCGTATTTTCAGCACTCTGGCGAGGGATAATGCCCACTCGAGTCTGGATGCTAACTAAGTACTGAACATAGAGGGAGTTGAGGTGTAAGTAGCAGAAAATCGAAAGAAAAAGTGAGAAGATCAGGCGCCAAGCCGCCGCCGCAGGAGAGATAAAGATATGTACAAAGATTCAGGGCCTTTGGTACTAAACGCAATGAAAGGTTTATAAGTACAATAATATACTCTTAAATGTACGAAGCAGTCTCTGTAGAGGCAAATTTCTGGAGAGGATCGATGTGCAGCGAAATAGATATCAAAGAGGTTGCCAGATCTGGGCAAAGTATTCAGCACGAGGAGCAAGACCTTTGTTCTGGACGTAGATACAGACGTCGTTCCATCGATCGAGCATGACTGCGCTTTCAGTGCACGAATCAATCTCCTCCCGGTCCTCGTCGTCCACCGACATGTGCTCATCGAGGTGAATGAATTGAACGCCTGTGACATAGTGGCTAAAGGCCTTGAATCGAGACAGAGACGGATAGTTGGGTTCAACCCAGTCGACGAATTTGTTGCCAGAAACAAGCGAAGAGGACAGGACGTTCCACAACGATAGCGACGGATGTGGCCTAACATCGCCGCTCGGAATCGCCAGCCCGTCAAACCGAATGCTGAGGGTTTGCAAATGCGGAACGTGCTGGAGAGCATCATGAAGGCCTTGAAGAGTAAGGCGCGCAGGCGGTGCAGGCGTCAACATCTCATCGTCAAGCTTGAACGCCTTCAGCGAAGGCCATGAAGCAAACAGTTGGTCCAGTTCCTCATCGCCGATGTCAACGTCGGTACAGGGGCTGATAGACAAGGCTGCCATCTTTGAAAACCGCTTGAGAGCTTTCAAGGTTGAGTTCTGGACCGAAAATCTCGGGCCTGCCACCGCACGGTTCCAGGGTGAGAAGACCAGCTCTGGATACCACTTGGAGATGATAATCTCGGTGAGATGGTGTTGATATCCTTCTCGAAGAAGACCCGCGAAGAGATTTTCGAGGTCGAGGGGTCCACCGAGTTCAAATTCCGCTTGAAGCTGAGAGAGGGACGGAGCGCTGAGAACGCGTAAGAAAGCGACAACAGGCTTTGTATCCGCGGAATGGATGAAGAGGGTTTGGAGTGAAGGAAGGCACAGGCCTCCTTTTGCGCGATCCAAGAGTCCAAAAGGGCCGGATGTGTTGTGAGATTTGAGTAGGCAAATCCTGAGGGTCTTGAGGCCGGTAAGGTGGCCGAGTGAAGTGAGTGTATCTCCATCCAATGCCAGAGATGGGACATCCAGGGATTCGAGTGACGAAGAGAAGTGAGAGAATGAGCGAAGAAGCGTGGGTAGTCTCCCAATAAGACGGTCCCCCTCCTCGACAGCCCCGGTTGCCGTGATACCGCCCAGTACAGGCATCGGTTCGTACTCGACGCCAAATGCGGTGAGCCGAGGTCCGATATCTGCAATTCTGCCACCGAGAGCATCCCAATGAGGGGTAGGATCAGGGTCTTCAAAAGGTTCGTCACTGGCATCTAAGAGAAGCTCGTCCCAATAGATGACGTCTTTAGTTCTGACCGTCAACGTTCGAATGGAATTCGAGCAGACAAGACCAGAGTAGAATACGCTCTCGAGGCGATGTTCACTATGGCATGGAAGGACCAGTGACTTGAGCTTGGGAAAGAGGGGTTGTGGGCAAGCCGGATGACGGCATAGCGCTTGGAGGGTCGAGTAATGGAACCGAACTGCGGTCGGGTCATACCCGTTGAGGGATTGGACCGACCGCACATGTCGCGCGTACTGAGAAAGTCTTTCCAGGCCTTCTCGAGGAAGGTAAAGCCGAGTGGCGGATTCCAAATACTGTTCTACCTGTCAGACTATCGAGGGGCAAAGAGATCGGAGAAGCGGCTCACATAGTAGTTCTTTTCAACTCGAAATGTGCGCTCGGGAAACACCCCCACAATGGCTTCCAGACATGGAATCTCTGCCCAGATGTGCCTTATAGTAGCCGCGTGAAGGCCCTTCGACGTTCTCGCGACAGAAGGGAGGTATTGGCAAGAGAGGTATCCACGGTCACTGAAGTAGATGAGATTGGCGCAGATGGCGTCCAGAATTTCAGGTATGTCAAGGCAGCGATGGCTCCGACGAAAAGCCTAGTGAAATGTCAGCGTTTGAGCGCACAAAGGTAATCCATGTGCTACTCGTACCATGGTATGCGGTTTGGTTCAAGTTCAACGTGAGAGGCGCTGCCTGCTCCAACAACGGCGCTTTTATTGGGACCCTAACCTGTCGCCTACGACATAATTGATTAGCGCTAGCCACAACATAAACGAAAATATCAAGAAAATATACGCGTTTGAATCAAAAAGTATCCAGAAACCATAGAGACCATTTCAAACGAGCACTGTCAATGTATTGAAATAATTAGTATTTTAAAATAGCCAACGTTACTCGCCATCCTCTTTCGTCCCCCTTGCAAGTATGCACCTCCTCACCGTCTTCCATCTATCTACCATAACAGCCAACCTGTCGAAACCGTCCATATACGACCTATCATAGTCATCCGCAACATCGCAAGTAAACGTCTCTTTCAATCCCTTCATATAGGTCATGAAGTAATCGCCCTTAGACAGGGATGGGTAATGGGTAGTGAGCCATTGAGAGAATCTGTCGGGAAGGGTGATCTTTGAGGAACATACAGTCCAAGCTTTCAGAGATTGGCGCATCCTGGGCGGAGATAACGTTTCGGGAATAATCGATCCATCGAAGCTGAGTGTGAGCTTTTCCAGCAACGGAACCGACTGCAGAGCGTTATGTACGCCCTCGATGGTAAGCTTGGAAGGGTGGTACTGGGGGTCCAGGAAGTCATCGTTGATTTCAAACTCCTTCAAGCGAGGCAAGTTGGAAAATAGGTCTTGGAGGGCTGCATCGGTGATGTGAATGGGGTAGCAGGGTCCAATTGAGAACTCTTCAAGCTTGTTGAATGGAGAAATGGAACGTAGGGTCGATTCCGAAAACGTAAAGCGAGGCACAGCGTGCATCATATGCCATCCTGGTTCGCTTCGCTGGCCATTGTAAATCGGGTGTACGAAGATAGAGTTGAGGTGGGTGTATCGTTCGAAACCGTGGAGATTGGTGAAGAAGGAAGCCATATCCAGGCTGCTGTCTAAGAGGCATCCCAACCTCAGGGTTTTTAGGCCTTCTGCTTGCAGGAGCTCCAAGAACTTCAAGCATGGTGTGAGCGAAGTGTTGTTGATAGCAATATATCTGAGGGATGGGAGGTGAAGCGGCTCAAATGAGCCATACTGGAAATCGGTCTCTTGAAAGCCGAATAATGAGAGGCGGAGGCCGCTGAGGTTTCCCAAATTCCCGAGGTTCATGAGTGTCGGCACGTCGATCACGAGGGGTGAAATGTCCAGGCTCAAGAGCTTTGACGAAAGGTGAGCAAACGTTTGCAGGATGGCCGGAATCTTGCCAGCCCAGCGTGCTTCGTCCCCAGTGTCAGGGTCCAGCTCGATGGTGAGGCTCCCCAGTTGGAGTGCGATGTCTGCGATGCGATTGGCTAAACCGGTCCAGCCCGAGCTAATGACATCCTGAGGCGGTAGCACTCCGGAGAGTTCGTTGTCCACAACGATTGTTATATCCTCCACAGAGGGTGAGAGAACAAGCGCAGCGGTGAATACGGTTTTGAGGGGGGGAGTTGACCTGCGAGTGCAATTGAACATTCTTGACTTTGGGGAACAGGGGAGAGGGAAAGAGCGGGTGGTGATATATGGCTTGCAAAGCCGAATAGTGGAATGAGTATTTCTTCAAGCCGCCTCGAAACCAGCAGGGGAAGCAGCATACAGATTTGACGTGGTGCGTGTAAAGACCAAGTCGTTTGAATGCTGTTCCCGCAAGGCTGTCGAACCTCTCCGTGGGGTACTACAACACCCTTGAGTATCAGAAATTCGTTCGAGTCCTTTGATAGCCAACTCACCAAGACCATATTTCTTTTGTCGTCCTTTTCAAACCTCCATGGGCCTGTTGGGAACACAGAAGCGATGGGCCGTAGGTCATGCAAGTCAGTCCAGAGGTACTTGATTGCAGGCTGATGAAATGCTCTGCACGTACGACAAACGATGGCAAATTTACAACCCATCCCAGACCAAAGACGCATTCAAAAATGAGATCGATGATTTCAGGAATCTCAAGGCATCGGTGTTGCCTGACAAAAGGTGTGTCGGCGAGGTCCCGTTCACGTTTCATGCGGTTTATGAGATATATCGAGGGGCACGAAAATATTAAGGAGCCAGGGTGGTATTGTTGGTGGTGGTGGGAGTCCAAGCGCGAAGGATTCGCCGACGCGTCGCCATCATATCTAATTTCCTCCGACGCGGCGAGTCTAGTCGCGAGTTCGATCCCCAATCATGCACATTGGCAATTATCTACGATCTACATGTACGCATACATCATTCCATCTATCCAGCATCACGGCACTGAGGGCATACGAGTCAATGTCCTCGCGATCCTCATCCTCATGGGGAGATCCCTCATGGTAGACGTACACCGCCTCGAGAGCTTTTCGATAACGAGTGAATGCTTTGAAGGAGGATACCGACGGATAGCGGACGTTCATCCACTCAACAAATTCGGCTCCAGAAGCGATCATCGAAGATAAGACGTCCAAAGACTTCAAGGAAGTATGTGCCTTGGCCGGTTCCTTCGGAATGACTGACCCGTCGAAACGGATGCAAAGCTCTTGCAGCTTTGGAGCATGTTGAAGTGCGTGCTGGACACCTTGGAGGGTAAACTCTGAGCGAAGGACGCATTCAAAATGCTCGTCGTCGAGCTCGAATTTGACGAGAGAAGGCCATGAAGCAAAGAGCTTTTCCAAGTCTTTGTCATAGAGATCTTTGACATGGCATGGGCGGATGGAGAGCGAGGAGAGCTTTGAAAAGGCCAAGAGGTGCCGGACACAGGCCTTGCCAACGGTGAATCGTGGACCAAATACCTCTCGATCCCAAATGTTGTGGTTTAGCTCCGGGTACCACTTGGATGTCGTGATCTCCTGAAGATGGTCGTTGAATCCGTCGGCGAGGAGGCGGGAAAACAACGGTGCGAGGTCCACGTCTTCTGGGAGCGCGAATTCCAGATGAAGTTTTGACAATTTTTTCGCCTGGAGAAGGTGGAGCAACGCGAAGAACTGGGTGGTGTGCGAAAGATGGACAAATAGATACTGAAGGTCGGGAAGGTGAAGGGAGCCTTTCACTCGACCCAAAAGGTTGAATGGTCCTTGAGCGATATGGCAGTCGAGTAAGGAAATGCGCAGGGTCTTGAGGTGGGTGAGCCTTGCTAGCGATGCAAGCACGCTGACATCCATTACCAGAGGGACAATGTCGAGATGTTCGAGGGAAGGGGAGAACTGAGAGAACGACGCTGAAAGTGCTGGAATCCATCCGACAAATCGTTCTCCTTGCTCTGGCCCACCAGTTGCTCGTGGGCCACCAAAGAAACGAGGGAATGGCTGATGCTCCAACACAAAACTCTTGAGCTGGGGTGCGATATTTGCGATCCGGCCGGCGACAGCGTCCCAGTAGCCCTTCCTCGTTGCCGGTGGCTCGCCGCCGTCCATAGGTGGCATATTGCCCCAGATATCCATCACATCCATCGAAGCGACAGTCAAGTTCCGGACCCTGGAGCCTGCAGAACACAGCAGGGCGGGGTAGAAGACGGGCTCGAGGGGACGGACGCTATGACAAGGAAGGGCAATGGTGTGGAGGTTTGGAAACAGAGGCTTGGGGCATGCTTCGTGAAGGTATATGGCTTGAAGAGCAGAGTAGTGGAATCGTTTGGCGTCGTCGTCCGGGTTGTGGACCTTCACCGAGCGCACATGGGGGGCGTAATGACCGAGCCGTGTAAAGCCTTGTTCCGCACGTTCAGGAACGCGGCCATCAAGGAAGAGCTAAGAAGATAATATATAAGAAACTTTGACCCGTAGCGTCTGAACCTGATTCCGGATACTCACAAAGTATGATTTCTTCTTTGTGTTATTGAACATAAACCCTGGGCGGCTATCCCTCTCGAGCTTGAACGTATCATTTGGGAATAGCCCAAGGATAACCTCTAGACATGGAAGCTCAGCCCAAATGTGCCTTATCGCAGCTTCGTGAAGTATCTTTGAAGTTCTCGCCACGGAGACAAGAGAACTGCAAGGATTCTTATCGTCGCCGGCGTCCTCTTTGGCATGACCGAAGATGAGATCAAGAATTTCCGGTAGGTCAAGGCATCGACGTGCAGAGCCAGGGACCTAGAAAATTTTCAATCGTCTTTCAATCAGGCATTGATCAGGCAGGGATAAATATTACCATGGCCGCAAAGGTTTAGAGCGAAGAACCGCGACAAAGATTTGAAGCGCCTATTTCAGCCCTAAATCGTCCATCATGTGATAAGCGCCGGCAATCTAAATGCCGGTCGAGATGGTACAATGACAGATAGAGGTTTGAAAACCTTTGAAGAAATAGCACCTATGCGACAAATCAGGTTCAATGAGTCTCAGATACCCCTGTGCGGCACTGTGCGGCGTAAAACTAGTTCGCTTCGCCCCGACCGGATGCATCTTAGACCGTGCTCTGCTCCTGCTCACATATCTCAAGGTACTTTGTCGCGCGCTATCGCGGCTGACCCCAATGAACAGCGCTGTGTCATCGAGAATCGCACAACTTTCAACTCACACACATGGTGCCTCGGTTTCTCTCTGGTGATGATCTAATAGCAAGTCTATTCCGTTGTGCACCCAATTACCTCACTCAAAAACTGGGGATTTACTTAGATATCCAGGTAAGAATGGAGCTGGAGGATGCGTCGGGGAACATTAAATTTGGATACGCGCCAAAATACACTCTTTGGTAGGTTGTCGATCCCCAATGTGCCTGCATGAGGACCGTGGTGCTCATCGGCTTCCAATTTGCCTTCTTGGGTCGTTTACCATGCTTGTGGGGGATCAGTTGAAGCCTCTTTGAAGGGCTTGCTGCAGACCGGAAAGTGGACTATTGCCTGAAGAGCATATCATCGACGAGTTAAAGCCAACAACCCAAAGCGCCCCGACATCTGCGTCGCCTTGGGTAGCCCACAAAGGCTCACCCAGACCTTGAGCAGAGGAAGAAGTTGTCAAGGCAGAGGTGGATCAGGCGAAGGTCCGCTGAGGAGCCATCTAGAGTTGTTAAGATTCGCAATTTCGCATTGTTCGCCGGAGGAACCGTGGATACCATTCCCACATTATTGGATTATTATCCTAACAATTAAGAAGTAGCTACAGTATTTAAGGAGTAAATAGTTCACTGTATTCCTTAGTTCTTTCCTCCGGAATGATATGTCATTGAGCCTACGAGTACGCCCTGCGCGGTATCTCAACAAGAGTGGAGATTGCGCGTAAGTAAAGGGTGCAGAAGGCGCCTGAAAAGAAAACGAACCAGGTCTAGAAGTCATCACAGGTTTAACTTGCGCTGGGTCTGAATCGCCCATCTTACCACTGGTGTTCCTGGTATCACAACTCCTCCGAGTTGAACCAGAGGACAAAACACCAACATGAAGTGGGGGAGGGGGGGGGGGGGGGGGGAAAGGACAATGCAGGGCACATACGCAGGTCCATCTGCTCTCTTGGCACCCAGCAACCTCCTCCCATTTCGGGAAAAGTCCCCAACCTGCTTTCGGACCCAGAAGGTGTCGAAATCTCCTCAAAATCTCCCTGACTTAGTCCCTCTCCTTCCTTCCGATGACGTGGGAGGACTCCTAGACCCATGCCAGTGGTCAGGATTCAATATCAGGCTTGCACATGCGTACGCATTGCAGTGTTGACAGCGAGATAGGGAGAACATCTTCGCCCGCTCGCATGGGGATTTGAGTAGGAGGGAGAAGTGAGTCACATGTTTCAACAGGTCGACTTCAAAGGGAGGAGTTGGCTACAACGGAGGAGAGAAAGGGCGACGACGAACTGGGTGAGGATATGTCAACGATCTTGCAGCAACACATTGTTGAGGGTTTCGATTGGGAGTGAAGCCTGGTTCCTGACTGGGCTGTCCTTGACGCTTCCGATCACAGCTCCCAGATTTTACAAGGTTGGAGGGTGAACCAGACGCCGAAGGACTGGTTTTCTTCATGCGCCCGGCAGCAGCCTGAGTGCTTGAGCGAAGTTTGATCGTTCTATCATTGGTTCAACAGCCCCCTGAACACGTCGATCTAATCTGGGGCACGCCGCACAGTTATTGTGCCAAACCTGAGGGCCATGAGGCTTCAACGTCTCAACTCTCTACAATCGGACAGCACCGTTGCACAGCACATACTATGCATGTTTGGAAGTGATAGTATCTGGACCAGGCGTGGGATCTGGAAAGCAGCGCAACACGTTACTATTGGTAGGACAATGGACATATAGATAATTTCATGCGTGGGCTGTGATCCACTACTCCTTTCCGACCTTTGTCCCGGACTTTACCAACTGGTTTGCCCTCAAGGTGAGCATCGCATTGCTCCAGTCATATCCTAGTATATTGTGTTATGCGATCGAAGCATAGATGGAGCTCAGGAAGCCTGGTATGGGCGTCTATTAACACTGACATTGCCTCCTTCACAGCAATTGCTTCGAGTCGTGAATGAAGCCATTTGTGGACCATCATGAATTTCAGCCAAGGAGAAACGTGTCTGCAACGTTTTTACCGTTGCAGACGCAAGGCAGACTTTCGGGCATAGATAAAAGCTTTGCGCCTGTGGCAGGTTGTTCCGTCCCCAACCTGTCCCCTGAGCCTTCACCCCTCGATATGCCCACCCAACAAGATCATGAATTCGATGTGGAGGCAGACAAGGTGGAAATCCAATTAACCGGTTGGTCTGCTTAGCTTTATGCGTGGGTTCCACTCAGCCTTGCATTCTAGATTTCGTGGTGCTCTATAAACCAAAGGAGAATGAACGAGACCGTGCCCCGGCCAACGTTTCTTTATTATCATTGAAGGTCGGGGACCAGAAATGGTCTCTGAGGCTCACCCCCTCCTCTCTAAACCACTGGGAGGTTAAGGAGAGCCCGCTGATTACTATGTGAGTCCTTCGTGCCTCTATAATTTCCCAAGGACAAACATGACTGAGCTATTGAAGATCAAAGGAGACGGGGAGCCTGAACATCTCGTTACTACAAGGCGAGCGTTCGGACGACGTTGCCATTACTTTCGTAACATGGAAGGAGCTCTTAGGGGGCACAGAGGGGGCCTCCCATTCAGGAGGTATGCACCAGCATCACTCTTACCGACATATGCTAACTAGACAGTAGGTAGGACGGGCGGAACGGAGTTGATTTCTCTGACAGACCGAGAAGGGAGCTGGCGCATACAGTGGACGGTTGAGCGCCGCGATCCAGAGAGAGCACGGGACAATGGTAAGTTAATAATCTAGAAGAGGTCGTGAACGCAGCTGACAGTATGTTTTAAGACTTAGTCAAGAGATGGAAGAGGCTTGAGGCGCTGTTCCCTGGGGAAGGGTGGGTGAATCGGTTGCCCGATGATCCTGCAGCGGCGGCCTCCGCCATCGCAGATTTCCATCGCGAAGATCTCAAATCCTATGGCTCCGATATCATTCGCCAACAAGGTCAAGTCATGGCCGTAAAAGGCAAAGGCAAATACGGCGGAATTCTCGCCGATATTGACGAGGCGATCGAAGTCCAGACACTCCTCGTGGTTGATCCTCGAGTGCAGGAGTGCCGTCAGATGCATGCGATCACCACCAGCTACCTTGGGGCCATATACCATGAACGCTTCAACCAAACAGTGACTATCGAGGACCTCGACCACGCGCTGTCGCTTTATCAAACTGCGGTCGAACGCAGCTCCCCACAATTCGGCATCCACGCCGACTGTCTCCATCGTCTAGCGGAAGGGTACTACGCACGCTACCAGTTCGCGTCCGATGACAACGACCGTGGCAGGGCAATCACCACTCTGAGCAAAGCTTGTGATTCTCAACAAGATCCCAGTTTGGTGAAATATCGTGTGGGCGTTCTGATCCCCTGGCTCAAAGAGCACCTTGAACACGGGAAAAGCTTGGGCCCACTAAGTGAAGCCGCCATCCCCTGTCTACTTCGAGTATTGGCAACTGTTCAAGACAATCCCAACCATCCACTGTTCCCCACGGTGGAGGACTTGGGAAAGCTCCTCAGTCGCTTTATGGATGACGTTGAGGCCAGGAAACGCAAATTCTCCTCCAATCTCGACCACGCAGCAACACTCTCCGCTGATTTGTTTTGTATCAATGCGGAAGCTCCTCAAGTGGCGAAGGAAACGGTCGAGGATCACTCCATATCATCCTCTTTGAATTTCGCGCCTCCCCCCAATATTCCAGCCATTGAGGGAGTGGTGCACACTGACCCGAGCAGCCCTTTAGTCTCGGAGACGAAAAAGAAAGATATAGAGGCTCCTCCTCCCCAAATCACCCTTGAACCCTCCACTCAGAAGTTGCAGGAGGCATCACCAACCCATTGCCTTGAAAATCAGCCCAAGGACCTCGAAGCTCAGCAGGTCATCAACCAGCTCCGTATCGTTCACCTAGAGCAAGAGGTTGCTGACCTCCGTTCCTTGCTTCAAAAGTCCCTCATCGTGCAAGCCGCTCCGGTCACCATCGCGGATGAGCGTCCTCGTCCATCTCCCTCCCTTTCACTGATGAGCCTGCCTGGCTTCTCCATGTCAACTATCCATTGGATCGCATCATCCAAGCTTAAACACTTCGCCTTTGGTCTTCCACTGGTTTATTTCCTGTTGCGTCGCTTTCGTCCCTCATCCCTCGTCCAAGCCTCCGCATCATCATTGTGAAATTCATTAACCCCACCCATGAACGTTCTCCCCCTTTCCTCCCAGAGCCGCTGGTTACATTACAAATTCTTTAATAATTTTTCTTATGTTACCAACTTTGTCTGCGCAATTCTTCTTTTGTACTTTATTTTGAGAGCATTGAAGCGCCCGGAATGTATTCCAATTGATATAGTTTACTTCCTCTCTCAATATTCTCAGGAAGCGACCTCGTGCCTAGTAGCTCGTGTGCGAGGGTTGATGCCCGCGCACTCGTTCAACCCAAGTTCTACCATCGGCCTTGGTTAACGGTTGAATCGTTTATCAAGGACGCGTGCATGTTAACGCAACAACAACGAAAACGAAGGTGAAGGGGAAGTTGTCGTGATAGTAGGAGGTTGTACGTAGACGTTTTTTGTTTAGATCCCTTCCAGGCCCAGCTCTGGATCACCTTTCCTTAGCCAACCTAGAAGAAGCCGTGAAATTCCTTCAAGACCTGTTGGTTCGTACAGCGCCTTCAAGAGGGGAGACCGCGAGTTACCCGGGACCCAACGTACCCACACCACCCACATGTTCAAGCTCATGAAAAACGCGTTCACGATCGATCGTCAACAAGCGCCCGTTAGCACAGACATTGAATTAGGGATCGAATGTTTTACACCAGTTGAGATGAACAAGTGTCCTTGGTTTGTTGCTGTAAACACGGGATATCTTACATTAGTTTGGCACCATCCGGGGCTTGTGCTATGTTGAAAGCGATGCACCGACAGACACGAGTATTAGAACAACAGGGAGGTACTAGCCGTTCAGCATGGAAAGGGTTGGTTGAGCCACGGCGGGTAAGGAGCAAGGCGTATCGACCGATGGAGCCGGTGCCCGCCATTTGACTGACCTCTTCGCCTTCCACTTGCGTCCAGATTAAACTCTAAAGCACTCGTGTTGGCCCAGAACCACAGCCATCGTGGCTTCGATCGATGGCCACGAGGGTGCGATATATAATAATATACAGGGATCACTCGGTAAGCGTGAAAACGGGTATAATTAATGAATATGAGTACAGCAGTAGAATAAGCGCCAGGCATAAATGAAGTCTTCTGTGTTGGACACCTCAAGGCAGGCGCTCGACGCCCAGAGAGATCGTAGATCGCGTGCCGGATTCCATGGAATACCGTACACTGCAGACCTATTCTTCCCGGGATCGTATTAATACGTTTTCTGTGGGAACACTCGGCAAGCGATTGGCACTCACATGCACACGCGGGCCTTTACTGCGCTTTTCAAATTTCAAGCATGGCCGCGTCGGCCTTGCTTGAAATTTGAAAAGCGCAGTAAAGTCGAGGTGCTTCGAAACGGAGAGGCAAGTTGTATGTGTTAGGATTCTAGAGGTCTAGTGCGGCCTTATTTCCCTCTCTTTGTCATGCATGACCGCTTACCCTTCAGTAAAAAGCGAACATCATCCATCAATTGAAAAATCTACAATCAGTCAAAATCGGCGTCTTCGGCGAATACTTCGTGACTACTATCGCTTGCCCAGAGTTTATAAAAAATTTACTCCGGGATGGTTTTCTGTACCTTTCTTTTATCCGATCGCTCTCGGACTTTTTGAGTATATGGGAAGGTGACTAGGCGTCACGAATATCAAGTTTTTATCCTCGAAAGCTGAGGGACAGGCAGCTGCGAGGCTTACCGGTCGTCTCAAGTCGAAAATCGCAGTGTTTATAATTTTTGTCACGCTGACAAAGGTGCCTTGTCACATCAGCCGACTGTTTCCGAAGCGCGGAGAGATGGTATTCTTAGGAGGTAGAATTCATGAACCGACGTCAGAATCTAGTCTATGTGCTTAGTAAGCGGGTGAGAGCAAAATCCTCTTTCGCTCTCACCACGACGACCTCAGCACCGTTAAAGGGATTCAAAGGCTCTCTCGCACGAAATTCTTTTGTTTTAGAACCATATTCCTGTCAGAACGAGATTTGGTCATGACTCGCTTGCACGTAGACCCAAATATGCTTCAGTGCCCCGACTTCACCAGAGAAGATCAGCTTGGAGCTCGAGAAGCTCTCATCGCCGCCGGAATCCCCGAGGATCGTGCTGCCGATGCTCTCAAAGCGGTATGGACTGGCCAGAACGAGAAGGACAAGGTCACCTGGCAACAGCAGATCGCCGCAGATCATGCCGACCAAGCTGAGAGGCGTCAAGCCGCCCTCGACGCTGAAGAGGCTCGTCGCGTCGCGGAGGCTGTAGACAAGGAGGAGATTATGAAGGAGGATAAGAAGAAGAATCGGGAGAAGTACATCCCTGTTATGGTTGGCGTTGCGGGCCCCGACATCGAACCCAATATCGTCTCCCCTGCCGTCATGAAGAGCCTCAGGAAGGGCAATTACGTGCACCTTTGGCATTTCACCAATTCGGCGGTCTTAGAAGCTCGCCGTAACCCCAACATCTTCAACGAGGACACCGTCGAGATGGTCAAGGCCGCAGACGGCTCCTTCGTCCTTGCACCCACCACATCTATCAAAACTTCTCACTCGGTGGTCGACGACAAAGACCTAGAATGGGACGACTTTCGGACTGCTACAATGCGCATGCTGAAAGCGCTGAAGGACGCTGGATGGCCTGAAGACCGTGTCCATATGTTTGCTGGATTCTGGGGAAACCTCGAGCGTCACGAGCTCCGCCTCTCGACAGACAAAAGGAACCTTCAGGCCCTGCTCCTCTACCAAGATGAGCGCCGTTTGATGTGGCACAACAATCTTCTAGCTGGGAAGGGGGCCTTCGACTTGTCCATCCTCAGCGAACCCTTGATCACGAAGTGTGTGGATAGGGTTTACCGCGAGGTGTTGAAAAGGCAAGCAGAGGAGGGTTGAGAGGCGACAGAATAGAGGGGCACAGACACAGACACAGAGTGGCCACAACAGAAGTACAGGGTACAACAGCAAGGTATATTGAACCAGGGTAACGATAATTCAACATGTGTTTGTACTTGTTAGGTGTACCTGCATGCCAGCCACCAGGGCTAACACGACCAAATCCAACACGAGGACCGTGATAGAAAGGATAGGGCTTATGATCTCAAGGTCAGTACCTTTCGATTGCTTCACGGTCTTCATATTGAATGCTAACCATGTCCCCCTTTCTTTCCCTCTTGTTTCATGCGGATTTTGCGGTTGCGTTTTCCTGATTGCGGTTGCGGTTGCGGATTTTGCTGCTTGCGGATTTTGCTGCTGCTGCGGTACGACTTTACAGCGGTTGCGCCGTGAACACATCCCAACGGAGAATCATGCGTCGCGTCTTCCTGGCAAGCCAAGAAACACCGGTTACAGCACATCCCGCAGACGCGATCGCTCTCTTTCACCTCCTCGTCGAAACAGCCCCGAGGTTTTTCAACGCGCAGGCAGGACTGGCCACCCCGCCTGCGTCATCTGCCTTGGCTGTCACACGCACAACATTCGCGAATGCAAGGCAACCACCACATGGGACGGACGATATCCAACTGCCTCTCGGAGGACCTCAGAAGGCAAGGTCTATCTCCTCACTGGGGGCGAACCCCTCTGCTTCGACTGGCAGAGAGGTATGTGCACCAGCAAGAAACACGACACCCGACATTTCTGTTCGGGCTGTGCCTCACCAACTCATGGTGCTTACAGCTGCCCTTGAGCAGAGGAGACGCAAGCCTAAGACACCCTATCGTGCAGCTGCATGGGAAGCTTACCTTCGAAAAGCGGGCCTCCTTCGCGAATATCAGGATGTTGTCAATGGTATCCGGCATGGTTTCTCCCTTGGTTTCCCCAACATCCGTCATCTCCAAACCCCACCTAATCAACCGTCTACCACCGAACATCGACAACATCTGGACAACATTGTTGATCTTGAAGTCGCCTCTGGCCGGTACATTGGCCCTTTCACCATCAACATCCTATCCAAAATTCTCGGCCCCTTTCAGACATCACCACTCTCGCTCATCCCAAAATCAGGGAAGCCCGGACGCTTCTGCCTCCTTCAAAACTTTTCCTTCCCTTACGCACCTCGCCCTCCCTTCAACCAGCCCTCTGTCAACTCTTTCATCGACTCTTCTCACTATCCTTGCACATGGGCCACTTTTTCAAACCTTTTCTTCCTCATCCCTCAACTCCCCCCCGGCTCTGAGATGGCAGTTAGGGACGTCTCGGAGGCATTTTGAACCATTCCCCTCCATCCATCGGAGTGGCCAGCAGCTGTTGTCCACACTGATGAGTCCGACACAGTGTACGTTGATACCAATGCTGCTTTTGGAACAGCATCTTCAGGCGGGGTTCATGGACGTCTCGACGATGCCGGCTGTGATATTCTACGGTCGCAGGGTATTGGCCCCTTGGGGAAGTGGGTCGACGACCACTTCTTCATTCGTGTTCGGACTGCTCATCTCGTCGCTTTCAATCAAAGACGCCACAAGTGGTCTGGATGGATTCAGGACAGCGGCCGCCACCATGTTGGTGGATGCATCTGGTTCGGAGGCAATGAACTCTCAGACAGCACCAGATTCGAAATGCATGAAGACTGCCATTTCCCTCTGCAAGACCTCTCCAACTCCTCACCTCGCTCCCCACATGATCAGCTCTTTGCATACAACATCGCCGACATTGACCGTCACACTATCCCACTCGGCTTCCCTTGGGAACCCTCCAAGGACCACCCCTTTGCAACTACCGCCCCATATATTGGCCTTGTATGGGACCTCGCAGCCTGCTCGGTCTCGCTTCTCGGGGCTAAGAGGCAGAAGTACCTTCTTGCCATCGAGGAATGGCAGGCATGTTCCACGCATCATCTCCAGCAAGTCGAGCAACTTTATGGGAAACTCCTTCATGCCAGCTTGGTGGTCCCAGCCGGACATGCGTACCTCACAAAGCTGGAGACCATGCTTGCAACCGCCAGTCAGAGTCCACATGTTCTTCGACGACCCCCTAACGGACTTGCTGCTGACATCACATGGTGGCAGGAGAGACTCTCAAGAACTCCCCTCTCTCGGTCAATCCCTCCAGCGACCCCAACCCTCAACATTGCCGCTTTCTCAGATGCAAGCTCCGGAGTTGGAGTTGCTATCGTCATTGGTCAGCACTGGAGAGCCTGGCGACTCATCCCAGGTTGGAGGACTCTCGGTGGCCAGCGAGACATTGGTTGGGCAGAGGCGGTTGGATTCGAGCTCCTTGTCCTTGCTGCCATCGCTTGATTCGACTCACCTACTCACATCATGCTCTTTGGTGACAACGAGGGAATTGTCTTTGGTTGGAGGAATGGTAGAAGCCGCAATCCCGCTGTCAACTCCGTCTTCCGCTGGATTCACCTCACACTCGAGACTCGAGGATGGACAGACCATATCCATACCTCATACATCCCGAGTGCAGACAACCCCGCTGATGATCCCTCTTGAGGAGTTTACCCTTCTCGATCCTTTCTCCTCCCCCCTGTTCCCCTTGCAAGAGAACTTGGCCAATTCCTCATTGATTCCACTGAGCCCTAGTCACCCCTCGAGATCCGTCTCCAACGAGAGGGCAGGTATCCAACGCCATCTCCGAAGCCCTGTCACGAGAATGCTGCGTCGTCCTGGAACACATCCGATGACATTGATGGCTGCCAGCTCGCCCTTATCGCAGATGCCATCAACACCTAGTCATTTGCATGCCATGTCAGCAACCCAGCGGCGCCCCCCCTGTGATGCATTGGATCGGCTACACCTTTGGAAGCCACTCCACACAGACTCTTCTCTCAGTCCTTCTGCCTTCGACCGCATCTGCGACATCATTATGCATGCCTGGGCTGCTTCAACAAGGGCAACCTATGGAGCTGGCCTTGCAGCATTCCACATCTTCTGTGACCTCCAGGTCCCTCCCATACCTGAGGATCTGCGAGGCCCTGTGCCTGAACCTCTACTCCTTGACTTCATCACCAGCTTGGCTGGTCTATATTCCGGTTCTCTCCTCAAGAATCACCTCTATGGTCTGAAGGCGTGGCACACCCTGCATGGCCTTGCTTGGTCTCTTGATGATGATCGCATGAAGGCTGTCCTCAAAGCGGCTGAGCGCCTCGCTCCTGCAGAGTCCCATCTTCCCCCACGTCCACCGTATACACCAGCAATCATAGAGGCATTGTACCCTCATTTCGACCTCTCCCAACCTCTTGATGCTTCAGTTTATTCGTGCCTAACCACCACCTTCTGGGCCATCGGGCGAACAGGGGAATTCACAGTTCCTAGCATCAAGGCATTCAAGCAACAGCCATCTAACTGGGTCACCCCTGCCAATGTCACATCAGGATTGGTTGGCCCCCTGGGTCTCCCTGTGACTGAGTTCAAGGTGCCTGTCACCAAATGCGCTCAGATGCGTGGGGAAGTCTTATCCTGGTCACGCCAGGACGGCTTTTCAGATCCCGACCATGCCTATCGGAACCATCTTCTGGTCAACACTCCACCTCCTGGTGGTCATCTCTTTGCCTATCGCGATAAGCATGGTGCTTCACAAGCATTGTCAGAGAGTGTGTTCTCTCGCCGGGTCAAGAAGGCTTTTACCGATGCTGGGTTGGAACCCCTCCAGAATCATGGACTTCGAATTGGGGGTGTACTGGTTTACCTGTTGCAGGGGATCCCTTTCGATGTGGTCAAGTCCATGGGTCGCTGGGAAGGAGATGCTTTTGCCCTCTACCTGAGACAACATGCACACATCCTTGCCCCATATCTCCAGAGCACACCTATCCTTGAGCCGTTTGTACGCATTGCCATGCCCCACCATGTTTGCTGAACCAATGGGTAAGTCGCCCATCTTCTGTCTGCTTGGGGGTGTCCTTCTTCGTTACACGCGTCGCTAGGCTCCTGCCCACCTATTCAGGTGTTGTGCTCATGCGGACACCTTTGCAGATCTGGCCAGCGGTTTCGAGCCTAACCCCTTGCGGGGTTCACCCAAAAATACTGGTACCACTCTCTAGTGGTGTCATTCTCTTGCATCCTTGTTTCTAATCTCATGCTCAATCAATGCCTATCTCTGTTGTCTACCTGCCTTGGTCTAATCCCGCGATGGTGCGAGATAGATTGGATTTCGCAGCATCACACCGACCAGCCATGGTGGCTGTGATCAATTTTCGTCACACTTGTCACGCCCGCCTTGCACCCTGTCCCGTTTGAGAGCTTCCAGAGTGTTTCTGGTCGATCTTTTGGATTGAATGCATCTGAATGTACATTTTCTTCTTCCAGGAAAAAAACTGAGTCATCAGGCTAGTTCGATCCAGCCCGATCAGCCTTCCGAAGCCAATATCGTCCAATTTTAGTGGTATTCAGTGCTTTTCATAACCAATGTGTTGTTTAAATTTCGGGAAAAAACAGAATCTTTGTCTTGCCGTGCAGTGTGTTCGAACTGTGCAATTTTCATGACTAAAAGTGAACGTGTTCGTGCAAAAAACCAGAATTATAAACACTAGGTCGTTTATAAACTCTGGGCCATCAATAGTATCTTATGACTTTATCATTGGACGGCCCAGAAGTAATAATTACCATTTCACAACCTACCCCAGAACTTCTGTCAAGCTAAGTCCATAACATGTTGGATGTGCTCAGAGCAAGACAAATGGTATGATTTCCGGCGCTCTGGCACATGAAATGACCTCCAGAGACGCAAAACAAAAGGTTTGCAGATACAGGTGGGGAGGTGGCTCTCAATTTGCTTCACCGTTGTTTTTATACATGATAAAAACTGGATATTTTAGATGCGAGAGCCGTGCCTCCCGACTAACCTCCCCAATACGGGTGCATTGAGAGAGAGAGCAGACGATGTTTGCCAGGACTTCATGCCGGAGAGTATCGATGGAGTCTGGAGAACGTGAGACCTGGTTGTGGGGAGCTGACGTCCAGTGAGGTGTGCATTGACTGACGTTTGAGTTTAGGTTAGGTTTTTATTTCGATAGGGAGACCCTGGGGTGCGATATTAGCCACTAGAATTGTGACAATAGGGAGGAGACTGACTGTAGGACGATATCAAACTTAGACTGGGTAGGATCGTCTCGGTGGTCTCGCAGGATGAGTGTGGCGAAAGGGCCGCTTTCGAGCGAAGCCAAGATCGGTGTCGCAAATGTCTTGAGTCTAGGTAGCATGGTGAGCGCTGGAGATGAATGCTCAGCTGGGCGACAACCATATGTGAAAATGTACCAATGCCGCACAGCCAATAGGTATATGCATAAGCAATGTTGGCTCAGTTCGCCGAATCAGGGCAGCACTCCGAGCATCCTTGGCCCGTGCATCGCACTGCGGATCCATGATCAGCTTCAGGCCTTTATCTCGTCCAAAGCACAAGAACTCACTGGTTTCCAGTTGTGGTTTCGATTAACACCAGACGCTTGCTCGAACGACTGCTTGGTCAAGCAATCCAGGGTACTCTTGGATGGCTGATACCTGCCCAAAACCTGGGATAAGCCCAGTGCCCCTCCCCGCCGGCTTTCGGCCCGCTGATAAGTAACCCAACCAAAACGCTTCACATCTTCGTCACCTTCGGAAGCCCACATTGGTTTGCCCAGACCTAGAGTAGAGTGTGGAGTTGCCAAGGCAGAGGCGGAATGGGTGATTTAGATGAGAATTTCTTGTGAGGTGAAGGCTGTGGGATGACCATTGGTGAAAGCAGGTGCTGGCCGGGGGGTTTGAATGTGAGTCACTGTGTTCCCATAGGATGTTGAGGTTCGGTTGGTATTGGACGAGTCTGTGTGGTGGAGGTGTAGAGATTGATAGAGGGCGAGTGGGAATGGTGCCACTGCTTTGGTTCAGAACAGTCTGTCGAGGAGCCATCTAGCGTGGTGGTTGCGCGTAAGTAAGGGGTGCAGAAGGCGTTAAGAGAGACAACGACCCAGGTTTAGGAGTCACCACAAGTTCGATTAGCGTTGAATCGACGGCGTCAATTAGCAGAGGACGTCCACGTTCAAGACTGATTCCTGTCCTGGATGGCTGCGGCAGTTGTTGTGAGAGAGAAGGCTCTCATTTGAGAAAGTCGAATCATCCTTTTCCTCCAGCTGTGTCCGTCGGAGCACACTACATCAGCCAATGGTTGACTGTCGTTTCGAGAAAACGCACCTCGAGCATGTAGACGGATTGGTCCCTTGCAGCTAGTTCGGCTAGCTAGCCACAACTACAATATCGGTGGGGTTTTCAATTGTCATTTCCCATCGTTTTCCTTGACTAGGAGAGGCAGGCAATTGCATTCGTCCGGAGTTTGTAAGGCGGCAGAAGGTTGATTGGAGAATCTGGAGGTTCGATATAAATTACATGTAGGAGCCGTTCGCAATGCTTCAGTTGAGCGTCTGGGGGGGGGAGTTTCAATCTATTACCGCGTCTGATGTCTGATTAGCACGGTGTTGAATAAACCAAAACACAATCATAGTGCGAACCTGGAGTTTGGATGTACTTGATCCACGCCGGTCAGCCGCTTCACGTATGGTAGGATTTCCTCTGCTGTGGGTGAATTCACGGGCATTGTTCCTGCCGGACAGGGGTTTCCATTGCTTTCATAGCAAATCCTTCAGCCACGATGCCTGCCCAATCCCCTCCGACCTACTCCCCTTCTCTTGCCTGTCATGGTTACTCCATCTACTTCAACTTGCATTTCCGCGCCATTGCCTTCGTGCTCCTAGCCATTGGCTAAGGTCATTTCGTTGATACCAGCAGATGGAAACGTACCTCGCTTGGCCCAGCTTCTGATGCCCTTTTTCGTTTGACTGGGAGAGACATCATACAGGACCCAATAGCGCACTCGTTTATCACCAGAGATAAATGCCAGAGTCTCAGGGGAGAGATAACAATGAGGGTAGATGCCGATACAATTCAATCAAGAATTTGGCGAAAGCGTAAGTGATGCAACCGTGAGAGCCTCCTTCCTTGTGAAATGCCTATGACGCATTTGTCGTGAACACGGTCAGCCCCTAGCCCCTATTACACGCCCCTATTTTCGCTCGCGTCCCACCTTTTGATCTCCCATCACTCTTTCCGCATCAGCCCCTATCTTTTCATTTATCCGTCTCGGCATGGACACTTTCTATGGCGCACTGCCTCGTTTCTCCTTTCTCATTCTTCTGCACTACAGGCGCTGCCTTACGCGCTGCCTTTGATATTTCTATTCATTCGTTCACCTGACTCCTTTCTATTATATCACGCTTCTACGCGCTGCCTTACGTAGCTTCTATCAGCCTTGGTCAGCGCTCACTGTTCTTCGCGCTGCCCTACGCAGCATCGCGCAACCCTGCGCCATTCTTCACCATCGTTTCACTATCCTTCACCATTCTGACACCATCGTTTCACCATTCTTTGCCATACTCGCTTACTCGTACTTCAGACTCATCGCGGCTACGCTCATGTCTTGTAGAGTATATAAGCTAGGTAGTTCACTCTGTATTTCCTCAGCTTGACCTCCTCGTCAATACATCGCTTAACTCGCAACCCAACCGCTCTGCTCTAAGCCTTCCGCTCTGCTCAGTATTTGTGGCTATTCCCACTTATATTTGAGTCAGTCTCTTCCGCGTTTTATCTCGTCGTCGCCGACCGACTTCGAGTCTCATCCGCTCGCCGATCAGACACCTTGTTGGTGTCCTCCGTCATCGCTTTGATATAGTGCCGCGTACTTCGCGACATTAGGTCAAGCTACCTCTCTGCACTGACAGTACCGCTTTCTGTCCCTGCACAAGTCAACCACTCTGGCCCATCACGCTACCCCACCACCGCCAAAATTGAGTGTCTAGGACGACCTCACATCTTTGCTGAACACCGCGAGGATCCAGACGTCTTCTTCGACTGCCATTACATCCAAGAAGTCGGAGACGTATTTCCCTGCGAAGAACAACCCTGCGAACACCGCCGTACCGAACCCAACTACTCACAGTGGGCAACACTCCGCAACTCCGACGACACCTTTGACTACAAACGCTGTACCGTATACCAGAAAGCCCGTTACCAGCAACGACGACCTCCGACACCACCAGAAGCTCAGCCTGAACCCATCCGTATCGACACCCCCCGCCACTCGATTATTACGTCGAACCTCCAACAGGCTCCAACACTCCCGCATTCCAATACTCTATCCCAGCCTCACCCGTTGAACTCAATCCGTTAACCATCAGAGAAGAATCTGACGAAGAAGAATCCGACGAAGACGAAGACGAAGAAGAACAAGAACAAGAACAACCAACATCAACCCAAGAAGAACCTCAAACCGTCCAAGAAATCACCGCACCAGAAAGCCCAATCCGTATCGATCCTCCGACCCCTACACAAATCCAACCCGCATTACCAGCAGAAGAAGACATGTCCACCTCAATGGACGCCCTCGCCCAGCAGATCAGAGACAACAACGAAATCTTCAAAGCCAACAACGATGTTATAACCAAACTCCTCAGCAAACTCGTCGATAAAGCCGCATCCACCAAATCAGGAGTCAAAGAACCTGAACCTTTCAAGGGCCAGATCAAGGACGCCCAACGTTTCATCCGCTACTTCACCAACTGGGCATCCAAGCAAGGAGCACCACTGAACCAAACCCTTGGTGGACGTGACGACAAGCAATGGATCTCCTCCGCCCTTTCCTACATGCAAGGGGAAGCCAGTCACTGGGCTGCCCGCTACCTCCAACAGATCGCCGACCATGAAAACGCTGCCAACGAAACAGACAAAGCTGCCAAACCCTACGCCTTCAACGGAGATTGGGCAACCTTCATTTCCGAGTTCCAACGTCGCTTCCAGTCCGCCAACGACGCTGAAGCCGCACGACGAGAGTTGAAAGCGCTCAACCAGGGCCGCTACTCTGCTGCGCACTACACCGCCCTTTTCTTGGAGACTGCACCTCGCACCGGCCTCTCAGACACCGATCTCATGGCCAAGTACAAGGAGAAGCTCAACAAGGAAGACCGAGAATGGCTTGCCCTGTCCACCATCCTCAAGGAACCCGAGAACCTGGATGACATGTGCAACCGGGTTATCAAGAACGAATTCCACATGCGCCCCAACTCCCAGCGTCATCCCACCTCCATCAGCACTCCTACCGTTATCGAAGACCCTTGGGCCATGGACCTCAGCGCCAGCCGTGCTGGTCCCTCCGGTCGCAGCCGTGATGATTTTGTCGCTGCCATGAGGGGCCGCTGCTTTGGCTGTGGATCTCGAGCCCATGTCAAGAAAGACGGTAACCACGGAGGAAACCGCTGCACCTACTGTCAGCGCATGGGACATACGGAAAACGTCTGCCAGGACAAGTTCATGGGCCTCGCCAAGAACCGCGGCCTCAACCAGCGCCGTATCCGTGCCACCACCACCATCAACGATACCTTCGACGTCTGCGCCTCCTTCAACCCTGCTCCATCCTTTTCTGCGACCATCGCCGCCACTCCCGTTGCTCCTCCCGCTCCAGCCTCTGTCTCGAACACCAACTTCTCCGACATTCAACGTTCTCAACAGACTCAACTCGAAATTCTCGCTCGACTCGCCGAACTCAAGGAGGGTTTTTAAAGCGGGTGCCTGCTCGCGCCGAGGCGCATGCACCTCTACCTCCGTACGCAACTTCCGCCTATGATTCCATCTATTCCTGTAAACTTAGCACGACTCGCGAATTGAACCCTCTTTCTTCCCACTTTCGCGTTCAAGCAAGTCTCAGAGGCAGAAACCGCAGTACCAAGTCCCCGGCAATGGTCGACTGTGGCGCAACAGGATTATTCCTGGATGTGCCCTTTGTCGAAGAGAACAAAATCCGCACCTTTAAACTTCGTCACCCCATCGCACTCCTGAACATTGACGGCTCGCCCAACCAGGCAGGCCATATCACCCACTTCGCTCGTCTCCAACTCACTATCGACGGCTACACGGAATGGACCGACTTCCTCATCACCAATCTCGGTGGGGAGGACATTATCCTTGGTCTCCCCTGGCTCCGCAAGCTCAATCCCACCATCGACTGGCGCAAAGGCACCCTCACCATTCCTCGCTCCAAAGTTTCCTCTGTCACCGTTGAGGAAATCCCAGACGAAGATGCCCATCCCATCTCTCGAGGTGCTCCCATGGGAGAAGCACTGGTAGAGCAGATTGGCATCGACGATGATTCACCTCCTACTCCGGCTCCAACTCCTCTCAAAACGGCATCAACCTCAACACCCACTCCCCAATCAGCATCTACCTCCTCGTCTTCACCTCCAGATGTCCCAGACGAGCCGACTCCACCGGTTGAAACCCGAACAGGAGGACTACAGGCCTCCTCTCTGTCGCATTCGCGCCAATCGAAGGACTCGACGAAAACTGGTACGCAAGGGGATGCTTGAGGACACAGGCGACCAACTATGGTGCGCTGCTGGCTTCACGTACTCCCAGCAAATCGCCGAACAAAGCCAGAAGGAGAAGCCTCAGAAGACGTTCGAAGAGTTGGTACCCCCCCTGAGTACCGACAACATGCCTCCGTCTTTTCCGAGTCCGAATCCCACCGTCTACCGGAACACAAGCCCTGGGACCACGCCATTGACTTCATTCCCGGTGCCCCAGCTGCTGTCCGCACCAAAGTCTACCCCATGTCGCAGAACGAGCAAGAGGAACTCAACCGCTTCCTGGACGAGAACCTCCAGAAAGGCTATATCCGACCATCGAAATCGCCCCTCGCCTCCCCCGTCTTTTTTGTCAAGAAAAAGGACGGTAAACTCCGCTTTGTTCAAGACTACCGCAAACTCAATGAGTTCACCGTCAAGAACCGCTATCCACTTCCCCTCGTTTCCGACATCATTGGCCGCCTCAAAGGCGCCAAATACTTTTCCAAGTTCGACGTACGATGGGGCTACAACAATATCCGCATCAAGGAAGGGGACGAATGGAAGGCCGCCTTTGCCACCAACCAAGGCCTCTTCGAACCCCTCGTTATGTTCTTCGGTCTCACCAACTCGCCCGCCACCTTCCAAGCCCTCATGAACTCCATTTTCTCAGACCTCATCGCTGCCGGTAAAGTCGCGGTTTACCTCGACGACATCCTCATCTTCACCCTGACCCTCGAAGAGCATCGCAAGATCACTCACGAGGTGCTTCGACGACTCAAAGCCCACGACCTGTTCCTTCGCCCTGAAAAGTGCGAATTCGAACGACAGGAGATTGAATACCTGGGTCTAGTCATCAGGGAGGGAGAAGTTTCGATGGACCCAGCCAAGGTCGAAGCCGTTCGCAACTGGCCCACTCCCCGCAATCTCCGCGCCGTTCGAGGATTCCTAGGATTTGCCAACTTCTAACCTACCGCCGTTTCATCAAAGATTTTTCCACCATCGCTCGCCCACTCAACGATCTCACCAAGAAGAATGTGCCCTGGCAGTGGGGTACGCCACATCAAAACGCGTTTGATACCCTCCGCCATCATTTCATTTCCGCCCCGGTCCTCTCACTCTGGGATCCTAGTCGCCCAACTCGCATCGAAGTCGACGCCTCTGGCTTTGCCACAGGAGGTGCTCTGCTTCAGAAGCACGACGACGGTCTCTGGCACCCCATCGCATTCCGCTCCTCCTCCATGCAGCCTGCAGAACGCAATTACGAGATTTACGACCGTGAAATGCTCGCCATCATCGACGCTCTCAAGGACTGGCGCCACTTCCTCGAAGGTCTCCCTGAACCTTTTGAGATCATCACCGACCATGCCAACCTCGAATACTGGCGCACCGCACAAGATTTGAGCCGCCGACATGCAAGATGGGCCCTCTACCTTTCCCGTTTCCAATTCCGTCTCACCCACCGTCCTGGAAAAGCCAACACTCAAGCCGATCCCCTCTCCCGCCTCGATATTCATCAAGTCAGCGACTCTGAAGATAACAAACAACAAATCGTCCTCAAACCCGAACTTTTCGCCAAACTCGCCGCCACCAGTATGCTCGTCAACCCTCTCGAAGAACGCCTCAAGCAAGCCAGCAACCGTGAAGCTGAGGTCTTAGCCGGCCTCGCTGCTCTACGCAACTCCGGACCTACTCGACTCGTCAACGGCCTACCAGAATGGGAAGAAGTCGACGGCTTGGTCTTCCACAAAGGCCAAGTCTATGTACCCAACGACGACGACCTTCGCCGCGACGTCCTACGACAGTGCCATGATGACCCCACCTCTGGCCATCCCGGAAATCACGCCACCCTCGAACGAGTCGAACGACAGTACTGGTGGCCCAGCATGCGCGCCTTCGTCAAGAAGTACGTTGAAGGATGCGATACCTGTGGACGCAAGAAGCACATGCAACATCCTCACGCTCTCACTCGTCCCCTCGATGTACCTGCCGGCCCCTGGGAATCAGTCGGCGTCGACCTTATCACTCAGCTTCCCAAAGCTCATGGTTACGACGCTATCATTGTCTTCACCGACCACTACAGCAAGCTCATCCACGCCCTCCCATGTCACTCCAACATCACCACAGAAGATGTCGCCGACATCTACTACCGCGAAATCTTCCGACTACACGGCCTTCCTCTCCAGTTCATCAGCGACCGCGGACCTCAGTTCGCTTCAAAAGTCATGCGTGGATTGCTCAAACACCTCGGGATCAAGTCGAACCTCACCACGGCCTACCACCCTCAAGCCAACGGTCAGACTGAACGCGCCAACCAAGAAGTCGAGAAGTACCTCCGCATCTACACCAACCGACGCCAGGAAGACTGGGATGAACATATCCCTATGGCCGAATTCGTCATCAACTCCCGGGTCCACTCTGCCCACAATCGCTCTCCTTTTGAAGTCGTTTACGGCTTCCTTCCTCACTTCAATATTCCCATTGGCAACCCCTCCGGTCTCCTACCCATCGACGACCGCCTCCAACGCCTTAAGGACGCCCGAGAGGACGTCGACGCTGCCTTACGACTGGAAAAAGGACACCAGAAGGAAGCATTCGAAGCAGGTAAACGTGCAGCTGATCACTTCAACATTGGCGACTACGTCTGGCTCGACTCTAGCGACATCAAGGTCAGGATCCCAGCTCGTAAACTAGGCGACATGCAGCTCGGACCCTACAAGGTCCTCGAGCGCATTGGTGAACTCGACTACAAACTCGATCTCCCTCGCAGCCTCTCCCGCCTCCATCCCGTCTTCCATGTTGACAAACTCTCTCGCTGGAAAGGCAACGACGTCAACGGCATTCTACCACCTCCTCCCGCACCTGTCGAGCTCGAAGGTGAGGTTGAGTACGAGGTCGAATCTATCCTCAACAGCCAAGTCGTCAACCAAGGACGAAAGAAGGTACTTCAATACTTCGTCAGCTGGGCCGGCTACAACGACTCGCATAATTCCTGGGAACCTGCCGACAACCTCAAACGTTCAAGAGCCAAGATCAACGAGTTCCACCGCAAACATCCCAACGCCCCACGCAAGATCTAAGTCATCGAGGACGATGAAGCTTAGAAGGGGGGTAATGTCGTGAACACGGTCAGCCCCTAGCCCCTATTACACGCCCCTATTTTCGCTCGCGTCCCACCTTTTGATCTCCCATCACTCTTTCCGCATCAGCCCCTATCTTTTCATTTATCCGTCTCGGCATGGACACTTTCTATGGCGCACTGCCTCGTTTCTCCTTTCTCATTCTTCTGCACTACAGGCGCTGCCTTACGCGCTGCCTTTGATATTTCTATTCATTCGTTCACCTGACTCCTTTCTATTATATCACGCTTCTACGCGCTGCCTTACGTAGCTTCTATCAGCCTTGGTCAGCGCTCACTGTTCTTCGCGCTGCCCTACGCAGCATCGCGCAACCCTGCGCCATTCTTCACCATCGTTTCACTATCCTTCACCATTCTGACACCATCGTTTCACCATTCTTTGCCATACTCGCTTACTCGTACTTCAGACTCATCGCGGCTACGCTCATGTCTTGTAGAGTATATAAGCTAGGTAGTTCACTCTGTATTTCCTCAGCTTGACCTCCTCGTCAATACATCGCTTAACTCGCAACCCAACCGCTCTGCTCTAAGCCTTCCGCTCTGCTCAGTATTTGTGGCTATTCCCACTTATATTTGAGTCAGTCTCTTCCGCGTTTTATCTCGTCGTCGCCGACCGACTTCGAGTCTCATCCGCTCGCCGATCAGACACCTTGTTGGTGTCCTCCGTCATCGCTTTGATATAGTGCCGCGTACTTCGCGACAGCATTGGCGCTTAAGCTCGAAATCCTAGAGCTCGATAGCAATGAGAAAGGTGGAAGTCAGGTCTGAACACCCAATCCTTGTGGATTAGAAATAACACACTTTGGGACCTGATACTATAGGAGATAGCGTCTGGCGCAGAGGTAAGTTATATATCGGAACAAAGATAATTGTATCAAGACGGAGGCATAAGTTTATAGCTACGGGAACATAAATTTAAGCACGGAATCAATGGAGTTGTGGATATGATAAATAAAGTCTAGGAGCAAAGAAGAAGTGACAGTTTCTAAGGCATAGTAGTGAGAACAACCAAGCACAGAATAATAAACGACGTAAGGGCCAAGAACCGTGTTATAGAAACGAAGTGGAAAGGGAGCATACCTACACCCCATAGTGGACATACGGAACCCAGGTTAAAAACCATTTCTCCGCCCCTCCCATCCTTTCCATCGGGATCTTCTTCAGCTCTTGTATAGCATGATGCAACGCGTAGGCAGCATCCTCGCTGTCCATCCCCCTTCCCTTCTCCCATCCCCTTGTGAGAAGATCCTCATAGAAATCCTGTGCCACCTTTGGAGCATATTCATCCTTGATAGCCCACATTGTTGCGACCGTGCCTCTAAACCCAGCAGCGAGCATCCCAGCAGCAAGATGAACGGCCTCGTTTGAAAGCTTCGCATCTCCAGTACTGGTTTGGCAGGCGGAAAGGAAGGCGAAATCGGTGTTCTTGAGATTGGCCTTGATAATCGTGGATAAATCAAGACGCTTGTCATAGAGGTGAAAACCACTCTGCATAGGATCGATAACATCCTGTTTTGCATGGCAAGCAAGGTGCATGATGCTGGACTTGGAGATCTCGTTCACCACTCGTTCAGCCGTTGCTTCTTGCCTTCTAGTACCAGATGATCGACATCATTCGTTTTTGCGAAATCACTGAGGTCTCGGACTTCCCTCCTTGTCCCATAGATCGGTCTGAGCCCTTGCACTTCCGGAACACTGACCAGAAGAAGTCCACCAGGGCCCGCTTTGCTGCGTTCGTCTTGCTCTCTAACCCTGGCAGTGAGGGCAGAGACTGTGGGAATGTAAGAAGAGGTGGCATAGTCCGCAAGGCACTCAGAAAATGCCCCCGAGTTGTATATTCCAGCGGCATGGATAGGAAGGAATGAGAAGGGTCCAGTGGGGCACCACCAGATCCGTGTGGTAGGTGTCGCTGACTTTGTCTTTGGAGCAGAAAGTGAGGACAGCGACGCATAACAGGGATGTTGGAACTCACATTGAGTGCAAGGGCATCCAAAACGGGCTTCACCACTAACTCCCACAATTCTCGGAGGATTCGTTGTATAGCAGAGCTAGATCCCACTGGCTTGGCCCCTCGCTCTTCATGACCATTCTCCTCTTCCTTTGCGTCGAGTTCCCCTCCAACTTCCTTGAGTAACGCCTCTCGCATTCGCAGCCCTCCTGATGCTAGCTCTTTCTTCAGCGCCTGCTGCATTGCCTTGGCCCGCAAGTAGGAAATTCTTGGAAGGGAAACAAGCAATGGTTCCTCCATGCCGTGCGCCAACACTACCGCGTCGCAACACAGCGTGTCTGCGTTTAGAACAACTACAGGACCTGATTTGGGGAGATTCTGTAGGAGAGTGGAGCATCGAGTCGGGCGAAGGAAGTCCTCGAAGCCCGGGATTTTGAGTGCTTGTTCAAGAAGCAGGTCCCAATCCTTGCTTGCTCGGACCCGTACTACTAAGTCTTCTTCCCTGGAAATCATGGCCTGCCAATCCAGGTCCTCTCTGTCTCCTAAGGTAACACCATCGGCTCCGCCGTCTTCCAAAAGCTGAGCTGATGCGAGGAGCATACGCTGTGCCAATTGTGGGTGATGCTTAACTGACATGTCAAGCGGTGTGCGAAGGGTCTGGAGTTGACTCCACACAAGACATCTCCCCTGCTCAAGCCACTCCAGAACTTTATCCATCCTGTGGTACTTCCCAGCTTGCGCAGCTGCCTCCAGGGGAAGCCTTGCTGCCCACATATGGAAAATGCTCTGCCTATCACCTCTTGCGTAATCAGCGACTTTGCCATGTCGTTCGGAAATCCTCTGGCCAAGCCCTGCAAACATTGTGAGAAGCCCAATGGCAACTGCATATGCCTCAAGGCACTCCACGCTATCACCATGGGCGTTACACAAACAAAAGACCACCCATTGCGTGGCACTTCTAAAACGATGGAAAATGGGTTTACTTGTGTCCCTTGCTGCTTTCCGAGAGTTCTCGATACAATGTTGGGCATGGTGGGCAAAGGGAGAGAGTTGGTACGCACATTCCAGCAAGGCAGAGTGATATTCCGGTTCGAGCTGAGTGGTGTTCTGTAAGCTGTGCCTGATTTCGCTTATCGTGGAATAATCCTGGCAGACCTCTGCCCGGCGTAGTTGTATGACAAGTCATCAGGTCCCTGTTGTCGGCGAGATATAGGTTGACCAGGGCTTATAACGCAAGGAAGGGGGTTGACCAGGGATTATCATGAGATTTTGGGGTTGACAAGGCACAACCGAGAGTTATAAAGCCCGGCCAATCAGTATCAGTGTGGGTAATGGGGCCTGATGGGACGACAACGAAATATTTACCCCTCTGGTAACCTGGAGAATCCGCAGGTACTCGAAGCAGCAATTGTTCCATTTCGGCTAGGCCAGAATCAATAATCGGGAGAAGTGTAGCATGGTCTTGCTTGCCTAGCTCTGCATCGTAGTTGTTCATCTTGCCATGGTTTTGAAGATTGGCAATCAATTGTATTGCCTTGGCTTTAATGAGCGTTCCAAGGGTGTTCGAATGAACATCTTCGTGCATTTCAGAGGAGAGAAGCGCCTGTTGGGTGAGTTGTTCAGGTAATCACATAACAAAACACATATCGCATTGCATCACATAGCCACTATTAGCATACCGTGTACCATAGCAGGCATTGCATAGCACAGAGGGCATCACATAGTGTGGAGGGTATCACATAACAGATGTGACATCAAAGTCGCATAGGCGGAATGTTACAGCTCAGGTCGCGAGCCCCTAAGGGTAGACGCGAGGGCTGCAATATCCGAGTCAGACATCTTCTAAATCAGGTGGAAACATAAGGCAGTCATCAAGAGTACTTCTGAGAAGAGTGCTCTTGACAACTGAAGCAAGCCTAGCAATAGAGGAAGGGTTGCCTTCAGAGGATAGACAGGGATAATCTGATAGAATAACAAGCTAATGTATAAGCAAGTACATCTACAGCCTTATATACTACTAGAGGGACAAGCTATCTAAGCATTGTATCCAAGTAGGAAATACTCCACAGCATATCTAGGAGTCATATCCAGTCATATCTAGTCATACTCTGCAGCATATCTAGTAGATGTTCAACAAAGATAAGAATGATAGAAGCAGTAGAAGATGGATGCAAAGATACCACCTATGCATAACAAATGCACGATCATAATGGAATAAGTAATTGTCAGTTGGGAACAGTGAATAGCAACTGGATGATGGATGGGATCTGTGGGGAACATATGATAGATAGATGTCCCAAGGGTGCATGTGCACAGCAGATGCATAGATATCGCGTAATGAGGGAAGTCTGGGGGAGTCAAGGGGAAGGTGCAAGGAAGGAAGAATAGGGGTAAAAAGCAGTCATAACACAGAAGCTCACTGAGTTTGTAATGCATGAGTAGCATTGCAGTGGCAAAGAATGGGGAGGGATATGGGGAAGGGGAAAGAGGGAAGTTAGCCATGTTGCTGCTACTACTCAACGATCATCAACTCACCCTGGTGAATCTTCTTGGAATCTGGATGCCTTTGACGTGCGAAGACACCATAGCGTGTGGAGGTTTGTTGCTCCTGACAGGCTTGAACACTCCAGCGTGCCAGGTGACATGCTCTAGCACCTCTGCAGGGTAGCCTCCCTCTCCTGGCCGTCATCACTGTGCCTGCTGGTGCTGACACTGTTGTTGCTGGAGGTGTTCCTGCCAGCTGTTGACCCCTTTCTGGTGGGCTGCATGTCCCACCTCCTTGAGCTGGTGTATCCCCTCCTTCTGTGCTTGACTGTCTCCTTTGCCCAGCTCCAAGATGGCTGGGACCCGTAACAACAGCTGGGTGATGGTTGTGCTTTTTGGGTGTATGAATAGCATTGGCACTTCAGAGTGTGTATGGGTTGTGAAAGAGGACATTAGAGACCTTGTGCAGAGCCACCAGGTTGCTCCAAAAGCCACCTGTGGCGGTGCGCAGTCACCCGCATGGCCCCTATGTGTTAACTATGTGTGGCTTGCGGTGGCCTCTCATGGACATTTGGTTGGGCACTGAGCATGGCGGAAAAACGTGTGTGAGAATATAGATATTCTCAATACATCATATTTGCTCCAGAATAAACAAATCAAGGGCTATAGTTGGGCTACGCAGACGCTACACACATTGGGTTTGCACAACGCTGCAGGTGTGTTGCGGAGAGCAGCGCTAGATGCAATCTAATCAATGGAGTTGTTGATTGGCGACGATGAAGGCAGAGGCGGCAATGGCGGAGCAGAGAGGCGGAGTGGTGCAAGAGGTGCAACCAACAAGTAGTAGAACTACAAGTTGAGAGGAAAGACGGAGAGAGGCTTAGAGCAGAGAGATGACAAGTAAGGTGTTGTATTGACAAAGAGGTCAAACTGAGGAAATACAATGAGAACGAGCAGTCTTATATACCCTACAGTAGATGCTGAGTCGTACTAAGCCAAAAGGCCATGTGAGTTCTGCTGACAGAGATAAACAAGGAAGCTGCACGAGGCAGCGCGAAGGATAAGTAATCGTATCAGGCATAACCAATTAGAAATGAGTCAGGCTGAGTAAAGGAATGACAAAGAAGGGTCGGGCTGCACAGAGGCAATGCACGTAGCCAAAGGTGAAATAGTAATCAATGGTAGGAATGTGGAAAGGAACCATTGGGACAAGTGAACAGAGATGAAAGAAATAGGGGTAACGGAGATAAGATGGAAAGCGGATCAAGATAAGATAAAAGAAAAAGACAGGGGCAAAACAATAGGTGTTGATCTTTAGTGATCACCACGGGTAAACCCCGGGTGTTGAGAGCTCAACCCGTACCCGCACCGCGCCCCAAACCCGCACCGAGGCTGGGGTAGGGTTGGAAGGCGGGTTGGCCGGGTATGGGTTGAAACCCGGGGTTTGTTTGGGGTATTTTGTCTGAACGCGTGGGCCGATAAAAGCAAAAAAATGCCCATTCTAAAGGTGTACATTAGGGCTACAATTCGCCGTATTGAACGTTATGATTGAGTGGGTATTGCGCGTGTAATACTGGTAGGAATATGCCAGCTCAAACATGTGTCCCGATCCAACACCTGTGCCATTAGCTATGCGGCTGGATGCGTTACAACCGCATTGATTATAGCTTTAAAATGATATATTTATGTCGAAAACGCGAGCCGATCTGGGACTTCTATGAAGCTATCAGTGATTGGTGTGCTCCTCATGGTACCAAGAACTCAAACCAAATTAGCTACTCAACGAGTGCATATTTTGGCAAGCGGTTTTATATATATTGTAGGCGCAACCTATAGCTTTCAAACGCCGGCTGAAACAATAGCAATGGATCGGATTTGAATGAGATCGAGGCTGTTCAGTGTTGTGGCGTCTCCCTTCCACTTTTGGCCAAACCCGCACCCGCGGGTCCGGTTTTTTGATGGGGTCCCAACTCGGTAACCCGTACCCAACCCTACCGGGGTAAACCCGCCAACCCGCACGGTTTTCCCAACCCGTGGTGATCACTATTGATCTTATCTGATGTAGATTAGATTTGACTCGTGACCTTTGGTCTAGACTCTTCCAGATACACTCTTATGAGGCTATGCATTATATACAGCATTCGTCATTCTTTCGTCTTATTGACTCATACTAACTCATACGCTTACTCGTCACACATGTGACTGCTTATTCAGTCCTTACACAGCTCTATTATTAGTACGCTCTTTATGTATATAAGGACTCTGGTAGCTACCTCAATCTCTATCGTTTTAACCTACGAACTAAGTCACTGCCTATAGCCTACAAGCTACTCGGTAAGACTCTACTCACTAGTCGCAGTAGTGTTCTTCAGGTTATGAGCCCTGAAGCTCAGTAGATGCGCTGTAATGGCTGCTCTACAAACTTGGTTGGCGCTGTAATGGCTGCCTCTATAGACTGCTACAAGTCTGCACTTAATCGCTGCGACTATGCGTGTCTAACCAAGTGGCTGATAGGTTGAACCTATGCCTTTACTCTGCGCTGTTATGGCAGCAGGGATCTGCGCTGTAATGGCTGCAGAATGGGGCAAAGAACGCGCTGTTATGGCTGCTTCTTTGATTTGTGATATACGTTGCTGACGAAACTTGTTTTTGACAGATCTCAACAATCTACAATGTCTTCCAATGCTCTCAACAACGTCCCCATCCTCGATGGTACCAACTACATGGATTGGGCCATGCGTGCGGAGCAGTACCCTCCAAATGCAACATCTCGCGTCCTACATCGATGGCACTCGTCCTACCGCGCCTGCTTCAGATGCCACTGCGGCAGAGATTCTGGCTCAGGATGAGAAAATCAATAAGTGGGACGAAGACGATGACCAGGCCATGGGAGCCCTTCTCCTCCACTGCAACAAGAATATCTGCGCCCAAGTCCAGGGCAAAGGTACCTTGAAGGAGTTATGGGATGCTCTCAAGGAGCTCTATGGTACTCCGGGCCTCGCTGCGATCTTCGCATATTTCAAGAAAGCGATCTAGTTCCGCATCGGGAACGGAGATCCTTGCCCTGCAATCACCGAGCTCCAGAACAACCTTGGTCAACTTGCGCAGAACAAAGTCTCTATCGACGTGTTCATAGAGGCCATGATCTTAATCAGCAGCCTCCCTTCCAAGTACGACAACACCGTCGCTATCCTCCTTAACAACAAAAAGGAGGTTCTCACCTTCGACGCCGTCGTCAAGGCCATCACGGCCGAGTACGATCGTGTAGCCAACCCGGCTACCCTCAACAAGTTCACTGGCATCAAGAGGAAAGGGGGGAACCCTAACTTCCGCCAGCAGCAACAAGGGCAGCAGAAGGATTCCAGCAACTCAGGTAATCAAAACTCGGGTTCTTCCCAGAACAAAGGGAAGAAGTGTGGATCCCAGGGTGGCAACAAGAAGAAGGAGAAGGAAAGGAAGTCGCAAGGTCACAGCTCCCACATGGTATCGGCCGCCTTTCTAGGCGACCATCTCGTCTCTCTCGCTCCTCAGGAGCATGTGCCTCCCCAGGCCAAGGTCTCGGTCCTTTCCTTCGTGAAAACCGGACCCTCTATCGTCCAACGTCCCGTTGATCTCACTCCATCCACCCATCTCCCTGCTTCGGCTGCCAAAGCCAAAGTCGCTCCGTCCACCAACACCTTGTGCTACCCAGATGTGGAACGCGCCAGGACGAACTGCGGTAAGCTCGATTTACCAAAAACCGCCCATCACCCTCAAAACATTCGAGGAGGCGGACAAGCGGAAATGAGCACTTATTGACTGCATCAGTTCCCCCAGGCCTTCCAAACGTCAATGGTCACTCGAGCCTTCCGAACAGTCTGAGGTGCATGAGACCAGCGCGTCTCTGCACTGACTCCCATCTCCCCCACTGGCACAAGGTGGATCTGGAGAAGGGATTGACATTCCCAAACCAGCCATGGTGCATCAATCTGGATTGCCCATGGAAAGGGACGGCTCACAAGCACTGGACAGACTCAGCAACACCAATGCCTTGGGCGAAGACGACGACCGCGTCTCCCTCAGCGACGAAGCCGAATGCCCTGCATTGGAGAACTGGGACGAAGTCGAGGACCCATCGCTCTTCAGCGCTCCCAAGACAGTCTGGGAGAGGATCCACGACGGAGAACTGGAGGACCCGCTCCACCCCGATGACGAAGTCTCCGACTGGGGCTCCGACGACGGGATGGGAAGCAAATCTCCAGATCGTAATGGATCAGATCACCTTTCAGATGCCAAACCATCCGTCTATCTACTGGACTGGGACGCTCTGGGAACCGGGCACTTCAACGACGATAGGTACATCCCCTCTGTTTCTCTCAGGAAACACTTGGCTAACTTGTTGCCTCTACAGCCTCTTCAATTAGATATGAATAGCTTAGACGACGATGTATTTCTAGAGTTTTGCTGTGCAATTAACTCTCTTGTTTCGATCAACGATTCATCGAACATTTCCAAGTGTAAAGATGCGCATTGCGCTTCCTGTAAGAAATTTGAGACATCCATACATTGGATGATGGACTCTGGGGCATCAATGCACGTTACCCCCCTTGAAAGAGGACTTGTTCAATTACAAAATAGTTAAGAACAGTCCATCGGTTAACACCGCTTCCAGGGGTACAACCCTGTCCATAAAAGGAATTGAAAAACTTCGAGTACATCACACTATCAAAGGTGCTGATGGTAATGATCGAGACGTGGAATCTATCATCGAACCAGTCTATCACATCCCCAATCTATCAACTCGATTGTTCTCTACAGGAACTTTCTTGAGTCAACCCAATACTACTCTTTGGGGTGATTCCCTAAGCATGGGTATCAATGATTCTGATGGGAGAAATCTCATTAAGGGTCATCCACTTCATTCGGACGACATGATTTATTGGGTATCTGTAAAGAACTCCGATGGATCGCTGATGCAAGTGCAGAAGGTCTCTGGACCGCCTGTTGATTATGAGGTCATGCATAAACACTTTGGTCATCCATCGTGGGAAGTGCTCAAACGAGCCAAAAAGCATACCACGAACTTCCCACCTATGGTGGAAATTCCCAAACATGAACCTTTGTGCCGCAGTTGCGCACAAGGGAAGATGTCGCTTGAGCCGTTCCCGGCTTCAAGCAAGCATGCGAAGCGCAGATTCCAGAAGATCCATTCGGATCTAAAAGAATTCTCCGTCGAGTCATACCACAAATTCAAACATTTCATCTCATTCTTCAATGACTGCACGAGCTGTGCGTCATGCATCTGTCTCCGAACCAAAGCCGGGTCTACACAAGCAATTAAGGACTTTGTCGCTATGGTTGAAACCCAATATGGAGAAAAGATTGAAGAATCGCAGGTGGATGGTGGTGGAGAATTCATCAATGATGAACTGAAA